>JALXJV020000016.1:14617359-15817359 GCA_024633595.2 Lepomis macrochirus | reverse complement strand
AGAGATGAGCATGCCAGACCTCATCTGAAGTCAGTTTCCTATATTGGAGATTGTTAAAATTATATCATCATAATATTGAGCATCAAATAATTTTCTTTCTTGAATATGTTATGTAAACTAAGAGAAAACCTTTTCCCGTTAACGATTGTTTACTTAGTGCCAGATTTAATTGTTTTAAACAATCCAGTAAAACACACTTATATTAACATTAAACTCCACATTATAAAAATTATGGAAGTTCCTTTAAAATGTTCTGAGGGTAGTCCATCTGTATTGTTTACCCTGTCATTCCTAGAGAACAAGATCAGTGCTCCACCTCCTGGTGTGCCTTTGCATTGCATATACAGTATGTTTGCTGAGAGAAAATACTGTAGAATATATTTGCTGCAAAGACTTTTTTCTTCAAGACAGTAACACAACAATGATTCAAACTGTTAAAATATCCCCTCTTCATTATAAAAAAAATCAATTGGACTAGTTGACGGGCCGGTTTCCGAAGATGGTCAGATGGTTCTTCACTATCTTAAGTAGTACTACTGGCTTACCAAGTAACCACATTAAACTGCTCAGCATAAAATGTTGTGCTTTGTGGAAGGATTCAACAGTTACAACATTTTACTGGGAACATTCAGGGAAGAGTAACAAAACAAGATGTAGCTTGTTAATGTGGCAGGGCTCAGTACTTCTGCCAACAGGTTAATTTGGTTTCTAAAAACTCGTTCCCTGCTCATTACTCGCTCTGCAATATTACTATATTAATAACCATACAAACCAGTCTAACATATCTTTGTGAAACTGGCCCCTGGTTCCACTTTAAGATAACCCGAAAACCATGTTTTTAGGAAGAGACTTCACAGCCATGAAGGTTGAAGTTGGAACTGTGTGGAATTACTACTGCTCATATTCAAACTAAAGTTATTGTAATCCTGTAAGGGTTAAGTAGAGTAGTGTGTGAACTGTTAGTCTTAATGTTACAGTCAGTTGTCAGTACTGTACTATTTGAATGTTACAAGTGCCTAAAGAATTGTGCAGATGAGGATATCCATGCGAATTTAAAAAGGCTTTGTGTGAAAAATCACTCAGATAAATCTACTCAAGTGACTGACATGTGGAAAGAAATGATTTGCAATGCTATGCCAGTGCATTAATATTTTGTGTGCACCTGTTTAGATTTAGCCTTACAATTAATTTTCACTGATGCTCAAATGTGTTTGTAGGCCTACATGATGTATAATTTCTTTCACTCTTATGATGATTATGTAGTGGATGACAGTGTTTCCTAATTAGTTGTATGCACAGTTAAAATACCTTTATGTAGTAAAGTAGAATTTAAGGAGGTAGGCTTTTGGGTGACATTTAAATGTGTATGTTTGATACCACATTATGCAATTACCTGTTTTTGTTTGGATCTTACAGCAGACAGAGTGGGTTTTGTGTCTGGTTCAGTGAGTAACAAAACTAATGTTAAGTTAACAGTTTTCACTCATGTTATGCTCCCTTAAACACCTTTTCCCCTGCATTTTAGTTCCCTGTTTTGCAAACAGTGAGTGCAAATATCAACCTTTCCTTTATTGTTTCCAATGTCTTTTCAAATGACTGCTATAAGGTTTTTAATGAAAACTTCTATCTACACTTTTTCTTGATTTTCCACCATGAGATATTGCATTTGTTCACATTATTGAATATGTTCACATTATTTCTATTATAGGTTTTACACATTATTGGATGGAATATAAGGAGTTTAATTGCATATTTTACTAGTTTAACATTAGATAATAAGAACACCTTTAAAAATGTATTCTCTTATACTTTATGATGAATGTAATTTATTAAACTGGCTTTAGCTCTGCAGGAGGGTCCTCAAAGGGCCTTAATCTGTTTTATTAGCCTATGAAAAGCCTGTCTTGTGTCCAGGGATCGAATGTTGGAGCAAAGAGAAGCTTAAAACATTTCATCCTTGTCACTGCCTTGTCACCTGTAAGGGACAACAAGCTTTTGAATAAGCAAGGATATAGGATTGGTTTTTACGTACAAAAGTACATTGTACAGGCCACATTTTATGGAAAAATATGTTTCATAATAGTGTAATAATAGTTTGTCAATCTTTTAATGTGTTTTGCTGAGGCAATCCAAAGTTGGAGTGATTAAAAACTGTATTTTTGTGGGTGATGGACTTGTTTTTTCCCCCTCACAATAACACATTAGATATTACAGATATTTGACTTTATTATGCCATGGTGAAACACTGTAAGTGATCCAGTGCATAGGGATGTTTTTGAAATGTGAATTTTGTGTTTTATATGGTTTCCACTGCATGTTGACATCCTGCAGCGAAAATGTAATCCTCCGTCAGCGAAGTTTCTCCCTTATGCAGACACGACACAAGTTAGAGGGTCAGGAGTTGATGGTTCAGTGGCTGTTTAAACCTTAATTTTTATTTTCAGAATTTCCCTGAACAGTGTGTGTATGTACACACACACATCACATACATATATATGTATATATATGTATATATATGTATATATATATATATATATATATATATATATATATATATATATATATATATATATATATATATATATATATATATATATATATATATATATATATATATATATATATATATATATATATATATATATATATATATATATATATCTCCCTTATTTATTATACTGAGCAAATAACTGAATGTTTGATTCACCTTTTGGCAAAGAGCTTGAATGACATGGATACACCTGCACATGGAGGTTTGAGATTGTGATTGCCCAGTCAAAAAGATATGGACAGTAAGAATGTTTGGTCAGAGTGACTGATGCAACATTTCACTGAAGCACTTTCTCACCAGTCAGACTGAGAAGACATGCTTTTTGTGAACTTTGCCTTATCTTTGATCTATTCCTAAGTTTGTATTTGTTCAGTAATTATGAATTCCATATTGTTTAATAAATAAACTGCATTTCACTGAACTTTTTTGTGAAATTATTTCCGCATGATTTTTCAGTTTGAAGCCAAAATGACCATAAAATTAGCCCAAACAAACAGCTGAGGTCAAGGCTTGATGTTGATAGGGCTAGGCTAACTTGCTAGTATGCCGGTGCCATTTGTTTCCATCCTGGCCTGAATATAAACTTTCTCTGTTTGTTTGTTTTTGAAATCTTATTTGTGAAAATGATTTAATTTGTGCATAATTGAATATTTCATGTAGATAGTTTTGTTCCTGTAAATTCAAAATTGTGAGAAAATCTAATATTGCAAATAAATAAATGTCAAGTAAATGCCATGTTGGGAGTTCTGTTGTTTTTTGCACTTCTACAGTAAAACCTTAATATTATGTTTTTGATTCTGTTTGACATCAGGCTCAAAACTCCTGAATCAGTCAATTCACAAACAAAATAATCTTTTTGTTTGCAAGTAAAGAATGCTGGATTGGTCATGTACCCTTAAAAGGCAAATCAGACAGGAAGATCATGTTTATCTTTTAAGAAATAAAACAAATGATTTCTTTCACGTATGTGTCTGGAAGTTTTATTGACTGCGTGTAGGGCAGAATTAGGTCAGTTTCCACTGATAACAGATACTCAAAAAGAGCACTAAACTTTCTGATGCACCTCACATCAGGTCCCTAAGACTTCTCCCGATTGAAGGCTCTTAAAATCTAGTCCCTTATGCCAGCTAGTCCTGAGACTTAACAAATCCTACAACATGTCACACGTCTTTCTCAAGCCAGCACTGCTTTAAATACACCAATTAGAGTAAATCAAATGATCACAAAAAAAAGTATTCAGAACATTAGGAGGAGATCATTATTTTTGAGAAATTCTATATATTTATACCAGATAAAATTCAAACATGAAGACAACAAATTTAGAATAATCCTAGAAGAAGGACATGTGTGTGTCCCTGTGTCACAACCTGAGGGAGAATGAGTGACTCAGCCAACTTGACGTTCACTGCATGGTAGGTTACACCTTTTATTTGTAGTTTATCTGTATTTGTTATTTTTGTTGTTGTAATTTATACCTGCTAAATTGATTAGTCTTAGATTAATCTTGTTATGTCATATTCAAATGTAAACTGTTTGATTTTGTTGCAAACTGCTTTGGCAACATTATTTAAATGAAATATTCATGCCAACAAAGCACACTGAACTGAACTGACTGTCTCCTGAAATGGAACCGAATGATTTCCCACATGGCAAACAATAAATAATTATAGTGTCTTGGTTTTGCAGCCTGCACTGGTAGAGATCTATTTATATACAGTATATACACATACATATTGCTTACCGTAGCCAACTTTTATACAGCATTGTCAAATTTGGACAGCTTCTACAAAATGCAGCGTTACCATGGCAACAGCATCCGGCGCATTTTCCTCCTCTTGGATACGCATCCCCGAGCTGCCGCTGTGATTGGACGAGTTCCCTTTGGGTGTCACTGGGGCAACCGAATGATGGGAATTTTAACACATGAACGGAAACGCAGCCGCTGAATGTGACTGGCTGCCTCCGCGCGGCTCCCATTCAGACACTAGTGAGGTATGCAGAGAGCGGAGGAGGCCGTTGGACTGTTCGCACATCCGTCTGACAGGAGGGAGGGTCCGCACGCTTTTTCCCTTTTTTTTTTCCTCGGTACGGTAGCCGAGCGGGGACCAGCTGGTTACGCAGCGGCAGTGGGTCTCCACCCGAGAGTATGGCGGCTGGGATTGCGCTGGAGAGCCAGGGAGAGACGGAGACATGCCAGAGATGGTGAAAAAGAAACAAAGAGCCGCAAGTTCTTTAACGAAGTGTCGCGACAGTTTTAGTTGGCGTTGTTTTCCTGAAGCGGGCTCCTGCTTGAATAATCGCGCCTGCAGTTCATTCTAGGGACTACTAAGCGTTTTTCCAGTGTCCTCGATGGAGCAAGTTTGTTTTTTTATGATGCATAGGCTACAGAGGGGTGAGTTAAGCAGATGAAAACCCGCACGGTGCACATCATCGGGCGATATTTGCTTCTTCCCCGTGCACATTTTGTGGACAATTGCAGTCCTTGGATGCCCGTATAGCTGTCAGTGCCTGGCCTGCATGGGGGAATTTCTACAATGAAATCCATCTTGGGGCGCCGAGTCTTTGTGCTCTGCCGTAGCTGAGCAGCGGCGAGCAGGACTGTGTTATTGACAACCCATTCAAAATGGGACACGAATGGTGATTGTGATTCGTGCGGGAACATTTTGAGTTCGTTTCAATGACGCGCGGAGATTGATACCTGAAACTGACTTGATTTAATCCACGATGCGCGAGTACAAAGTGGTGGTCCTGGGCAGCGGTGGGGTCGGAAAATCCGCCCTCACTGTGCAGTTTGTTACCGGGACGTTCATTGAGAAGTACGACCCCACTATAGAGGATTTTTACCGCAAGGAGATCGAGGTGGACTCCTCGCCCTCGGTGTTGGAGATCCTTGACACCGCTGGTACCGAGCAGTTCGCCTCCATGCGGGACCTTTACATCAAAAACGGGCAAGGATTCATACTGGTCTACAGCCTTGTCAACCAGCAAAGCTTCCAGGACATAAAGCCGATGAGGGACCAGATCATAAGAGTGAAAAGGTTGGTGAACTGATGAGCAGGAATAGTATAATGCCCAGATTGTCAAGTGTGGATGTTGGAGATTATTCTTCACACATAGGGCTGGCCTCACAGGCTCTGTAGTTTCAGGACTGGCCTTGGCCTGGTCTGACAACTGCTTGAATGGAGATGCTCTTCAGAAAACAGAACAACACAACATGCCTGTTCTATTTTGGTGTACAAGGTCTGACCCACAATGCTTGTAGGTAGGCAAATGCCCTTGCACTGCAGTCCCTTCATCTCTAAAAGTATTAATTTGTGATCTCTAAGAGTAGCGTCAGTGTTTCTGTAGACTGCAACAGTGCTGATCCATCCTGTCCATCAGCACTGTGAAATTGTGCGGACATAACGTGGTAGATACTGTCTGTGATCTGCCGAGCCGCTGTTTCGTAGTGCTGAATGTCCACTGTGCCGGATGCTGCAACCCCTGTGAAACACCCAGGATACCCAGGATCCAGCGCAACAGAGGCTCTGCAGAGAGCTTCAAGGAAGCACAGATCCAAATACTGTAGGGGTTGGGGAAAGCACACTAGCTTCTGCAGAGGAGAAGCCATGTTTTTAATTAACAGGCTGCACAAGCTCTTTAGGAAGAGCAGCACAATTGAAAGCGTGAAATCGTCTGATGTCTGAGGCTGTTATCCAGATGATCCAGATATGAGGTCACCAGCGTGAGCTGCTGATTGATACATGGAAGAGGTTAGCTGAGGCTAGGCCAATGTGCTGTGAAAAGACACACAGCACTGTACATTTACTTGGTGACATGGCATGATGTTTTAAAAACCCAGGGAAGGCCAAAATAGACTATGTCATAGGTGCTGGTTAAATCATTGGTGATCATTGCCTGTGCGTTTGCTACATTCCTGTATTACGTTGTGCAGGCAGCATGTAGCTGTGACCGTGAATGTGGGTCCATCAGTCATTGTAGGTGTCAGTGGATGTGTTGCAGTCAATGTTGAGAGTCCAATAGGCTCCTGGGCGTTTTGAAAGAAGTGCAGCTTAAAGCTCACATTGTTTACTGATAAAGCTAATTGCTTGAGATAATGCTCAGCATTGGCCAGGACAGGGCAATCATATCACGCTTTAGTGTTGTGTTTCTAGCTAGGTTGTGACAGCATTGCCTATTTCTATTACACTCTGCAACTTAAATTTTTTTTTTTAAACGTCTTGAAGATGTTTATTTCTATTAGTTGACTTTAGTCTTTGTCAACTAATTGGATTTAGGCATTTTTTCAAATGCACCTTGTAAACAATCCTATAAATCTGTGGCACAGGATGAAAGAATGAGGTCAACATGTTTCCCCCATGTGAGTGGAGAATGGGGAGAGGTATGTTCAGTCTACAGTGTGTGCATGTGCGTGTGTGTGTGTGCTTGTGTTTATATGTAAACGTATACATGTGTGCTCACACAGCAGATGCAGCCAAGCTGCTGTGTGATTTCACACTTAACACTGTGTCTGGTGCTGTTCTCTAATGTCACAGCAGAATTTATTTTCTGTAGCAAAAGCCATTGCGCTCCAAATGCCGCTCCTACACAATAGTTTATTTCAGAGTCCTATACTTCATGTGGGCTTTAACAGTCAAAGCTTTAGATTGCATTTGAACAGGGGAGTTACAAATTCCAGATCATGGATAGTCTTTAATTCACTTGTGACTCCTTTTACAGAGTTTGTCCTGAATGGAAGCATGCATTTTTTCTTTGGTTATTCAGATAATTCCTCTTCATGTATGTGTTGTTAGAAATAATTATGAAGGAGAGACAAATCTACGAATTTCTCGGTCTTGAGGTTTAGAGACCTCAGCGTCTTCCTTCTACCATCCCCAGAATTGACCTTAGTTGCTACCAGCCCAGAAACAGAAAACATTTAATCGAAAGATTATGTGTAAGATCAGAAAAGGTTTGTTTTACTCAGCTGGGTGTTATAGATGATGCGTAAACAAACTAAAGTTGTTTGTATGCAGCCTCTTCAAACCTACACACAGACAGTTAATAAAAGCTTCTGTTGACAGCAGTTACTGTATATAAGGTGACTGAAAATTGCAAACTCAACATTACAATATCACAAACATACAAACAAACTGACTGGTGTCCACATCCCTTTTCATTTAAGTTGAGGGCATAAAGTGACCGGTACCTACTGGGCACATACTGTGTAGCAACCAAGCTCCCACTGCATACCCATCAAAGACCTATACAGGAACAACGTACTGGATGTATGTATTTCTAAACATACTGACCATCCATAACCACGAGTCAGTGTTGTTGCTGAAGGTAAGGATGGTAACAAATAAATCACAAATGATCTTGTGATTATATTTAGCAAATTAAAAGTCAACTCCTTACTCAACTCAGTGTCCTGTTCTGTATAGATACTACCACAGTGTTATCTGCAGCACCAGTAATGTAGTGTCTGTATTCTTAACAGAAGATGGTACTGAATGTTTTTTTCTTTGTCTCTTCAGTCTTGTTTATTTATCATTTGATCAGATCCTGGCTGATTGTTATCAGAATTTTGGTAATAATGTACTGTGTTTTAAGGACTAAGTTGTATTTTGTTGTTTCGGGAAGTCAACATTGAAGTTTTGTTATTAAATGCAAAAAAAGGTTCCTGTATAAATACTAGTATATGAGCTGAAATACATTTACTTACATATTTGCCTCAACATGCAGACATTTTGACTGATCCCCAACTCCGGTAATCAATCAAATGAAGAAAACTTAATTCTAGGTCTCCGATTTTGTGCCAATTTTCAACAACTACAGCATAAGAATCCATGAGAGCATGGGAAAAGATTACGTATTTTTTTACAATGGCTCATAACCCAATGCGATATCAAGACATTTTGTGTTTTCGGTAACAAGTGAATAGCTTGCTTTGATGATCTGCAGTGCCATTTCTCTCTTAAACCCCACAGCTGAAATGCAACAAGTTCGGGCATGTAGGAGATGTGTGAAAGCAGTAGGAGAAGACAAGATAGGCTGAGACATTAAAAAGAATGGGGACATCAAAACGGCACACATTTGACAACATCAGGGACTCATGAGAGAAAGTCATGACATTATAAAAAATGTGGTTGAGAGCCAATTAGTTGATAACTCAATTAGTTGATTGACAGATATATAATCTGCAACTATTTTGATAATTAGGTAATCGTTTCAGTCATTTATAAAACGGTGAAAAAAATTCTACAGCAGTCAGACTGTTCCTGCACATTATACTGCCTCTCTTGCCTGTCTGCCAAAACACTGGCGACCTGTTGTAACCATATTGGCATTCGCTCAGGCCAGGCGCTACTGTCCGTCGCTCTCACACTGAACCCATCATCCCATCATCTATCTGCTGTTAGTGGCTCAGATGGGGCTTTAGCACAGAGGCCATGGGTGCACATGATTACACCCTGGCCTGCCTTCTTCCGCTGGGGACCTCATCACTCCTCACTTCAGCTGCAGTTAACTACACACCAGGGATATACTAGTGACTTAACAGAGCACTAAATCGTGGTGACATGGTGAGAAGATAGTGAAGAAGAGGTTAAATAGGGCTCCATAATGAAGTGTGCTGCAGTGCATGTGTACAGACTCCTTTCAACAATGTACCAAGGCTTACAACCTGTGGGGTTATCATCCCAAAACTCGTTCATGTGCCAGCTGGTAGAAAGGATCAAGATCAATAAATGGAGGAGCAGCAGTTACCAGTACTCCCAGAAAGATCCTCTTTCATCTGTGTCTTTGTCTTTTGTGAAAACTGGGCAAAAGAACTAAGCTAAAGTTCAGTGATGATTACATAACCGTTGACTTGGCTTTCAAAATTGTGTTTTGGGTCATACGCCGTATTCTATGCTTAATGTCCTCCTAATATGACACATTAAGTGGGCCTTTCAAAGAGTTTTATGTCCGCCCTGTTCAAATATCCAACAAGTTGTTTTTGATGGTAGTCACTACTTCAGAGAGGGTGAGACTAGTTACAGCAAACATTTTTAGCCAGCTTAGCAGCATTGCTTTAGGATTGGCAATGTCAGTCGTCAGTCCATCTCTTTGGTCCAGACTGAAATATCAACAATTATTGCATGAAAGATTTTCTTGCCATAATGCTTTAAAGGATCTATGCTAATGCCTTTGGTGAACCCCTGACCTTTTCTATAGCATCACCAGGAGGTTGACATTTGTGGTTTTAGGTTAAATGTCTTGAAAACTATTAACTGGATTTCAATGAAATTTGGACATTCATGTAGGTACCCTTCAGGCTGAACTGTAAAAAGCCTTTTTCAGCTTCATTTTCAGGTCAAATGTGTCTAATACTTTCTAACTTAATACCTGCAGAACGAATAACATTCAGCCTCAGCTGTACTTTTTGATTAATGACAATTAGCAATTATTATAGCATGCTTTCCTGGTAAATTACGATGGTGAACCTGGCCGACATTAACAGTACCTCCTAAATATCAGCACATTCGCATTGTTATTGTGACCAAGTTGCCATGCTAGCATTAGCTTTACCCTCACTGAGCTGCTAGCATAAGTGGTGGTTATGCTAACGGACTTGACCTTGGAAGTCGGAGATCGGAGCTGGGAAGGATGTCACACTTGAGTTGACAGCGTTTCAGTTAACAAGTAGGAAAACCTCGCTCGGCCAGTCGTTGTTTACAACCAGCCAGGATAGCCATTGTCACGCCGCTTGACAAAAAAACGTATTGTGCTGTATTTGCTCATACTTAACACAGTAACAGTAAGTGTCCACAGACAGCAGTTGGACAGCACTTTGTGTTGGAAAATTTCTGAGACACAATTAAACAGAAGTGCTAATAAACAGTATAAACTACACTAACTGTTGACACTCAGAGAAGCCATCTTGGGTCACTAAGTCGGGGGAATGCAGTTCTCCCAACTTTCCAAGTCGGAAATCCGACTTAACGGGTGTTCCCTTTGAAAAGTCTGACTTTGAACTCAGAAATTTCCTATGTCAACTAGATTGCACCATATGTTCTTAATATCCTCCTAATATGACACATTAAGGGGACCTTTCAAAGAGTTTTATGTCCTCAGCAATGTTTTTGTCCCAAATGTTTAATGTATGTTTCCCTGGTTTTAAATGTACCAATCACCCACCGACAAGCTCATAAAGCTTACTGAAGTTATACTAATTGAAATGTATGTTCACAAATTTGAGGAATGCAAATTTAGCCATATCAATCTCTTACACTGTTCATTTATATCAAGAAATTACTAACTTTACCTTTACTAACTTGCAATAACAAGCACATGTTAGCAAGAAAGCACTAGCCAACCATATAAAATCCAGGCCAAAATTTACTTTTCAATAATGTTAGTCATCCGATATGTTGGTTAGTCATTTTAGAAATAAAATATTCTGCTTCTTTGTTGAGTGAAGAGGATAAGCTGATGCCCAACCAAAATTATTCCAAGTGAGCCTTGGTGAATTGTACAGCACAAACAAACAGCTGGAGAGTAAGTTAGGTTTATCGTCCAGTAGCACAAAATTGAGCCAGAAAACACAAAAAGCCTTTTTGATAAAGAACCTTTACATCTCCCTTGCTTTTAGCAGCCACAGAGGCAACAGCACACCTCCCAGGCAGTTGGTGCTCAGCAAGAGATGAACAGCCAGGCCAGCAACTAGGCTGACAGGTTCCCTACCGCCTTCAGTAAGGAATGCAAACCCTGAGGGAGCCAGGATGTTTCACAAGTGATAGGTAGTTGTGAGGTTATGAGCGGTCTCCTGAAAGCACAGTGAATGGGCATTTTATTTGAACTAAGTCAATTACAGAGGAAAGCAATAGTAGGGCTAACAACTGGATCCAACACCTATACTTACATTATATGACTGTTTTGACTGGCATTACCTGTCAGTACACCTCATGAAATGTCATAAATGAAAGCTATAAATGCTTTGCCTATGTACAGTTTATCTCATTGTACCTTTACAAGAGCCTCACTGACACTACAAACTGAACATTTATCTCATAAAGTCCAGTTCTTTAACACAAAGCTAATAAAAAGGATGATATCAAGCTGTAACCTGCATGGTTTATCGCTATTTTGTTTAGTTACACTGTGTATGAATATTTAAAAATCAAAGTCAAAGCTACAAGCTCTTGAATTTTATGTGCTATTGTTTTAATTCACCTTTATATTAACAATTGTAAAATTGTACTGTGTATTAATATTATGTGACTTATTAAGATACATATACAGAAGAGATCTTTTGAGCATTAAGTCAAGTGTCGACACTGGAATGATCCTTAGTGCAATGTATCATTTTCAGACATCAGAGGAGAAGGTGACTCTGTCACTTAGGCCATATTCTGTGGTTATAAATGAATATATGAATAAGTCTTTTAACTATCCAAAGCTTATTCCTCACTTTTTTTACCACTATTTTATGGAAAAGCAAACGCACCTCAGATGCAATGGCACTTTGCATTTCAAATTTTATCTTCTCTCTCTCTTTATCGTCTTCTACTTTGTACATTAAGAGGACAACTAGCCTGCACAGTCTGTTAAGTACACTACTCGTTTAGCTTCCCCATTTTGACATCCCTTGGCCACTGTGTCCCATCATCTGTGAAGAACATCAGATTCAGGAGGAAAGGGGAAGCAAAGGACTAGTTTTCACATTCTTGAGAGAATCCAAATCCAAAAAGAGACTTTAGTATCTGTCTTTTTTTCGCTTTCCTTCTTTTGAAAAGCAGAAAATGTGCTTCTTTTGGTTTGTTTACCAAATATTCTCCAGATGTCTATTCCTGATTAAATCTATTCTTTGCTCTGATGTTGGGCCAGAAGAGATTCACTTATTGCTGCTCTCTGACTCAGCTGATTTCTCTCTACTGACTAAAACTAAAAAGAGGCCCTGCTCAAAAGGGCCGTTGGGAGGAGGCCCAGCACGCAGCCTGTTTCTTCCCTCATCCTGACAGTGTTGGCCAGAGTCAAATCCAGAGACTCTTGGGCCACTGGGTTTCCACCATTCATCAGCAAGGCCTATGTGAGTTGATGCATCATGCATTATAGATAAGGTGTGTCTGGGCGAGCTCCAAAGGGTGTTTGCAGTCAGAGGGCTCAAGTGCGGGCAGCGTCAAACTCACAAGCTGAAGGCTAAAGCGTGACATGTTGTTTGTGCTTTTTGTGTCACAGCACAAACACAAGCAGACTCAGTTTAGACTCACGACTAAACCATGTAAACCACTCCGTATATGTTTTGTGATAAGGGACAAGCCTTGCTTCCTTGCATCAGCCACTGTTGAGTCCAGACACATTGTGGCCAACACCCTTTGTGCTGAGACCCTGGGAGCCTCAGTATTCGTGGCATCCACTGTCTCACACCTCCTGGGACTGCGGGTTTCCTCCTCTGTTATTATGACTATATATAGACCCTCTCCTTTGGCAGCAGATGTCTTTGTGCCACACTTGTGTTATGATGAGGCCCAAATGAGCTACATAACTTGCATATGGCTGTTAAGTCCTCCATTATGGTTAAAAGAGGAAACACACAGCACACTCTGATGTTTGACATGACCTTACTGGACTGAGTTTGCTTTGGATTCCTCCTGCTGTTTCGGACATCCATGATAATTAGTTAGTTAAAAATAATTATTAGTCTTTCTTTTGGTTTCTGTGGTCTGACATGCAGGCAGCTCTACTAAGAGCAGCAGGGAGATTCACTGTTTTACATGTCCTCACAGGATTGGAAATCTATATTTTCTGGGTGTTTTACACCAAACAAAAGAATAAACAATTTGATAATGGTGATAATAATAACAATAAGACAGTGTGTCTATTCGTAAGAGAATAATTGGCAACTTTATCGTGTCAGTTTCTCTCTTTACAAAGACAAGTGTTGCAGTATGAGAGTCCCACCTGAAGAGAGGCCATTGAGTCTTCATGTTACACAATACGCGAACCGCACACAAAATAATTTGTCAAATTGGGTCACTTGATGAATTTAGCATGAGGATACACATGTATCCAGTTTTCAAAATAAGGTGTCTATACAGTATGGAAATAAGATTGGATTATATTCACAGAAAGTATAAACCATATTACATGTGTGCATTAAAAGTAAATGGACACACATAATTTACTTTACTGGACCCTCTTGGGCCTTTGACCCACCCACCGTAGTCTCTCCAAAACCGATGGGAAACACTGAGTAAAAAGCACATTTTGACTATTTAATTTAAGCAGTGGTAAAAAAATGGAAAAAAAATGGAAAAAATGTGAATGTACTTGTTTGGCATTTGGTATTCGACAAATCTTTTCATTATATTTGGTTTCGGCTTTGGCCAAGACTTGGTGCATCCCTAAACTTTACTGATTCCAACTTCTCAAAAGTGAATATTTTCGAATGCACAGTTATCCATTGCACTTATCCATTGCGCCATCCCCACCTCTTCTTATTCTTATATTAAACTGAATATTATTTGGTTTTGAACTGTTGGTTTGAACAAAACGAGACATTTTAACACACCACCATAGGTTCTGGGAAGTTGTGATGGGCATTTTTGTTTGCTATTTTATGACATGCTATAGACCAAACAATTGCGTAAAAATGTAGTAGATTAATGTATAATGAAGGTAGGTTAAACTGCAGCCCTGCTTATATATCACTGCAAATAATGCTAATTTGATTTTGTGTTATTAATTAATTAAGGGGCTTGTATCCATATACACAAAGCTCATATAGTAACTATCCTAAACTGTATTTTTTCTGAAGTAAGTAAGATTCGGGGCAGTAAAGGAAAAGATAGATAGGGATAAGATAGTTGGCTTTCAATAGGCCTCCTTGAGAGATTTACAGCAAGAGATATGAGCCAAAACCTGGGGCAAAAAAAGACACCCAAATGGCACCATTAACCCAACTAAATGCTGAGCCCCCTGTGGCTTCCCCTAAACGAGTACAGCTATAAAAGTAAAGGTTTTGCCTTTCAATCTGCTCACCCACAACTATGTTTAGGATATTTCGGTTAAGGTGGGAAAGGGAATTTAAGGTTCAAGGCAAGAACAGTCCACTACCACCCAGATGTGGTCTGAAATAATTTAGTTTCATCATTCAAGTTGCCTCTGAGCTCTCAGAACACCGACCGAACTCTAAGATCATGTCTTAAATCCTGGTAGTTCCTCTCGGCTGGCAAGCCGATCCTGGGAACAAAACAGGATAGTCGAGATTAAAGTTCACTTTGGATAATGTATTCATGAGTAGATCAAAGTTGGCTCCCTGTTCTCATCGAGTTTAAGCTCATTTAACGCTGAAACCTGCAGCCCCTGGCCTCTGAAAGATGCTCAGGCTGTTCGACTTGGAAAAGTATCACCCTTCCTTTTTCTGCAGTCTCCCCATCTCTCCAGAATTATTTATTTCCTTGTATACCTGTTACCATAGCGATCAAGGATGAGGATGATTTTCTATCAATAATTTAGATGCATGTATATTTCATAGAGCAAGGGGGAGCATTTGAAAACCCTAATGATGTTGAGAGGTGTTCGGGTGCATGACTGGTTAGATGAGAGGATGTTGCTCAGTGTCGTGAACAGAGACATTTAAACTTGTATCAAACGATGGCTCCAACAGATGGAAAGTGCTCCCTTGCAAACCTCACACACAGATAAGGATGAAAGGAATAACAACCTGTTGTGGAGCAAAGGATGTGAATACGCATGATCTGCTGTGTCTGATGTTTTTGATCTTCATGTCTCTTCTGATGTGTACAAACTGCCTCAGAGGCCCGCCATGCTTCCCAATATCAAAACCGATGTAGTGATTATATTGGTGAAACTGCGTCACGGACGCTCCTTTTGATAATTATAGTGCAGTAGCCTATTTAATTGAACTGAGCGTCTCTTCTGGCTGTCCACTAAGTAGTTCAGTTCCACAGTGACGTGTTTTCCTACAGCAACATTGCAGGGAGTTCAGAGCTCAGAGGATTATGGCCATTTCCTACCCTGAGGGGTCAGCACTCTACTACCCATTTCCTGTTCTCTACTGGGTCAGGTTTTAGACTTGGTACTTACATGAGGCACAACGGGGTTCAGCGTTAATTCTCCCTAGCAAGAAGGTGCTGGTTGTGTTATTTATGTGAAAAGCTTCTCCCCACAGTCAAAGACCAAAGTAGTACACATCTTTTTCTTTCCATTTTAGCCTTCCATTCATTATAAGCCCATGTTTTGCACCCAACTATGCTTTTTGAAAATACTTGTGGGTGATTCTGAAAAAGACAGATAATGTGGATGTGGGAAACTGAGCTTTTCAGAAACATTGGAATAATGATTGTCAGATTGTAAACCTCTCCTGAAATGTTGGGAAGTTACCTCCAATTTGCTTATTTTTAAGGCCTGTTCTTTTTGTCTTATCTTACAGATTGTCACAGAAAAACATCTGGATTCCTGTAATGAAACAGTCAGCTTTAAACAGATTTTCAGGCAGATGTTATGTCGTCACGCATTTAAAAATAGTTGCTTCCTGCTGCAAAAGGAAGTTTTGACTGCATGTCAACAGCAAACAAATGTGCTCTTGCAATGAGGACAGCCCAGAAAATGTTTTCTGTAATAGAAAGTGAAGAGAAACGTAAGTGGGAGACAGATGGTAGTAAGAAAGCACAAATGACGTGTGTGCCAGGGGCCCTCTAACTAATCAAAAATCCACTTAGTATTGTTTTCATCCAGATTTTTTGTAGTATTGAATTTTTAGCAATTTTTTTTTTTAAATTTTGACTTGGCTCTTGGGATGACTATTTTGTTCTTGATGAATCCTAATGACTTTGTAGATCCCCTAATTTTTCTTGGGGCCACATTATATTTGTCCAATAACTTGTTTAATGACCAAATACTATTGTCATTCCCATGAGCCTCAGCTGTACCTATTCAGTACTTAGCAAACTAAGATGGTTAACATGGTAAACATTATACCTCCTAAAAATCAGTATATTACCATTTTCATTTAGCATGTGAGCATGCTGATGTTAGCATTCATCTGAAAGTACAATGACAGCACTTAAAAGTATGATGATCAGATGCCTCAATGCTTAAGTCTAGGAATTATTGGAACTTGGTCAACAGTGGGCATTTATGATTGTCAATCAAATCGCTACTTTATACTGAGCAGAACTAGAAAGAGATGTCAATGTTTATTCAGCTATATTGAAACCTCTCAACGTTCAAGCAGTCAGTCAGAGAGACTTGAGGTGACACTTGTAATGAAATGTGCATCACAAATAAAAGTGCCATTATGCACCATTATGACTGCCAACTGCCATTTAACCAAATGAGGGAAGAAGAAGATAGCTGTTTTTTCTGTTTGACCTTTCAGTTTGTATTGCAAATATAGGTCAAATGACTTTTATTATTCATATTTATATACATCAGTGTAGATAAATATGGTAATACAGTAGAAATGCAAATTGTAAAAATGAGAGTAAGGCTAGATGAGAATGTAAAATTATCATGTATCATACTCATCACTATATGATCTTGGTCATATCAATGGATTAGGAATACTTAACATATATTTAAATTTTGCTCTACATGAAGTCAGAAACAATTGATTAGATTTCACTATTAGAACACAAATTAGATTTTTTTAATCATGGGATTTTGAACATCACACTGAATATAGATTTGTTTAATATGTGTGTGCATATGAGTGCTTCTACTTGCGTGTCTGACGTCTGTGTTTTTGCCTATAAAAGATGCAGAGATTGTTTTCACGTCAGTTGCCTCTCTTGAACAGGGAGCAGGTCAAGAGAATGAATAAATGAAGCTAGTTTGTCCATTGTTGCCATTGAAAGAAAGACCGTTGAATAACCTGATGTTTTCCTTAGCATATCATATTTCTATAGGGTGCTGTACAAAGGGAATTCTACAGATGATGGACAATTAAATAGTTGTAGCCTCACACATGCATCTGTCTGAAAATCTAATGTGGGTCTGTGTCTGTCCTCAGGTACGAGAAGGTTCCTGTGATCCTGGTGGGGAACAAGGTGGACCTGGAAAGCGAGAGGGAGGTATCGTCCAGCGAAGGTCAGGCCCTGGCCGAGGAGTGGGGCTGCCCTTTCATGGAGACCTCAGCCAAGAGCAAAACCATGGTAGACGAACTGTTCGCAGAGATCGTTCGGCAGATGGACTACGCTGCCCAGCCAGACAAGGATGACCCCTGCTGCTCCTCTTGCAATATACAATAGCCCTGGGGGCCTCCAGGAACGGGCCAGGCAAAAAGTCTACTTAGAGGAAGCTACTTCGACTTGCAGCAGAGAGATACACACTTAAGACACACACATCACGCACACACACACACACACGCCAATTAAACAGAAGAAAAATTCACGGTTGAACGCGATGGATTTTAACTCTATGGAGCATAAAATCAGCAGTGACATGATTCTTAATAACGACATGTGAGTCATGAAGACATTGTGAAGGAGGAATACCAGGAATTTGCCGCAAGATAAATTGACAAATGACGATAAGGAGACATGCCCTCGCCTTATGTTACTCTCTTTTGTTGTTTGGGTTTATTTTAATCCTTTGAGTTGTGGGTGAAAATCATCAGCTAAAGAATCACAAGACAGGATCTTTACTCTTTAGGTCACATCAATCTGCTATAAATGATGAAAAAAGATGTTTGCGGCTGGTTTTGTTTGTATTACAAGTTTCACACAGAACACCAAGAAGCTTTTGTTGCCATGACTCAAGTAGCAACTGTACACAAATCCAATTACAGATTTCTGGTATCCAGTTGTTTTAAATATTTAGAAGTATTTCATTTACAGTATGTACAATTTTTCTCCCAGCTTATTTTGCGCAGCAGTTGGTGGGAGGTTTTTTTACTCATCACAGGGCTGAACCAAAGAGGTGACCTGAAAGCTCCTCCATTTTCTTATATTTTTCTTCAGTTAAAAAAGGAATGGAGAGAAAACCGTGGATAGGGCAGTTTCTTTCTTGAAACATTGGTGCAGTCATCTCTTTCCTGTTTTCTGACTTTGAGATACAATAGCAAACACAGCAGTCTTTCACATATCGTGTGGTGTTTTGTTTTCCCTCTCTGGGAGATGCTTGACAGCAAAATGCCGAGTAGTAATATAACTAACTGTTTCATCCTGATGGGACAAAGAGTTCATCTTTTTAGTGTTCGAATATCTCTACAGGCGATTTTCAGGAATGGGTGACATTTAAAGTGAAGATGCCAACATTTGTCATACTTTACATTTTCTTTATCTCCTCCAGTATCAATATGAAATGGGGTGCTCAAGAGTTACAACATACTGATCCCCTTCTTTATGTGTTCAGAGTGTTCAAATCCATAGTAACAAATAGTAATGACGAAGGCAATGATAAGATTAATCAATGGTAGTGTAAATATTTTGTATTGAAAGTGCCAGCTCCTGTGAAGACACTGACTCAACACATGTGGAATTGTCAACTGTATGCATGGCTAGTAAACAAAAAAGGACTGTTTAAGTTTAATATAGGCTGTGGAAATGTGCAAACCAAACACATACACATCTGGATCTGGACACTATCTCAACTGTACATCTGTGTTGCCACGGGAACCAGACTTTCCCCGAGTAACCATTTTCATTGTTGATTTTATATTTTTTTATGTGACCATTTACTCTTTATTCCCTCTCTGAATGGTGACACTGTTACATTTGACACCTAAACAATAAAAGTGCGTTCAACACTTGACTGAGGCTACTGAACTTCACAGAGTGAAATGAATTGAGTGACCTGACATGCTCAATCATGCTGCTGAGATTTATAACCAAATTGCTTATTTTCGTCTGTGCTTTTCCTGCTTGTAATTCTACATACTATAGAACTATAACATTTTTTCAGATTTTACAGAGGCTTTATCCACTAACAGGTCTTGACCATTCTCTATACATCAGGACTTTTTGAAGTCTGATACTGTGGCCCCCATGTGCAAGTGTTACATTGATTTAGGGGATCATTTTGCTCTACGATTTGGAATTATCGTTCCCCTAATTTGGGGGATGTAAACAGCAAGTAAAATTAGTAGTTTAGTCAGCTGTGAGCTATAATTTGATCCCCTTTTATAGCTGATAGTCTCCATCTCTGCAAATCTCCTCCGCGGTGCGACAGATACTTCTCTAGCTACTGAGAGATTAGCTAACCCAGAGTAAGGCTGATTACTGAAATATAAATTTAGTCTCATTATCAGGCTATTTAGGCCACTTAGTAAAGCAGTAACCCCTATTCAACCATCCATGACTCACCTTGGCCTTGACATCTGTAACGGGGCCCACCAGGACCTCCACCAACCTGCATGCTCGTTCAGCTCACCACACTGGAATAAAAGCCCTTACCCTCACAGACTTATCTAGCTGATGTCGTGACAGACATCACACCCTGTTTGGATTGCAGGCCACGCACAACCAGCAAAGATTCACTTTGCAGACATATTTAGTGACCAGGCAAATGACACATCCAGATCATTTCTTCTTCATTAACTGCACCAAACTTCCCCTCTGGGTTATCCCCTTAACACTTTCTTCAGCCTCCCGTCGACTGCCGAATGGCCTGCTTGTGGTTTGGACAAGGTGGAATAAGAAAAAAGGTCTTGTTTATCTCCTACAGGCATCAGAACAGAATGAATACATGTATGTGTAAATCTACTTGGCAATTTGTCAAATTCTTGCACTAACGATAAAAGGGATATGAAAATATTTTGTCAACAACTACAGCTTCTATTTGAATGCTTTACCGGATTTCAGTACAGTACAATAGGTACCCACTTAAGTATATACGGACAATAAACCCTCTTTCATCTTTGCAAAAAGACAAAATTCCTCAGAAAATAAATTGTCAGGCAGAGGAACAGAGGCCAGCTTAAACAAAGGGTTGTGACTCAGCTGCGTGTTTGTGTTAGCAATCAGACAGCTCTGAATTTTCTTTGTTAGTTCAACTTCAACACTTTGACACAGAAATACGACTATAGACATTTCATGCCAGTTTGTGCTAAGAAAGATGAAAGACAGATTTTAAACAGTATGCAAAAGAGTGAGTTTTTTATTTAAACTGACCTTTTAACCTCAGTACTGTTGAACATGGTAGAACTGGAAGTGTGAAGCGATTTTGAAAATATTCAGACACATTCCCAGTTATGTGTGTGTTCCTTTAACAGGCTCAAATGGTCTATAGCTATGCAGAGCACAGGCCTGTTTTGAAGCCTTTATTTATCACTAATTACCACAGAAGTCTTACTGTTTAATATGATGGACTCATTCTGACTCTCCACCATACAGACAGTATGGTGTATTATATACTGTACATTTTTAACACACTTTTTCTCAAGAGGATATCATGCTTATTTAATACGCTATTAGAGACATACATTTATTTTTGGAATTTCTATAGCTAAAAATCCTAGTAAGGTCACATTTGATGAGTGACAGATTATACTTCAATACTGCCTTTTATGTGTATTTGAAGTTGTACTTTTTGAAACAAGACGCAATGTGCTTTGCAGAGTACCATAAAATAAAACGGATTGTATGTTGAATTTTTTTAATATATGATTTAGTTTTGGGTAACAGATTTGAAGTTAATCCTTTGTGTCAGAGAGGGCGAAACTAAAGATGAAATAGTTTTAAGAGGAGATGATTAAAAAAAAGACCTTTATGTTTTTGATTCTTCATTCTCCCTGCTTTTCCTCCCAACTCATTTTACAGATCATTTTGAATCACTGGTGCAGAGCGGACGTGGCCTGTTGGGGGACTCACCAATTAATAGATCTGGGGAAAGTGTGGGCCAGCATGTCCTCTGAGGCACTTGTCAAAATCCACCTTCAGCTGCCTGATGTAAGTGAGCCTGTGTGGTCTGTTTTGCTGGGTTGCTTGCGTAGCTGCTTTATCCACCCTCATGAGACAGGGCAGAGGGCCGAAGGGCCTGATGGTGAGGGGTCCCAGTGGGGTTCATTAGGAACCAGAATCCCTCTGGAATGAATCACTCTTCAGCAGTATCATTTGTGTTTGTGGTAACATATAGTCAAACGCAGTTTAATATCCCTGTTGTCCAAGGAAAGAGTTTAATGAGAATGGATTACCGAATGCTTTACAGGACTCAGCCTAGTAGCTGTGGCGCAGCTTTGTTTCTTGCACTGGTGTTTTTAAAATGTCATTGTGGACTCAAGTTCCACTTTTCCAAAAGTCCTTGCAGAGTTGAAGAAAGAATGACTTTCAAGGAATGTTAGGTAGCATAGGGAGATGTTGAATTTTCAGTAGGGAACAGAATGGAAAAGAAAAACAAAATCAGCTTGAAAACACCCCCCCTGAGATTCACAGCGTAGGTGTATGAATTAAATAGGCGCTGACTCATTGTTACCTGTTCTCTGCTCTGTAAGCCACAGGCTCAGAGGCACAGACACTGCAGCTGTGACACCGTATTTGTTCCAGCTGAGATCCTCTACATCAGTATGTCAAATGTCAAGATGAAAGAGGGGAGCTGCATGAGTCACGCCACCACGCCAACCCCACCCCCATCGCTCCCAGACTGCAGCACAGTCTCTGGGGTATCTGTGTGGGATATAGCAGTCCTTGACAAAAAAAGGCCATGTCTGCCCTGTGCACTTTAACTTCAGGGGACACAAGCTCATGAGGCTTTTATCCTGAGGAGGAGAACACACTGCTAGCCCAGCCGTTTTGAGGATGAAGGAGATTCCAATGCACAGACCAACCAAAAGAGCTTTTAAACTGCTTTAATCGTCTCATTGATCAGTGGAGCATTAAAGTCTCAATGTGGTCCAGACAGGTGCTGAAATTTGTGGAAATTAGACTCTTGTACAGCCCCATGCAGCTCAGACAAATTGCAGAAATCACTAGGGAAATCAAAGGGAGAAATTATACATTTAGAGGAAACATTTTTCTTTTTGACTGTGTCACCGTGAAGCAAAACAGTATGTCATCATGTTTAAGGTGTCCTCCTTGCTCAGATGGTAATGATGCTTGATGCTGGCCTGCTTTGTTTTTCTAGGATTTTGGAGCACTAGAGGATGTGTTAGTGACATTACATGTGCTGTTAGTGCATTACATGTGCTGTATGTTAGCTGAAATCACCACCACTAAAGAGAGCAGCCCACAGTCTCAACCCATCCTTCTGATGTTTCATGCCTTTTTAATATTGTTAACAATGTTGATGGGCAGGAGAGGGAAGACGGAACCAACAAGCTGAGCTACGACTGTCAGAAGGCCTAATAACTAGGTGTCATAGCAACCAGATGGCAACACATGAGTTGTCAATTTCACAGTCTAATTTGCAGCTGTAACAGAGGAGTGTGTGTGGTGGTGGTGGTGGTGGTGGTGGTGGTGGTGGTGGGTGATCTGGATAAACAATAAGGAAAAATACTCTACTGGATACTTGTGTTTGACATAATCCATGTTGATTTTATCAGCAACAGGCATTTAAAGGGACTACACTATAAACCCGAATAAGTTCAGATCACTCAAAATATTTGTGGAGACTAATTACCTCAAACTTAAAATAAAAGTAGTGGTAATAATATTTTTGAGTAAAACTTAACTTAAATATAATACTTTTTTTTAAAAAAAACATTAATTTCTGCATACTAAATTACATTGATTCACTGATGCTTATTAAAATTAAATTCCACTAAATTACTCAATCAATGTAACTGTGCATAACTTATACTCACTGTAACTGTATGATCATTTTGGATCAAATGGACCGGTGTTTCTAATATCAGTGAGGCCATGCTAAATAAAAGAGACTCAGCTGTTTATAATGCAATACAGTTCATCTGACTACATCAAACTACATCTGCCAAAATGAACAAATAATAATATTAAATTTAAATAAAAACTGAACATTCCTCCCCAACTTTCATTACCACAGTGAAAAAATGATCCTTCACAAATTACAGCCACTTCAGATGAGACGACTTATGTCTGCAATCAAAGGGCTGAGGGGTTTATTAGGTTCACCACTAATAAAATGAAACATTCAGCCATGCATCAACACTATTTCAGAATACATCTTACCGAAATGTCTTTGAAACTCGAGGAAACTCAGCGTTCAGGTTCACTTGAGAGGACAGATTTCTTAAAACAGATTACAACAGATGTAAGTGAAATAAAAGCATATTAAATAATTATCATACAAACATAATAATTACAAAGTTCCAAATGATCTGACTTGAAAATCTCTCAAATTGAGGGATTATCATATCATATTTAACCTATATCAGTGAAACGAGGCTCTATAATGTTCCACTTTATGAATGTTTTTACTTTTTGAGAAACGTTACATCTTACTATAAACACTGCGTCCAGAAACAGCGTTTTAACTAATATGAAGGCAGTAACGTTATAGGACTACAGTAACGTTAACGTTAACTAAGTTACAGGAGTTCAGTGCAAAGTACCATTACCTCATTGCGTTAGCCAGCTAACTTCAAGTAACGTTAATGTTAACTTTTCTGTTAACAGCTGCACCCGAAAACAGAACTTTTTCACTTACCAGTTGAAAGCACATGTAACAAGGAGCAGCCCCAGCTGAAAAATCATGAGCCGCTGGGGATACGTTACGTTATCTTACGTTAGTTATGGCGCGTTCGAGACTGGTCGTAACTGGGATATTTCCCAGCTGAAACTTCCGACTTCCGACATCAAAGCGTTCCAGGTGTATGTTGGTGCGTGACGCCGAAAGTGAACGAAAATCATGGGTGACCATGACAAAGTGAACACACAGTTGCACCCTCAGCAGTGCTTTAGGTGTTAATTAAAAGGATGGCAGTTTAACTGCAACAACTGAAATAAATAGCCCATACATTACTAGTTATGTGTACCCCAAGTTGGTACCCCTGAAGTAAGTCTATGTTGTCCGTTACACTTCCTAATGTTTTGGCATTTTAACAATAACTTTTATGCAGAAAAGATGACTTTATGAGATTCTTTACTGTAGCCAGCTACCGTATGTGTAAAACATATTTCTACATCAATATACATGCAGAACAAATTTTACTGCATGATCGTATTTATTATTTTAATTCAAATACATGCAAATATACGTTTTGTTGCCGTTTAGTTTATGGTTTACCATTTACAAAGTGTGCTTCCATGGAGCTGACATTGTTTTCTGGCGTCATTCAGCTGCTACTCGTGAAGTCGGGTACAAATTTTTTCTCCGAGTTCACAAGTAGGAAATCCGACTTCAAGTGGCGTTCCGGGGTACTTTTCCTAGTTGGAGGTCGGAAATTTCCCAGTTCCGAGTTGCCGGGAACGCAGCATTAGCATAACAGGAATGCACTGACTCCACATACTGCTTCCGGTCATCCCAGTGTATGGTTGTAAAATAAAGTCACAGAACAGAAAAAAACACTTTCACAGCGCCGCGAAGTGGGCGTGTCAGAGGTGTTACCCAATCAGCTGCAACACATTTGTATACACATCTGTGGTTAAAAATGCAGTAAAAATTCAGCACGCTTGCATACACAACTATTCAAGGCACCACCGTATCCGTTTAATGCTGCGTTCCCGGCAACTCGGAACTGGGAAATTTCCGACCTCCAACTAGGAAAAGTACCCCGGAACGCCACTTGAAGTCGGATTTCCTACTTGTGAACTTCGGAGAAAAAATTTGTACCCGACTTCACGGTAGCAGCTGAATGGCGTCAGAAAACAATGTCAGCGCCATGGAAGCACACTTTGTAAATGGTAAACCATAAACTAAACGGCAACAAAGCGTGTATTTGAATTAAAATAATAAATACGATCATGCAGTAAAACTTGTTCTGCATGTATATTGATGTAGAAATATGTTTTACACATACGGTAGCTGGCTACAGTAAAGAATCTCATAAAGTCATCTTTTCTGCATAAAAGTTATTGTTAAAAATGCCAAAACATTAGGAAGTGTAACGGACAACATTGACTTACTTCAGGGCTATCAACTTGGGGTACACATAACTAGTAACGTATGGACTATTTATTTCAGTTGTTGCAGTTAAACTGCCATCCTTTTAATTAACACCTAAGCACTGCTGAGGGTGCAACTGTGTGTTCACTTTGTCATGGTCACCCATGATTTTCGTTCACTTTCGGCGTCATGCACCACCATGCACCTGGAACGCTTTGATGTCGGAAGTCGGAAGTTTCAACTGGGAAATATCCCAGTTACGACCAGTCTCGAACGCGCCATAATAATATATGTTTTGCTGATGGTGACGTCAAGGCCTTCCAGTCGAGCTCACGACACGTCCCCTTCATATTTCAGCATCATTTGGCGCCAAAATTTCGTGACGTACTAAGCTCGGACGTCATCGTGGAGTGTACTATTGCTGCGTTCCCGGCAACTCGGAACTGGGAAATTTCCGACCTCCAACTAGGAAAAGTACCCCAGAACGCCACTTGAAGTCGGATTTCCTACTTGTGAACTCGGAGAAAAGATTTGTACCCGACTTCACGAGTAGCAGCTGAATGGCGTCAGAAAACAATGTCAGTGCCCATGGAAGCACACTTTGTAAATGGTAAACCATAAACTAAGCGGCAACAAAGCGTATATTTGCATGTATTTGAATTAAAATAATAAATACGATCATGCAGTAAAACTTGTTCTGCATGTATATTGATGTAGAAATATGTTTTACACATACGGTAGCTGGCTACAGTAAAGAATAAAGTCATCTTTTCTGCATAAAAGTTATTGTTAAAAATGCCAAAACATTAGGAAGTGTAACGGACAACATTGACTTACTTCAGGGCTATCAACTTGGGGTACACATAACTAGTAACGTATGGACTATTTATTTCAGTTGTTGCAGTTAAACTGCCATCCTTTTAATTAACACCTAAGCACTGCTGAGGGTGCAACTGCGTGTTCACTTTGTCATGGTCACCCATGATTTTCGTTCACTTTCGGCGTCATGCACCACCATGCACCTGGAACGCTTTGATGTCGGAAGTCGGAAGTTTCAACTGGGAAATATCCCAGTTACGACCAGTCTCGAACGCGCCATATGAGCGTACAGCGCCCTTTAAAGGGCTCTGTGAGCGTATATATGAGCGGCAAAAGGCGCTTTGCGTGAAAGTCAAACGAGCGTCTACGTCTGTGTCGAACATTCCATCCTTGGACTGTGGTAAGTCTCTCCTACTTGTTAAAAATTGTTTTGTATTCAAACTAGATAGTGTTGGCAAGAAGCAACGTTAACATCATCATAAGGGAAGAGTAATTTTGTTGTAATATTTGTAATCTTCCATATATCAGTTAAAATGTCAGAGTTCACGTGTGAGGAGTTAGCTAACATTAAACAAGCTAACTTTAGCTTGATCTACTGTAGATATCCCTGCAGAACAATTCAGGGGCATTCCTACAAGGACTAGCAAATTAATGTCAATAAGTTAACTGCCTATTTAGTAGTAAGTAGTGTTACCTTACTGATTTACTTTCACAGCCCTTTCAAAGGTGTATTTGGCAGTCATGTTAGCTAGTTAACTTAATCTTGCTTTGTAAATACTTGTAACGTTATGTTGTTCCTGAAATGTAAGTTGCTTTGGATAACAGTGTCTACCAAATGAGTAAATGTAAAATTGTCAGTCTTGTCTAATCGTTGCTATTACTGTGCAATGTCATCACCAAGATGCGCGCAACTAGGAGCAGAAAGCAGCACAGTCTTCCCGGCAAATCAGTTTATATGGCAAATCCTACAGTCTATGGGCAAATCTAGTTGTAGTGTTACACAAATTACTCACAAATTGTAATTACTTACTTTTTGCTCTTTTAAGAAGTAATATCACTTTTACTTATTACTGGGTATTCATTAGTCATGTTACTCTTTCCATTACAAGTAATTTCAACCACCACACCCCATCCTTAAAAGTGACTGGGAAGCCTGTTCAGCAGCGCATTTTAGAAATGAATCCACTTCACTGAAACAATAATTAACCTGAGGAGTCAACAACCAGCCGAACTGAAAACACAGCAGCCTGTCAGACCAGAGGATGCTGTATCATATAGGCTATAGATTTAGGCTAATTAAAAATAATAAAAAACAAAGCAGGTCCCTCACAACATTTTAACTGATCACGTAGTCATAACAGCTGCAATGAGTGATTTTTACAGTACATAACACTTATTAATATCACTGGCTGAAATAGAACAAACAAAGCAAGTCTCTCTCGACTTTTAAAACTAATCGCTTATTCATAACAGCGTCAACCAGTATGATTTGTGCAAAGCATAACGTTTTTTAATGCCATTGTCTGAGATTTAAAAAAAATCAGGCATCTCAACTTTTAAACTAACATTACTGTTTTGCACATGCATTTATAAGAGAAGTATTCAGTGCTTTTACAGAAAACAAAATGTTGATTAACGCCACTCTGTCCAGCCGAGTGGATGCTTCACTGGCAGTAATGTTAACGTTAGCTGTCGGAGTTTCTTTCTACAGGCTAAATTTCACGTTTCTTAGCACTTGCTTCAATACAAAATTGTTTGCAGTTGAAAGTTTTTTGCTGGGCTCACAACATTTACGAAAGACGATGTCCTTTGCATCTCTGAGTGTGACACAGCTTTTTTTTTAATTCATTGCAATGGGAGCGCCGCGTTTTTCCAAGCTGGTAAAAACGCCATGGAGCGTGACGAGGCACTGAGTGTCTTTTCCGCGCCGTGCACTGATTGTTTGTTGTTTTTTTTCAGTCGCCGAGAGTTGAAAAATCTTCAACTTTGGGGAAAACGCTTTGCTCGTCACTGTCACTTTTTACCCAGCTGTCCAATCATGGTGCAGGAGGTTGGGACAAACACCGCACCGTGCACATCCGATCTTGAACGAAACAATGGCCCTCATTTATCATTCTTCCCTAGAAACGGGCGTATTTTTGTGCGTGAGATTATTCTTACACTGTTCTCAGCGCCTGATTTATGAAGCTGTGCGTACCTTTGAAATCCAGGTGTACGCACCACCTGGTGTTGATAAATGCGGCGGCTGAAAACGTGCGTAATTTGAATGAAACGCCCCCAATTATTCAAGCTTCAGGAGGCTGCACCCAGGACTTCACGGCAGGGACTGACGGAATACGGCAAGAAATACATGGTTTGGAGCAGGAAATCCACAAGTTAAAACTTCAGAAACAAAATATTATGTTGTTTTGACAGATATAAATAATGATTAAATGTTTAGTTTCACTACTAGAGCCCATCGCCGGCATAAATGTTCAAAAACATCGTGCATTTTAATATTACTATTTTTTTCATTTGGAAACAATTTAATACTTTTTTATTTGATGATTTAAACTGGACACATTTTTAACAAAATGTTCAACGTGCTTTGTACACGAGTGGTCAGATGAGCCATAAACAGTTCAGGTCTAGCCTGAGAGCCAGTGCTGGAATCAGGGGGGACCACCGCGTGCTGTCAACCTCGCTGGAGCGGACCAGTGAGCTGTCAGCCCCAGAGGAGGATGCGCTCATCCCGGAGGAGCAGGGCACGGGCCAAGAGCCTCTCGCTGAGCGTTTACTTTGATGAACGGAGGACATACGGACAGATACGGGGCGGTGTACCCCCAGCGTGCAAAGCAAGACTTCATAATGTTTGTGGCTTTGGGAAACAGTGCTCTGCGCTGTCCTGGGACTATTACGCACAGACACGGGTCTGGATGCGCACGGACTTGGATCTGACCATCCGCGGTGTAACTTTTCTTTTATGTTCAGAGTGAAACATTGTCCAAACACAATTATGAGCTGCACCATGTCTGTATCACCTGTTTGTGGAGCGCGTTCCGTGCAAACTAGAAGTTTTTTGTCTGTTCCTAGAATTACAAATTGGCTACTTGTGGTGCTCCAAGAGATAGATTTAGCACTAAAACGCCCATCAAAGTCAAGTCCCAAATAAGCTCCAAATGAAAGAATATTGCTCCGATAAAAAGCTGCTCCATCACCTCCGGGACTGGGCTTTACGCACTGACCCAGGAGTCACACATGAACAGAGATCAGCATGTCAGAGTCTGGGGACGCGCAGCCTTTAGCGGGGGTGTCGGTGCTCGCTGTTGAAGGTACACATTTTATTAAAAGCAAACCCAAATAAAATCCTACGATAAAATAGTCCAAATACAAATCAAAGCATGTTTTGACTGCTCAATAGGCTGTATAAAGTCCGTGTTGCTCAAATATAAACACCCAAATTAATGTTTCAAACGTTGTTTCTGTTACAGTGGGTCATTATATCATGTATTTTAGTTTGTCAGTGCGTTTTGTGCTGTTAGGAAATGATTTCTGCGCATTTCGGCTCTAACTCAAAACTTGCGTACATGTACACCACCTCCTGAGCTGGAGTAGGATTTGAGCGTGCCGTACGCCAACGTCCATATTAATAAATGTCAAAGTCACCGTGGTTTTGGGTGTACGCCAGGTATACGCTGGAAATTTGGTGTATGCACTTTTGATAAATGAGGGCCACTGTGCCCACTCGACGCAAAATCTCATGAACCCAAGTACGGACAGTCTGTGCTCTAATGTTTCAGCCTTCTTTTCATGCAGAGCAAGGGCCAGAGCAAGTAGGCCTATGTACTTTGTGGTGACATTTTTACATTCTGTAAATGAAGTAGGCTACTCTACTTGCAGCACATCGCCTCCACGGAAATTATGAATCATAGCAACCACAGTGTCTCGAAAAAAACACTGCGCCACCAAAACGACGCCAGCGTCTTTTCTTTTCAATTCATTGCAATGGGAGCGCCCCGTTTTGCTGGTAAAAAAGCCAAGAGTGTGACAAGGCGCTGAGCGTCCGTACTTGGGTTCATTTGCGGTGAGGAAACACCTCGGCAAGTAGGTGTTTCCATACTGGGTTAAGAGCATCCTGCAGGTGCAGAGAAAACCACCAAATTACCTGTGCAGAGCAGAGCTCGGCCACTAACCCCTCTTACTAAAAATAGAGAAAAGATCACCTTGATTTTACAACCACTTAAAATCAGTTAGACTTATTTAGCAAGTTTAGATTTTGGGTGTAGTTTATTCAAAATCTACTTTTTATTCACAGATGTGGTAAAAACAATGTTCCAAAATTATGTGGAATTGCATATTTCTTTGTTGGAAAAGTTTTACATTTTACAACCTGGGAAAGCATGTTTTAATCCCCATTATTTTTATTCATTCTAAATGCTCATGGCTGGACGATATGGAACAAAAAGTCATGTCCCTGTAAGCAGAACTCCAGTATAAAATATGTATCTGTTTTTTCTGTTAAGTTGGCTGTGGGAGGGTGGGGGGAGGGTTGGTTTTAGGGGCATGTTTTTATTATTTGTAGGAATTTATTAAGTGTCACTCACTTATTGAATCTGCCTCCTTCAGTTTGCTTCACACTCACAGACCAAACTTACCTCTGCTGCAAACACGCCATTGTGCCCAGCTTCTTTCAGTCTCTCCCTGGTAACTTTCATCAGTAGTAGGCTACATTGTATAAAGTCGCCAAAAAAACAGACCTTGTGTTCTGGACTTTTCCTCCTACGATTCCAGTCACAGCAGCAGCTGCGCCACATGTTAGCCTTTCAAAACAAAACCAGCATGATGGCTAACAAATTACATCTGCACCATTGTGTTCATTGTCATTTTACCTGGTCCGTGCTTGTAAAATATCCACCATGTCGCGAAGCTTAACGTAATGTCTCTGAAAAAAGCTACAGTTCTCCAAATATACCAGGGCGGCCCGCTGAAGTGAAGTTTGTGTATGAAACACTGACTGAACTGTTGTTTTTGCCAGGTCTGCACCGGCACTGTCTCCCTCCATGTTGTTAGTTGTTAGAACAGTGCAGAAGCACAGGGAGTGGCGGGGCTGCGTGGTGAGAGAGAGAGCAGCAAACGCTGGCAGGACTTTACGAAACATTAATTCAATCAACATAAAACTATATAGGTATAAACAGATTATCTAATTTTAGATCTCTTTTGAAATTATATTGATATACCGCCCAGCCCTACGGAATGTACCTGATTTGCACTTGCCTCAACTTCTACCTGCACACACACACACACCTTTACCTCTGCTCTCTCAGTGCAAACACACCAGCTGTCCCTGCCTCTCTCTCCCTGTCTGCTCCCCAGTTTCGCCATAAGCAGTAGGTTATGCTTTAGTCGCAGAAAAGAGAAAGAACTTGTGATTTTTCTGGATATTTCCACCCGTGATCCTTTTTCAGGGCAGCAGGTGCACCACATGCCAGCTTGTTAATTACATAGCCTCTCAAGGTCTTCGTCCATCCCAGTGATTCATTGTTGATATTGTCCAATGCCAGTGTGAGTGTGTACTCTAAATAAATGGAGTTTGGTACAAACAGTAACTACATTAGTTTAAACCCCCGACCTGAGTCTCTGTGACTCAGGCTTGGTGTTGAACTTATTTAACTGGGGAGCTAACTAATCAGTTTGGCTATTGCTAAGTAGGTATGGGGATCAAGACCCGGTTCCAAAATTTCTCAAAAGCCAAAAATCAATTAGCTCCGAGCTTATCAATACTGCTATCGAGTCCTTAATGTAACGTTATGTCTAGAGTGTTTAATCTGATTCATCTTGAGACATGATGGATAAGAAAGCTAATGTTTGATGGCATCAAAACGGGCCTAGGACTGTTTATCAGCAGACTGCAGGCTCTGCCGCTCTCTGTTGTCTCCTACACACACACAGGGGCCAGCAGAGTGAGAATCTGTGCCGTTGCAGCAGAGACGGTGAAGTTAAGTTTGCTCCAAACTACCTGAGTTGTCAACACCTACACTTGTTAGGCTTACTGTAAGTACGTGCAACAAAACCTTCCCGAGTAACAGACAATACTTTATCTATATGCCTTTCTGTAAGGTAAATCATCTCTGTCCTCAGTCTGTTATCCTGCTATGCTTTTTAATAGCACAGCTAATGTTAACTTGGCAATTGCCCAAATGTTAAAAACAAGCTAAATAGAAAGGAGGAAGAGGAGGAATGACACAGACTCAGTTTTTATTTGTGTCAGGAGAACGACGTCTGGCTGCTCTGCTACCTCACCCCCTCTATCTACACCGACACACGCACAGATCCAGATCTGAATATTTGTGTCTTTGTTCAGTTCCCAGATGAGACGCTGCAGAGCGTTTGGCTGCTCAACATGATTGTAGCTTTCATCAACTCCACAGGTAAAGCAGATCAGGACTCACCTCTGCAGAACCTTTTTAGTCTGGTTCTGCTGGTTCTGATCCAGGTTGTGTTCAGTAAGCAGGTCTCTCTGTGTTGCAGCTGCAGGAGCTGATGTGTCACATGATGATGGGGAGCCTGGTGATGTTCAGGAAGGACTGTGTGGTCAACTCAGAGGACACCTGTCCTCACAGCTTCGTCTTCGTGTGTCCACAGTTTAGTCTCTGGACTAGGAGACCTTCTAGCAGTACAGCACCTGGCAGCTGTTCCTGGCTCACCTCATCCTCCTGGAGACCATCATCCCCATCCTGCAGCACCTTAAATATAAAGTGAATGGTGTACAGGAAAGGGTCCCTGTCCTCCAGTCTGATCAGTTCTCTGACTCCTTTGTCTCTGTGTTCTCAGAACACCCGGAGGCCTTGTCCTGTCTGCTGCTCTGCAGAGAGAAGTACGACAGGAACACACCTGGGTCCCCGTTAACATCTCTGTGTGTCCCAGGCCCAGTGAGGAGATGGTGAAGATGGTCCTGAGTCGTTCCTGTCACCCCAAGGACTAGTTCATCATCAGCATCCTGAGACACTGGGAGTCCAATAACGACGTGCTGGGAGGACACATCAATGCCTAGCTGTTCAAGACAATCTCAGACAATCATACACTCTGAGACCTCGAGATTAAAGCAGCTGCTCTGATAACAGCACCTGTCAGCTTTCTGTGGGGTCTTAAAGTCTTAAATTCGCTGAAGTTTGTGTTCTAGGTCTTAAATCATTTTAAACAGGTATCTATTTTCAAGCGTCCATGTAACACTACCTCTAATCCTCATTGAAATCGCCCCACAGTGCTCAAGAATGTTTTTTCCTCCTGTGGTGTTGTAGTTTTTGTCACTAGTCCAAATCGGTCCAAACACAATTTGCTATATTACGACTACAAAGACTAACAGGCAGCTTTCGTGTTATTGCCCCAAGTTTCTTTCGGATTGTACCACAGATATAAAAGGTATTTATTCTTCAGATATGGGGAAGTGCAACCTTATCGGTTCTTGAATGGAAAAACAGTTCTGGGCTTAAAACCAGTCTCTAGCAATGTATTTGAAACCTACTGTTGCTGCTTAATGAACGAGTGCCACTATTAAAATTTTACATGATCGTTAATGATTATCAGTAAGCTACGGTTACACAACGATATGGCTGTCTCCCTCTCGTTCTTCAAGTGAGGAGCGAATGTGAGGGCGAGAGGGGCAGAAAGTGACGGTGAAAGTTAGTGGAGGATAAGATCAGCATTAAATTGTCAGGTTACAGCTCTGTACTCTACTGTACATCTCAATAGTTAAATTAAAAGGACGGTGTTGACCACAGAGGAGCTGAGGTTAGTAGCGTTAGAGCAAATTAGGGATGCTAACTATTCTTTTGAATTTTGATGTACAAATGAATGCTTGTAATTATACAGAAGGGAGGTGGTTCTCATGTTGCCTATTTGTTAATTTCTACAAATGTACAGAGTAGTAAATTAAGAAACAAAAGGCAAACAAACAGTCCTATCTGTAGTAATTCTGAGGTCATGTTAACAGGGTTTTCCCGCCATTATAAGGTGGTGAAGCTCAAAATTGCTTGGTGCTGCGTAATGAATTTAAAATTGTGGAGAGCATCAAAACTAACCAAATGAATTGTCCCAGATCTAATGGTGCTTTCAGACCAGCTGCGAATTTTCGCCTTGCGATGCTTTCCTCGTATAAGTACATTCCCTGCAAGTGTTCACTCACAAAGTGAGAAGGCGATTGTAACCCGATAACGTGAATAAATACAACTCTCCATCAATACAGCTGTATGCACCCAAAGTAATGAGTTTGCTGTGATTAAATAGCAATAAACGGATTAAACTGATGCCGAAATAACTACAATATGATGCAGATTTGTTAAACATTTGAATTCATGCTTTGTCAGGTCTGTCAGCAAGACAGCAGGACGACAACTTCTAAAATGTTTGTTTTCTGAATGGAGTTTGGATCTATCAGGGCTGTGGTAACTTGGTCTTGGTAAGTACAATGGTAGCTAGAAAGTTACAGACACATGTTTTCTGAACTCACAAGGTAGATCAACCTCCTCGCTTTCTTTTCTTCAAGTAATGTCCAGTTTTTATATAAATATGAAGTCGTAGTCCGACAGAGCTAACAATGCTAACAACAACACTGGAACCGGATGTGCACGGAAGCTAGCTGCTGAGAAGCTCCAGTGAAGATAAATCAACGTTGAGTTGAAAATATTCAACACACGCAAATTCCTTAGCGTTGCCTTTGTGTCGCCAGCCCCGGCCCCTTCGCGTCGCTTTGCGCTGCCTGACAGGAAATCGCGGTTCTACGCGTCTTTGTATTGACTGTATGTAAACTCACCACCCGAATGCTCCCTTTGCTTTTGGTCTCCCTGTCTGCTCCCCTGAGTTTATCCATCAGCAGGAGGTTACGTTTTATAAAGTCTGGATTTCTCTACCGGTGATCCATTTCCATGTCAGCAGGTCCACCGCATGTCAGCTTGTTAATTACGTAGCTTATCAATGTCATCGTCCATCCTGGTGTTTCATTGTTAACATCTTCCGATGCCACCTTTGTGGACCACTCAACCCTAATTTGAATACAGAATACTCTGCAAGTAATTTTGTGACTGCATTTCCTTTGTGCGTTTCTGATTTTAAGTCGTGATATAGGTTTTAAATTTCATTCATAATGGTCTTAAATTTGATCAGGTGAAACCTGCAGAAACCCTGATTGTTCCATTACCTGTCAACCTGAGTAACAATTTACAGTGTGAAACTTCTTATTTTAAACTATCTTTATTAGCTATCTAAATTTGCTTATGAATCCATAAAACTCCACATTTAAAACTACGTTTTTATATTATTCAAGCTCATGGAATAGAATTATGCATAGTGGCTTTTTCCACAAAACACACTAAAGTAAGTAGTAAAAGAGGATTTTATTTAGCTCAAGAGATTCAAGTTATCACTTCACACCAACAAATCTCATTAAGGATCTGAAAATGGAGAATGTTCAACATTATTGCAAAAAGAATGAAAACAAATAGATTATCAATATTGTTGCAGGTTATTTATCTGATCAAGCTGTCACTTACTTAGTCTATTCAGCTTTATGCAAGATGTGCCTATTTTGTGTGCGTTAAATTCAGAAATGACAGATGTCTAATAAAGAAAACTTGAATTGTAATGATGGAGTCGTATTTGTATTTTTCATTACTACTGTCTGAAAAGTGGGCATTTTGTAAATTTTAAGTGTACAAGTAGAAATTTTGTTGAGTGAGTTTACATTTGTATTTGAATTATTTTTTTTTTGAGTAGATTGAGTATAAGTTGTGCACAGTTACATTTATTGAGTAAAGAATTACTGGAATTTAATTTTAATAAGCATCAGTGAATCAATGTAATTTAGTATGCAGAAATTAAAGGTTATTTTAAAAAATGTATTATATTTAAGTTAAGGTTTACTGAAAAATATTACCATTACAAACTCCACAAATATTGACTTGAATCACTTTTTTTGACCGTGTGTGAAGGGGATGTAACCTCACATAAAAATGATCCACTTACTGGGTTTTCTGTTGCCTATTCCTATGTGAACACTCCGGGTTGGATTTTCTGCGAAATTCATTGGCTGTGACTGCATGCGCACTCCTGAGCCTCCCACCTGCTGATACAGCAACAACACGGAGCCTGCTATAACCGACAGATGAGCGGCTCCCATCACGAAACAGACTCCAACACAAACTCCACGTGAGGATTAAAGAAACCACAAAGTTTTATGTGTTGAAGCCCGAGAATCAGATCGAAGCATTGTTTTGAACAGACAAAACTGTCACAGAGTTGGCTTTCATCCAATGGGACAGGTAAACGAACATTACTGTAAAACATGAAACATATTGTGATTTTGTGCTTTGGGCTCAACTTAGGTAACGCTGGCTTGACAGTTTACTGCGACATTATCCGGTGCAAAATACCATAGTTGTATGGCTTTCCACATTACATGACCAGCTAATGCAACCCATATTAATATGCCATGTACCACCGGTACAAGTGTTGATTTTATTCAGCAAAAAACTATGTAAAGGTACAAAGCAGATTTGCTTATACTATCCTATTGTTCCCAGTCTTTACACCAAACCGGCTGATGAGTAATGGATAATCTGAATAATTCCACTACTGCAAAAACCTGGAAACAACCAGTGGTATGTGAAGTGCTTTATTAAAAATTGGGGTGAACTCACTTTAGGAATTGTAAATGTTTAATTACTGCCCCCCCTTCTTCCTAACAAATGATTCAGTACATTACAAAATTATTCACTGAATAGCTTGTAGAGATTAGGAGCCAAGCCTGCACTGAAATCTAACCAAGAGAACATGTTGATAACCTATAGGTTACTGTTAGTCTGAGGCCATAGTCATCAATTAAGCCTCCTGCATCCTTTGTGCTTTTTGTAAACTGTTGCCACGTCCTCCAGTTTAAATAATTTAGAGGTCTAACATTTTCCCTCCTCCAACCACCTTGGGAGTAGGTTAGTTGTGCCAGATATTCCTACTAGATTTTTCCCAGTTTCCCACATCTTAAAATAGAAACACATTTTACAAGCACCCCTCAGGGATGGAGAAAAGCTGACAGCAAGTACCCACAGTTTCATGCGTAATGTCTCTGATGGGTATTTCTGTTTTGTACTTGTTGACAATCGTTGTGAAACTGTTTTCAAACTCAAGCCTAAATCTATACCATCTGCCGCTATTATGTAGTTCCCGGAAGTTATTTAATTTAAATACTAATTGCATCTGAAGGATTTCTTGTATTCCTACATGTGAGACAAGACAAAATACTCCAAGTATGACATTTTTAACATAAACAGAAAAAAAACACATGGCACATGGTGAGGCAGTGTGACCCCACCAAAGTCTGTTTTCATCAGATTGAGATATAAATACAATAAAAAAATTTTTTTGAAAAGATAAAAATGGCAATTCATCAACACTACCAAATATGGTATATAAATCTGACAATGTTATGGGAACGTGTTAACAGTCAGGCAGAGAACCTCCACAGTGTATTTTCCTGGAGTAAATTATTTCTGGCTCTCTTGTTCAAACTGAAATGTGTCAGAAATTAAATCAGTGTTATCCTGCTGCCTTTATACATTCAGTATAAAGGCAAATATGTGATGAGGCTCCCCCCTGCTGGTTTTCTCTTGTGGAGGCGGAGGACTCAGCAGGAGCTCCGCGATGCTCATGTCTACAGGAAGCCTCGGATTGTCGCTCTCTGTACTGAACAGATCAGGTTAACAACTCTCCACCTCCCTACCCACCTCGAAGAATTCAGGGATGTCAGAGTGGCCTCTGTTGCCAAACACTGGAAAGTAACAAAGTTTTAAAATGTCTCAAGACAGGCAATTTTATGTCACCTGCTGACAATAACGATGAATCCAAAACATATAATTGATTGATTTCTGTAAATGGTGAAGATATGTTTCAGGTTGAGATCAATAGAGTACGATTTAATGTTTTATCTAAAGGAATTTAGGCAGTAGGCTGGTCCTTAACTCTTATATTTATAATAAGTGATACATTTTGTATGAGACTGAAGAAGTCAATGAATTTAACATAGTGTGTGCCACGTGTTGGGCTCTCATTTAAGGCTTTTAAATGTACTGTCTTGTTTTGCAACAGTAAAGAGAAAATTATCTTACATGAACTGCTTGGGCAAAGAGTGCACACTTCAATCAAATACTGTTAAAAACTAATCAGGGATGTGATTCAACTAACAAACATAAATAGAAATGTTGCTGATTTTGGATTCCTGCTATAATGACATGTAAAATAAGTTTTTATAATAATCAAAGCACTTGTAATAAAATATAAGCAAGTGGGTCATTTCAGACAGAGCAGGCGCTCTGTGAGCCAAACCTGGCAGCACAGACAATTATGTGTGTGTGTGTGTGTGTCCAGACTGGCTTGAACAGTGGGGGTTGGAGAAATGTAAAAGTCTAACTCTGGCTCTAATGACCTGGTATTCAAAGTTGATGGAAACTGGTGACAGGGTAGGAGATGCAGCTACAGCTGCTGCAGAGATTAAAATAGGAATGGGATTTTATTTGCATCTTCCATTCATTCTAAAAGTGAAAACACCCTTGGGAAATGATATTGTTTTGAAATGTTAAAAAATGAGTTTCAGGTGGCTGTCTTGTGTTTTGAAACAGACCACTGAATGATTATATGCAAACTTGTCAAAATTCCTAAAGAGTGCGATGGATCAAAATCAAACAGCTACTGAGCTTGCATAATATGAACAGATTCATCTGCCTGACAACTGAAGACCATGAGATCAGTTGTGGAAGCAGTACTGTTTTTCTCAAGTACTACAGCCGTGTAGAAATACACTGTTAGAATTAAAACTGCATTAAAATTTTGACTTCATATTGGCAGCAAATTATACACAAAGTACCAATAGTAAAAGTATTCATGATGCAGAATGACCCATTTCAAAATATTATATAATGGGATTATTGATGCATTAATGTGTACATGTTTTGGTCCTGTGATGGACTGGGGACCTGTCCAGGCTACTACCCCGTCTCGCCCAGTGCCTGCTGGGATGCCCCCTGCAACCCTATACACAGGATAAGCCGTTGATGATGGTGAGTGAGTGAGTAATGTGTACAATACTTTAATGTTGCAGCTGGCAAAGGTAGGAGCCAATTTTAACTATTTAATATTACTGTTTGATAGCTTAATCTATAATATATCAGAATAAAGGTGTAGATTGTATTTTATAATGCAAATCTGTAAAGAAACTAAAGTTGTCAAAATTATAAGCACAAAAAAAACTACAGTACTTGGTAAATATATTTAGTACATTCCACCACTGCTTGAGAAATCGTTGAAAGTATCCAGTGTGTTATCACAGTCTTCCCAACTTCCTCAATATTTTGTAACTGATAGTGCTTATGTCAACTTTCTTTGTTGAGATGAATAAAGAGAGTAATGAGATGAAGGTTTTACTCATGTTTGCAACACTGTGTGGGAGACTGCATGTAATGTACGATTAGTCGTGAATAAAACTCTAATTTTATGTATATCACCAACAGTAGGTGCACAAACTTTCAGATTCACTTCAAAGGCGCTTATAAAAACAGACATTGATTGCTTTTGACAATATCTGTAATAATGCAGGGATTGTCAGGATACAGAGACATCAGCTGACAGGACAGGTGGTCACTGATTTTTTAAGTTAATGTATTTAATTTGCTGGACACTTTTATCCAAAAGAACTTGGTGTTCCATATTTCTTTCCTGGTACTATGTGCTTCAGCATGATATGGATCTTAAGGTAAGTCACAGATCTTATATATTTCAGTCAGGACACTCAAGTCCAGGTTTTAATCCTTTATTGCATAACATACAAACAGTACAGAGATTGGAGGATGTACTGAACTGAACTACTGTGCCACAAGGCTGCTTTTCTAAGAGCTTCATTATTTTTAGTTTTGTGCTTCCATGTTGCATATTCCTAAATTGTGTTTAATCAAATTAGCACACTGCAAATATGTGGGCAGGTAGTATTCCTGTATAAAAGCATTGCACAGAGAGTGGGAGGAAGTGTTAATAGGGGCCCTGTAGCAGATTAATCAGGCTGTGGGGTGGTCCGATTTTAACCTGAGTACACAGTGTTGAAAAAAACAAGAAGGCTAAATTTTGGTTATGTATTTTTGAAGTATTTATGAGCCTCTGAGACAACAGAGTCAGATACATGTATAGTGACCTAAATGGAAATCATATCAAATAAAAAAATATAAATTAATAGTACTCTATGTTGTTTCCTCATCCAGTGTTGATCAGCGTGAAGTTGACTCTGTAATTTCATCTATTACATAACTGAGTAAAAGATCACTAAGAACATGGCACAAACTCTTGATTGCTTACATAACTAATCCAAAACAGCATTGTCTCTTCCCTGTTTTCTCTTTATTGCTCTCACTAATTTTCACGCTCTTGTTCATCTTTGCCTCATTTCCAAATCAGTGCCTCCAGAGGGCCTCTAGAGCTGCCAACACACTGAGTGTGATTTCTCCATCTTCAGTCCCACACCACTAAGGCGTAGAGACTTCTCTTCCTGCCAGTAAGAAGGTGGGCGAGCAACACACATGAAATAGACAAGAGGGGGGGAAAACTCAGTTTCAGCCTCGCAACACACTGCTTGTCTTTTATCCCTGTCCCTGCATGCAGCTGCATACGTGGAGGAGTGGGCGATGTGGAGGCATCAGCCTAAACCAAAGCCCCAGGCCACTATCCATAAAAAATAAAGGAGAACCAGGAATACAAAGCAATGAACACTTAGGCGGAGAAAGGCCATACATCTTTATGATTATATAATGTAGACGATTCATAGATTTATTGATTTATCCAGGAGAGGACCAAAGGGGTAGCCAGGGATGTGCCCCCCCACCCCCCAAAATCTGATTGACCCCCACCTTGGTGGCCGCCATACCAGAGTCAGAATGTGATAAGTAGTAGGCTTGTTAGTCTCATGGATGGATGACTGAAAAGGCCTACATGTACAGGCCCAAAATGTCTACAAAGGCATGCAAAATGACCATAAAGAGACGCACCCCCTTCTGGTCGCCCCATTGACGCCTGGATCAATCTATTTGCAGTGTGGTATTCAAACTTTATCAATCCTCAGGCTAAGAAATGCCATCGGGTTCAACATGATACATAACTCAGTTGTGGAACAATCCACTAGTTGATTAGCATTACAGATCTCATGTTGGCTTTTACAGAGATGGAAAAAATTCTCTGCTTGGACAATGAGTGTTTTTCTTTTGGTCAATGAAATCAGCATGATCGCGCCAAGTTAATGTCACTGGCTTCTTTTACCTTGTGACAAGACTGCAGCTTTAACTGATTTTCAGCTGATGTTTATGTGGCACAGTTATACACAGTCCTGTTGTTATGCCTGAGAGAGAGGGAGAGCTAGCTTTGAATTGCAGCACTTATCTATTATATGCCTATTGGACTTACAACCCCGCTGCCTGTCACTCATGCTTCAGGGCAGGTGAAAAGCACCCTCCAGTAGACCCTGGATGAAGTGCTAGGTCCGGGGTGGTGTTGCGGGCCACCAACAAGCATCACAGAGGTCAAATCAGGTTTTGTGTCATCTCTACTCTCAACCACACACTAATGCACTTGAAGTGAGGTTAAGGCACTGCATTGTATACTGCAGAAGTATCGTTGAGCAAAACACAAGACTTTCTGGCAGGTTCAGCGGATGCTGTTGCATAGCTGACCTTGGCATACTGACAATGAGCAGGCCACACATACAGGAGGGGCCAGAGTATAGGTTATAACCACTCCCACTCTGTAATATAAATAAAACACAGAATCTGTTTTAATCCATACATGCAGGTACTTGTTTGAGAGTATCTGAAATATATGTCTGCTTTTCCGTGTGTGTATACATTAGTCAGAGACTCTGCAATTCTTTAATACATTCCTGTATTTATTTTCCACAATTGTTGGCTCACACACTGACTTCTAGTGTTCAACTACTCCCAGGGAACCTTAATTAATTCTGACCTATACACCGAGGTGCCAGTGGAAATGTTTAAAGCAACAACATTTTTTTTCTGAGCCCATGAAAATTTGACTTCTTAGAAATGCATGGTTCTCACAGGACAGAACATAATGCTCTTATAGAATATGATGCTGTTGATTAAACTACTCAACAGTAGTAATTAAAATAAGCAAAACTGTAAACAACTACAGCAACATACACATCAATGTACCGGTAATATTAAGTCACATCACATATAAAAGTAAAACACTGAGAAGGGCCATTTTACTGCAGAATGAGTACTTTTACTTTAAACTTACAAATGTTACTTATGTAAGTTTTTGAATGCAGAACCTCCACTTGTAGTGGAGTACTTTCATAGTTTTTTGGTATTGCTACTTTTATTTAATTAAAGCGTCTGAATATTTCTTCCACCACTGATACTTTATTTTATTAAGTCTCAAGTCAAAAAGCTTGGGAACCACTGGTTTGTAATATTTGGATTGGGTTGTTTCTGCCGACGACACTAGATGGTGCTGTTGTTGTGTGTCACTGTGCTGAGAAGGTGGAGGTGCTGCACCTCCTTCATTGTCTGAGTACAGGCACCGGGAGTGTGGATCCGCCGCTCAGGTCAAAGTAATCCCGTCTCTCCCAGGCTCACACACTCAGTCGTCCGCCATGGCGACCGCAGAAAGGCTCCTCTCCGGCTCGAGCAGCATCTAAAACTCAACTGGGCTTCTTTTTAGTCTCTACCGCTTGACGTGGATGTAACATCTCCTTTCAGCTGGGGAATACATCCGTGTGGATACGCGTGCATTTCGAGAGAAGGGGTAAGAATCGCGAAGACCTCTGCCTGTGTGCTCTTAAGGGAAGTGATTCAACTTGTTTGAGGAGATTAGGGTTAAGTCCTGGGAGTATCTTTGCCGTGTTGTTTGGTGATCCTGTGGATTTCGGGGGGAGGGAAATAACTATCTATGTGTGAAAATCTTCATCTGCAGTCAGTAAACTGTCCTATTTGCCCTCCAGTGTGGTCTGCATTGCACAGATGTACCTTAGCTGCATGCATGTGTGCAGACAGACGTCGCTGTCGCTGATTTTTGTTACGAAAATGCTTCATGCCTGTGTGTGACATTTACATAATCAAATGTCGCGAGGAGGTGTGCATGTCCTGTCTGTCACTTAGTTTCCAGAGGCTGTTAAGGTGAGTCCATGCAGTGCATTAATGTTACATCTACTGTCCTGGCAGATAATGTCCTGAGGATTACACCAGCCTGCTCTATTAACCTACATTACATGAATGGTGCGAACACATTAACATTACCAGGCTGTGTGAGGTGGGTCTACATGCAGGGAAAGACGCCACTGAGTTCTGGATTTCACCATTTTCTGCACTACGTTCTCAAATATCATTCAGGCTGTTTTGGAGAGGCTTAAATGGCACCCGAGCTCTGGTTACAACACACGTATCCTGTTGGCAGTCCTTCTTTTCACTCATTAAACACATTATGTTCCCAATAATATGGTGGGAACTTATTGTGATTCATGCAATGCCAGCCACACCCAGGTATCGGTGTCTGTTGCAGAACACAGAGGGAATTGAGCTCTTTTTCTATTTTGGAGCTTCCCTCAGGTAGACAGCTGGCTGTATCAGCCCCGGCCTCTGGCTGTTCAGCTGTCAGTAAAGGATTCCAGCTGTGCAGTGTTGGACAGATTGAGGGGCCCTGTGTGCCCCTGCACACAGAGGAGCCACTGTTAACAACCCTGGAGACTCTGTAAGCCTGTAGTCACAGCTCCATGTTACACACTTGTGGGGAATTTCAAGCAAACAAGTTCAAAGCCTAAGAAACACTCAGGGGTCTGTAAATGTCTTTCTGGCTCGGTATAAGAAGCAACTATGCTTTATGTCACACTGTAGCCCTTGAATCAAGGTGCCAGCTGCACAACTGGTGACTGTTTTGTGTGTTTGTTTGGACCTGAGTTACCTGATAAATGATCCCTGGTGCAGGGGAAGGTAACTGTTGGCTGAAATAATCACTGACTTCTCTTTCACTGTCCTCTGTTTCACTCCTGCTTTGTTTGAAGAGTGTCTGGTTACGCAGCATGCATGTGCAGGTCATATCAGACATGAATTTACAGACTCTGCATGAGACACTTGCCGTTAATCAAGGCAAAGGTCACTGAGTGATGTGGGTGTGAGGATCAAATGTCATAAATGATTGTCATAAATGACTGTGCTCAAATTGAAAAATATGCTTGTTTCCTTCTACGCCCCCAGAGAGAGCATTTGGTCTGGCTTCCATCAGCCCGAGGGAGGGTAGGTCTGCTGTTTAGCTGGAAAACTCCTCACACCCACTGTTGTGTGATGACTGTGTACATGATACAGGTGCAAATTATGAGATCATGAGCTCCAAACACTCTCTAGTCCTTATGGTTGGTGTTTAATAGCTTGAATCTGCTTGTTTAATCCAAATCCGTTTGAATCCCTTATTTTGGTCTAGCTTCAAGTTTTTATAAGTAACCAAAGTTATGAATGACTTGGGGATATGGGGACTAAGGGGAAGACTTGAAACTCAGACACCATGACATTTAAATGTGTAAAACACTGATAGGTAACATATCTAATGTTTAGTGTAATGACTAATTGCTTTTTAAAAAAGGAAGAGTAGAAAAGGATTTGATTGATTGGTTAGCCTTGGAGCTTAACATATCTGGATATTTTGAAACCAGCTATCAGAGCACAGCCGTTTTCAGTAATGCTGACATGATCAGTCAGTTAACTGATTATTAACAGGCCCTGTGACACCTTACTGTATTTGCCAAATCCACTCTAACTACAGTCTGCAGTGTTTGACCTGAAACTTTGTATGTGCCTCTCCAGAACATTAGGCAGACCATCATCAGACCGAATTTAGTGTATCAACTGTCCCTGGCCTATTTTCTCCATGCGCTCTGCTGGATTATATTATCCACTCCTTTGAAATGCCTTATTCAGCTTTCAGCTTAAACTTGGCAGCAGTCATTCACCTCTGCGGCGGCTGAACAACTGCTCACTGGCCTCAGTACTCTGATGAAGCACTTGGTGAGGTCTCAGGATGACATCAGCCTGTTGGAATGTGCAGTGAAGAGAGAATGAAGCAGGACAGTGAGGCCTTGGCGGGTCGAGCTGTGGATACATGGGGGGTGGATAGTTGCCTGCTCATGTGTCAATCCAGAATGAATGAGTTTCCCACGTTGTCTAGACACAATCCTCCACCTGGGATAGACTCAAACAGAGTCACACTGCGTGCAAATACTGCATTTGCAAATGCTCTGTTAGTGTGACACAGAAGGTTGTGCAGCCTATACCTCTGGGCCCTGATGCATTCATTATATTTCACCTGTTGCACCACTGAAGCTTTGTAAGAGGACTCAATACTCAGATGCTTCTCAATTGCATTATTTTGTGTTCATACAGCATGTATGCAGGTGCAAGTGAATGACTGCATGTGTTTGTCTCCCTGACTTTCCTCTCTTGGCTTCTGTGCAGGCTGGGCAGTGAGCATTGCAGTGCATAATGGCAGAGCCAGACCCAGAGCCAATGGCCCCTGGAGCAGTGCAGCGTCTTGGAGCCCCGGAGACCCTTGGCATCAGTACGTTGGACCCTGGGCACAGACCCCCGGCCATGCCCCCTGGACGACATGTCACAATCAGGGTCCGTATGTTGGATGACACAGAGGAGCTGTTTGACATCTCGGTGAGTTGTTTAAACCCTTCTTGCCCAGGCAGGTTTCTTGATTCTTGATACTAACGTCAAGTTGGTACTCATCATTATTGTGCAGTAGCCAAGAAGCATTGCCGTTTTCATCATAGAAGCAGTAGTCTGATAACAGGTTGGCATGGGAACTGGATGAAACTGCATGGATCTTTTTAGCAATGTCAGGCTTCTTCCAGTTTATTGCGGTAATATTTATTCACAGCTTCCTGTTCTCCCAAGCTTTCTCAAACCTGTTCTACTGCTGTCGTGTAGTACAAGAGATTTTTTTCTTTCACACCTGACAACCCTTCAGGAAATTCTTTTTAAACTACGGACACCATGGGGTTTCACAGTTCTTTCCCGCATTGCTCTGTTAATGACGTGTGGCAATCCCTGTGCTTTCTTAGATAAAGTAGTGAAAGCAGAAAGGTACACAAGAGAGGCAACAATAAAGTTTGTATGTCTTTGACAGAGAAAAGCTGCCATTTGAATTCCATTCATGATTTCAGGATTTAGAAGATTAACTATCTCTTTCACAGTTGTCTATATTTAGACATTCTAGTCTAAGCCATTTGCATAGACCATGTAAAAGTTAAGCTAAAATTAGTAAAGACAGGACTTTACTAATGGAATGGAAAGAAAAAAACGACAGTGAGTTATTAGTCTAATATTGCATATTCCTCTGTGGCATAGAATCATTGAGCCACAAGGTTCGCTGAACGCTATTTACCTTCATTATTGTGAACATGGGCACTGTAGTTTATTTTGAGTCAAGCCCAAATACAACGCCCTTTTGCTGTAAGCGCTCACTAGTTCACCAAATGTGTGTAAACAGTCCTTAGCTGATACACCATCTTCTTCTGTGGGAGTAATGTTTGCTAAAAACTTTGCTCAGGTGTTTTCGGAAATTACTGAGCCTTTGTTTTTAAAATCAAACTGTATGCTTGTGGCCCATTTTGAAAGAGTTGCATTTTCATTAGAAGCCAATGTGCTTGGGTTGAGTGCCACAGAGATGGCAGGTCCAAGTCAGAACATCTTGAGGGACGGGCTAATGCATTGTTGGTTTGTGGGGCCTGTGGATAGAAAGAAAAATATAGAATAATGCCAGCATTGTCCTTTCAGGCAGTGAATAGATGGGGAGATATACGTCACACTTTCTCCCAGAATTCTTTTGAATTTGTGGTGTTTTGGAAAGGTGTCCTCAGACCTTGACTTAATGGCAGAAACATAGGGTGGTGTAAGTGGAAAGACTGTTATTTGCCTTAGAATAGAAGAACTACCCATATTCTGTGACCACAGTCCGCCTTGCCTGGAAGAGAAGAACGAGATAAGTAGATAGCGGAAAGTCGAATGTGGTGATGGAGGAAAACAGATATAGCAGCAGCCACAGAGGACCCGTTTAATGTTTATGATTGGGATTCGGCACCCAACTGCTGAGCTTTACTGACAGTGAGTTTGCAGTATAGGGTGGATGTGTCCTTCTGACTGTTTCCCAATGCAGTATGGGTAAATGTTACTCCTAAAGCGGACGGCAGCGCTCTCTGTGCATGACTACTAATCTGGTATCATGTGTTTTACTTAATACTTAACACTCACTGGATTCTCGCAGCGAGATCCCCTCTGATTGCCCTCATATAGCCCAAAATATTTTTTGTATACTTTGTAGGTGAGGCATTAAGGCAGTGTTTGTTTTTGTTTTATGAGACAAGATTCTGGGGAATGTTCAATTCACTCAGTGCACTGTTTTTCAGACGTCAACCATATGTGCTCCATTTGCTTTTGGCTTTAGCTGTAACTCATGTCGGTTACTTCTGTAGTACACACTATGTATACACTACGTACTTACTTGCATAGTAGTAATTTTGACAAGGTGGCGTTGTCTCAAATGGAACACTGGTGTTGTGCATGGCATAGCAGGACCATGATGGAATAGTTGTGAAAAGCTGTGGTGATGGTGAGCTAGAAACCAGTTTTGTCGCTGGAGCTGGGCAAAAACAAGCTTAAGATGCTGCTCCAGAGAGGGTAACAAAAGTCTCCCCCAAACAGAAAGCTTTATTCATCCTCAATTGAACACGCATTATATCGTCTATTTCAAGTCAGCACTTGAGATAAAAGTCTCAGTGGGCTTGGTATTGTATTTCCCAAGAGGTGTCCAAGGAGTGCATTTTCTTCATCGACATGCTAAAAAGATCTGTTATCTTTTCAACAAAAAAAAAAAATGCAAAACAGAAAACCTGCTCAAGTTTTCACATTTAGTTCAGTGTCACAATTGTTTTCTTTGCTGGGTGCTTAAATATTCTTAAGACAGAAAGGGTAAATTGTTCCCCAGACATATCAAGTTGATGAAGGGTCGATAAGTCTGGTAAGGTAAATTTGAGGGCATGGATGGCTAACAAGAATTTGATCTGGTAAAGATGTTGGAATGCTGGGAAAGAGTTGCTTAACTTGAGCAATAACACCTTTTCGTTTAGATTAGTGACATCTCAAAAATCTCAGCTTTTTTGGTCCAGCTGAGACCAAATGGAGATGGAGAATATATAAGACAGTTGTCAACTTTGCTCAGATCCTTCTGATATTTATCACCCCCATAAAGCAGTGAAGGGGGATAACTGCATGGGTTTACGAAACCCTTTTGTCAAGCAATTATGTAGTACTTTATTTCGCAACAGGAACATACAGTATTGTTCGAGAAGTGGTAGTTCATCTCAGATGATTTTATAGTCAAAGTGGCTCATGGCAGGACTTTTAATGTGTCTCTTTAAGAGAACATGCAATGTCTATCTTCATTCTGTAACAGACACCGTAGGCTTAAATTCCTGTTCCTCTGTTGCAGAGGGGTAAGTTTCCACCTCAGCGGGCAGAATATCAGATGGTTGAGAAACAAAAAGGGGCCATGGAGCCATCTCGTGGGTCACATACCATGCTGTGCCCTACTTAGCCTTCTGGCTGTGAACACACTTGTGTTGATGCTGATGATGTTTGGCTGCACAAACCTGGAAAACAGTAGACAGGCATTGATTAAAAAGCAAAATTATGGTCTGGTTGCACCTTTTTCGTTATTTATTTATCTGGAATTCTATTGAAAGTGAAATGGGCAGCTTGCTTCTCTTCGTTTTGCTTGTGCAGAGTTCAGAAGAGCAGGGAATCCAGACTGTAGGCCTCAGTCTGTCTTGCAGTCCTCAGGCTAACATAAATTGACAATGTCTGTGCTGATGTTTTGACACACATGTTTGCTGGCTGGTAGACGGTCTGCAGAAGATATAGCACGGATGTACGGGTTAGGAGATGGGGGATGGGATGTGTAGGCAGAGCAGAGGGAATAGTCATGCTCATTCCTGTGAATGAAGGAAACAGTCAGGCTCCATTAGCCAAACCTTACTGCTAAAATACTAACAAATACAAAATACAGAATGTTGTACTTCTCATTTAATACTGACTTTATCAACACAGGTGCTCACCGTTAGAAATTCAGACAGAACACAGTCTCTCTCATGTTGCTCTGCTACTTCAGTTCTTCTGCTCAAACTATAATGAGCGACTGTGGACAGCAGTCTGTCCTTTCCAGCCATAGCTTTGACCATTACAGTCATGGTGCAGCCCTTTTAAAAAGGCTATTGTGCAGAGAAAATCTTCAATTCATTAATTACTGACCTCTTCATCCCTTGGCATTTTCATTTGCTTTCCATATGAGATTTTTACCCAGTACAGTCTCATTAGATATATTGTATGTAATATATTGCTTTTGCTTTCCTAATTACAGATCTAAGTCTACAACAAATCAATACACAGGCACAAGTAAAACACATTTTTAGCCACGCTCTGCTGGTACACTATGTTGTTAGGGCCATTTTAGGTAAAAAAATGTCTCTGTGTCACAGAGGTGGGGTAATATAAAACTTGGATATCCTCTGAGATTAAATATGTACATGTATGAGAGTGTTTCCTCTAGGATTTTTTCCAGCAGCCCCCCCACCCCATCGCACGCTCATTGTGTCCATGTGCATGCGATGCTCCTTAGAATAGCTTAAAACTGCAGTGTTTTGTGTCTTCATTTTACAGCTTCTGACATTTATCTGTAGACATTAATATAAAAAATAGGCAACATGAGAAACCACCTCCCTTCTGAGGTGCATTTTATTTGCACATTAAAATACAAAAAGAAACGTTTCCTCATTAGCTTAAAAGGACTAGTTTGCGTCACTAATTAGCTTTACTAACCTCAACTCCTCCAGTCACCTCCGTCCTTTCTTTTCCAAAACCACTTTTTCAGACTGAAAACTGAAAAATAATTGAATCAGTCTGTACAGTATAGCACATCACTTTAGTCTAAGATTGTACCTGATGTTCTCAACATTGGACAAGTAGGCAGTAATAAAATACAGCTTCCAGTTACTTTCTATAAATTGAGCTAATGTTAAGTTACATAGCAGCTATGTAGCTGCTGCTTCCCTGCTCTGCGCAGTCTGAAGGGGAGGGGAGATGTTAGCTAACTTAGAGCTGAAAAGGTTTTTTTGTTTCCAAGTTTTAGGTTTGTGCTAAACAGAGAAAATAATAAGAAGAAAGTGTCACAGGATCCAAGAAGAATAGGAACATTTGGTCATCTGCGCATTTGTACCCTGTATCTCCAGATTAGGTGACTTACTGACTGAGGTACTGGTGAGAGCTTGTTTCTACACACCTCCTCGCAAGTTGCAGTGAAATCACACGTGCCAGACTGATATTTTGTGAATTATTTTGGTGGCACTTGATCCAACACTGAACAAAAAAAGAAAACGTTGGAACACTGTACAAGTTACAGCAAGATATTTAACATCACTGCGGACTCACCATTTGACCGATCTGAAAACTCTTCGAAACATTTGATAACTACCATCTAGAGAATGTCCATGTCCATTTTGGTAGCATTTGAACAAAGACTTGTGGAAATGAGACTGACTTCTTGTTTTGCAACCACAACAAAGCCACAAGACATTATTATTAGCACCAGAATATAGATTAAAATTTTCTGAGCACAGCATGTAGTTGGTGGGTAGCATCAGAGCTGTATGTGGGGGGTGTTGATACGCTCAGCATCAGCATTTGATCAGCGAGTTCAGATTACAAATCTGTGGATAAAGATTAACATGGTTATGTACACGCCTCCCAACTGTGTTTGTACTTGGTTGCTGCCCTCTAGTAATCCATCATTATAACATATAACACTCTGATCTGGCTACAGATACTAAAAAACACTGAAGCCTACATGACACTATAGTAGCTTAAGTACATATGCAATAAGTCCTTTTCCAATTCTGGCACGACGCGTGTCTGAGGCTGACCCTCTGATTCACAATCATATTATCTACAGCAATCATGTGACAGGCTGTAATTCATCTCTTATTGAGGAGGTGACCACTCTGTCCATGATCTCAATGCATCATTCCCATGGCTGGATCCATGGTCTATCACTACCACTTCTAACATTTGACACAGAGCAAATACAGAGGCATCAAGAATCTGCTACTGACTAGATTCTCTAGATTGCTATGCTTGTTATAAGCAACATTCTACTTATTTTGGGTCACAGAAAAGGCATGTGATGCTTGAGGAGACTTTTTTCCTCATTCCCACAACGAATTCATGTTCACAGCCAGAAACTACACAGAGAATCCAGGGCAGCAGGGACCACCCAGGCTAAAGGTGGCTATGTCACAAATGGACGGACCTGCAAGCTTTAGAGCAAGCCTCTCAAAGCAAGTCCACAGGGCTTAACATCATCCCACTGCTCATTACCCTATCCTCAATATGCTTTCAGCCATTCATTGTGATGGTAAGCAATTACAGCTCCAATGTGCCTTGTTGTCAGCTGAATGGCAATAAGGTCCTGACTTAGAAACATGATGAAGGGCTTCTTTCAGCTCTGTTTTCAACATCTTAAGTATGGCTGTTCATTGAATGACTGGCCAGCAGTGTGGCGGAAGAGCTGTTTCTGCTCTGCTGCCACCTGTGGATGTGGATTCATGTCTATGTGCACAGATGCACACACAGTCTGTTATTAGAGATGAATAAGTAGCTTCATTTTCAGCATAGATCTGAATACCAATTACTTAATTGGATTAGCTAATGCTTCACACTGATCAGAGTACTTATTCAATTTGACATTAGTATACAATGTGTACTGCATGTGAGTAAGTGTGAAATAAAAACATATATGGCATCCTTTTTTAATATTGTATATAATAAATCTCTGTCAAAGTTTATTAACAAAATGACAAAAAGGATCACTGATGGAAACAGAGCTGAAATGACAAGCTGATTAATCGACAAATAGAAAGTGATTAATGCACTTCCTATTTTGTAATTTTGTAATTCCAGTTTGTCATTTCAGAACTCCTGACTAAGTTTTTACAGTGGTGGCACTGATGCGGCTAACTTTTTCAATGTACCAACACATCATTTAGGTTCACCCAGTAATGCATTTTAAGTGCACCTACCCAAATTATTTTTACACAAATTATTTTACAAAATGTTTAAATGCACTTGAGAGATGATTGGCTACATGTGTTTTATTTGTCTTGTGATGGTCATTTGGTTTTAGTTAAACATAAAAGTTGTTTTGATGGCATAATCTTGGGGTTCAGGAAATTATTTTTCACCATTTTCTAACATTTTATTGACAAAACAATAAATTGATCTCATGTTTGTATGGTAAATATGAAGCTACAGCCACTAGCCGATTAGCTTAGCTTAGTATAAAGACTGGAAACGGGGAAACAAGATAGCCTGGCTCTGTCCAAATGTAACAAAATGTGCCTCTAAATGGCATTTTATCTTGTTTGTTTAATCTCTATGAAACACTTTACAGGGGGTTAACTATTTCTAAACTATTCATACAATTTTATTTTATTACATTATTTTGAGATTAAAGAAAGTATTAATCTTGAAAGTAGAAGTCTTATAATAATCTGAACACATGCTGCATAGATGCTAACCGGCGGCAGCATTACAGTCAATAAACTGTAGCTATGCTATTTAAGCTCACATGTACGGCATGTGAATCTCTCTCAGGAATTCTGTCTTCTGCAACATTGCTTCTGCACCGTGAGACAGGTCAGCGTAATTGAGATTCAAGCCACATATTATTTCTGCACATAACAGACCACCAAAAGTTCTCAGTGTCTCAGGTTTCATGTTATGTATTTTCAAATACAACATGTCGACTGTAAAGGAAGGCACAGCTAAGAGGGAGGAAGACAGTCTAGTCTTGAAGCAGTGTGCTAAATCCTGTTAAACTTGGAGCTGTGGCGGGGACACGGTCTGCTTCCCCCAGCCTCACAGTGCTTTAGGGGGTAGAACTGACGGAGGTGGGGTCTGAATAATTTGGCACAGCGGATGATTTGGCACCAATATTGCCTGATGAGCTGTCATTGGCTGAGTATGAATACAAATGGAATTTGATTGACTGTTAGAGCATTCGGTAGAATGGTACAGCGGCTATGCAGCCCAAAGCAACCAATCCAAATCTCTCCAACCTTTTACACCATGTCAGTGAGTTTTCCAAACCCATTACTGTCACACCCGATTCTCTAATACGAGTCATGCACGAGTAACGGTAAGATCTATTCAGATTAACTGTGCTGTGTCTGTAGGATTCAGCTCAAGGTTTATACTGTGTGCCTCTGTGTGGAGAATTCATTTTTAAAAGGAGCCCCACCCCCCCTTAGAGTAAGCTTGCCTTTCCAGAGAGTTGTGAATGAAAGGAAAGACAGTGTACAGATAAATACCTCCTATCTGATTTTATGTCCCATGTCACCCGAGAAAGTGTTTGCAGCCTGACTGGGGAGACAATCGGAGGAGGCTGGGAATTACGAGTATCCGGGCATCTGAATTTGTCACTGCTGTCTGTTCTGCTAACATGTTACATTTGTTCGACTTTGGGCGACTTAAAATAGAAACATTTCTTGTCACTGTTCTAAAGACTGCTGTCCCAGTAGTATTGCTTCTGCCCACTTTCATCTGTTGTTATTCTCTTTTCTGTCTGTTATTCTCAGTGGCCTCGTGCCACGGAAGGGAATTATTTGTCGTTTATCATCAGCCTCTGCACCCTCTAGAAAGCCCCTTGTTGGCATGGCTGCCGCAACCTTTGAGCTGCAGGGTGTACTCCCTCTGAGGTGGTTGTTTGGATGCCTTGGATGATGCTCTATCTGTGAACATACATCGCTATGAATTTCAACACTACACAAGTTCATCTTTTGAAAGGCCACATGGAATCACGCTGCTCAGTGCGTGGGTTACCATGGCTACACATAGAGGTGGATAAGCAGCGTCTGAGCTGCAGAGTTCTGTCTTCCACTGATATGTGCAGGAGAGGGGGGGTCTTCATGCAGAGCATTAATGTGAGTGTAGTGCGCTAGCATGGGGATATGCTGCTGCACACCAATTATAACTAACATATTCAGGAGACGCAACCTACCTTGCTGTGTGCTGTGGACACGTGTGTGAGTTGCTTTTTTGTATTGAAATCCCTTGAACTAAAATACAACAGACAATATGTTTTTTTTGGTGGGGAGGGGGGGGTTATTAGCTCTTCTTGGTTTCACTGCTGATTGACCCAGTTTCCCTGAAAGATGGCATTGTGTTTGGGGTGGCAAGGATTTTTGGGGGAGGGGGTCATATGCTTGGTGTCCCGATAAAAATATAAATGGAAGAATGGAATTTATGTGCCACTGTAGAGCCATATGCTGTGGTTTTTGAAGGCTCACACATGCAGATGAGAGCCTTTTCCAGATTTTCCACTGGAGAATGATACACGCAGTGAAGCTGGAAAACATTTAAAGTGTTCAGTAATGTGACCAACATCCCTGTGTTTTGCATCACTCTTGCACTGCCAGAAAATACTCTCATACTTTCATCACATGAACTATGAACCCTTGGTTGCCTTTCTCTGATGGCATGAAATTGAAATTCCGCAGTGGGAGAAGGCCAGGGGTGGGTGGTTGTTTTCCCACGTACATCTTTCTCCCTCACATCCTGAAATGTAATTGGGTCGTGGAGGATGAGAGACACAGAAGAAGAGCAACAGTGGGAATTGTCTGGTGGCTCATAGCTAAGAATACTGACATGCTAGAAGATGCTTGAAGGAGGATTGCAAATTGGTGTGATGCTGATTTTTAGTGTCTTTATTATCACAATAACCAGTAAACTTCTAGCCATGGTAGGCTGATTGCACAGGATTTGCCCCAGTTTCCCACCGACTTGACTCAGGTACACCTTAACAAAATGTTGCAGAGTGCAAGAAAATAAGTTAGCAATCTTGCAGAAAAATTTAATTACTGTAGATACTGTAGCTAAAAGCAATGCATAAGTCTTTGAAACGTCCAGCTTCTGCCACTTGAAGTTTAAGCAAGATGAATACAAACTTGACTGATCCTAATGATTAGTATGTACTTTTTATCTATTACAATATTTTACTGTTTATAATAAAACAAGGCATATCCTTATATGTGTTATTCAATTATATTCAAGACCTTTATTTGTCCCTGAGTGGCAGTTAATTTTGCCACAGTAGCAGTAAAATTAGGCACTGTTCATTGATCTGTCATTGATTTTCTGCTTTATATTTTTATTCTGGGATTTCACTAGAGTAGTTTGCATGTTTCAGAGTTACATTACATTTATCTTGTGCAGACCCTCAGTTCATCTTTTTTTTTAAACAAACCGTAGTAGCTCCAGTTTCTTTAAGGCCCATCTCCCTAAAAACCCTCTTTCTTCTGATTTGCCATCTTCCCAGAAGTCTGCTGAGGGGCTTGTGAGCCACTGTAACCTAAGTTATCTTTATAAACCCAGTGCTGAGACCCTGCATCACCTCATCCTCCTGCCGTTGTGGTAAACAGCATATGAGAGCTTTAACTTATCTTGGAAAATATCTGGTTGATGAATTTCCTGGTCATCAGACCGCAAATGAGAAAATAATTAGATTGAAAAATGGTAGTTGCCACCTGAACGGAGTGTTTCTGGGGGCTAGTGTAGGTACCAGACGTCCATGGCCTAGCAGATCCACCTCACTGATTAAAACGCTGTACAAAAGCACACAACTTTATACCATGATTTCATGAAGCCAGATCATGTTTTACTGAGCTTCTAGATTGCTAAATTTAACAGTTGATTAATTAATTTATGAATCAGTGCAGTTCAAGCCTGGCTTGGGAGTTTACACTGCTACCAAAGGAGCTTTGGACCACCAGGAGGAGGAGGTTTTGAAGCCCGGCCTCCGAGCTCACAGTCCTGGCAGAGTCATCTAACTAATGGGACTTCTAGCTGCACAGCTAACTGAGCTAATAGCAGCTACAGTAGTTAGCAGTAGTTGTGGTTACTTTAGCAACAATTAAAGCCATGTGTCCATAGGTCCCCTTTAACAGCAGGCTGAAATAAGCGTTACTAAACACTGTGATTTCCTCTCAGAAATATTTGTTACATATTTCCTGTGAGAGATGCTGAAACTGAAAGAAAACTTATTTTAGAGCCCATGGGGGATTTCTATTGCAGAAATGGGCGTAATTGACTATTGTTTGTATGGTAAATACTTCCATCATATGTCACCTCTCCATGAAGCACAAGCAAAAAGACCTGTACTAATGAAGACCTTCATTAGTACAATGCACAGAGAATCCCATTTGCCTTGCATCATTTGTGCTGTTTCCTGAAAGGACAGAGAAATGCACAGAGCTATGAACACTGTCACTAATGCTGTCAGGTTATGTCTGACATTACATTACGCTGCACTGCTTTCTATACTGTGCACAGGTGCTTTGGGAAAAGTAATGCCTTTTTAATAAGTCTTGTTCCTATAACAACCAAGATGGATGTCTCTTTGTGGGAGATCCTTATATGTACTTGGTAGCAGTAAAGTCGACTCTCGCCTGTGCAACCGTTTGCCTGTGTCAATTCACAAAGAAAGGAAGACGCAAATGCAAACATAACCTGTGATCTCTTTTGTAGGGTTTTTTGTGAGAGACACATGAAGGTGGATCCTCTGACTTTTCATGCACATACATTATTCACTTGAACGTTGCCCTTTGATGACAGCGTTCTGATCCTTTCATTAAGCTCTTGAACTGTGGTGTTGTATGCCACTGACTTAATAGCAGCAGGGTAGGTAGACATCACAGTACATGATGGGTGTGGCAGCTGTGCTGCTCTTAGCTAGCCTTCACTCTCCGTGTGATGTCCTCCTGGTCTCAAATAAAGGGCAAAGCCCTCGTGGGAACTGGTTTGCCTCAGCTGCGCAGCAGTTTCACAGCAACACTGCCCCTCTTTAATGAATTATGAATTTCTCATTGAGATTCAGAGGGCTAATTACAGTAACATGTCAGACCCGACTAGCAGTGTGATATGAGGTTATTCTTATCCTGTGGTGCTTTATTTTATCCCAGGTGCTCTAGCTTTACCTTTCCTGCTCTCTCCTGAAATGTTCTTACCAGTTAGAAAGTTGTGCTGCTGCACCACATATGCTGCCCTTCTTTTCTCATGTTGTTTTCTGCCATGCTTCATTGGTAATTAAAACAGAAACTGCAGCATTTCACCCTGGCTCTGTTTTCGGTCAGAGCCGTAGCTCTGCCTGCAGTGAAGTCACTCCCATGATGCATTTGTTAGACATGTTGCGTTTCAGAATTCCTTTCAGCTGTACCTGTGCAGCTGAGTCTGCCTCCCACTGCTGCCTGGCAGTAATTGAATTTGGGGTCTCTTGGGTAGATAGAGGAGATGTGTGGGAGGGAGAGTCAGGATGAATGAAGCAAAAGAGGGACATCAGTGTGTGTGTATGTGTGTGTGTGCGTGCATGTCCAAGTTAAATCACAAACCAGTAGTCCCAGCTGCACATATGCCTACCGGAAAAGGTATTGACCTGACAACTCTCGCCCCTCTACCCCTCATTATTAAAGTGGGAACTGTTGCATAAGCTACCATGGAGAATAGCAAACCAAATATTTCATCTGTCAGGATTAACAGCACAGCCAAACTCACAAAGTTTTGTGTTTCCTACTCTCTTTGGGCTCTGTTGAGCTTTAGTCTGGGCATCCCAACTGTTTAGCTTTTCTCTACTGATAAGTGATGTGCGGAAGTTCAGCACTAAAAGAATCAAAGCTATGTCAGTATAGGATTGCCCCTTAATAGATATCAAAGGATGTCCCAGGGGACGCTTTCACACAACTGATGGGGGTTGGTCTGTTGTGGGCATTTCAGGTCTCTGGAGTCTATCTACAGTAGACTGTCTCATAGTATCTGCCATTTCAAGGGCTTGCAGAATAGCGAGCTATATCAGGCTGTTCTCAAAGTCACAATGAATCCTTCCTGTTTTGTGTCCCTGTGAGATGCAGAAGTTTAATAAGAGGGTCAACCATGTTAAGTGCTGAAACATCTTCACATACTGCAGCATACCTTATAATGAAAGATGTTATATTTCATTTTACTGCACAATGTGATTGTGGCATTGTACTATACTTGTGTATACTTGTGTACAGAGTAGTAGAATTAAGGATTGATTGCATACGGATCTTGCTGGGGACACGGGTCTTGTGGTTTTAATGTGACTTATTTGCTTTATTTCCTTTCAGTGTATTACATAGAAATGTTGTCTGGAAGCTCATTCACATAAGCTCAGCTGACCTCCTTTAAACCGAGAAGCAGCATGGAAGCATTTAGCTTAATACAGATATATTTGGTTAGTGAAATTACACTTCAATGACTGTGATGTAAGTAAAATGATTACACTGCACAGTCAAATGTGAACCATGTGGTTTAAATAAGACTATTATTAGTAGTGGAGTCAAAGTGTTAATGCTGAGGTACCAATTGTATGATTATATAATGTGTTGTGCAGCATTGTGGCCCTGGTAGACTCTTACTTCTCCATTGTTGTTGATGATGGTATGGCATTCTTACTCTGTTGGGCACTATACATTACAAAAAAACTTAGACCAGAGACATTAATCACAATGAAGGTTGAATTTATTGAGCACATTTTGGTGATCCTGGATTATGAGCTGGCTCTGTTATTCCACAATTAATGGTATGTACCAGGGGGTTCTAACACTAACCATTTTTGTATTGTTAGTGTTGTTGGTGACCACAAGAAAAATGAAAATGACAGAAAGTGAAGGAGAGAAAGAGAGAGAAGAGGCGTATTATGTATTAAAAAATAACCTGGAACTTTTGAGAAATGATTAATTAATTTAGACATTTTCTGGTTCCAGCTTCTCAAACATGACAATTTGTTGTTTTTCTTTGTTATTTTGGACTGTTAGTGCAACAAAAGTTCTCTTTGCAAAATGGCCTCTGAGAATCTGTAAATGCCATTTTAACAATTCTTTAGCCTAAAAAATTAATTAATTAGATTAATCGAGAAAATAATCGACAAATTAATCGACAATGAAAATAATCAATCATAATCAAACAACAGCACTCTGTGGTCTCACTCAGGTTTTATGTTGTGCTGAATACTGACAGTTAGCGATGAAGACCTGGCTTTTTCGAATAGTGTCAATGTAAATCAGTATTTTGTTGGTCGGCAGAGGAAGGTGAATGATAAGGAGAAATGCATCAGGCATCCTGTGCTAAGTTCAAGGTAATTACTCCAAAAATTGACTATAATAGCCTATAATGTTACATAATTAAAATTCAGCTTTGTTTGTTCAATTATATCAATAGCAACTATTTCATATTCTGGTGTCTATCTGTGGCCCAGGTGCTGGGAACCACTGGCTGCTATGTAGTAGAATATTTCGTGGTCAGTGGAAGCAAGTCTTGTCACTTAAGTGTGAAGGCAGTGTTTGTAACCACGCCAGGTTCCTGGACAAATCATTTCACAAAGGTGACTGATTGGTAGGCAGACTGTTTCCACATTTTTGATCCAATCCTCTGAACTGAACCTCTTCTAGTGCAGGGTAGCCATGTTGCATACTGTGGGTTACCATGGAGATCCTCCCTGGTAAAAAAAAAAAAAAGTGAGCCAGCATTGTGTGACTGAAAGCCTGGGTTGCACCCAGCGTTGGCTTTCTAACCTCACTTTGTGAGACAAACCCCAAGCCTCCATTCAAACCCAAAACACTTAAAAGAGAGCTGCTTGTGCCTTAAACCTCTTACTCGCAGAAACACTCATGTTCTCTTCTCATCTATTGTTTATGTGTTGCTAAATTAGCCAGAGTGAGTTGTTTCAGTCTCTGAAAACCCTTAAACCCCGGCTTTCTAAAGCAGAAGTCCAGTGTTCCCATTTCCAGAGCCAGATTTGTGTGTGTGTGTGTGTGTGTGTTGTGTGTGTGGTAGTCACATCCTTGCTTGTCAGCTTTAAAGTCACATTAACCCTAAGCACATAGAAATGGTTTCAGCAATGAACAGGGTGTGGCGTTTGCACCCTGTGTATTTTAGCTTTCAAAAACCATGGTTATGGTCACAGTAATTGAAACATTATTATGGAGGCATAGAGCTAAACTTTGTGCCTCTAAACGTAGAGTACATGTTACACCCTAGAATGATTAAAAAGGCATCATTTTATGTGAAAACAATTACTTAAAATTTAACCTTAACCACATGCTTGCCTTCAGCTCCAGATGATTCCTCTCTATTTTTCTTTTCCTTAGAGATTAGGAATCACAATTTTCTTCATGTTGCCATGGTTACTGGTCTGTCTTCCAGTGGAGAGGAATTGGTATTCCGTTGTCACAGAGGCCTAAAATTCCTGCTGGACCCGGTGGCCTGCAGACATAGAGCCACAGCTTGTGTTTGTGCACAAGTCCTCCACCGACAACACTCAAATGTGAGATTTCACCTCAGGACAGCGTCCATATTTGTCAGGCTGTGCAGAGTGTTCCAGCCACAGGGTGGTTCACGCAGTGGGCTGAAGGTTTAAACTGTGCTACATCAAAATGGGGTGGGGGGTGTAATGCTGCAGGTAATGTCATGTGTCAGTGAGTGAGTTGACACCTGGACCTAACAGTTCGGGTTAGTGACTGAATCCCGATCCCATATTTATCAGGCCAGGTCTCCTACCATCAAGCTTATTTTTATCAGTGGTGCTTTACTGCACACAGACACTGTCAGCGCTCTCAGACTTCAGTCAACCCAGAAACGGGAAAACACTACAGCAACACATACAGTGAAACATTCTTTAGCCAGCTAACAGACATTCATGGCCCCCACAAGATGAATTCTGGTGATCCTTTTGAATTTGGTTTTGAGGGAAATGTCTTAACAACTACTTAATGCATAGCCATGAAATTTAATACCTTTAGTTACCTGTGTTTAGTGCTAATTAGTAGCCATTGTACTAAACATTAGTATGTTAGCATTGTCACTGTGCTGTGAACATGTTAGCATGGAGGCGTATTTATTTAAGATCTAATGGCCGCATACTTTGAGTTTATTTGACACTGGTTATATCTGCAACATCATGGGTGCTTTTTTCAAACCGGGGGTGCTTTCTTGGTTGTTGACCTTAATCCTTGTCTACAGGAAGTGCAGCCTTGGTCTGAGGCTTTTGTCTCTACATCTGTGTGCTCTAAGGTCAGCTATTTTTTGACAGGGAAATCCCAGCACACTCTCAACCTGGTCAAGTGATAATTAGTTCCTGGAGATAGTGTTTCTGCAGCTATAAAACAATTTTTTTAAGGCAAAGGAAAACCCCATGTTGGGTCTGCTCTGATCTGATTAACCTCCTGTAGTCTACAACTTTTTGTCAGTGCACGTTTTGCTCCAATGGATGCCACAATTTATAGACTGAGAACTGAGACTTAAAGATGCTGCTGGTGGTTACACATTGTGTTTGCAGGATAAAATTCAGCCATATTGGACAATGTTTAGGATATCGGTTCACCACAATACAGGAACGTAACTACATCACAGGGCAGAGGACCTCTGGATTTGCTGCCCTGTGGGCTAAGTAGTTTAAGGCTAATCTCAAGGAGGCCAATTGATTGGCCTCACCAGTGAAGCAGCATGTCCAGCTGTCATTATTTATTACTGGTGGAGATTATGGGTAAGGGAACGTGCGGCAGGACAGTACCAACAAACGATTCCTCAAGAGACCTGTCTGCTCTAGCCCTGGAAAGAATATTTTTAACACCACACAGGCTCCCAAGTCTCATCTTCTTCACAGTGTGTCCCACTGAAAAGTGGTTGTCTGGAGACAGAAAGCTGCTCTTGAAAACCAACACTATGCATTTGCCTTCAGCCTACTCATTAAGTGTCCTGTTACATGTCAGTGTAACCAGCATTGAACCTAAATGGTTCATCAGTTTGAGTCAAACTATGAGTTGACTGTGATTAATCAAATAAATTAAAGATATAATTGAGATGAATGTAATTGATTCACAAAAAATGATCATTATTAGTTTCAGCTTTATTATTATTATTATTATTATTGGATAGTAGATAGCAAAGAGAACAAGATTGATGAATACACCTGGCGCCCTATCATGGGCATTTTTTATTTATTTTCTAAAAACAAAAAACAAAAAAGCAAAAACAAATAATCAGTTCATCTGGGAAATAATCGGCTAATCTATAAGGAAAATAACCATTATTTTCAGCCTTAGTAGTTTTGTGTTTCCTTCTTTCAATTCTTAAGTTTGTTGTAGCTGCTATGTTAGGAATGTGATTTTCGCAAGCCAGGATCTGCATATTAATTATGTTCCTAATAATGCTCATGCACCGTATCTAAATGACCTCCCATATTATTACCCCGCACTTTCTCTCTCTTGATCTCTCCAACACACACAGACACAGAACACATAAGCAGACATCAGTGTGATTATGTAGATCAGTGTGTCTGCTCCAGTATTAGCAAGCTGCTTGTTTATACAGGCAGGCTGGCACATTTACTTATACATAATTAACATACCTTGGATATTAATTTTTCCACAAGAATGTGTCCCATCTGTTTTGTATCTGGTGAAAATGTGCGGCTTTGAGGTGTGGTAAAGTATACCTGGCCTGCCACTGATCTGTCTGAGCCTATGCCCAGATCACTAATTCAGCAGCTGTGCGTCTGCCTCTTAAACATACTCTGACATTAATGTGAGGCTTCTGATATTGGCTTACAGTCCCAGCTGTGTCACATACTTAAATGAGGAAACTAAATATTGAAACAGTTGGTTTAGAGACATGGGGCCTCACAATTACAGACACATGCATTTCTTCTTACTGTCCCACAGCTGATCTAAAATTTAGATCTTAGGGGAAGTGTCATACTCAGCAGAGACGTAAATGATCCTAGTGTGTAGTGTTGTCTTACTGGGAATGGGTAGCCCTGCTTGGTTTGTGTTTGGGCTTGGTGGAGTGTGACAGATTGTGGATTGGATGTAGCGGTTTTTCCAGCTTGTTATGCAGAGGACTGATGAGGACTGGAAGCATTTTCAGAACTGCGCTCTCATCTTGAGACACACTGCTGCTGTTTTAAAGTGTCAGATGCAATCATAACACTTCAGCCTGCAATACTGCATAACTGCATTGTCCCTTAGATAATCTCTTTGGTGTATTCCCCTAATAAGACCATCTGTCCCGAGCGTCAAGCAATGCATGGTCAGAGCCTGCTGACCATTGAATCAATCCAAATCATTAAGACTTACCCCCTGACACATTTGTATTCAGAATATATATGGCAGGCATGTCTCTTTCGTGGCCTGACCTTGTGGGAGTTGTCTCTCACAGTTATGCTTAATTAATCTCTTAATTAAGCTATTGATTGCTTTCACAGTTACAGTGCTCTACAGTGTTCACAGCTACATGAGGGAACTCACTCTTAATTCTGCAGGTGGAGGAAATTCTCTTTGCACAAAAATGACACGTTGATAAAAAACTGTAGTTATTTTTCCCTTTAGATAATTTGCTAGTACATATTCTAAAATTATAAATATTAATTTTAGAAAATTTGCTTTTGCACTGATCCTGTGGCTACAGCCACATGCATGTAAGGCACTGTTTATTCAATGACACGCACTTGAGTCATTCCTGATACCTCTGTACCTGATATAAATGTAAATGCTCTATATTTGTATAGTGCCTTTCTAGTCTTTGTGACCACTCAAAACGCTTTTACGATACATCACATTCACAAACATTCATACACTGAGCCTTAGTGCTCAAACAGAAACTAACATTCACACAAATTCAAACACTGGTGAAACAGCCACCAGGGGAAATTCAGTATCTTGCCAAAGGACACTTCGACATGCAGCCTGGAAGAGCCCGGGATTGCCCCTGATGAAGAGCTAATTTAGGCTTGAGATGTTGTCCTTTTTCTAAATGTAATGAAGTAAGAAATTTCAAATAGAGCATTCCACGGTATTGGGACTCCTTGGGAAGAAGAAACCACATACAGTTTTTGGATTCCTGGGCAAGAAAGAAAAGTTTGTTTTGCATACTGATTGAAAAGAAAATATCCTGACATAAATTATAACTGAACTACAGTAAATAGTTCAATGGGAGTGTAGGATTTTGGTGAATACTTCATTTCACAACAAAAGTCTTTTTAAGGCATTTCATTCTTGAATATTTTTATGGTAACATGGTAATAGCAGTTTAAAATGTATTATTCAGTTCTTCAGTCTGCTTTTATCTAGCTAAACTAAATGTGGAGGTTCTGCCTAATGTGAAGTGACGCATCCTCCCCCTCAGTGAGTGTAATCCCCGGCTGTGGGAAGGGGCGGTAGTGAAGAATAACCAGCATGGGTCCAGAATTTGTGGCGCTCTGAAAGGGATTCAGGCAGATGAAGGAAAAAGAGGCCAATCTTTCTAGTAATTCCAGCAGCCTTTAAACCTTCACTTGCCCTCTCCTTATTTTAACGATACTCCAAGTTAGGCTCAAGGATGAGAGAATTTTGTGGTGTATCGCATCAGCGTATGTTTAACATAATACCATGAATTAGTATTTGCAAGCAAAGCAAAGTGTGTTGCCATGTTTGGTTGAGTCTCTTCTGCTGCTGTGTCTTGTTTAGTGTCTGCACTAAACATGCAAACCCACTACTGTTAGATCTGTCTTCTGATTTATGGCACTCTGACAAACAGTGGGAGGTCTTGGCACAAATTCACAGAGCTATGCCCTGTTAGGTATTCAGCAGCACAACAGTCACAACAGGACACTTAATTATTCTTTATGCAAAATCAATATGTTTCTAGCAGCCCAGACAGACTCAGAGGAGGGCAGGCAGGCAAAAGTGGGGAGAAATATCTATTAGAAGAGGAAAAGGAGGAGAAGGTGGCTGCTGAGGATAGCTACCTCCATCTCAGCCTCAACCCCTATTGAGTCCAGGGGACATTATTTTCATGGTTGTCCTCACAGGGCCTGGAGGCTGGCCTACTGTGACAGAACGACTCTGACAGCTGTGGCAGCCCAATCATCACTTTTCTTTTCATTCGTTGTTTATTTTTCATCTGCAGCTCAGGAGTTTTGGATGGAAAAAAAACAAAGAAGGGCCTTGATACTTAAATAATTACTTAGTATTTCTTGAAAACATAACGCTACATTGGATCTTCCTTTATTGAGAATGCTGTTATGTTAAACACACCATTTTTTAGTTTAGGTCTAATTATAATAAAGCTGTCCTAATTATGGACACACTACTACATACATATGCATGGTCACACATCCGTATGTGCTGTAAGTGTTTGCAGATAATTTGACAGGATTATCAGTAGGTTTGCCTCCCTCCACTCTCTTTGTCAGCTCCCTGCTGTAGTTGAGTCACCCTGGGAACCTCTGCAGCACATGACCTGAATCTCAATGAGCTTTAGCTGCCACTGACCCCTCTGTCCTACCCTTCCCTTACAGTGCGCGGTATACACCTGCTCACGCAAGTACACCCTCACACGACAGCAGATGCAAAGATGCCTTCATGTACTGTACTGTAGGTACTTTTTAAATAGCTGTTTATTTTGCTTTAGTGTGATAGATCCCATGGGAGTATGGGACAGGCAGTCAGTGCGGTCTTCACATGTGTTTTCAATTACAACGCCAGGAGGATTCAGCGTGGGAATGTATCTAGCCCGCTTCTGTAAGCAGTTCTGAAATCTCAGCCCAGCCCTGAGCAGTGTTATCAGAAGAGCCACGGTTCACTTAAAAGTTTTCAAAATAATTCCCGAGGTTTTCCACCGCTACTACTACACACACTTTACTATACGCAAAGTAGAGGTTGTGACTATTGAAATTTTATCTTTTGAAGTCAGTTTGAGGATGTTTTTGGTATCACTTAAATAATCACCATTTTTCATATTGTGCTAAGCCTTTTTTCTGCCTTATCAGAAGAGCACTGGAGGTATTTGGATTTGCAAAAGTGACCTTTTCCCCACTTTTCCTTTTGCGCTTGTTCCCCTTCTTTACATCCCACAGTCTCTTTCATCTTTGATCTCGATCAGCTTCCTGCGATGCTGCTGAATGTCACAACTGAAAACCACCCGCTGAGAGATGACTGCTCTGTTATCTGTCAAGGTATAGCTGAACCAGGGACTACTGGACCAGCGTGACCTAAGACACAAGACAAAATGCTAGCACATTTTTAAATTCCCTCTTTATATCCGGCCCAACAATGGATATGCAACTCCAATATTCATCCAGACATGATTCCCTTTGTTGTTTCTGTCTATCCACTGCCTACAGGCATTGGCAGTCTGTTTCCCACCCATGCCACTCAACCTCCACACTCCCCCAGAAGGAGTTTGGTGAGCACTGCCCAGTCTGGCTTATTGCAAGTGAAGTGGACCATACCAAAATCTCCTGGAGGGGAACAGTAGAGGGAACACAAAGCTACTTTACACCTGACCTTTGTTTTTTCTTGCTGACAGGAGCTTAGTAACAAGAGGTGGGGGTTGGGGGTGGGGGTAGTTGGTCTACCCTGGGGAGGAAACCCAAGCAGACATGTGTACAGACATCGCTGTCATCTTAATTTAGCCTTCCTCTGTCAGATGGAGCATGTGGAGGTCAGTGTAGCGATGCAAGCACACAAACGCTCATACACATGTAAACAGTAGTAGCATCCTATGAGCCTATGTTCAAACCTAATGAACTTGGGACAGAACCACCTCCCTGCACGTCTGGCCTGGGACTTCAGCCCGCTGAATCAGGATGCATCTTCTCACTCTGAAATTGGCAGCTCCAATGTATACTAGATCCAGTGCTTTTATAGACAGAGGTCATAAAAGGGGGGATTGGGGACATATTCTTGGCATTGCAGATGATGAAAGATATATCAACTGACCGTGTTTCCTTAAGACTGAAACCCCTCTGCAGGGGGAGATGTAGACATGTATGGAGAGGGATGAGAAATCGGGTGTCAGCTGCACGTTGGGGTGAAGTCACAGCTTCTACTTTGTTTGATTTTGGAGTACGGTCTTGCATTTGCATGCAGCTATATAGTTGTACATTTGCTAATAAATATCATTAGCTTTTGCAGTGTCTGCTTTTCTGTACTGTTGTCACGGTGGAAATTTTTAAACATTTTTATTAATTGTAGTATTTTAGTAGTCCAGATGGGAAGGGGAAATAAAAAGACAATCTCTCTGCATGTGCTCTTATAATAAATAAAAAGTAATGTAAGTGATGTAATGTAAGTGTAAAATAAAAGTAAGTGATCAGATACACAACTCCAAATAAATGCTAATGTTGCTCTGTAACTGTTGGATGTGTAAATAGCAACTGTTCGCTAACAAGTTCATCATAAACAGCTTAAAAGGTGATATCACTGTTGTGTTCACATTTTCATATAGCTGTAGTATGTTTTAAGTGCAAAAACCCACAAAATTAAGTTTGCTGTACTTTGTGTTAATTGCTAACAAGCTGAACTACCACTGAGCATGGTAAACATTCGGACACAATAGAGAAATAGCAGGTGTGAATAATAAAACTAATGATGGCTGAAATCCATTTCGCTGCTTCAGTTTCAGGGTCCTGGCATTGTGCACTGTCACACTGGCATGGTTTACTGAGACACTTGATTAGAATGGAGACCTTGTTAAAGTTGGGGTTTGCAGTTTATTTCAGAAGAATTTTTTGTAATATCTGTTGAAATTCTCTTTACACCTGACTGCAAAAAATAATCTGGTATCTGTGGCTGTCACAGGACTGTAATACTGTATGCATGGCCAATCATTTTATTCTCTGGCCTACCTGCCTGTCGTGCACTTTGCCTGCGCACTTATTGTGTACTTATTATGCGTGAAAAAGTGTTTTGGGATAGTGGCTTTTGAGGGAGGCCTGAAGGGGGGGTGTGATATTTTTTGGTTAGAATCTCGCTCTCTCAGTCTAGTTTCTCCTATGTTTCCTACATTAGCTTGAATTTTCTTAGTAACATCTGTGATTTTTCACAGTCAAAATGTCTGCTGTAAAAAGCTATTGATATATCAAGGATGAAACAATCACTATATACACTACTATCCACATATCCACATGCTGTTTTTGTAGTTTTGACTCAGCCACTTTGTTCCATTTTACAGTAAATGTTAATTCTACAGCAGACAGCGATATCTTAGACAATAGTGTTCCTTCAACTTTGTGATAGTTTGGGAAATGTCCCTTCATTTTTTAACATGACATGTCTCTGCACCCAAAACGAGGTCATTAAAGAAATGATTTTCCCAGTTTGGTGTGGAAGAACTTGACTGGCCTGCACAGAGCCCTCATCCCGACCCCATTCAACACTTCTGAGATGAACTAGAGTGCCGAGCCAGGTCTTATCAAACAACATCCCTAAGGGATCATCCCTGTGACTGAATGGGAGCAAATCCCTACAGCCTGATTCCAGACTATTGAGGAAAGTCTTCCCTGAAGATTGGCTTTTATATCAGCATGGTAATGCCCATAGTTTGGGAATTGTTTGATGGTCACATAGGACTGGACGATATGGCCAAAAATATTATCACAATAAAAAGTTTCAATTTTATCACAATAAAAAGTTTCATATCGATAATTATCACGATAATATCAAATCGTTATTTCTTTCGAGTTTAAAGCAGATTTTTGCTCCTGAGTGAAAGGTAAAGAAACCTGATGATTAATTATGGTTTAAACTTTTTTTTTCTGGTCAGAACAAACACTTGATGCCAAACAGTGGATCCCTTCACAAATCTGAGGCAGAACATTCAAAACAATTATGATAAAATCTTTGTCTTGTTATGAATGAGAAAAATTAAGTAAAAGCTTTTTTCAGTCTTTTATCCTCAAAATAAAAAACAAAATAAACATCTCAATAAAAAATATTAAGTCCCAATTAGTATATGATTCAGGTGAATAAAATTAAACGGTTATTGAATATTTATTATATTGATATTGAAAATAATTATATTGCGATAACTATTGTTATTGTTTTATTGTCCACCCCTATAGTCACATAATGTTTATTGTCCACATTCTTTTTTTGGTGAGTACACATGAGAGTTTTGCTTAAGCTGTGGCTTTCATCTCGGTAGGGCTTCTTTCAAGTGCCACCATAGTGCTTTTTCCTACGTAGTGTATGTTATATCACCTAAACCTATTTTGGTGGGTAATTAGGGTGAATGACCAGAGTTCACTTGTGTAAGACATTGCTTGTATGCCAGGTTTCACTATTACATTTAGAATTTAGAGACTAGTAAAGTCTGTGTCACACAGTGTCCTCTGACTGCGTCATGATGGCAGTCAGTCTCTGCGACTTGTTCTTCATTAACGACAGCACTCTTATTACGTCGGCTTCAGCAGTGTCAAGCGGCAGCACCATAACTCCAGTCTGCAACAGCTACATTTAATCAAGCATCGCTTGGCTCTAATCAGCCTCTGCCTTACTCGCCTCTGCTTGGCTCATGGTCATTTTACACTGACAGCAGATTTATAAGGCTGGATATGAGAGTGCTCCATTGAGACAGAAACACTCTTTAGTCCTCGCTGTGTTCAGCTCAATTTTCTCTGCTGATCTTGTTCTTGAAGCCTGTACAGAGCGCATTTGTCGAAATCGGTGCAGAAAACACAAGATACAGAATTCATTCAGGGGTTGTTTCATCTGCTGGTTGCAGCTGTCCATTAGGAAGCAATGTGTGTGTATGGGAAGGGTGTGTTTTGGCTGATGGCCTCTTTCCCTCCAGCCTTCTTGTGGCCTCCCTCATCAACGCCGTCGCCATATGGAAACAGCTGGTCCTCAGTAGTAGAGGATGCCCTCTGCACAGCATGAGGCAGCCTGGAGAGAGACAGTGGTGCTGTATAGAGGAAGGACCGACACAGGGAGGAGCAGTGAGGGTGGAAGGCTTGTTTGGGGAAGATTATGGATTCGGTTGTGGAAGCGTAAACCCTGTCACTAAGCTGGTAGAGCTTAAGTTTTTATTCTCTAAGCATTAATAGGAACACAGACAGTGTCATTCTTTGCCTTTGAAACACTACATAGATTTACGGGCAGGCAAACCCCTTTTATTGTCGGATGAAAAAAGGATGTCAGCACAGTTCAGCTGTATGAAGGGAATTCTCGCAGTAGCTTGCGCCTTAGCAACTCACTGTCCTTTTGTGCAGAGGTGGAGGAGAAACTGCTTCCTTAAAACATATTCAGGCGCAGCCCTGGATCATTATCCAAGCTACTATAAACACTCTCTTTCTGTAGCTGTGATACGCTCTGTACTGGTGCATAGCAGTCACGAGGAAGCAGCCGTGCAGAAATTCACACAGAAATTCTGACAGAGCTCTGTGGTTCTTTAGGGCGTCTATAACTGGAGAAGTGATTCTGTGGAAATCCCTGACATTTAGTTGACCTTGCATGGGAACGTTTCCCTCGGCTCCAAAGACACGATGACTTTTTGAGGTTTGTGTGAGTCGTAAGATTGCAAGTATTTGTCAAGAAGTGGTGATGACTAAGTCAGTATTCAAAGTGTTTGTGTGTACTGTATATGTTGTGAGTATGGACAGAAGTGATCAGGGAGACTCTTAATCCCATTTTGATACTGTATCAGCCTTAAAGGCCTCTGATCAATCATCTGTGACAGCGATGACACTAAAAAACACAGATCAAAGACTGGGTCTAACCCCTCCGTAGCTGCAACAGCTTTTTGTGGCCAACTGAGCCATTGAATGCCATGATGGAAGGAGGGGGAGAAGCAGAGGAATTTAGACAGACAGTTGTCATCTATTTAGGTGACATCAAGTAACACAGGGTTTGACAGGTCTGCACAGCAAGGCTCTTTTGTTTCTCACTGCTCTTTTGTGTCCAAGTCCTATAATTGGGCTTTCCTGAAGTTTGGGTGTTTGAATAAGACTAAAAAATGTCACTTAAAAAAAACAGAGTTTTTTTAACAACAATTCTTTGTTGTTTTTTTCCTCCTGTTCACAGCAAAAGGCCTCAGGCAAGGTGCTATTTGACCTAGTGTGCTCCCACATGAACCTCATTGAGGGTGACTACTTTGGCTTGGAGTTTCAGAACCATCAAAAGATGATGGTGAGTGAGGATGAAAATGACTTTCTCATACATGTCAGACTTAGTTTTGCTGAAGACCAGCTGCTAAGTGATGGGGGTTTTTTTCATCTTTTTTTTTTCTCCACAGGTTTGGTTAGACCATATCAAACCCATTATCAAGCAGCTTAGACGTAAGTATTTTAAATGGTTTTCTTACAGTATATCATGTCTAACCCATTTGTATAAATGAGTAATCAGAAAAACGGAAACGACAGCAATTCAGTATCTTCCAAATTACCATTATGTTGAATTACCTGAACACTAAACATCTAACATTTTCACTAAAAACTGATTATAGTCTTCATGAAGGCTGGATTTATTTCAAGGTTTTTGTATTAGACTGCATTAGTTTGATCTACCCACACCTCCTGATTGTATTTTGTGTTGTTACAAAACTCACCTACCCCACACAGGACCGAAGCACACAATCCTGAGGTTTGCTGTGAAGTTCTTTCCTCCAGACCATGCCCAGCTACTGGAGGAGCTAACTAGGTGAGCTCACATCTGCAAAATAAACTCATTTCATCTCTACCTCATGTATGTGTTGCAGTCGACTCAGCATTGAAATGTGCATTTAAATACGGTGTGTCAATGCAAATGACTTCAGCTGTGACCGAAAGCAATTGTAGAAGCATAAATAAAACATGTGCCCCAGTTACCAAAAGATTTATTCCCTCCTCAGCGACGCAATTCACATGTCATGGCTGCCATGTTTCTGATTTAGTCCTCTGGAGATTATCATGGAGCTAATGATTTTCTGGTTTCCGTTTCTTCGTAGTGGAGCAGGCTCATGACTTGCATGTTTTCACTGTGGGAGTGGAGAAATAATACGCATGTTTGTCATCAATAATACAATAAGTCTAATAATGCGAATAATCCGGCACACACCAATCTGTCTTTATTATATCACACATGTTAGAAATATGGTCTTAAATTGTCCCAGTGGGGTATTTAATTTCACAGCATGCGCATGTTAGGTGTCTCACCTTGGAAAATAAACAGATGCTTGCTATAGAGAACAAACATGTAGAGCTGAAATAATTAGTCCAATGACATAAAATGTATCCGCAACAATTTATATAATTGATTAGTCATTTAAGTAAATTATCAATGAAAAACTACCACCATTCTCTGGTTTGAGTTTCTCCAATATGATGATATGCTACATCACCTTAGAAGTCACCCATTTTTCTCTTTTTTTCTGATATTTTATAGACAAAGAAGTTATAAGTTATATCGTTCATTGCAGCCCTTGATGCAGGTGCATTAATGTCACTACATATATCCTCACATATGGAGTACTTTCACATACATAGTGTATATACATATATGTAAAAATATACAGTATAGCTGTGCACTTAATGTTCAGTGATATTTTATTCAGGACTGCTGTTGCCGAAGGGACAAACCTCCTGCCAAAGTGGCTTCTCCTCCATTATCCATTATGAGGTCAGGTAGCAAAACTATGCATTTGGCATCACAGTTTCATCAGACACCCTCTGCCTTTTGGGTGTGCCCTGGATCATTCATTTGTATTTGAAACTAATACTTCATTTTTATATTTCAACTAATTATTGTACCTTTTTATGAAGACTATATTCCTGCTATGGCTTGCATCCAAGAGAAGCAGCACTATAACTCGGGACACTTAGTAAATCTTCAATAAATGACTTCACAAATGGCCCAGCTTCTTTTGGAAGTCTTGTGTAAAATTAAAAAAGCCAGGGTACATTGTGTTTAATCAGAAATGTAGTTACAGCAACTCCCACTGATGTCTTGTTTGAATTCAGCCGTACACTGTGCTTCTGATTCAGTTCAGTTTTATCTGAGCTTACTCCAGTGTTGGAAAACACCACCACATCTACCCCATTAAATCTGTAAATGCTGTTTGTGTTTGTGTCCAGGTACCTGTTTGCCCTCCAGATCAAACAGGATCTTTCTTGTGGACGCCTGACCTGCAATGACAGCAGTGCCGCGCTGTTGGTCTCCCATGTTATCCAGTGTAAGTTCCTCGTGGCTGTTTCCTCATTTAGCTGAAGAGACCAAAGCGTTGACTGATCGCACAACTATCTTTGAAGACAAATGCCTTTTTTTTTTTTACCGACACGGAGCTTATCATCAAACATTGTCATATAGCATACTGCACACCATTGCAAATTGATTATCTGTGTGTTGCTATGGATACCTTTCTGTCGGATGCCTGAACATAATCTTGCAGGACTGCTTCAGAACAACCACACACATCATTGTGCCGTGCCAGGAAATACTGAGCGTTTCATAATCTCACATTTCTGAGTCACAGTCTGTTTCCCAAAAGCGATCAAAGAGGACATGCATATGCATTTTTATCACAAGAATGTTACATATTAAGATGTATTTTGGAAGAAAGGCTTCTCCAGCAGAGTTAAGAGACTTTTATAATCTGTGCAAAAGAGTATTTAAGTTATTCTAGAGGCTTACTGAGACTTTTCATGTTATGGTTTTAACCTGTTTCGTTTTTCTTCCTAACTTATCAGCTGAGATTGGGGACTTTGAGGAGAGCCAGTGCCGGTCACACCTCCTTAACAACAACTACATCCCAGATCAAATGCCCCTAATTGACAAGATCATGGAGTTTCACTCAAAGAATAAGTGAGTTTCTGGACCTGGAGCACTGTGTGGTGTGCACACACTTAAAATAAGGCATTTCTTTGATCCATTTAGCAGTGTTTATAAGGTCAGTGAAGCCACGCCTGAAAAACAATTATTCTCTTCACCCACGAACAGGAAAAGTTATTTCAGACCTCGTGCATATCCCGCGGGCAGGTTTTATTGTAGAGGTGACACATGCAGGAAATCAGCCATCAAATGAATGGGTTCTTTCTCAAGAGTACTCTGTGTAACTCTTTATCATACATTAACTTAGAAAAGCTAGACTTTGTACGTTGTTTTACAGCTTCTGGACACAAGTGGATATGAGTTGGGCCACAACAAAATATTGCATAGAAAATTTTTCTCCACCAAATGACTCGCACAGCTGTTAGCAGCTGTTTTAGTAGGTTAAAAACCCAGATTTTTGAGAGTTTAATCTCGTGTCTAATGCAGGCGATGATGTGAAGTGAAGTTGGTTATTGAAGGTTTTTTTCACCCACTACTTTTCCTAGTCGGCCTCAAGTTTAAATGTGCTTGGAGGATATTACTGGAAACGTTCCAGACCACCTTCCACCATCCTCTCTCAAAATGTCCTCATCAGTGCACAAATGCAAACACGAGCTTCGCCAACCTTTTTCTCACCTCTGCGTTCTGGGCCCTGCCAGAGATGGACACAGTGAGCAGCAGCTACATGAAAGGATCTCCATTAGATTTGACTGCTCACTTTGACTTGCCCTTTTTCCACCCAAGCGTTCGTAGTAGATAACTGCAACTGCAGTTATTCTGGCTGGGTGCCATGCTGAGTAAAATATCATATTAAGTACCACACACAGGAAACAGGAAGGCTTATCCAGTGATAAGAATTAGAAAAGTTAGTTTGTGTTTGCAACCCCTACCCAACCTCCCACCACTGCTCCAAAAAATAAGATAAACCGGAGAAACCTGGCTCCACTCAGACTTGGTCTTTTCACCTCAATTAGTGAGACACACAGCAGGATGATAAACCAGGATTTAATTTATTTGTCCAAAAGACTTGCTGAAAGGATAATGAATGCTCCAATTTGTTTAAAGTCAAAGTGTTAAAACCTGGTAGATTTGCCTTTTTAATTTAGCTGTTGTCTTAATTCACCCTCCCTACTGTAGTTTCTTTTTCAAAATACACTACTTTTGTATAATACCAATGTCAAGAAATTAGACCAAAACCAAAAAGTCAATACTTCGTGACTTCCTTGCTCTTTCTATGGCTCTCAGCACCAAGCCCAATTATTCCTAGAGCTTAATCTTTAAACAAAATACATAATCAATATATAGTTGTTGTTTTTTTAATCGTTAGTAATTTTCTAAAACAGCTAGGCACTGACATTTTTTAGCAAATGTGAATCAAACATACATCATACTAAAATAGTGCATTTGTTGAGGACTGTTTTCAGTTGCGGATTAATACACATTTGGTGTTCACAGGAGTATCAGCAGGACGATATGTAGTGGATTAACTCAAATTAACGACAGTGCCCAGCCTCAGGCTGTTTCAAGAAACATGTCACCAGAGCAGCAGTGGGGTTTATTTGTGTATTTTTGATAGTATTTGGACAACAATGAAGGCAATACAATATGACATTTTGTTAGTTTGTTGCTATTTGTTATTAGCGTGAATTCTTTGTTGGTTTTGGTGTGGTACATAGGATTTGTTGACAATAATGAAAATAAAAAATAACACCAGACGTGTTCTTTAACTTGTTACTGTTGTGTTTTGTGTTACTAGAGGTCACACACCAGCAGAATCAGACTATCAGTTACTAGAAGTGGCACGCAGGTTGGATATGTATGGGATTCGTCTCCACCCTGCCAAGGATCGTGAGGGCACGAGGCTAGCCCTGGCTGTGGCGCACACTGGTGTCCTGGTTATTCAGGTCAGTCATACTAGTTTGTAGGTCAACGCCGATGCGTGTTGAGAGTAGGTGTCTGCATGGTGCAGATTTGAATATGAAAACTTGTGGGTTGAATTTTGCGTTTGATCATTTCTGGTTGCAAATTCACTTCAGTAGATGTGTTTGATGGTAAAAATGTTGTATATAATCAGTTTGAGGTATAAAGGTTAATCAAGTTTTTCATCACTGCAGGGACAAACAAAGATTAACGCCTTCAACTGGTCTAAAGTGCGTAAGCTGAGCTTCAAGAGGAAACGTTTCCTCATCAAGCTGAGGCCAGATCTAAATGTACGTCATGTCCCTGAATCATGCTGTGTAAAATACAAAACCCATCAGTATTTAGTGGTGTAAGTTATGTTGTTACATGTCGTGCAGAGTTCGTATCAGGACACTCTGGAGTTTCTGATGGCCAGCAGAGACTGCTGTAAAGTCTTCTGGAAGATCTGTGTCGAATACCATGCCTTCTTCCGCCTTTTCGAGGAACCTAAACCCAAGCCCAAGCCTGTGCTCTTCACACGAGGCTCTTCCTTCAGATTCAGGTAGAGGGAGTTTCTCAGCACTGCAGTCACACAGTGGGGTCTCCCCGTCACTTAACAGTCTGCTACAACTCTCCCAGAATAGCTCATTACCATCCCTCCTGTACTTGTCTCTGCAGCGGTCGCACGCAGAAGCAGGTGATTGATTATGTGAGGGAGTCTGAGTTTAAAAAGATCCCGTTTGAAAGGTAAAGACACGTTTGACATGTTTGGTCTGGGTGAGGGTGCTCGGATTGTATAACACTGACCTTCAACATCCTGTCTGCCAGGAAACACAGTCGGGTCCAACACAACAGCCGCCTGTCGCCGTTGCCTTCCCCACGCCACCATGAAGTGCCAACAGAAGTGAGTGTCTATACTTTTCAGTGCATCTACAGTATTTGTCTTTCAAATGAGCTTAATATATTCATTAATGCATACTCAGTGTATATCAGAGAACAGTACCCAAACTTGTGAATGAGAGAAAAAAAAATTATTTTAAACTACATGACCCATATGGTCCAAGGCTGGATCAAATCTTAGCATTGTTTACTGCAGGACTGTGGCTGATTCTGCCATGGCATACAAACAAATGCATGTTAAACAACTACTTTAAGCCCTATCCACAGATTGTTTCATACTTTTGTTTGCCTTACCTTTGGTTCCAAGTTGTACCTTGGGTGCTCAGACCCCGGTATACCTACTTGCAGGTCTAGTTTACACCTATGTTTACATCAGGTAGGATTTTTGTCTTTTCCTGCATTTTGCTTGAGTATTGCTACATTTATTGGCATATTACCACCAGTGCAAAACTGACAGCAGGAGTGTGTGTGCACATATGCATGTACATGTGCATCCTCTGCTAATACGGCCCAAGAAACAAACCTGCTCATCAAAACAGTACCACATGGCCCCACAGGTGATCAAAAAATCCACAGGGTACCTTCAAGTCAAACAGAATTAATGAATCATATCTTTAGTATTAATAATCACATTAAACATAGTCACAAATAAAATGTACTCTTGAAAGGCTTTAATTCTCAGCCTCTGTCTCTCTTTGCCAGAGCGGTGCTCCCGGAGTAGACTCTCCTCCTCGCCGTCATTGGAAGGAGTCTGTGTTGGTGAGTGTAGAAGACCCGCCGGCCTCGAGGACAACGAGGGCGAGCCCGTCTCACCAGAGAAACGGCCATGACGACAGGACAGGGTCTGTGTCCCGGACCGAGGAGACAAGAGGCTCAACGCGGCTGACCCACCCAGAACATCTGAGTACAGGTCCAGCATCTCGGCCTGCTAAAGGCAGCAGCTCTTCCATCTCCTACATTGACTACAATAATGTAGATAGGGAATATAACATGGGCAGGGACCAGGCTATAAAATTGAATCACAATTACAGAGAGCAGGCCATGTTCCGCTGTGGGTCTGGCTCTGGGAGAATAAATGGGCCTCTGCAGGTCCAGCAGGAGCACTCTCTTGGTAGAATGCGGTACAGGGAGTCCCCTTCCTCTTCTAAGCAATTGCTCAACACGAGCCTTGACTTGGACGAGTCTCCCAAGCAGTTGTACCAAAAGGTTGACCAAAGTCCTGTCCGTGGCACTATGGCAGACATCAGCGGCCATAATAGAGACAGGCATAGCAGCAGCCCTCTTACAGTCCCGCATATGGGTTCAGGGAATGTCGTCACAAGTCCTACCGTGGACAGCTCCACTCAGTCAAGCGCCCTCTGTCATGTTGAGCAGAATGGTTACAGCTCTGCTCCTGCTCACTTTGGTGAGGGCAGATTCTCCTTCATCCCAAGCCGCTTCCCTCGCATACAAAAGCCCGACAAAGCGCGTCACCACTCTGACACAGACCCAAACCAGGGAACATCACCCCCAGGGCAGGAGTCACATCCAGTCCTGTCTCGGGCTGAACGTATGGCTGCCCTTGAGCGGCGCATGGTGGCCAACGGCCTCTCAGCAGCGGGCAGGTCCAGGCCCAGTCTGGGGCAGAAACGCTTAGGGCAGGCTGGCGTCACACATGTGGGACCGGTTCAGATGAATGACTGTTCCGCCACCAGTGGTTCAGAATCCAGTGAGTCTGACGCGGAGACTAACAGGGGCAACTGCAGCAGTCCCCTGACACCTGGTAATCCAGTGGAGGCCAACTCGACCACTATACCCAGGAACAAGTTTTCCTTTGGCAGCCTTCAGCTAGATGAGGAGGCAGATGAGGATGGATGCCATGCCTTCAGTGATGAGGATGGCGGACAGATTTTCAGCTGCTAGCGTGTACCAAGCTTCAAACCATCTCCACGGGAGAGTTAGAATGGTTTAGTTTGAGTTCAGATGGTGTAAGAAAAGCAGCGTTATGTGGGTGACTATTTCTGTCAGAGGACGACTCAAATCCGAAACACTCCATGGTCACGCGCTACCTACTAGAAGCACTTTCTTAACCCTGCGTCAGTGTCTCCTTCACCGGGAGGAACTTCCCTTTGCGATATTTCTTGAAGGAAGAATTAGTGGCTTTGTTCATTTCCTTTTTAAACTTGAGATCACATTTTATTGGTACAGTTGTACTTTTTCTCATGTTCTTTGCTTTCAAATCTACAACACCGTGAGTCATTAAAAGCTTCGTTCTCTGTCTCAGGTGCCTTATGACTTCCTATAGGGAAACACATATCATTATTGTCCATAGACATTTCTGTTTTCTATTAGATTGATTACGGAGGTAATATTTTATACAGTGTTCTGAATTACAATCTTTGTACTCAGTATTCATCTTTTGTTGAGACCAGTGGATGTATTACTGTGGTTGTAATTGTTGACATTGTAGGAATTTGTTTGATTTATTGATACTCTCGATGCTGCATCTGGCTTGTGATTGTTGTGAGAGTAGCAAGCTCTGTCTGAAGTGTTTGGTGTTGGAGTGGAAACCAATTAATATACTGCACATACCACTTTGAACATCTGATTGGTATTCAATATTGTTTATGTTTACACTACCTTCTGCTCTTTTCTAACTCAACACAGAAACTTCCACTTACCTGTCATGTTTTATTTACAAAGGTGGCGGGAATCGGTAAGAAATACTACAACAAGAGTGAATATAGCCTATGATATTTTTATGAATATTGTCTAATAGCGTTAGAAAGACCAGCACTGGTTTGGTCAGGCTGAGATGAAGGTAAATGTTTGTTGCAGTGATAGTTTAACCACTTCACAACAGTTTATGGCTCTTATCTGTTCATTCAGCATTGACATCCCCCTCTGCACTTGACTCGAGTATCTCTGACAGTAATTTGGTATCAAGCTAAGTCCTCCAACAGCTGTGGTGTCTACAAAATCCTCTCGTTTCCAAGGATTGCGAAGTTCTTAATCTTCTTAACAAAATGGCACTGCACTTTTATTTTTTGTCACCTTTTCAGTTCTTTTGCACTTCTGCCCTCATGTTTATTTGTGTTGTTTGAGAATGTGATCTTTATATCACTTGTCCGTTCTTTCTTTTCCTTCTTTTTCTTTCGTTTTCTTTGTTCGATATCAGCATATGTCTGTCAGCATGCAACTGAACTGTCCATATGTTTTCTGTTTTCCAAGCTGTGACTGCATGTAAAACCTGTTTTGTCATTCACTACAGTCTGTGTGGTGAAAAAGAGGCTGAGATTACCAGTATCTGGGTCCTTCTCTCTGCAGTGATCCAGCTAACGGTTGATTATTCCAGAGCAGATAGATCGTCGGGTTAACGATGACAGGAGCATGGGAATATGCAGGGAAAATAGAAACAGGTTTTAGTAACTGTGTACGTGTGAAAGGCAGTTTAAGGACAACACCTCAAAGCACAGAGTCTCATGGCTCATCCATCACTGTCGACTGCTGTTGCAGTGCTCCCTGACATTTTTAGCATTGGTGTCGAGCAGCATATCCATAGCGAGAATTTGTGTATTTATTTGGATCAATGTAGACACCTTTATTAGCAGTAATGTTTGGATCTTTGAGTTATTTGATATTTCATCATTACGAATGGCTCATTCCCATTTCTTCTGTTATTTAACATGGACATGACAACATGACAACATTACGACCAAAATAGACACCCCAGTAGTCTAAAGCTTAAGGCACATACCACAACGTCCCCAGATCAATTCAATTCGCTTTATTGGCATGACTGTAAAACAATATTGCCAAAGCATCATACATATCACATAACAACAATCAGCCCCATACATATAATATAAAAACAATCACCCCCATACACCCCCATTGTCAGATTGTTGTTTCATCCCTTGTTCCTGTCTGCCTTTATATTATCGTATATCCAATAATGGCAAAAAAGAAGAAAATAGGTTCAAAGCGCTGTCATGTCCATGTAGAATAAACAAAAAAAAGATTATTGCCCAGCTCCTGCAAAAAAAAAAGTTTTAAAGCTGCATGACATGATGACATGATTAGTGCAGCACTATAAAATCTACGAAAAGATGTGATTATTTGTGTGAGTTACTGGATCACTGCAGTGTGAGGGAACCCTCTCTGGCACGCATAGCTCTCCTATAGACCTAAAATGACACTCTGCCATACAAAGACTATGTAATTTGGAGCAAATAGAAAATGCCAGTCTGCACATTTATCTCCAAACTGTCTAAATATCTGTTGGTTCGGCTCAAAGTCCCAGTTCTGTGGGCGAGACTTGTGTGAGTTTTTCAACTACTGGTGTCCTTCAGGGTATGTTTCCAATGCAATACTGCACTTAACTAGGACCAAGGCGTGGTACACGTCATGCTGTTTGGCCCTAGCTGCACTCTGCATGTGCTGTTTGTACTGTAATATAAAGGTAGTGCTCTCAGTCACATCACTGTAATTTCATAATTTAGTATAACGGATTGGACAATGTGATGTTGGAGCAGATTTTATTTTAAAACAGCGTGCAAATATACAATATTTTTTACTGCTCACTGTGTCACTATTACAAGTAAATTGATGTGAAACTGATCTGTATTCATGAACTGAATAATGTATGTTTCCTCATTACCAACTGACTTTTCAGTACAGAAATAACACAATTATGACAAAAATGTCACAAGGAGGTTTATTCAAAACCTTAACATTCATAAACATCTGTTTTATACTGAAGAGTAGGTAAGGCCAAGAAGACTGCATGAAATCACACTTTTTTTTCTATACTGTCCCTTCTGTCTCTCATTCACTCTCTCCTTCCCTGCCTTTGACATTTTGAATGCTGCTTCTCTCATTCATTTAACAATGTATAAATATGTTATTTTAGAGTGAATAAAGTTGCCCTTAATGAAGTGAGGTTTCCTGAATCTTCTTTTTGAGACCCCAGAAGTTGGTATCATTGTTAGACTTTTCCCCTTCATTCTCCCTGTAGTTTTGTAGTGTTGGTTGGTGAGTGTCTGTGTATATTCTGTAGTTTCTTTCTGCTCTCGTGCATAGCGGTTTTGTAGATGGTACATTATGGCTTCCATTCCTTCCCTCTGTGGAGTTTATAGTAAATCCTTCCCAGAGTTGTGCTGGTGCGTTTGTTTTCATGTTATCGTTGTGTTTGTGTCGACACACCACCGGACAGCAGAGAGAGGTGGGAAGTTGCAGTTAAAAGATAGTAAGTAAGGAAGCTAAGTGAGCATCGTCGGTGTAGATGACACACTAACTAAGCTATTCCTTTTGATCATCCTGCAGTATGTGTCTCAGCTCAAGTATTGATTGACGTGGCACAAAGACTACCTGTCTGGACTGTAGAGTGAGTCATGACTGATATTTCAATTTTTGCAGGTAGATCTCACATCTAGACCTTATGTCTTTATATTATGTTTTCTGTGTCGCTGAAGAAGACTCAAGACTCAAATGCTTGAGATAGTTTGGTATATCCTGCATAATGTCCCAATTAGTGATATTTGCTATGTTGGATTATGAATTAAATGCTGGATGGTTAAACTATTATTAAAATGTCAAATGAGTGTAGAAAGATTATTTTCATCATCAACTATCTGCCGATAATTGATTTTCAATTCATCAATTAAATGTTTAGTCTACATAAATGTATTACATGATAGCGTTTTCAAATGTCACGTAATGTCTGACCGACAGTCCAAAATCTCAGATATTCAGTTTACAATTATATAAAACACAAAAGCATCTGGAACTGGAGAAATGTGAAGCTTTTGCTTAAAACAATAAGAATAATATTCTAATTAAGAATAATAAATAATAATTTGATTTTCAAAATAGCTGCCGATTTATTTTCTGTCAAACAACTAATCGATTATATGACTAATCATCTACTTTTCTGTAACTTATTATATCCCTGACTTCACATGTAATCCCATCTGAAGATGCAAATACTAATAATCTTTTTTTGCCCACATTTTCTGTGTTTTTGTGTATGTTTAAATCACTCACTTTTTCATTTTCTTCTCTCGCATGGGTTCCTTTAATAACCCCATGCAGGAGTTCTGCCCAACAGCCCTCGCCTGTCTGCGTCCTCTGGCCACTCCCATGGCATGGTCAATGGTCAGAAGTCACTGGAACTGTGCAGTCACAGTCCCAACGGCCGACAACCTTCCCCTCTCACCAGCCCGCTGCTCAATGACGCCGGCAGCATTCGCACTGACGATGAAGACGAAGTGCGGAGGAAGGTTTGTGATTTAATGTGGAGCTTTTATAATAACTCAACTAAGTTGCTTCATTGTATCAATTTTATTTTCTTTTGTAAACATGTGCTTCAAATCCACTGTTACATACTCAAAATAGCATTGGGCCTAGAATACCTTAATAATTCTCCACATGGACTGATGTACGGTGGCCCGTAGGTGTCAGAGCAAATATAAAAGCCACAACACGAACACAAATCCCACAACACGAATACAAAAGCCACAACATGAACACAAAAGCCACAACACAAACACAAAAGCCACAACGCAAATACAAAAGCCACAACACAAATACAAGAGCCACAACACAAATACAAGAGCCACAACACAAATACAAGAGCCACAACATGAACACAATAGCCACAACACAAACACAAAAGCCACAACGGAAATACAAACGCCACAACGGAAATACAAACGCCACAACACAAATACAAACGCCACAACACAAATACAAAAACCACAACACAAATACAAAAAGCCACAACGGAAATGAACCACAACGGAAGTTGACAACGAAAGAGACTCTTCATAGAACTTGATTACTTTCCGCAGTGCTCATCTATAGTACAGCAGCAGTGTAGCCGATCCGTAACATGGGGTTCTGGGTTCGAATCTCAGAAAGAGCATACTTTTTCAGGTGACTTTTTTCCGCATGATAAAGTCTGCCAAATTAGTAAATGTAGGCCTACATGGAAGAAGATCTTCTTACTAGTTTGATAAATAAGTAATACTTTGCTCAGGTCAAATAATATACAGTGTGATATTTGTGTGAGTTAAACAGCTGTCTGTGCAGATTAGCTTCAAAAAGAGAGAAAGAAGATCTTCTTCCATGTAGGCCTACATTTACTAATTTGGCAGACTTTATCATGCGGAAAAAAGTCACCTGAAAAAGTATGCTTTTTCCAAGATTCAAACCCAGACCCCCAGATTGTGAGGCAGCTACACTGCTGCTGTACTATAGTATGAATTAGCATAGTGGAAAGTAATCAAGTTCTATGAAGAGTCTCTTTCGTTGTCAACTTCCGTTGTGGTTCATTTCCGTTGTGGCTTTTTGTATTTGTGTTGTGGCTTTTGTAATTGTGTTGTGGCTTTTGTATTTGCGTTGTGGCTTTTGTATTCGTGTTGTGGGATTTGTGTTCGTGTTGTGGGCTGAGTATTTTCCTGCACATCTACTCAAAAAAATAGGTTAGTCAGGCAATGAAGCTGACGAGGCACCAAACGGGTTGTTCTTGCTCACGCTCTTCTCTCTGTTGTGATGCCTTTGCAGAGGTTCCCAACAGATCGGGCCTACTTCATCGCCAAGGAGCTGCTGACCACCGAAAGGACGTATCTGAAGGACCTGGAGGTGGTGACTGTGGTAGGAAAAGCCAAGCGTGCTCGCCAACACGCTGCTCCACTGTTTGTTTTCTCCTGCTCTGTCCTCTGGGGAGAAAACATTGATTATTCCGGTTAGCTGCTCCATTGCAGAGCGTGCGCCAAAACACAGAGTCAGGCAGTGACACAGGGATATTTTGGCAGATGCAATGTCATTTTTTATTCACTCCCCACACTCCGAGCTCTGAAATGCATCTATCGGTCTCACTCAAGACTGTGTATACTAAACTGTGTCCCTATTTTGGTCTTTTTCCTTTACATTTCACTGGCATATGGACACAATTTTGTTTGATAATATCTCAAAGGAAAGGCAGCAGAAAACAGGATTTTAAACATGCAGCTGCTTCAACAGCAAACAAGTAGGAAGATGTTCTTACATGGCTGCACTGAAGCACTGCTGTTGTCTGATTCAATACACACGTGGAGAAAATTCATCTCTCCTTTTCACTGGTGTTTTTTTTAAAGCCTTTCACACATCTCATAAATATTTGTGTTGGCTCGTGTCCTCATTCTTTTCTCAGCTCTGTGTGTGTGTGCTGTCCCTCTTCCAATATGCTGGTTGGTGCTGCTGGTTGGGGTGAAGTCATCTGAACAACAGCTGGCGTTTCTTCTCAGGCCCCTCTAGAAACACTGGCATTTCCTAAAGTCCACTTCCCTTTCCCATCACATCAGCAACATAAAGCTATTTTCTGTCCACTGTGGCCAAACACGAAACATTTGACAGTTGATTTCAACCTGAGTTAATGGAATGATAGTGTTAAGAATGATTGGCTATTGATTCCTCCATTCATCCTTGGGCAATTAAAGGATTCAGGAGTTGTCACAAGACTGAATTGCAACAGCAGACAAAAAATAGTAGTATCCTGGGAATATCTGCATTAATACAGCATTGATCACTGCATCTCCTATGATCTAGAACAGTCTCACTGAACAAACCTGAAAACCAGGCCACCTTGATTCACCTGATGTGTTGGAGGGAGAACCCTCTCTATCAAAAATGTGTTTTGCTTAATTTTACTTAACTTTGCATGCATGTTTGAGCTCCACTGTGCAGATATATTCTGGATTTTTCAATGAGGGGCAAGGATCATACGTCATTTTAAGAATGATCATCTCTGAGTGTTTATGTGTCTTAAAACATGTCTGTCCTTGTAGACCAAAATAGTGTCACGCTTCATGCCACATTTTATTGCTTGAACACTGACGCAGGTGTGTATTTTTGAACCCAGTCATTCCAGAGTGCTGTAGGACAAGATGAGGCGACTCCAGATTCTCTGAAGAACACTGTCTTCTCCACCTTCGAGCCTCTGCACAAGTTCCACACGGGTTTTCTCAAGGAGGTGGAGCAGAGGCTGGCCCTGTGGTGAGGCTCATTTCACTTCCAAACTCTGAAGAAGTCCCTGCAGGGTCAAGAACATTCCAGTGATGTGGTACTTTGGTTTTAGTCCAATTTATAACAACTTCTAGCCGCCTATTTAATGATTTAATTATTTTTATTATTTATATATTATTATTTAATTATTTTATTTATTGGCATTTGGTCTGAGAGGGCAACCCAGTCCCTACAGATGACCTGAGGAACTCTTGTCTCCATGGCAACAGTCAGATTGCACAATGGCTGGCCCTTTCTTGCCTGTGGGTTTGTGCTGTCTGATGATGTTGTGCTTTACCTAACACACACTGAACCCTACACACACACACACACACACACACACACACACACACACACACACACACAGTGATGCATAAAGACTGTCAGCCTGTCAGAATTAATGGTAATTAACTGCAGCCATAGACAAAGTACTTTTATTCCCATTTAGGCATCGTTAGAACTTCAAATTAAAGCTGAGACTGATATTACAGGCAACTCTGCTGATAAGAACCACATTTAAATGTGTATGCAAATTATCTAGCACAACATGTCTTTTTTTCAGCTTTGCATATTCAGATACTATACTAGAGATGTACCTTTTGTCGGTGTGGCCATGATTAGAAAGCTGTCTGCCGTAGATTAGGAAGGGTGTGTTTTACAGACTGGATATGTTTCTATAAAATGAATGCTAAAATGCTGAACCAAAATAATAAATATTCTGAATGAATCCAGAAATGGCAGCCCTATTACTCCTGCTCCCTGTATGGGGAAAGTCATGCTCAAGGGAGACACCTGCAGGAAGTTAAGAGAGACCAGTCCAAATTTTCCTTGCATGTGGTGAATTTCATCTGAATAATCAATGAGTGTTAAATGCTTATACATAGTTAGTCAATTAATGAACTGTCTAGAATGGCTCCGTTATGTTTTAGAGATAAAACCTTATCTGTTTTAGGGAAGGACGTTCCAATGCTCACATAAAAGGTGATTCCCAGCGCATTGGAGATGTCATGCTGAAGAACCTTCAAGCATTGAAGGTGAGGCACCACTCTATGTCAAACTCTTAAATATGTGTAATTACAGTGAATGAATATTAATTTAAGTGTGCAATAATGCAACTTTGTCCGTAGCCCCTGACAGCAAACCTGCATAAACAGTCTGAAGTTTTGTTGGAGCTGGAGAAGGCGTGCAGGGCATCCCGCAGGTTGGAGGGTCTCTGTAGAGACTTTGAGCTGCAAAAGGTCTGCTACGTGCCCCTCAATGTCTTCATTCTGCGGCCTCTGCACCGCCTCAATCACTACAAGCAGATCCTGGAGCGCTTGTGCAAACACTACCCAGCTACTCATGTGGATTTCAGGGACTGCAGAGGTACTACGCTCAGACCACTGTGTGTATAGAGGCACATTTAGGTCTTCTGGTGTTGTAGAATAATAATAGTCTTTTATCACGGGTTGGTGTGTAGCTGCTCTGGCAGATGTGTCTGAAGTGGTGGAACAGCTCCAGGGAAGCCTAATCAAGATGGAGAACTTCCAGAAGCTGCTAGAGCTGAAGAAGGATTTGATCGGCGTTGACAATCTTGTTGTTCCTGGTCGGGTGAGTTTAATGCTTGAAAGAATGGACTGGCAAAGGTTTGAATTCTCTATCTGACTTCCAAACATCTACTGACACCCTGTATAGTATGTGTCTATTAAATGATGCAATTTTTTTTCTTTCTTTTTTTTTTCTTTCCCCCTCTCAGGAGTTCATCAGGTTAGGCTGCCTCAGCAAACTGTCTGGAAAAGGCCTACAGCAACGGATGTTTTTCCTGGTAACACCCACTTTCTGAGATTAAGTCATATCATTAATCTAATTATTTAGTCGAGTGATCTCAGTGGAAAAATAATCATGCTTTTATCCTTTCCAGCTATACAATACTCAGATAGTGTTGGCAGATGCCATGCAACCTCAGAAGTTATTTTTGGGAAAAATCCCACATGTTGCTCAGAACTTTCACAGTCTCGTGGCGTGCAGGTGTTTTGCACATGTGTACTGGAGCTATAACTTTGATAAACAAGGCATTAAAAAATGTAGATGTGGTTATGGTGGAGCCTTGGGCTGTTGAATAATCTAAATGTGCAGTTCATTTGTTTGATTCTCTTGATTATTATTCTGCAACAATGTCAGTCAAGTTTATAATTTCAACGTCAAGTTTTATTGGATTATACACATTCTGTTTTGTAATTTCAACAAAACACAGACTCATTTGAAAGATTGATTATTTCCATCTTCTTTGCCACCCCCCCCTCTCTGTCTGCCATGCTGATGATAGTTCAACGACGTCATTTTGTACACGAGTCGAGGGATGACAACAACCAATCAATTCAAAATGCATGGGCAGCTGCCGCTCCATGGCATGACAGTAAGTCCCTTTTTCTCTCAATTGAACGCAAAGTGCATCAAACGGCTGTCACCAGTTTGTCATTACTGCAAATAATCCACCTCAAACAGCTGAACTGCAGCTTTATCAAAGTCTTTCCCCACCCCAACACACACACGCACACAGTCACGCACACTTTCAGGACAGCTACACACGTCCTTCTCTCTCACTTTCTTTTCATCATCCCTCCCTCCGTCTCTCTCTTTCTGTCTATTTTGGTCGATGCTGTCCCAGATAACTCTTCTCTCTAATGTTTTTTCCCCCGTGTTCTCCTACCAGATCAGAGAGAGTGAAGACGAGTGGGGTGTGCCTCACGCCTTCACATTGGTTGGACAGCAGCAGTCGGTGGTGGTGGCAGCAAGGTGAGAAACGGTAGTTGTCAACACACAGACACCTTGTGCCTGGCACCTAAAATTATTCCAACGTGGCTGTGTGCACTTTTAGTCTTCTGGAGCATCCTGATTTTGGCGTGGAGACATTTCAGAGATGTTACATGAACTCTCAACACACGCAGTTCCCACAAATAATGACAAACTTGTAGAAAAAGAACGACATATACACATAATAGCATATAATTAGCAAAGGTGCCATGCTGAGAATGGGGGTGGCATGTCCTGTTTTTGTCACCCTGACTTTACAGTTTCAGTTTAATTTTACTCACTGACATCTTGTCCAGCTGCTGTCCTTCCGATAAGAGAAGAGAGGAGCTGATAAAAATGTTAATATGCATACATCTAGGTCACTTTCAATTGTTACTTTGAGCTCCCAGCAGCTAAGCTTTGTGAGCAGCGTCATTGCTTTTACTTTGCCCTGGGTTTTGCCTTTCAGACTACATAGAGTCCCCCTCTGATTGGTGGATGGTGTACCTGCACCCTGAGAGTACTACCATAGACAGATTAGATACAGATTTACAGATTTCACATATGCAGCATTGCTGCTTCCTCACTTCAGTTTGCAATTACCAAAAACAAAATTAAAAAGGTGTTTAAATGTATCAATAAATGCAGGAAACAGTATACACATCTTTTCTTTATTGTTTGTTGTTTATTGCCAACAAACAAGGACAAAGGAAAGTGGTTATTTTTGTCTTTTTTTCACAAAACAGACCAAAATAAACACTTTCCTGCCCTCAGTCTAACATTTTGCTGATCCAGTTTCCATTAATAGGCAGATGGTGGCTTAGTGTCCCTTTTTTAAAGGAAAATTTGGCAGGACACCTGGACTCACATGGATCCAATTTGCGACATTCTGTTTAATTGGACTATTTCTAATCACCAGGCCTTCCTGCTGTGACTAATGATGGGACACACCGAGCACTTTATCCGTTTGTATGTTTTTCACTCTAGTTCACTAACAGAGATGCAGAAGTGGATGGAGGACATAAAGATGGCGATAGAGATGGTGAAAACCAGCAATGGGCCTTCATCTGACCTTTTGACCAGCAATCTGATAGACAACAGTAAGTTCCTACATAAACATACAGTTATAAAATGTATACTTCAGTTTATAAGTGAACAATAAACAGCATGTAGCAGTTAACTGGCAGAAAATACTGACTTTGAGTAAAAATCCCACAGATTGAAATCCCAGCTACACGAGACTGTTTGACTTGTGAATGATCTGACCAGATCTGTGTTTGAGCACTCTTCTCCCCTCATCACCCTGCTCATTATCTAGCAGTAACAACCTCCTGACTTTCCCAGAATGCCCTGAGGACTCCTCGGTGGAGGCAGAGTCCGAGGACGACATAACAGCGTCGCGCACCTCGCTGGAGAGGCCTGCCCCTCACCGTGGTAACACCATGGTGCACGTGTGCTGGCACAGGAACACCAGCGTGTCCATGGTGGACTTTAGCATAGCTGTGGAGGTACCGGCCAAACCTCAGCACTCAATCTCAGACCTGCCCCTCTCCTCCTACCACACTGTTTTCTTTCTATGTGTCTAAGTGTTTGCTGTATCTTAATTCACTTTGATTATTTCTCAGTGGGAACAGTATCCTCCTGTGCTGCACTCCATCATCTACACTATTTCTTACTATGCTTAAGAACACATTGTGACCTAATGAACTGAAATAATATTAAGGCTCATTCATCCAATTATTTATTTTTCAAAATAAAAAGTAAAAATATTTGTATAATACTCATCAGTAACTAATCATTAAATTATTACAGATGATCAGTGGCTCAAATTTCCTTGATATTTTTATTTTTTCTTCCAGTAACTAAGATTTTCTAATCTGTGCTTGTTGAAAAAGGATTTTATTTGCTGTTGCAGCAAGAAATCAACTACTTTTGCGTATGAAGTGACATAAGATTTTGGTGAAAATCTATGAAAAGCCTCCCTGTGGAGTTTGTCTACATTCATTGTTAATCACCCCAGTGTATTAAGTCTGTCCTTGAGGTCTAATGAGTGTTTGTAGTCGATTTGTTTTAGCCACTTTGGGGCATACCAATTGTAAACACAACACTGACATGTCATCACCTTGAAGTCCTTGAGTTGACCTATTAGCACTCATATGGGGAAACATTACCATTAATTTGGAGTCGTGTTTCTGGTCACCTGATGAATGTAAGTTCAATATTCACTCAGTTTTTGGTCTCCACCCACTCCTATGGGAAATTAAACTGGCTCCTTAGCTGCTAAATGCTGCACTGTGCTTTCAGCTAGTCACTAACTGTGTCTGTCTGCAGTCTGGTGCTGAGCTGGTAGAGTACAGTGGGTTTTTAAAGCTTTTTCACTGACAACAGCTGCCTGCTGCAACTGAATGTGATGCTATGAGAGTGGTGAGACTGAACCAAAACAGAAAGCTGCAGGCCGGACAGTTAAACAATGAACAGAAAGTCACTGTAAAGCTTAGTAAAGTCAAGGGGAGCTTCAGATTCTGGTAATAAGTCTCTGTTGGTTCCACAATAGTAGTGACACCTTTACCATTTTGTACAGTGTTTTCACATTGTCATCTGTTGCATTATTATATAAAAATAACAATTATACCCGTTAAAAATATTTAAAATCATATATTGTTTACATCCATGTTTGCTAGCTAACATTCTTCTTCTCCAATGCTTTTGTTGGTGCATTGCTGTTTCTTTACGCATTACTGGAATAGCTTAAAAACCAATATCACGATACGATTGTGCATCCTCCTACACATGCACAATACAGACAAAATAGGGACGCACTTGTAAAAACAGGTCTGCTCTTTTTTTAAAAACTCCAGGTATTTTTCCACACAAACTGTTGAAAACGGAAAATGATGAGCTTCAGGGATTTTGCACCAATATTGTTTAAGCTATTTTATATCACGTATATGTTTACCATAAGTAATTGTATGTTAAAGCTGTTTATCTGCTCTGTTTGCAGCCTCAGTGAGGATACTGTTTCCTTTCCTCTTTTGGCGGTAGCCTGCGTGACATCCTTTATCTAAACTCAAAACTTTCCTGTGTGGTTCTGTCCTTTTTCTCTTCCCCTGGCACTTGAAATCTTTGACCGTCTATAGAGAAAGAGCAGTACATAGATGTGCTAAACATCCTCATCTCACACTAACAGAGCTGATCCTGTTTTGGTATGTAGCGTCTTTACAGCCCACCTGTGCCCCGATCTAGTTCTGCTCTTCCTCTGTAGTTGTAACAACGTCCTTTTCACAGCTTTGCCTGGACACACCGTCGGCCTTCGTGTTTATCCCTACCACTGCATGCCTGTGTTTCACCTACTCAGTCTCTGTGTTTCTGTCCTTCCCTCCCTGTCTGTTTTTTCTCTCTCTGTCTCTCTCTCTCTTTTCCCCATGCGTCTGTGCGTTCCTCCGTGGTAGAGGACCCTAGTCCAGTCAGTGAGAATAAGGCCCCCCTGGTGGGGCCCCCCAGTGGCCAGGGACCAGTGCCTCTGTCTGTTATCTGCTGGTACCGTGTTCAGAGCCTCTCCTTTAGTGAATCCTGCAGGAGTCTAGAGGTAAAGGAGCCAGGCAGACAGGAGAGGCCCTGTGTATGTGTTTAGTTGAACTGCACCACAGGAAGAAGGCTTTGTAGAAAAAACTATGGAATAGAAGTTGCTGTGCTGCCTCATAATATACAGATCATTGAGACTTTGGTTGGTTTTACAGAAATTTGTGATTTACAGTTGAAAATTCAAAATGAAATTCACAAAAGAAGCATGATCACCATTAAATATAAAGTAACAAATGAGTCAAAACTGTTGCAAATTATTCTCAGCTAAGTTTCTGTATTGTAATTACTTAATCTTTTACACTATTACAAGTGCTTAGCAGCAGTAGATTTACAGTTGAAAGTACAAAATAAGCACAGAAGTTAAGGCTGGCTGTGTTTTATTATTGTTATTACTATTTTTATTATTGTCAACAAATGCCATGAAACGCCACAATCAGCAATGTGTTACTCTGTCTAGGGCTGGGCGATGTGGCCAAAAATGTTATCACAATGAAAAATGTTATATTAATTAATATCTGTAATTATCACAATAAATGTCAAATCATTATTTGTTTCAAGTTTAAAAGCAAATTTTTGCTTTTGAGTGAAAATTGAAAAAAACAGACAGTCAATTGTGGTTTAAACTATTCTTTATAACACTTGATGCCAAACAGTGGATCACTTAACAAATCTGAGACAGAACATTCAAAACAATCATGATAACATCTTTTTTCAGTGTCTAAGGAAAATTAAGTAAAATATTTTTCAGTCCCTTTTCCTCAACAACATAAATATCTTAATAAAAAAAAATAAGTGTTAATTTGTGATTCAAATTAAATAAATCTAATTTACTTACATCAATTGAACATTTGTTATATTGTTATTGAGGAAAATTAGATCATGATAATTAGCATTATTGTTTTATTGCCCAGCCCTACTCTCAATACTTTCCAACATCCCTAGTCTGTCTCTCAGACCCAAGCCCATTTATACGTATTGAAAACACATCCTTAAAATCAGGTCACAAATATACAGTATAGTTCAATTTTTATAAAACCCTCAGGAATTTTAACCAGCTGGGCACTGTGGTTTTTAGCAAATGTTTCTCAAGCAGGAGTAAACTATGTATTTGTGGGGGACTATTTTCAGCTGTGACTCCAAATAAATTAACGTGGTCATGTTCATTGTAATAAACACTGTCACTCAGTGCAACAGTATAGCTCATTGATTTGTTTTACTTAGCTTTTGGTCACAATGGAGGTCTGTGTCACAGAGGAATAAGATATGTCAGGCTTTGGATACACAGACAGTACTTCAGTTTGATGTTGGTTTTGGGATTTTCATGGGTATTTGTTAACAATAAGAAAACTGAATATCACCAGATGTATCCTATAATTTCATGAATCCTTCTTCCACATATCTAGTCGGAAATCTGAGTACTATACTAGTGATCTTATATAATGTTTAGAAATTTATATAGTTTTGGGTTTCAAACTTGTTTTTTGTTTTTGCAGAATCAGCTATCAGGAAACTTACTGAGGAAGTTCAAGAACAGCAACGGCTGGCAGAAGCTCTGGGTGGTCTTCACCAACTTCAGCCTGTTTTTCTATAAGTCTCACCAGGTGATGAACATTTACTCTGAGCTCTGTTTGTCGAGTGAACGTATTGCAGCCTCTCCCACATTCATTCCCCTCCTCACTCTGAGCCAGGCAAAGTGTTTACCCTCCTATGAGCTAAAAAGCATCACATCTCTGTGTAGAATGTCAAATATTTCTGCCATAATAGAGATTTACAGGCTTTTCCATGCCATTTTCACCTCACTTCTTGCTGCAGAACATTTTTATTGGCTCTCTTTGGCCTGTAGACACTGCATTTTAAATTTTATGCTACTTCATACACTTCTACTCCACTGTAATTCTGAGACAAATTGTACTTTTTTACTACATTTATCTGACAGCTGTACCGGTTACGCTACAGATTAAGATTTTACATAAAATAACCATAACCTAATAATTGCTTTATGAAATACAATGTCATTTTAAAGATTAAACCAGTGGTTCCCAGCTATTTGGGCTTTTTATCACTCAACAATAAAGCAGTGTCTAGTTGAGGTTCCTTGTTAGCAGCAGCTCCACCAAAGAGACATTTCCCCTGTAAACATTTCATTTCAATAACTATTTAAGGCTCAAAGAGGTAAAACTATCCAGTAATTTACAAAAGAGTAAAGATTTGAGGATATTCAGAACAGAGATTTGTGTAGTAAAACTTGTAGTAACACTGTTTTCCTCATTCCTCCCCATTAATCATTCAACCCTTCAGATTTAGACTGTCACCTTTAAGAGATGGCCCAGGGTCGTGCTGGACCACTTGACTATGTTAGCTACCTGTATATAAAATATATAAAGTATTTAAAAGTAGCTCCACCTACACCAGCTCCAATTGTAAAATGCTGCCTAGACTTTGATGTAGCAGTATCAACAAAATAAGAATGTAATATAATAGTCACAGTCACAGGGGGTGGTGATCAAGAACAAGTACTTTCACTTTTCATACTTCAAGTACATTTCTGTAATGCAGGTATTTTACTTTTAGTGTTTTATGGTTTTATGTTGCATTTGTTTTTCTTTTGCTTTTCCGTATGTAAAGCATCTAAATACTTCTTTCACCATGGGATATGCTGCAAAGTTTTCTGCTGTACTGTTTTGTTGGGAGTTGTTTATCTCCTTTCAACCCAAATTGTTTTTGTAATTACTTACAGACCAAAATTAAATTTTCACTTTCAATGTTAAATGTTTTCCTCAGGATGATTATCCACTGGCCAGCCTTCCTCTGCTGGGTTACTCAGTCACCATCCCCTCAGAGTCTGAAAACATCCACAAGGACTACGTTTTCAAACTGCATTTTAAGTCCCACGTCTACTATTTCCGATCGGAGAGTGAATACACTTTTGAGAGGTACAGACTGTAATCATCCAGATGCACAATTTCTGAAAGTGTTTGCAGTTTTGTTGAGTCCTGGATGTCAGAGAACTCATTAAAAAGCCTTTCTCTGCCCGCAGGTGGATGGAAGTCATCCGCAGTGCCACCGTCCCCTCCAGTGGCACTCGTGTCCTGAACAGCAAAGAGTCCCACACTCACTGAGTTGACTCACCTCGTTTCCATGCGCTGTCTCCCCCGCGTGGCACCTGCCCCTCCTGTCCCCCTAGACTCTTTGCTTTTCTTCTATACACATATCTGGGACATTTGTACATGTGTCCATGCACATTTGGTGCTTTTTAATGCTTTAATGGTGACATGTCCGCTGGTTTAGACTGCATCAGAGACTGCATTTTTTGGCATTTTTACTCTCAACTCTGAAACCTCTTTTTAAGGATGTCATTTTATACTGTTTTCTAATGGTCTGAACCACTTCCAGTCTTTCTGGTTTTAGATTTTGTCATTGGTTGTTTTTACAGCAGGAACATGGCTGATAATAGATATTCAGCATTCTTTCTTAGATGGTTAAACTATCACTGCATTGTCATAACGTTTTTGTCTACTTTGTCATTTTATTGAAATCTGCTGCTTTGAAAATGTCCTGCAACAGTGCCAAACTGGTTTATATCAATGTCCTGGACTTTTTAAAGCTATTTTGTTACACTGGGGACGAGGAGTGTCTCCTGTACTGTATACCATGACATTTTAAATTATGTAAAACAGGCCACCCTTTAATGGTCAAAGCTCTGGTCACACCTGGCCCAGCACAATGTGTTCTTGTGATGTTAAAAGGTGATGAAAATATGAAATTATTTTGTTGTATTATTGACATAACCCTAGGGTTGATCACAATGTTGCCAGGGTTAGCTGCCATCACAGATTAACGCCATTTCAAGTAAAGTAAACATCTATTTCCTGGTCTTTGTTGTATGAATAGGTCTCAGACTGTTTTTGCTTCTTTTTTTATTAACTAAAGTTCCCCTTATGCTGTGTGAGAAAATATGAGACATGTTATGAAAGTGGGTTTAATTGAAAGCTTTAAAGGACTATGTGTGAAACTAAATAGAAACTTTCAGTTCCAAGCGCCGTTGCCCTCACTGAACTAGGCTGCCTCCTGTATACAGATACCAGATCTTTTTATGGATCTAAATGAATGGAAATATGCATTTGACAGGGTTTTGCAGTGAAGCGAATAAAATGGAAAACCTCAGTTCTGCTTAGAATTGCGCTGTTTTTTCCAGACAAGAGAGCTCTTTGGAAATGAAAGCAATAAAAAAACATATTCAAACTTAGATTTGTGTGCACTTGTGTCTTTTTTAAGAGGCAGTAGCTATGTCTTTACATGGGAATATGTGCTCAGAACATCAGCTGTGTGTTTCTATCTGTGACCTACAGATGGCATCATTGATCAAGATATTTGGTTCAGTCAAGCCATAACCAGAGTGTGTATGCTGGTGTATGATAATACAAGCAATAGAAAGCAATGTTCCAATTCTTGTTTGATTCTGCTCAGAGTGTGTACTCCTGCCAAAATAGTAATTTATGTCATTTATAAATTCTTATAAATCTGCATTTACCTCTTTGTGACAACAAAGAGGCCAGTCACTGTACCAGCATGCAAAAACAATGCAAAACATTATGACATCATCTTAGTAATATCTAACCCGATTTAATTTCTGTTTCATTTTGGACAGTCTGAAAGTCACATTCACTCACGATTAGAAAAAATAGGTGTGAGAATTATTCAGATTATGTTGACCAAGAAGGAGAGTGATATAAAGGTGTATGGAACAAAGCAGAACAGTTGAAAAGCATGTTTTAAATACCACATTCTCTAATCTAAATCTAAAAAAGCGTGCATTAACTCAAGTTCATTGAGTTTTTATATATAACGGATCCTTCTGTATGCCTTCTTTTGTCCTCTGGTATCAAAAGCTTATTTTCGATTTAAAAAAAACTTGTAAGTCTACTCTATTTAAATATGATTCATCATTTGTATGATGAAGTATGATTACTCGATATTAACCCACTTTTATCAGGTTGTTCTGTGAACATGAGCTCCTGTGCGAGCTAAAAACATTGTGTTTATTGAGATGCCAGGAGGGACAAAGGTAGTAACACTCTATAAACACGTGCCCCAGAGTTGTGATTTTCCTGGTAAATGGGGAAAACAGTGATTCAGTCATTCATACAGTAAATGCTCGCTGTCCAAAGTCCAGGCCCAGCAGCTCTCACACAGCCAGGAGTGGGCAGGACTGTTAAACCGGTAAGGGGCGGAGTGCGCCGAGGAGGCAAACGGATTATACACCTCCTGTCTGGTGCTGGACGGCCAGCGAAACACTCCTCAAGAGGATACTTTATTATGACAACAATAAATACGATGGGAGAGGGCAGAACGCCGGAATAATGCGACACGCGTTGACTTTTAAAAGTATGAAATCCAGAGGTGGGAGTGAATCAACACCACAACGTGAACCAGCGTCAAACTCGTGGTGCGCACTAGCAGGGATCGGGGAAACGGATAAACCGGTGATGACTTTTCTCTAATTTATATATGATATAACGTGTGGATTGAGCGGTCATTGATGCAAAGTGGTGCGCAACGATGGCTACACCAACTCATCCGGAGACCAGGAGATTTACCCGGGGTCTCGGTAAACCAGGCACGGCGGCTGAACTCAGGCAAAGTGTCTCTGAGGTGGTGAGGACGTCCGTGCTGATTGTAAGTACACTCCTAAACGCCTCATCCCCCTTAATACCTATCGGTCAATGTCATCGCGTCTGTTTCAAGCTCTGCATGCCTAGGAATAACCTGCGTTTACGCACGTTTTTAAAAAAGTGGGCTGACTTTAGATCAGCTTGGTGGGAGCACATGTGGGCTTTCTGGATGAAAAACTGCATGTCATAGTATGCGTGCGTGACCTACACATTTAAGAAACACAGAGTGTGGGGGGAGAGTGATATGGAGGGAAGGGATGAGGGTGTGTGTCTGTAACAGCAGGAAATAAAAAGCACTCACAGCTGTCTTTTGTTTGCAGTTTGTACAGAACATTTAAATATATGTAACTCAAAGTTACATATATTTATTTAAGATTAATTTAAGTTATACTTAAATAAGTAATATTAAAGTTCAAAGTTTTTGAAATCCTCCACTTTCCTCCCCAACATGTAGGCTTTCTGGGTGGAAATTGTGTAGGGAGTGACCCTGACCTACAGGTATGAGAATGACAGATAGGTATATTGACCTGGAATTATTAAATGAGGTTGTGTTTGTGCCACAGAAATGGCAAGATCGTGTAAAATTATAGGTGGACTCATGCATATATGGCACAGAAAACCTTTTCTTTTGTTTGCATTTTATAGCACACTAACTTCACTTTGTGAGCTCTGTTGAAATCATGCAATGTTCCTGGAAAAATGACACTTTTCAGGCTTTCCTGGAGAGTCAAGAGTAAAGAATCACTGCCTGATCAAGGTGTTTTGTACTGTCAATGGGAGCATCAGGTTCATAGGGATGCTGATGCACTGAGATGACATAATACCTCCTTACAAGGGAAAGCATGTGGTTTAAATTTCATCCTCCAGACACACATAAAGTGTCCAGTGTCAATGCCGAAATAGACCATCCACTTTGGAACATCTGGGTGACGAGGACCTGCAGTATACCTCCTTGGTATCAGTTTTCCATCACTTTTGTTGTGTCCGAGCGTGTTGGGTGTTTGGTGCTCCTTCTGATTGTTCCAGCTTTTCCTGGAAGAAGTTGCTAGGTAACTGAAACGGACACCATCCAGGCTCTCTGTCAGGGAAATGGAATCCTGAGTCAGGATCCCAGACATCCAACCACACCTTCGTATTATTTATTCATTCTCACTCTGGTGCACTGCCAGAGACGCCTGAGGGAGGAGAGCAGAAAGGGATACAAGTATGCATTTTGGGAAATCAACATGTTTAAGAAGAACTGAACTAACCTGTAGAAACTCACGCATGCGACTTGCTGTGTTAGTATTAGCAGTCATCCAGCAGTTCATTTGTTGATAAACTTTTGGGCAGTGGCGGGTTTTAGAAGCTTTTGAATAGGGGGACCAGACTGGGGCACATTTGTAAGAGGTTAAGGGCTAGGGCAGATGTTAAGACTCACATTTAAAGCCCTGTGTCTTGGCATTAATGAACTGTACATTATAAATAGTTTACATTATTTATTGAACATCAGATAAACTATTTTAATCAAAATCATAATATCAATAAATTGACAGATAAATTGAAATCCTCCTGGACACAGACATGTAAAAAGTCCCCCATCCCAGAAAGACATCTTGTCTTTTTATGGTCATTTTGCATTTCTTTGTGGTCATTTTGTGTCTTTTTGTTGTTGTTTCTCTTGGTGGTCATTTTGTGTCTTTTTGTTGTTGTTTCTCTTGGTGGTCATTTTGTAGTCGTTCTGAGTCTTTCTCTGGTCATTTTGTATCTATTTGTAGTCATTTTGCATCTCTATTGACATTTTGTGCTCTTTGGAGTCATTTTGTGTCTATTTATGGTAATTTTTGTCGTACAGAGGTTGTGGTTCAGGGGCCCTGAGTCTGTACCCAGTAGGTGTACCTGATTCACTTTCTGGTTCTGGTATAGTGTACACTAAGGTGGTGGTGTTGGGTGCGGGGTCAAGTGAACGTATGGCTATGTTGTTGAGTGTTTGCTGAAGCTTCTCAGTGGGACAAGAATGTGACCATACACAAGACGGCTGTCCACGCAGCTTGTAATTAATTCCTCCATGAAACATGTAAATACCATAGCAGGAATAGAGGGATCTGTTCCAGGGATATAAAGAGGGGATTGTAGCTGTTGACACCCATTCTGATTGTTGTTTCAGCTCGAAGCACAGTTTTTTCTGTCCTTATGAATGCTCAGAAACACATGACTTAATTTAGGTTATAAGATACAGTATAGTACATACATACTATACCTACTGGTCACACAGCAATGTCTCAACTCTGTTTTGGAGTCAAGTGCTCAGTGCTGCTCTCGTCCTCTCCCAGAAATGTGTGCATTTTCGTGAAGGCACACACTGGCTAGAGTCTCTTTGTTTATTGTTGGAGTGGAGAGCAGAGAGAGTTGTAATAGGCCAGGGCCCTCAGCTGAGCCATCCCTCTGTTTCTCAACACTTTAGGCATGCTGAGAACACTATTAGCTCCATGATGGCTGTCATCAGCTTTGAATTTGCAGTGCTGGTGATGCACTTTGTTACAAAACAGGATCCTGCCTTTCCAACTTTGCTTTGTGTGGAATTAGAACAGAAAATGTTGAGTGTTTAAAGAGTTTTTTTACTGTCTGTAACACTCAAGAGCCTCTTAATGTCATTAATGTGTCGGCTGATAGGTATGTAACAAATCAATGGCAGTTGGAAATGTTTAGTTAGTGTATACAGTGTATGAAGCAGCTTGGGGGCAGTTGTGTAATTGTAATCAATAGTCCAAACTGCCTGCCACCTAATGATGATATACTCAGATCCGCAGTGTTCCTGATACACCAGATGGGTGTCATTATGTAGGAGTGATGACATTAGCCGCCCATGACAAGCGTACACACACACACACACACACACACACACACACAACTGACTCACTGTGCAACCAGAGGTTTACACATAAAAATATTGACAACTATCCACAGAGCACACATGTTGCTGCTTAGCCTTGTTGTTAGGCATTAGACATTGTGGAAAAGGGCCCATTTGCAAGCTAAAAAGCTTCTCTGCACCTCTGAGGGTCTTTATTAAACTGGCCAATGGACATTTTTGCTTTGCATTGATGCTTTTCAATCTGTTTTCCCAATTAAACCTCTTCATCTACATCAGGAAGCAAATGCCATTCATCCTCCCTGCATGCATATAATTGCGGTACTTCCATTCTCTTACAGACTCTATGCCCTCTTGTGACTTGTGCCACTTCTTCCTGCGTCACGTGACAAGCTATATTTTACAACCCGTGTTTGCTCAAATCAAACATCTGCAGTAATGAGGTCCTGCTGTAATGCATACATGATGTGTTGTATTTGGTGAGGTCACTGCACAAAGTGTGGCCTCTCCTTCAGCTTCATGTGATAAGATATAACTCTGCTTTCATCAGTACTCTTGACCAAATCCACAACTGCTCTGTTTGGTAAAATTTGAAAAGATGTTCACAGAAATACCTCAGTTGGGTGTGTATTGTTCAGGAAGTGCAACAGGGACTTTTACAACTTCTAGTTTTGAAAGAACATGTCTACGCTGTGATCGTTTGCAGAGTCAGAGTCATGTCCTCTCTTGTAGCGAAGCTGGATTTGTTAGTCATGACGCTAACCAAATATGTGCTTAGTAGATTTCCGGATTCACCTTGTGGAACTAAGATTACGCGAATGAGTATAATGAGAAGGTTTGATCATGAATCATTTATCCAAGGTCTACCAAGCTGCGAGAAAAGAAAGCAATTTCTCTGCTGCGTTTCGTGTGTTTGGAGCAGACGCCGATGGTTGTCACATACGCTGCAGAGCTGAGCCAGTCAGAAGATTACATCGGCTGTCAGGGTTGTGTGAGGCGTAAGCAGCTTGACCTCCCTCAGTATTCCTCTGTCGGTCTATCTGTCACTATAAGGCCCGATGGTATCAGACTAAAAGGGTGCATAAGCTGCTATTGTTACTGTGATGGTAAACGGTACAAAAACAAACCCAAGGGGGTGGAGATGGGAGAGCAGATGAGTCCTCTGAATGGGTCAATAATACATGAGGCTCCTCTAGTAACCAATTTACCCATTAAATGTCTCTCTCCCTCTTTCTCTCTCTCATATGCTGTGGATTAGACAAACCCAAAACTTTGAAGCCATTTCTTACAAATTCCACTAACCACATCAACTTTCCAACACCTCAGTGTGTCTTCTATATGTATAAACCGTGGAGTCCTGCACTACCTCACAGTTCATGACATTAAATAATAAAGTCATGACAATGTTGCGTAACAGCCAACAGCCCTCCATGGATTTTGTCATGCTTGTTTCACACTAATATTCCTGAAAAGTGAGCCATAAGCACTCACATGCCACTTTATTAGGTCCTGCTGTAAATCCAGCTTTCATGAAGGTTATATTGTTTGTTACAATTTATGAAGGTGTATAATGTTTTACAGAGGGATTTTAGAGAGGTGTTGATTTTGGATTCGGCAGTTTGTGTTGTTGTTGAATTGTATTACTGACAGGTAAACTATTTAACAGGTGGATGGGGTAACTTGGCTACAGTCCCCTCTTGGCATCTAAAGATACATGACCTGAGAAGGAAAAGCAAACAAGGTCTGCTGCTTTACCACCTGTCAGCTGTTGTATAGTGAAGTAATCATGCACTGTTGTCTCTAAACAAAGTTAATGCTCTGAGTGAGTAAAGGCAACTTACAGTAACTGGAATGGAAACATTTAAACTCCACAAGACCCAAATATAAGCAGTGATGCAAGACTTATAGAGTGAAGGCTTCAAGGAATAGCGAGAAATAAAACACACCCATCAAACTCACTATAAAATTTGTCTGCATGGGTTTGGGCAAGGCTTTTGGCAGTTGTGGTTATAATACAAACCAGATTTATTTGCCACTCCGGGCTCTTGCAGTTATAGTGGGAAGCTTGAGAGTGTCCCTCAATCTCATGAAGGTCGAGATAATATAGAACAAAAACTGAACAATTTCCTTCATCCAGCCCCGACAACCCTGGTTAGTCCACATCTCTAAACACAGCAGTACCAAAGCCAACTCAAATGATCCAATGGCCAGGTAGACAGACTTTGTTCCAGTGCAAAAGAAAACTGATTAAATATCATAGACATGAATTGAACTTGGCTTATCTCTTTAGGACAGCTAAATGACAACCTTTTTTTTTCTTTTTTTTTTCCAGACCTCTCAATGTGCCAAGCATGTGTTTGAACCACAACTCAAATAAGTGTGAAATATGAATTTTGAGCCAAGCCCCAAGATTTGGTTTTGTGGTCATATCACAAGATTATTTAATTATTATTCCTGGCTCAATGTGGAAAAAGAGGCAGTATTTAACTGCATTTTCTCTCATCAAAAATCTGCATGCAATGTGATCTGCAATCCATTGATTTTTTTGTGCAGTTGTTGCACCCGGGGATCCATGTGTGTGTACCGATTTCATGTGGTTACATAATTGTCTCATTATATATAGGCATTTACACGGATGCAGCTGTGCTCGGGTAGCAGTATAGATGAACTTTGGAGCTGTTGTACATTTAAATTTTTTCTCAAAACATAAAAAAGATCATTGCCACCCAGAGCTCCTAAATCTTTCCATCCTGCCTGCCTAAACAGGAAGTGCCCATGACTTCCTGTCCTTCATCTTCTTGTGGGAGAGCAGAGGCCTGTCTTTTCCTAGATAGAACAGGTTTCCTGTGGCTGTATTTGGGCTGACCAGAAGTTTTAGGCAGGGCTCACTGTTTAACCGCCCACTCTGTCTGAGTGTTCTGCCTGATAGAGCAGAGCTGTTTTGGAGCACAGAAGAGGTTACCATAACAGAGAGGCAGCCTGCTGAAGAGCCTGGCCTGTGGTGTCCTGTTAACAAGTGCATGGCACTCTGGGACTTGTTTTATAGTCACCTTCTCGGAGCATACATTCCTCTTATCCAACAGGACTCCATTATCATAATTCATAAGGCAATAATGAGGGTATTTCTACCCTGCAGTTAGTTTTTTTGAACCTTTTTCCAGTCACGACTTGTTGCTGAGGTGAAGTTTGTTTTGAAGGCTGGAATGCTACCTCTGCGGCTCTGACAGTTTGTTTGGTTTTCACACTCTCTTATCCATCCAAATGGAGACTAGTGTGGCAGAATAGCGCTGCTGGGTGGTCGCTGTTATGGAAGCCTCCACCGCTGCTTTGTAATAGTCTAAATCCTTACTTCATACATTTACAGCACATCAATCTGAATCAAACTTCCTCTCACGTCTCACTGTTTAGACATACATTCTGTGATGGAGCCATGACTGCAGCACATCATCATCAACAGCTTAGCAATCAAGTAGTCTGTTGCTTTGCCTCCATCCTCAAGGCCATTAAGGTTGCTATTTTTGAGTCAGCAGGGCACACACCTACAGTAAGTGCAGCTGTGGAGGATGTACTGAGTCACAATTCCTGTAGCCTTCTTTTTCCTCTGTGATTATTATGTGGTTAATCCAGTTTGCCTTCATCTGTAAACTGATAACAACTCTGGCATCATCATCTATTATCTAATAAAGAGCTAGATTTGAATGAATGGAATAGAGATTGCAGTTAACATGCTGCACAAAAGACTGCAAAGCATATCTCGGGTATCTTCGTGCAGAATGTAAATCAGCTGAGAAGGATTTCTTGATGTGCTCCAGGTTTTAGCCGTGCTGGCACTGCGGCTCTATTGATGGCAGTATTAGTTGGTCTGCCAGTCTCAACAACTGTTTGTTTGGATTGCTATTAAGTTTGATACAGACATTCATGTTCCCCTCTGGATGAATTGTAATGACTGTGTTGATCTTTTGATGCTTCATCTATCTGCATCACGTCAAAATTTCAGTTTGTGCAATTGTACTTTGTCCTTGTGCTAATTAACAAATTTTGGCACTGCGCTAAACTAAGATGGTGAATATGGTAAACATCATACCTGCAAAACATTGAATTATGTCATTTTATCGGGAATACTTTGTCCAGTTAATGTTTACAGATGATATATTATAAAGCAGCTAACTACAGTGCTCAATTGGAATAAATGTGGACTATGTAAACAATTACAATGTTCATATAGAGTTTTTGGGGCGGCATGGTGATGCAGTGGTTAGCACTATCACCTCACAGCAAGAAGGTCGTGGGTTCAAACCCCGGTTGCCCCGGCCTTTCTGTGTGGAGTTTGCATGTTCTTCCCGTGTCTGCGTGTCTATGTGTGGCCCTGCGATGGACTGGCGACCTGTCCAGGGTGTACCCCGGCCCGTCAGTGCATTCAGGGTCAATGTTCACTTTGGGTCGCTAAATCTGTCAGAAAACCAGACATTGCTGTGTTTTTTCACAGTGTAGGTGGATACTGCTGTGCCACTACTGATTCATTACTTTTGCAAGAGACCATCAAGAGTATTAGCCAACAAGTGAAACTGGTCAGGCCTAATACTTCAAAGGCAAAATCGTTGCTCTGCACACATGCACCAGCCTACAGATTAAGCTCATGGGATTAAGCCCTGAAAAGCACTACAACACTCCTGACTGGAGACTGAGCAACACACTCTATGTTGGCTGACAGAGAAATGTCCAGAGAGAGCAGACAAATGACTAGCACATTTCCTTTTAAGTCCTACTTTGTTTTTTGTGAGGGGTATTTACTCTCCGAGCCTCCTTGATTTGTCTATAAAAGTAATGTTTCCCTCCCATCTTTCACTGCAACTGACCATTAACTTGTAATTGTGGGAACACGGCTGTTACATGACAGAAGAGATTGGAGAGTACGCTGTATGCCAACACTCTTAACCATATCATTATTTTTTCCACTCAATGGATGGCATTTTGGATCACCGCCAATTACAGGATTTGCCTTCCTTCTGAACTTCCAGTTCACCCATGCACTTTGATGTATGCTAACCTCCAGTACTTTGAACCTTTTGAACTTTGATAACCTTGATAAACTAAGGTCTTTTCAACTTGTGTTAATTTTAGCCCTGCTAGCAACATGCTCTATGGATGACAATGTCAATCTGTGGGTCAGTCAGTAGTAGTACTTTGTGTCCAGACTGAAAAATATCAAAAACTATTAGCATTGTTATTATATGTAATGGTAGAGGATGAATCCTAAAGACTTTTGGGATCCCCTTACGTTTTCTCTAGCAACCACATCAACCCTGAGGTTGATGTGGTTTTTAGCGACATGCCTCAAAAACTTTTGAAACAAATGACATTCCTGGCTCCCTCAGGATGAATTGTAATTAGTGAACCCGTACCTTTTAATGTAGTGCATCAAGTCAAACTTTATATTTGTCTCATACTTTGGTTCATGACCAAGTACCTGCAAAAGACATCCCAGTCATCCAGCAAAGCAACGTAACATCTGCACATAAGGCAAACTTGAACTTTAAATGTTGTGGTATTCATTTACCCATTTGTCTGACCCTGTGTTTTTTTAATCTATGTTGTTGTCATTGTTGGCATGTACTGTATGTCAACTGAGGAGCGATTAGCAAAACTAATCGCTCCTCAGGGACAAATAAAGGTCTTGAACTTGAACTAGAATATGGCTAATTATAACAGAACACTTAACTGTGTGTGTTCTTTTTGTGCATGTTTGTTTTATATCACTCACTCTTCTGTGTTACTGATGTGATTCCCGGGATTTACTGTCTAGTGAATAGTCCATTTTCAGTAGGTTAATCTGCTTTTAACACCATGTCTTTGCCTCTGGCCCCTGTGACATTGCCCGTTGTAGTGACTGACCTCCTATTCACACTCAATTCGCAGAACACACCAGGATCAGTGGCTGTTGTGTAACACAAATTGCTGGATTAGCTTACAATTAGCCAATACAAAAGCTGTTTCCTGTATCAAAATTTAGAGCTATTAGCGAATACTTGTACTGTATGTTGGATGATTTACAATTCAAGTCTAACTTGAAGCAGAGGGGAGGCAAATACTAGATGTGTTTTTCAATGCCGTGGTTTGGGGATCTACTTAAAATTCATGCCCTGTGTGGCTGTCTGACTGTTTTTATCAGGCTGCAGAGATGAAAGTGAAAGTTACTACTGATGTTATTGATTGTTCATTTGGAATTTCCCTGAAAGTTTAGGGCACTTATTTGAATCCACATAAGGCACCAAAGCAGAGGTGGGTAAATGCATCATTATGTAGGTAAATAGATGAAAGTTAGATGCTCCTCAATGTGAAGTTAACCCTTCCCTATGATGTTTCCCTCTTTCCCACAGAGCACGCTGTTCGCTTAATTAAAGTCTAAAATCTCTGCAGTTCTCAGCGCTCATTCTCATGGCTTTGTACGCTGTGCAGTGTGTGGATGGGACCTGCCACAGCCAGAGGGGATAAACTCTAATGACTTTTCACCAGGCCGGCTGCATAGCTGGCATTCCCCACTCTGACACACTGTGCACCAGAGTGGGAGTGAGGGGGAGGGACACATCCCACAGGAGGCGGGCCGAGAACAGGGTGGCTTTGAGGCAGGGTTTGTATCTCACCTTTGGATTTTTATGTAAACTTGGAAAGACAGATTAGACAGACTTCTGACATGGTGAAAAATGTGTTCAATTTTAAGTGAAAACCAGTGGTGGAAGCAGTAGTCAGATCTTTACTTAAGAAAAAGTAACAATACAGAAATGTAAAAATACTTTTGCATTCAAAAACTAACTTAAGTAAATATAGATTATTATAAGCAAAGTAAACGAAAACTAAGTACATAGAAGCATTTGCAGAATAATGGACCTGAAACTTTTATTTAAATAAAAAGATTTGAGAAGGTTAGAGGTGAACGACTAAACGAAGTTTAAACGACTGTACTCAGAGAGACTACAACAACAGTTCTCTGCAAATGATGCCACTTCTGTCTGGGGGGGGGTTCAGACAGATCACAAACTACAACCTAAAGCCCCGACTGTCAAATTGACGGCTGTCTTCTGGCAAATGAGCTGAACCAGTTCTACTGCCACTTCGAGAGTCAATTGGACAACATCCTCCGTGAATCCTCCGCTCAGCTTCAGCACCAGTCCACGATCTTGTCCTCCCCCTACACCCCTCCCCCTCTCTCAATCTCAGAGTGGGATGTCAACAGACCATTCAGGAGGCAGAAACCCCACAAGACAGCTGGGCTGGACTTTGTCTCCCCATCCACCCTGAAGCACTGTGCTGATCATCTGTCTCCGGAGTTCGCAGACATTTTTAACACATCACTGGAGACATGCCCTGAGCCAGACTGCTTCAAAACCTCCACCATCATCCCTGTCCCCCAAAAACAAGGACCACAGGACTAAGTGACTACAGACCTGTCAGCCTGACCTCTATGGTAATAAAGTCTTTTGAGCCCCTTGTGTTGTCCCACCTTAAATCCATCACAGACCCACTCCTGGACCCCCTGCAGTTCACCTACAGAGCCAACAGGTCTGTAGATGATGCAGTAAACATGGCTCTTCACTTCAACGTCCAGCACCTAGACTCCCCAGGAACCTACGCCAGGATCTTTATTGTGGATTTCAGCTCTGCTTTCAACACCATGGGCCTTTCTCATTTCTCAAATTTCTGCCTCCTTGAGCCTGTGATCCAGAAATCGATCTTGAAGGACATCTCAATTCCTAAAATGTACAGAGAGGATTGAGGATCGAGGATAGGTGTATATTTTGCAGAAGCCTTTAAGCCGTTGTGATGTTTGAACAGAGATGTGGCATGCAGCTGGACCAACCCATAGCTGGAACAGAACTCTGCAGTGTTTATCTTGTATTCATAACTTGTATTAGTTAAGCCTATTACAAATAGGCCTAATCAAATGCGCGATCAAACTTTCTGCCCTTTACGTTTGTGTAGCACCTCATAATGCACTGTTCTAACCGCAGTCATTTCACTTTGATATCACTGATGTTAATATTGTTGATTGTGATGTGTGGAAGGGCAACAGGATTGTAAAAATGAACACTGGTAGTGGCTAGTGGCTGGATGATGCGTCTATGGGTATGGCGCTGCCTTTGGTGTGAGAGACCTGGGTTCAGTCCCCCACTGTGACCCATCCACCATTGTGTCCCTGAGCAAGACACATACCCCTCATTGTTCCAGAGTCGTGCAACCTCTGACATATATAGCAATTGTAAGTCGCTTTGGAAAAAAGCGCTAGCTAAATGGATAAATGTAATATTTAAATCACCCGATGCGCCGACAGGATCGAGTAAGATCTAATGTTAATTCACGTTCTGTGTTCTTCTACACATCCAAAGGGTCTCACACAGAGTCCAGGTTCATACAGTAAAACTGTTTGGTGTAAAGCAGCCGTCCTCATGAAAAATCCTGAGCTCTATCAGAGAGCATGGAAACATGGATTATAGAAGCTGAAAGTTTTATTCTGTTTCCTCTGTTTTCTCTCCTTGTCCTGTCAACTTTATTAAAGTCATTTGTTTGTTTTGTCCCACGATATTTGCTGTGACATTACTGCACAGAAGGAAGCGTTTAAATGACTGAAAGCAGCCTCTAATCATCAAAGTAAATCATTAAAGAAAACACTCATAGTACATCAATGTAACACACAATAAATAAATCACCTGGAAAGCTACAGGGACCTGTAGAGGTGATAAAATGCCCATGCAGGTGTGGTCTGATAAAATAATTATTTGGTGAGGGGCAGGTCGATGATTTAGCCTATGCGTATAGGCCTATATTACTTCCTTTAATGTCCAAGCCAATCGGCATATCACACCATTCAGCTGCTATAATCGTGAGAAAACAGAGCACTTAGCTAAGTCAAATTATTAGGCTGTGATATCAACCATTGTTCAGACCTGTTCTGCTGTGTTTAATAGTGCCCATAGTTTGCACATGTCATTCCAACAGTGGAGTCCTGTGATGAAAGCTGTAATCGGGGCTATATGAGATAAATGTTCCTGTGTCATTTTGTAAAGGGACTGATGATGAAACGCTCATCTCATCAAGCTGAAATCATCTCCTGTTTTCAGGCAAAAGGCGAAAAAAATGTAAAAAAGTAGTACTGTGTAGCCCAGTGAAAAATTAGGCTGTTGTAGGCTAATCTGACTGTTTTTAACAGAAATGTTTAATAATGTCAATGTTTATTGGAACCTTGGCATGTTTCTACGTGTTATAATGTTGACAGACATGTTTCTGGATTGTGAAGAAATGATCTGTAGCCTTTAGTGCCTAAAGCTGGTCTGATGCTCTGACAGAGATCACAGCTCTAACAGTGCAACCAGAACAGTCTTAAGCTCAATGCTCGGAAGACAGTGGGGATGGTCGTGGACTGAAAGAGCCCAGCCTTATCCTCCCCCATCATCCTGTGTGACTCCCCAGTCGCCATTGTGGACTCCTTCCTCTTCCTGGGTACCATCATCTCCCAGGACCTCAAGTGGGACCTGAACATCACCTCCCTCACCAAGAAGGCCCAGCAGAGGATGTACTTCCTGCGGCAGTTAAAGAAGTTCAGCCTGCCAAAGTCAATGATTGTGCTCTTCTACGCCGCCATCATTGAGTCCATCCTCACCTCCTCCATCACCACCTGGTACGCTGCTGCCACTGCCAGGGACAAAGACAGGTTGCAGCGAATCATTTGCTCTGCAGAGAAGTTCATTGGCTACAATCTTCCATCACTTCAGGAACTGTATGCCTCCAGGACTCTGAAACAAGCAGGAAAAATTGTAGCTGACCCCTCCCATCCCGGACACCGACTGTTTCAGACTCTCCCTTCTGGCAAGAGGCTGTGGTCAATCGGGACCAAAACATCTCGCCACAAAAACATCTTCTTCCCATCTGCAGCTAGCCTCATTAACAAGGCCTGGGTCCCCCACTGACACTCCAACCTTTCAAATAATGCAAATGTCTCTACACGTCTAAATATTACTTCATTTAATATCATGCACAAACCTGCCACATTGCACATATTTGTTGTTAATTGTTAATCATTGTTGTTCTGTATTTTTAGATTTTTTCAGTTTAGACAATATTCTCTTCCACTGTATATAAGTTGCATTTGTTCATTACATATTTATATATTTCTACATTTATTTATGTTAACTTTTGTCTACATGTAGCACCTTATCACCAAAGCAAATTCCTCGTATGTGTAGAGCACTACTTGGCAATATTTGGTGGAACACCTGAGCCAACTGGTCTAATCTTTAGCAGTGCATTGTATTTTATAAGCTCATTTTATGCTTTGAATATTTCCCTCTGAAATGTAAGAGCATACAGTGGCATAAAAAGGAATTACTCAAGTGAAATAGAAGTACTTCGTAATTGTACTTGAGTAAATGTACTGTAGCACTAGCCAAGATGGTCTGTGTTATGCAAAGAACTTACCATACAAAATTTAGACAAGCTGTAAAAGGAATCTTGATGAGCTGCTGTAGTTGCCCATTCAAGAAAAATTTACATGAAAAGCTGAGCTGTTTCTTTGAAAGCTGAAACAAGTCCATTGTGCTCTCTCTGCCCACAATAAACAAATGAGTTCTGTGACAAATTCACTGAGATTTGGGCCCTTTATTTAAAATAAAATCCTCCTTCAGCTGTTATATTAGCTTACATTCAGAAAAATGTGACAGAGAAGAAATGTACAGTAGCTTGAAGACATAAATAAAAGTCTTATGCCGTAGTAATCAGTGTTTGGTTTTTCTGTCAAAGCATGTGCTTACAGTAGAGACAGCTCTCCTTGAGGCTTTGTTTTTGTCCGCCCCCTGTTTGTTTTCCAGGGCTTTAGGGAGCATAAGGAGGCATGATTGTACTGAGTGTGCACTATGCAGTAGCAGTGTCCCTTGCTTGGATGGATAAAAACACTGTGTGATGTTTATGGAGGAGCAGCAGTGTGGCTGTGTACTTAAAGGCCTGCTCTTAATCACACTCGTTTGTGATGGAGGCATGAACAAAGTGATTCTGGACCCTGGACAGTGCATTGTTGACATCCGGCCTCGTGTGTTGTTGAGCATTATCAGTATGCAGTATCACAACCCTGTTCTTCACTGTGCACACCCCTGTACAGAAAAAAACAGCTTAGTATCCCTGACTTGACTTAATCTCCTTTTAGTGTCTCCACTCTCTTTAAAGTACAATTACACCATCCCCCTCTAACCGAGCAGTGTGTTGAATTTGCTAAGCCCATCTGATTAGCAGAGATAACTTCTGTTTCTTAAGACTATGAATATGACAGAACTGTGTTTTTGCCATAAAGGGCTTTAATTTGGAATTATTTTACATTGTCTACTGGATATTTCACTTGCAAGTCTTACATGACTAACAAATATTTTGGACTGTTTTTGACTTGATGGGTGACAGCTATTATACTTCTTGTAATGTTTCTTGACTAACGCTTTCTGAGTCTTGCAAAAATGTCAAATCCATCTTAGTTGCTATAGCAGCCACACTGCTAATTGTGGTATTATCCTGATCCGTGAGGCAGGTTAAATCTCACAAAATGCCAACAACGAGACAGAAGCAACAGAAAATAATGAGATTTCTTTAGGTTATGAGAGAGTTCTGCTGCACTTTGTATGTTACTGCATGAGGGACAGAGGCGGTTCTGCTGTCCCTAATGTTAAAAGTGGCCTATTCATTATCAATGAATATGCCCTGTCAACATAAAGACAGGGCATGAGACAAAATATGCAGTTCATTATTGACTGTTCCAGTCAAGCTATTCTAAAACAGGGATGTATCCTATAACACATGTTTCCTCTGTCAGGAAGGGTGGGGGTTTCTGAGAGAGGGGTGTCACAGCTTTGTTAGCTAAGGCAGTACCAACAAAGTGTGGCTACAACAGGAAGAAGGCGGTGGGCCATTCTTGGATTGTGTAACCCATTCCAATGTGTATCAGGCATTCAAGATTTACCACATGGTTGATAAAACACTGATTACCACAGATCTTTTTTTTATAATAATGACAAATAAAATCATGCTGATTTCTGTGTAAATGCAGTGCCAGTTTATTGCCACTATGTATTGTGAACAATCATATTCCTATAATGTGTGCATGTAAAGGTACACAGTAGTATACACATGCAAATTCATTTTAAACTTTGTGATTTCAAGTTACGTTTAGCATGTTTGTATATATCTTGGTTTTCATATCAAGGATTTGAATGACATGGAATAGTAGTGGGAGATATGGATACAATCCTTTATTTTGTGTATGTCATTTTGTATTGCAATATTGATATTCATGGAAGATAATTGAGAAGCAGGTTATGGATAAAATAACAAGACAGGAATGTCTATTTTTGATTTTCAGCATTGCTTGCAATGATCCAATTCTCTCAGAGATATTGATAAAGGGAGAGTTACCAGAGTATACCGGAAAAATGGTCTTACTATATATATATATATATACACATATATAAATATTGACATGTTGCCCAACTTTGTATCTAAGATTGATGCAGTTTGGATTGCAAAACATTTGCCTGTAGCTGCACAATGCAAATAAGTTCTTTGCCTTTTGTGCAGTCGCCATCATGGATGACCTCCCTGGGGAGCTGTGTGGTACAGAGTTACAGTTAAATCCACTGCCACTTTAGTGGTGCAGGTGCACGGACATGCGTTCATCGCCTCCTCCATCCTCTGTTTCCCTTGATTGTCAGCAGCGCTCACTGAAGCAGGCTCAAGAGGATTTCCACTGATTACAAACAAAGAGCCAACTGAGATTAGCTAATCCATAAAGGTTCCCAAACTCACACACACACACACACACACACACACACACACACACACACACACACACACACACACACACACACACACACACACACATTATCCCCACTGCATCTCCCTGCCACATGGTGCCTTCAAGTAGTACAAAAGCCCCCAAAAAAGGATAGTCTGAAATTGATATGTATTAAATTATATATGCATAACCTTTTACATTTGTTCCCCTGCTTTAATTACCTCTGCTGTCTGTTCTCTGTTTAGTTGTGCTCCTCTTATGTCTCATCCTGTTGCACTTTCACATAAATCCTGTCTCAAGCTGTTTTGCATTTTAGAGGCTATGAAGATCAATCTCCACCCTCACTACTGCTCAGACTGACCCCCCCCCCCCCATCCCCCTTCTCCCAATTGCCTAACTTCCTACTATTCTTCCTTTCTTCCCTCACCTGACACCGTCTACACACTTGACTGCTGGTGAAAGCAAGGGAGCTGTCATTTAATCTGCTCATCCTAACTGGCTTTCGCTGTGGGATATATGAGTACATTTGGAAGGTTCTATCTGTTTTCTAAGGCCGTTTGAGGTTGTTATCCTTTAGCTGTTCCAAACAGAAAGTAATGCACCTGGATTAATAATTACTGCTGATTTATTAAGAAGACAAACTTAATGTCCAATCTAGCTGTTAATGACAGATTAACTTATAACTTACCATATCAGTGATGCATGAACATGCTGTGAATAAAGTGTGCTGTCATAAAAAATGCTTCACTTATAAATTAGTTACTTAATTGACACAGAATTTTGAGTTTGCTTTTACGCCTAAATTATGTCAAATTTTTGTAGTTTAACCTCAGTGACAAAATATCGTGTTACTGCAGGAAAGGTTTCATTACCACACAGACTGATGTGTGTTGTAACTGAGCGTTTTAGTTGCAGCCTTTAAAACAATGTTGGACCTGCACTTGGCTACTAGAGTGTAGCTGTTTCACAGGCCAGTGTGGGCTTGTTTCAAGATCTCTCAGGTTTCAGCCTCCATGCTTCATGTCAGAGCCTGACCATGATGACAGCACTCCCTCCAAAATTGTCCTTCACACCTAAGCCCTGTGCCACTTACCTGTTGAGGGTTGTTTAGATCAAATCACACACAACAATAAGCCGTTACAGCTTGTCATTGGGGTCAGTTTTTACTTGGTGCAAAACATGTTACCTGGATATTTTGATATTTTGGTTTGCTGCTATGCACTGAATGAGCATCAACAAAAATAGTTACAGGTTTTTCAAGTTTTATTATTACTGTATTATCACTAAGCCTTTGTTGGCCTTGGGAGGAAGCCATTCTGCCGGTGTAATTTGAATAAGCTATGAAAATACTGTTAGCAGGGTTCTTGTAGCTCTCTTCCCATATAGTTTGTAAATGGTCATGTTCTTCCTGTAAAGCAGCTCTAGTGTTTGGAATGATTGTTTTCACACTGAGCTTCTGGAAATGACACGCATGTGACAAACAATGGCTGCATTATACCGATAGTTACTCTAAGTGCTGGGAGGAAAGTGTTGCCTTCTGTTTCTATAGAGTATAATATCGGACAATGGCAGGGGAGTCACTGAAGAAAGGACCTGTCCTCAGTAAAAGAGAGTTTTGTCACTTTGCTTAAATAACCCATAATCATACAGTTTTTTTGTTAGTTTTGCCTTCATTCAATGATATATCTTTTTTCATGAAAATATCATTTAGATGAGTAAATGCTGTTAATACAGTTTGTCAGTGTAGTATCATCCTGGGACTGTAGGTGGCAGTAACAGCATTCATACACTTGGATTTGTATCTTTTTACCTCTAAAGAGAGCCTCTTAGTACTGTGTGTGTATGCGGGTGTATGTTTGTGCACACATGTGGGTGAACAGTATACTATATACTTTCTACCATCCACTGAAATGCAATAATAAATGTATTTCTCTTAATTGTTTTTTTTTATCTTTAATGCTCCCCTGTGGCTGTTGACTTGTGTGCTGTGCAGCAGTGTATTGGTGACTTTCCTAAGAAAAACAAACTTGAAGTCAAGGCAACTGCATTTTATTAACTAGAGATAACTTTAAATATACAATTTGATCAGTTTGGTGATGCACTTGCTTGGCTAAGCAAGTTGTTTTTTTTTCTATGAGATTGCTCTGTGTTGTGTTTAGTGAAGCCAGCTGGCAGGGGTAAGAGGGTGACTGCAGGCCCTCGGGGCTTGGCACTGCTTCAGACCATCTCTGCTGGTTGCAGAGGAGGCTGCAGAGAGGCACTGTTTGATTAGTAACATCTATTAATGATAACTGAACCCACTGCAGCAACCTCACTGCAGAGCCTAAAGAGCTGCATGCCACTTAGGAACACAGAGTGCATGGTGTATGTGTGTGTTTGTGTGTGTGTGTGTGTGTGTGTGTGTGTGTGTGTGTGTGTGTGTGTGTGTGTGTGTTCATACATTTGCGCATGTGTCCTTGGTGCAACATATACTTATTCTGCGCCTGGTGGCCCCACAACAAAGAAAAGGAAGTGGTACCCCTCAGGAAAATGGGTCATTTTCATCTCCTGGGATAAATAAACCATCCCAAAATACCAAGTAAAAGGAAAAGGATGTGGCCCCTGTTGGATTTGGTTTGTACCATTTCAGGAGAGACTGCAGAGTTGGTGTCAACTCCAGGTCAAAGACAGACTTAAGTTTAATCCATGTAGAAGTTACATGAAGACACATTAGCCTGTTCAGTCCACTCTGTTGTCTGTGGTGTTGTGTAAGCAGTATTTTGAGGTTGTAATGTAAACTCAGCATCTAAAATTCGAAGAGTTTGGCTTATAGAAATTCCAGGCCTATCTTTGTAGCCCACCCACATGTGTAACTGTCCCCAAAAACTTTTCTCTCAAGCATATGCTTGAGAAACTAAATAAGATTTTAACTCTAAGTAGCATTGTCAACATTTTCAAAAAACCTCTCGAGGGTTAATAGTGTTCCTGGTTTTGTGCCCATTCAGTGAAAAATTACTTCTTCCACTTGTGTTGTAGAGGTCAGCATTACTCTGACAACCTATACACAAAGCTCTGTAGTGTTCAGGATTTTTGACTGAGTTTGAAAGACAGTGGGCAGCAAGAGGCAGCGTTGTTATGACAGGGTTTACACACGCACACACCAGCAGGAAACAGCCACTTCCTTTTTGGAGTCCCTGGAGAGTTCCAGCTCGGAGCCAACCTGTTTTATCTGTCCTGCAATGCTGGATTGTAGGTGATGTCACCGTGGTCCACCACATTGTCGCCTATTTCTGGACAAACACAAACACTTCTCCCGCTGAGCGCCAACAGCAGACCCTGGGCATGGAAACCATGAAAAGCCAGCTGCGGACTTGACCTTCATCATAGAGAGGCTCCTTAGATGAGATGCCAACTCCTCCTCAACTCTCCTCTACTCCCTGAAGCCATGCGGGGACATTTCTGTCTTTGCTGTGTGTAGGATTGTCCACTCCTTGGTGTGAAAGGGCAAACTCAAGTTGACCCTTCTCTGTTCACATGGCTTTGATGTTGTTAATTTGGCCCCACCCACCACTTGCTGCTAACAGCTTGAAATTGGATGTATTAGTACAAGTGGTGTTACTTGGGGGTTACTATGGGCCAGCGATAGTGTCCATATGCAGCAGATGTTGTGACTGGGGCAAGTGACTCCAGGTGAAGAAGAGAAATAGTTGTTTAGTTTCCCTTGGCAGATTAAGAGGTGCATGTCTGAAAGGGGTTAAGAGACTTCTGAAATAAAACCATGCCAATGAACATCCCTGCTATTCTTTCTAAACACATGGTACATCAGCCAGAAAACTCATGGTCAAATTTATGCCGACAAGTTAGTGGAATAGAGAGCAGAATCTCTCAAAATACTGAATATTGGAAGAACCGGTGCCTTAAAGAGAAACATACTGTTCTAAACCAAATGATGAAAATTTTATTGATTATTGTAAAGTCATCTCATACTGTATATGCTGTTAAATGTCCTTAATTGTTCTCAAATGCACTTTGGCACATGATAACAATTAGAGGTACAACTATTTTGATAAAGGATGACCTTGTAGGTAATTTATCAAGCAAAAATGGCAAATATTTTCTGGTTCCAGCCACTCCAATGTTATGATGTGCTGCTTTTCTCCATTTATTTTTATTTCATTTTATAGAATTGTAAACTGAATCTTTGATTTTTTGACAATTGTTAAGATAAAACACGACATTTGAAAATGTCACCACTTGCATGTTGCGTCTTTAGTGAGTGTTTTATTTGAAGACGTAAATTATAAAATCATGGGGGAGTTATGCTTAACACTATGCCAGGAAGTGTATCCAACTGCATAAAGTCACTGCTTGCTGTAACAACAGCAGCATTAATCTATACAGCTCCACACACCCAGCAGTGTTTCAGACCAGAGCTTATCTCCTCTGCAGCTGCTGCAGATTTGAGCAGAGCTGTGCAGCAGAGCTTCCACATCCCACAGAGGATGTTCACACTTGAACATCCACAGTTATACCCACGTTGCGCCTCAGCACATTTTAAACCCCCCTACCGGTCTTACTGTTGCCTTGCCTGGAGCTCCAACTCAAGATTTAGCCATGGCTGACACAGTCCAACTGTGTACTGCTCGAGGCTACAGTACCGCTTCATTTGCCAGTTACAGACATATACACTACAGATATACTTGGGCGTAGCAGGGGCACTGGAATGTGTTCCAGGTCAGGCTGTAATATATACTATAATAAATTGATTATACTGAGGCACTGTGTGGGTCACAGTCAACTGGAGATGTGAAACTGTTTCTAAGGTAAAGGAAAGATTTCCTTGCAGCATTTGTTGTAAAGAGGCTTGTTGCAGACAGTGTTGCAAATAAAATCTGCAACACCTCATGACTCAGCAATACTCTGTCTGACCTTAATCATCAATCACCAGTAGGTTATACTCTAAGCCTATTGCAGAAAACAGTAAACAAGCAAACCATCGGGTTGCATCAATTCAAACTGTTGGCACGGTTGCCTTTTTCACAAGGTAGTTTTCCATGGAGAGTAACAGGAAATATGGGAGTAACAGGGCTGGATTCAAACCCATGACTTGGTTGTTAATGCTATAGGCTTATCCAACAGGACACTTCCTGATTAAACATTTTGGAGTGGTGAAGAGCTGTTGCCACCACTGCATAATTTCAGCTTTTTAGTCACAGCCACACCATTTGATTAGATGAGACGTTTAGACGTTTGATATCAGCCCCCTTGAATTGGGACATGCATATACCAGTCCACTTGTTTTCAAGCCCCTCGTCCAGGTTTAGGCTTTATTGTCAGAACCTCATTGCATTGTTTCAGACATGTCCTTACATGCAAAAAAAAGTATCTGTGTCCTCAGGGCAACAGATTTATGACTGCGACTACACAGACTATGTCTGCTTGTAGTTGTGCATCATGGTGCATTTTTTCATGCTCCTATTTAAGTTGGTACCCACTTCACTGGACTTGAATTTCTATCTAAGAAAATGATATTTTCTACTTAAGTATACTGTGACACTTGTATCAATAGTGAATTGATTTTTTTATATCTATAAACATGTAATGTACGCATTTGGGCACACAGTCTTGTGGCCAAAGTGTAATCTGCACTCAATGTCAAAAAAAGAAGTTCAAGTTAGTGGCATCAAAAAGGGGATTTATGACTTTGCAGTTTTATACAAGATTGCTTCTTGTTATTCTATAAAGTAAGCCTAAAATCCCTCTTAGCAGAGACGGGCAAATGGAGACTGGATCCTGAGTTGTGTGAAAAGGGATAAACCAAAGAGGAGATGTGTTTCCCAACAGATCAATGGCCATAATCAAAGTCTTGTCTCTCCCTCCCCCAGTCTCTCTCTTCCTTTCTCTCTCTCTTGCTAGATCCGCCCTTCTACGGGATCAGCTGCTTTCCCTCTGCAGCTCATCTCACATCGTACACGAATGTAGTTCAGTGTGTCAAGCACTACTGAAATATTAACACAACAGCAAGCAGGAATGCGTGCAAGCATTTGTGGCTGATTGTACCATCATGATGTAAGGGAACACTTTCTCTAGGCATGCATGTTTGTGTGTTAATGCATTTGTACAGGTGTGCCTGCATACATGTATGTGTGTCAGCACCTTGGATGTAACTTAAAAAGGAAGTTTCCAGATAGATGCTGGCATGTTTTTGTTACAGAATTAAGTGTAATAGATATTAGCATAGTTGTTGCCAGTGGGACGTATTTCAGTGGCTACATACATGTGCATGTCACTGTGACAAGTAGGACATTTTTTGACAATTCCCACTGATGTCCTAAGGGGTCTTTGAGTGTGCAACATGCAGCTGCCGGAAGGGAAGAGACAGAGATAAATAAACCAACGATGTCCTGTTTCCTTGTCTTCCCTCCTTTTTTCCTCATAATCAGGTGACAACGAGGTAGACAGCATGTGTCTATCTGTAGGTTTGTGAAATGTCTTGTTGAAACCCACAGGTTGATATGTTGGGTTTTGTACTATGGACTATGTAAAAAGACAGACTGTAGATGCAGGAAAGTGATGTTTCCAGCTGCTTTTTGCTGCTCTTTACAACTTATTTACTGCTCTCCTATTTTTATCGTTTGTCTTCCTGATTGTAATGCTAGTGGAACCATGAACCATTCTCTGGCATTATAAAAGCCTGTGTATGATCAAATTTTGTCAATCCACTCCCAGTATATCTGTGTAGCTTTTGATCAAGGAGCAGCTAATCTGTCATTGAAAAAAAGAAACTCCCTATTTGATGTCTTGGCTTAAAAGGTTCAAATCCTCCCGTGTCCTTGGTATGTTTTGTAAACAGAGATTTCTCTGAGATGTCTCTGAGGCTTGAGTTTAATTTTAATATAGCAAATATGTAAAGGCCTTTTTGTATTATTATTTTTTATGAAGTATTTAATAAGCTTTTCTATAATTTATTTTTATTGCAACATAGGCTGCTGACTGCAGCATTTCATATGCCATCCATTCAATATGAGTCATCCACTTGTTCTGCCATTGGTTTCTCAGCTGAACTAAATAAGCATTCAGCCATATTGCTGTTTGCCTGACCATGGAATCAGACTCCCCCTCTGGATATAAGGCTGTATTTAGTGTAACCCATTTATTTCACAATTATTCATCTGGCTCCAAAAAGGAGTCTCATTTTGTGGAGTTGAAATTAAAGGGATTAACTCATTTCATGTGTTGTCAAATCTACAGTATGCAAATGTGGAAATGAAAAGAATGAAAATGGGAAAGAATTTGAAAATGCAAAATAGTGGCTGAGAGGAGAACAACCAAGTGACTTGTTAAGTGAGACAGATTCGCATACAAGCTCACATTGCCACAAAGCTCAGCAATGGTTGAAGCTGCAGCAGAGCTCATACAGTATCCTTCATCCCCCCCCCCCCAATCCCTCGTTCTCTCGCTTACTCACTCACTCACTCACTCACTGTATCTCGTCTGCTGACTGAGGTATTCCTACAAGCACAGACTGGGGCAGCTAGGAATTACAGTGAGACTGACTCTTCTCTGTGTGTGCATAAATTCATTGTCCAGCCATCCTCCTTGGCTCTCCCCTCCTGATCCTTTTGCCTGGACGCCAGCGCTTTCTCCCTGGGTCAGAAGCTGTGGATTTACGGGTCAGAGTTAGATCATGGACCAGAGAGGAGCAAGGGATGATCAAGGAAACTGGGTCACTGGCAGGCTCTCCTGACTGATGCCTGTTTATATCTGGAGGAATGGGGTGCACCACCAGCACGGTTGTGTTTGATGGGCTGCGTACTGTCTTAGAGAGGAACTGTAGTGGCTACATCTGTAAGGGAGCAGCTGAGCCCGTTGGGCCATCTGAGGCTGAGCGAGCGCTGAGTCGGAGAGAGTCGCGTGCATTGCCAACACCGAGAGTACTTAAGGTGTGTGTGTGTGTGTGTGTGTGTGTGTGTATGCTGACACAATATGTATAGTATTGTGCTGTACATTACATTCAAATTGACAAATTCTAATATATATATATTATAATATATAATGGGGGTTAATTAGCTATTATTTTCATTGTCAATTAATCTGTTAGTTACATGTTTAGTTGTATTTAATACAAAACATGAAAAAGCCGCTAATGTTTTGAGATGCAGAAAAGCAGTGAATGTTTAGCACTTTTGCCTTGATAAATTACTCTGTAATCAAATTGTTGACAATTAATTTCCTGCCTGTCCTCTAATCAATTAATAAGCTAATTGTTTCAGCCCAAAGTAGTTTTTCTGTTCAATCAGCCATATCATAATGTATGCTGTACCATGAAGCAGTGATGAAATTAATTATTATCTAATGGCAAATTATCTGAAACAGAGAAAAGAAGCAAACCATCATATTTGAGAAGCTGGAACTGATAAATGTTTTGCATTTTAGTTTGATAAATAAATCTTCCAAATTGTTGTTGATTCATTTTCTGTATGACTCATCGTTCACTGGACAAATTGTTTCAGCACTAGCTGTGGTACATGCTGTGTATGGCCTTTTTTAAATGTCCAAAACATACACATAATACTGTAGAACTGCTTCTAAGTGGGCCATTTACTTTGACATGTTTGCAAATTATTTATGCTGTATTCCTTCCCTGATTTCTTCTATTAAGTCTGCAAAATGCAGTAAATGAATATGATCAAATATTCAGATGGTAATAATATTAGAATATGTACTATATGTGCAGGTTCAATAAGCGCAACCCTTTCCCCATCAATGAAACACCTGGCGTAGTTTCATTTTGCCGACATTGATACTAGTGCCTTTTGTATTTGACAGATTAAAGATGCAACTACAGCAACAACCATTAGCATCATCCTCATTTCAGCCATGTGAATATGTGAGTGTCCGTGTGTTAACAGTATAAAATGTAGGGCAATAGGAGGGCTGGATCTTGCCTCTCACTAAGAGCTGCATGGGTTAAAGTCTCTGTGGGCCGGGATGTGGGTGAGGGGGTTGAGGAGGGACAGTGAGCTCTGTGTCTGCTGGAAATCAATCACCGCTCTTCATCTGTGAACCGGCGGGCTTGGCAGAGCTTCTGCTGCTCCGTACCAGCTTGTCTTGCTCTTCTTGTTTGTGTTTACTCACTACTGTGTGTGTCTATGTGTGTGTGTGATGTCTCCTTTCCGTCGCTGCTTCATCAGATTCACAGCAGAGAGCTGAGTGACAGTGGTCTCAGCTGAGAGCACGGAATTAGGTCAAGGGCATGGTTGCTTCTCTTGGCTCAAGGTCTTGTTATCCAGACGGGGTCAATTAATCCTCTGTCAGCATTTAGTTGTCTTAAATCAATAGTTAAATGTGTGCAGTGGATGTGGTTTCCTATATGGAGCTTTAAAACTGACAAAAGACAGGGAATCAAAAATAGAACTAAATATCAATAAATAACACAGGTAGTTAAATAATAAACTTATACTTAAATATAAAGCATTTTCCCTAACCTCTAATTAGTTGTCTAAATAAATTAACTCTTATATACTCATTTTAATTTTCAACTACATTAGCATTTTTGCCATGAGCGTTGGTTTAGCTAACTTTGTTAGCATTAGCTGCTGGCCAAAATGCTTTTAACAGTTTATTTTGGTTTTTCTAGGGTGTGTGTGCATGTTTCGTGGTTTTATGTCCCATTGGGGACTTTAACCTGAATGTCCGTGTGGACAAAAATTGAGGTCTCCCTGGGTAGATACTGGTTTTCAAGGGTTTTAGGGTGTGGCTTAGGGGGACTGGACATTCCCATTTTCCGGGAACAGTCCTTATTTTTGCTGGCCTGTCCTTCTCTGGAGTTGTTGTTGGAAGTGATCTAAGGTAAAGATATGATTACAGAAGCTGCCAATTTATTCCAAACAAAGTTTTCGACATAAAATACATAATTTTACACATTTTATCTAGTGTACTATTTATTTTTAAAGACTAGAGAGGAGAGAAGGAAAAATTAAGGGATTAAAAAGAGTAATGTGAGCGTGTGTACAAGAGTGAGGTGGAAAGGTAAAGAGAGGGAAGGAAGAAAGAGGAGGAGGAGAAAAGAGAGTAAAAAGAGTGACACAAGAAGAATATGATTTAGCTGTGCAGGAGGGTGTCTTTACATACACAGTCCCAGATTTGTGGACTGTACACCAGCCTTTCCTGCTAGCTACCTAGCTAAAGCTAACTTCCTTCATGAAACGACAGCGCCAGTACATGCACAGTATGTTAGTTAAAGCTAGACTTTAATTCCTTTTTTATTGTTTAACTGTAACAATAGGTAAAGCATTTTAGCTGACAGCTAATTTTTGACTCATCTGATAACTTTTACTGATTTTTAATACTTAACTTTCTGCAAGAATGTCTAGAATTGAGGTGCTGCACACAGTCCCCTCTGTATAGGTCTGTGATGTTTCTCATCACTATTTGCACCTTCCTAATCCATTAGGCCTGGTTATACAAATACATAAAACAAAAAAAAAGGGTAAAATTTTTTTACCCTTTTAATTCCTTCTGATTGCAGCAGGTCATCATTTCTGGTAAGCCAGGCACACACTCACAGATAAAACTGTCTATGGGAAGCTGATCTGTTAGGCATAGAGTAATTAAACAGCCAACTGCTCTGTTATTTCACTTACTGATTACAACAGCTCTGCCTTTTCCTTCCTCATGGAAACTCTCATCTAATTCTCCTCAAGAGGTGATCTGTCTACAGAACTAAAAGTCACTGTTTGATATAATGCAATGTGTATGCTGTTCTTATTTAACAGTGTCATGTTTTATACTTGTTCTCGAGAAAGCTATCAAGAATACCTTTCAGTGTTCACGTACTGTCATTCTTTACTTTTAGAAAGGTTTAGCTTCCTTCCTTTACTTCTATGAAATGTTTGAGGCCAATCGTAATGCTGTAACAGAAGTGCTGAAGTTAGTTAGTTTTATCAGAGCAATGTTGTTGCAAGGAAAGAAAGTGATGACGTCAGCTTGGTCACAGATAAAAGTTTCTTTTATGTGATGATGTTTTGGGAGTAATGCTTCTTGTCCTGCATTCCAGACAACCCAGAACTCGAACATTTCCAACCTCCTATTAGAAAAAGTACAACGGAACGCCATGCAAATTCGGAGCTCCTACTTCTAAACTCGAGCAAATCCGCACACCTTGACTTCATGAAGCAGTGATCTGATGTCACACAACAATGGCAGTTCATGAAAGTCACCTTCTCTGCAAAAAGGTTATTAAAAAATGTGTTAAAAATGGTCTTTTTTTAATCTTTTAGATTAACACTAAGGGCACTGGTGAGTACACATGTGTACACTTTCAAAAATCAAAAATCAGTTTGTCATGGTCAGCCATGTTTTTACGTTTGGTGTTGTGCACCTGAAATGCTTGGAGGTTGGAAGTTAGAAATTTTAACTGGGAAACTTTACAATGTTTACGGTTCACCCTTTACAATGTACCCTTCCATGGGTGCTGCCATTGTTGTGTGACGTCAGACAACTGCTGAAATCGTGATGGAGGGATTTGCCCCAAGTTTACAAGTAGAAACTCCAACTTGAGTGGCGTTTCATTCTTTTTATAGTAGGAGGTCATAAATTTTATAGATCTGCGTTGTCTGGCACGCAGCATTAGACATGTGAAGGTTTTGTTTTCAAGGAACCGTGCCTAATGAATCAATTATGTTTATAAGTTCCTTGTTTGGGGGAGTTGATATAATACCCAACAGGGTCTGGACATCATCAACCACAAACTATTATGTTTACCATCAAGCCTATTGTCATAACATGGAGGGTGAATGAAAATAATACATACAAATTATTAATGTATATATTAAATAATAAATAAATAAATGATCAATGACTTATTTATTCCTAATTTCTTTTATATTTCTTCATTATTTAGTTATTAATGTTAAATTAAAAACAATGGCGTAGGAGGTCGCAACCTCACCATAAAGCAAAATTTATCACAGTTAATTACCAAATAATCAATGATTAATGATCTGTATATTTGTTTATTCAATTATGCATTCAATGATATATTTCTGTATTTATTTCAGCATTTTTTTGCATTCATATTTTATTTATCTGTGTATTTATTGAAAGAATATGTATTTAAAACTGTTTTATACTTATTTCTGTATTCATTTTTTTACTTATAGATTTTCGTATTTCTGTATTGACTGTATTGAAAGAATTTGTTTATGCATTTATTAATTGATAATTAAGTCACTTTGTGTTCTCCATTTCATTATCCATGTGTACTCTGCGAGTATAGTACATTCTCATAAACATTTAGTCTGCTAAACTAATGTTTTCACTCTAATTGGTGGATCATTTGATAGATAACCAGCATTGCAAACACACCGTGTTCACCAGTGCTTCCCTGTAGACACTGACAGTCGATCAAATCACCCTCCTTACACGCTTCACGTTTTGGCTTAATGGATTTACACGTTTCACGTTTTGGCTTAATGGATTTAAAGTAAAACAACACCACACTTGGCTTGGTGACAGGATTGTTTTTCCTGGTGATTGCTTCCTACTTTTGAGCCGTTGCAGCCACCCTGACCTTGCTCTAACGAGAGCTTCAGGCGTCGCAGCATTGATACTTTTGTGTTTGTGTTGCTGACTTGCTGACTGATACACAGGACCATTATCTCCAGCACTCAGGCTCATGTACTTAAAAGACATTCTGGGCAAGGGCAATTTGATTTTCCCATAGATTTGGAAGCAGCATTCTTCATATTCAATACTGTTACATTTAAGGCTCATGGCACTGATCAATAAAGCTGTCCTAAGTTCTCATCTCTGGATCTGTATTAGCCTTAAATTTCATTTAAATTGTATTATCATACGTACAACTGTACTTGAGACTTTATTATTTTATAGTTCTGCCTTGTAAGACAAACTGTCTTTGTCTCATGATTACATCCTGCTATTTTTTATGCCATTGTATCCCACATCCTACTAAAGTAATGCCATTAACAGAGTGTGAAGACACTGTATTGTGACATTATTACCTCCACATTAAGAACTCATTCTCAGCTCACAGTTCAGTACCCTCTTGGGGATGGACTGAAAACAGGCTGCAGGATGGTGGGTCCTGGTGCTGCTGCTGTTAGCGGGGTTGCGTGGGGTGGGCCATGTTTTTGTCACATTCCAGGTTACACCCTGTTTTGCTTTGGCGCATACTGGGAAGGCCCAGTGATTGCATCAAGCCCTTGTTATGTAGTCAAGAAGCCCAGTCGAAGTGCTGTCCAGGCTGAGGATTACAACTGGAGAGATGGGGATAAATTATGTCGATAAAACTGCACAATGATAACAACAAACACAATGAAATGAGAGAGAAAAAGGGCACCAACCATCCTTGTATGGACAACTATAGGCACTTAACTACAGCAAAATACTTTAACAGTTTTAACACATGCCATACTATAGTGTTGCACCATGGCCCAAATCAAATGGTGTTTTAAAGGGGCTTTATTGCACTCTGGCATCTGTTGTGCTAACCAAATTTGACCTTGCAACAACACTGTAATTGAATATAATTTTTATTATGTATAATTATATTTATATAATTATACATATATAATGTATAAAAGCAGTTTTATACATATAAACTACATCATTTGATTATTGTGCAAGATGATGTGGCATGGTCAACTTAGGGCTGGACAATAAAACAATAACAGTAATTATTGCGATATAATTTATTTCAATTTAAATATTTTTTTCCAATGTTCTCTCAGATTTGTGAAGTGATCCATTGTTGGGCATCAAGTGTTAACCATCAGGTTTCTTCAACTTTCACTCAGGAGCATAAATCAGCCTTGAAACTCGAAAGAAATAATGATTTGATAATTATCGTGATAATTATCGATATCGAAAGAGATGAAACTTTTTATCGCGATAACATTTTTGGCCATATCGTCCAGTCTCCCCTCTCATAAACTGCCTCAGTGATGATGACACATAATAAATGTCAACAAAAGCCTTACACGGCCTTTTAATCAATTATATTGAAAAATATTACAGTCTGCCTAATTGTTTTTTGCCCAGTGCCAGACCTCTGAATCACTGCCCACATCTCAAATATGAAGTGAAATGAATCAAAATGGCAGTTTGGTATGATTATTAGCCTAGGTTGTTTTTCATCCCTGTGTATTCCTCTCAGAATCACAGGCACATAATTGCAGTGTCTAGTCATCAATAAAATAATCTATTTTTGTTTATTATTTTTATTGTTAATTTACACTGACTATAGGGAATAATCAACTGCAACTGAGCAGAATACACTTTTTCCAAAAACATCCTGTCTTTCTACTTTGTACCATTGGGACATTTTGTTGCTCACACAACACAAATGTTTGTTCTGCCACTAAAAGGTCTCAGTGGGCCTTCCTGCTCAGACGCAAATGCCAATTTACCCCAAAGAAATACATTTGTATTGGTTTCCATGGATAAATCTGCATAACATTGCAAGGTCTGATTTTGATTTAAGCACCAAGCCAAAAAAATTTGAGCACAGTCACTTGGGAAACATGTACCAGGGCTCTAGTATAGAGAGGAAGTTGGTTATACTGTATCTCTTTTTTGCAGATATGAGATGCGTGGGAGAGGAAGCTTGCCTTTGTACAAACTCAGAGATCGAAGTCAAACATCTAGTACATGTAATGTAGCATTACCTAATGCACAATTATGTACATTAAAGGAAATGTCCAACAATGCTAGTGGGTTATCATTATGTAGCTCAAGAGATCAAATGTATCTGCTGTTGTTCCTGTAGTGTCTGCCTGGTTATAATGCAAAATGAGCTATGTATGTCAGAGAAACAATGTTTATCCATAGCATAAATCAGAGAGTGTGATACAGTAAACAGGATGTGTTTTACAAAGATGTTTCGTAAAATTGGCCCCAGGATTGTGGTTAGAGGAGGAGCACTATCTGCAGTGAGCAGATAGTTAGCCTAACTCTAGCTCAAAACACTGCACCCACCACCTCAACTGTTCATTTCAGCACTGTATTAATGCTCCTGTACACTAGCCAGTTGGGTTCATACAAGCTACCACGCACACTCCACCCATGTGTGAGCTCGACACTTCATACAAGGTTATTTTTCTGGCATCACAGATATCTACAGTCTGCCCAAAATAATCAAATGTTTGCCCACAGTGAAACCAAACTGTTTCAAACAGACTTTTATTAACAGTTAGTTAACTGTGTTAGTCCTACTGCCCTATCCTGCCAATGATCAGAGTTCAAAATGGTAGTAATTCAATTAGTAACATTAGAAAAAATTACTTGTACACCCAGTTCATTACTTTGCAGTCTCAGCAAAGGGGCAAAAGACAGACATGACAGAAATATGTCAAAAAGCTTAACTTATTGTGTCATGTAAAATGTGCTAAAATCAAAAAGACCCATATGGGGCTTATGGCATTAATTACTCAAAAAAGAGGGGGAAATAGTTTAAAGGCTCACTACCCTGTGCTGCCGGTTGCCTGTTTGCTTCCTCACAGATTGACCGAATACACCTGATGGCATTTCTCTCTAACCTGCCTCCATATATTGGACTGGCAACACATTTCAGCCTTTAGGAAGCCCAACTCTGAGACCCTGGCTTCCGCATAGAGAAACACAGAAGAATGACTGCCAGCAGTGTTTGCTACATTTGGCATAAGTAGACCACAGGCACACCCAGACACACCTGCCTTCAATCAATCCATTGAATCACAGCTATTGACTCACAACAAATGTTTTAACAACTTTATATATTGTTGGGTAGTTTAATCTGTAACACAAATAATATTTTATTAGCTTATTGTGTGTTTTGTTTGAAAAAATCCTAATTGCAAAGCAACCAGTAACTGCAGCTGTCAAAAATATGTGATGGAGTAGACTTAATTACAGTACTTAAGTAAATGTACTTAGTAACATTCCAACTTTGACATTTGACATTATAGTAACATGGTTTCTGACTGAACTAATATTTTACATACTGTGTAGTTTTGCCAAATATAATACAAGCATGCATTACCTGACGTATTGATGTGTATTGATTCACAAAATAAGAACCGAAAGAGTAAAGGCAACAAAAACATAATCCTAAACTGCAAAGCAGTGTCTAATATAGCTTAAATTGAGGCCAAAATCAACAACCAAATAATTAAGCCTAACCTGAGTCTTTGGTGTTCTGTAACAAGTCAGTTGTGTTGGGTAGGATTTGGGAAGAGATAGGGATGCTTAGAATTTATGTTGAGCACAGAAGGTGTGGGCTGAGGGTCATGTTGGACTGAGGCTGGACGGCAGTTAGGGCTGGAACTAACAAATATTTTCATCATTGATACATGCTGGTGTAGTCTATGAAATGTATTTTTTTTTAAATTAAAAACGCCCATCACAATTTCCCATAGGCCAGGGTGACATCTTTAAATGCATTGTTTTGCCCGACCAACAGTCCAAACTTCAAAAATGTTCAGTTTACAATTATATCTGACAAATTCAATTAATTTCAATTTTATTTATATAGCGCCAAATCACAACAACAGTTATCTCACAGCGCTTTTCATAAAGAGCAGGTCTAGACCATACTCAAATAACATAAGTTATTTACAGAAGCCCAACAATTCCCACCAAGAGCAAGCACTAGGAGACACAGGCAAGGAAAAACTTCCTTTTAAGAGGCAGAAACCTCGAGCAGAACCATGGCTCAGGGTGGGCGGCCATCTGCCTCGACCGGTTGGGGGTGCAAAGAGAAACAGTAAATCCAATCCACAATAGTTATCACTAATCAGTATGATATTCAGACTTTCACTGGATCCGTATTGTGATAATCATGCAGTTTTACCATTTTGCCAAATTCTGCTGAGTAATGATTCCAACCAACATCCATGTTATTAATGTATATGTGAATCTGCATAAATCTGCTTTATTGTGATCTACATTGATATGAGAAAAACATTCTTCTTGAACTCATGATATTGATTAATAATAATCCCTGTGTGGGGCCCATAGGGGCATGTACAGTGGGAGTGGAGCAGCTGGAGAGCTGACCTCCCCCTCGCCTTAAGCTCAGACGCAGGCGTGAAAAGATAATATCCTCCCCTGCTGTGGCCCACTGAGGAATCTGTAGGTCGGGCCTACTTGCATGTGGTAGACCAGGGCTGCGTCGTGGTGGAATGCCCCTCAAGCAGTTGCATCAACAAGCAGCGAGACAGAAGCTGGGTGTAATCTCAACTCTGTGATTACTAACAGTTACTATCTCAGCTGCAGTCTGGCAGTAGAACCAGGCCAGCAATAAAAACTTTAGTGACTAACATTTGTCTGTCGCAGTTTGTGATGACTAATTTGATATGCTGTGCTACTGATTGAGACATACTTGAATGATCTGCTCTTCAGTCTTTGATTTCAGCAGGAAATGTGGGTCAAGATTTATCTATGTCATTTCTGAAGTGCCTGCTACAGTCTGATGAGCTCAGTCTGGCAGCTTATCTGCGATGTTTACGTGGAAAATCACTGCTAAATTGCTGCAGCTGATACGTTACTTGGTGCCTCATACCATATGTATTCTACATATGCTTGAGTTGTTTCTTTGAATACTGCTGCACGCATGTGATTGAGGTGCCCCATTGTTGTCTCATTCTCTCCTTGCTTGTTCCTCTTGAGGAAGTTTAAGCTAGCTCTTATTTCAGCTGTCCCACACAAGGCGTGGACAGTCCCTTACCAGACTGTAATACTTGAGGAATGTGTATCTTTTGTTTGCCTTTGTCAACTCCGTGTCACTGTGCAGGTGGATAGTGTGGGGTCAGATAGCCTCATTGTGTATGTGTGTGTGTGTGTGTGTGTGTGTGTGTGTGTGAGGGTGTTTAACTCCCCCAAGCAGCACAGCTGAGTGTAGGAGGGGCAATCGCCTCAGCCTGGGTGTGAGCCCACTGTTTTCAGACGGACAGAGCAGTTTGAGAAGGGAGGGTGAAGGCACGAGTCTGTGAGGAGAAACTTCCCAAAGTTTTTCCAGCGCAAGGATTTTTCTCCATCGGATATGCTGGCTGTCCACTCTGCTTTGGGATCTAGCTCGGAGATATCTTACCACAGGTGTTGACAATGCAAGGAAGGGCTAGTAAAGCTCCAAAGAAGGAGTTGGTCATAGAGAGTCCGCAGCAGTACAAAAGCTTGGCTGCAGCTGAGGCTGAGGTAGACTCGGTGCCACAGGTGGTGGTAAGTCACTCAAGGACCTAAAATAAAGACATGCAAGACTTTTTATGTTAAAAAATTCTGTTGGCTTGTCAAAGCTGTTGTGATCTACAAGTACATCTTATTGTGTGGATTGCTGTAACAGTCAACCACAGTAAGTCATGAAGCAGGTGTCATGTGAGCGTCTGTGCTGGTTTAATTTTAACATTTCCTTCCGTACCCACAATGTTGCCAACCCAGATTCAAAATGTGCAACTGTTATTGAACTTTGCCTGCACTCAACTACCTGGAGGGAAGCAGCACACAGTTTCCTCCAGTTTATTATTTAAGATGGCCTTGGCTTGTAAAATATTTAATTTGCCTCAAAAGTCAACCCGATGTCATAATTTCCCCCCTGCAGTGAAGGTGTCCAGTGGTTGGATCACTGGAGAGCCATCTGAACTGTCGGTAGCAAAAGTAAGAATGTACTAGCCAGTAGAGAGGCACTACACAGCTCTATTGTTCATTGCTGTGAGAGGGTGCAGTGATGGGAAGAGTGGGTTCCGTAGCTGTACAGCTGCTAGATCACTGTGGAGAGGGAGTGGATGAGATGGCTTTATAAGTTTCAGTTTTATGCTCTTTCCAGGGATGACTGTCTGTTAACTTACAGATGTGGAACAGGCAATTGTTTTATGGTGTATTTTTGTACTACTCACAGAATGGGAAGTGCAATATTTTCTATCTGCGGGGCATAAACTCAACAAGTGTTTTAAAAATCCATTTCCATGACTGATATGACAATAATACAATATAATGTTTGGACTAGGTCCATTGACTGTGGCCAGCAATGTGGGTTTTGGGAATGACAGTGCTTGCTTATTTATGTTCATTTTCTTACTCAGTGCTGAGTGTACTGTGTGGTTGACCACCTTCAGCCACTGACAAAGCAGTGTGGACATGCCCAGAGGGGTGTGGAGGGAAACAATAGTCAGCAACAACAGAGTGGGGTTAGAAATACATCGCTGGTGAGAAGAGGGCACCATTCCTATAATGGAGTCAGACCTATATAGCAGGTACTTTAAATATCTGAATCCTTTTTAATTGCAGGAGCTCAGTAGATTCAGCTTCGCCAGGTTTTTAGGACAGAAGGTTTGTTCTTAATTCCCCTGGTTTATCTACTTCCGTGTCATTGTCAGTGGTTTATTTTTCCAGGACAATGTTAGATAAAAGCAATGCCGGTGCAATACTGTCTGGTACAGGCCCATTGGTCTTTGTATAGAGATGCAGAGATTTTAGGCATATTCAGGTCAGTTCAAGCAAGACACAGACACGTACAACACACATCTTATCTCTCAAACGTTTTTAATTCCTTCCTGACTTGTCCTGTCTGCAGAAATATCTGCATGGGAGAGGTAAAAAAAGTTTGTTGAAGTGTGACCACATCTACATTTGTGTTAAGTTCAGATACAGCTGCGAATAAACAGTTGACCAATAATATCACAACCTGCTTTAGCTGGCAGACACGGTGGCACCGTCTCTGGTCTGGTAATGCATGTTGTCATTGACTTATTCCCTCCTTGTCCTTGAAACTGATACAAGGTTGTGCTCACTCTGTCCTCTGTGTGAGCTGCGCTCTTGTTAACAAGGCTGCTAGCGACATGTATTTAAGCAGGTCAACATCCATGACTCTCCCTCTGAGATCATGCTTGTATTATCAGTCCCAGATGTGGAGGCAACATGTGAGCTGTGCTGTCGCTCAGCTCTGAAGTCTGGCAATGTGTCACTGTTCATTTTGTACTTTGTTGTCTCCCTGGCTGTTAGATTTATCCTCCTGTCCCGTCAGCTAGAAGTGTTGACAGCTTACTCTCCATCTAATGGCTACTGTATCTTTGCAGTGGATAAGCATTCTCTAGCCTCGGCCACTGGAGTTTAGTGGGTCAATACTTTTTGTACATTATGCAGATGCACCACAAATCCATAATCACCTTTTGATGACATCTGCTCTTGAGACTCAGCTGCAAATCAACGCAGCATTCACAAGCTCAACCTGACTTCTGATTGGGGATTCTCGTCAAGTGCAGTAAAAGAGGATGATGGATTTGTTTTATGCTGTAGAGGATAATTGTGTTGTATGTAGTGATTGTTATTGAGGTGGAGCGTGATTGTTTCCTTGACTGTCATGTCATGCGTGTTTGTTCTCACGTAGGGATTTGCTCATCATCAAGGCCTTCCCACTGCTGAGGCAGATGCATTTTCTCTTGACAGATGGATCCCTGATAAACTTTTCACAGTGCATCTGTGTTGGTCAACATTTCTGTTTTTCCTTTGGTGCTTAATTGGCAGTATACAATGTTTAACGTGTACAGAGATAAAATTCTTCCTCAGCGTGCACACCACTGTTATTACACATGTAGTGCATTAGGTGCTGCACTCAGGAATTAGACAGGGTGACCAACGGCAGCATTGCTCAGCCTTCACTTGAACTCTTCTTTGCTCTCACTACTACTACTGAATGTAGTTTTCACTTTCTATGTACATGCTAGTCTACTTATTAGTATAATCATTAATAGCTAAATTTAGTATATATGTATATGTGTGTGTATATCTATCTAGCTAGTTAGTTAGTCCATTTGCTCACACCCAGCTTACAGGGTATTAGTGTCTTCCTTGAAATAAATGTGTACTATACACCATTTCCTCTCATCTCTCTGCTGAATCTGGCAAATGAAGGCGAAAAATCCACAAAAATACATGTGCCAAGTATATTTCCTCCTTAAACCTGTCTTTGCATGCATTTTACCCTTTGTATTACAGTTACTGGTGTTTGGAACTTACATAAAATAATAGAGTGCTTTGTCTATGTTCTCCAGGTGAAACCGAAGGTGATCGAGCCACTGGACTATGAAAATGTGCTGGTGCAGAGGAAGACACAAATCCTCAGTGATGTCCTCAGAGACATGCTGCAGTTCCCCCTGGAGGACTTTGACGTGAGTCACATCCATACTTACATTTATTCATTTCATTCATTTTTTATCCAAAGCGACTTACAATTGCTATACATGTCAGAAGTCGCACACCTCTGGAGCAACTAGGGGTTAAGTGTCTTGCTCAGGGACACAATGGTGGGTCACAGTGGGGGATTGAACTCTGGTCTCTAACACCAAAGGCAGGTGTCTTATCGATTGCGCCACCACCACCCACTTAAAAAAACTGGTGCAACTGTACTGTATTTACTTTAGTAAATCTGTCTCTAGGTATCGTAAATGGGATTATATTGGTAGAAAGGAAGTGGTGGCATGTAGCATAGGGAGTGGTAATAACACTGCCAGAGTTAGGGCTTTGGTTTCCAGTGGGGCGACTCATGTCACTGCTGTGGAAAGTGAGGCTCTTTGGGGGAAAAATATCCACTAAATTAATTTTGAGAAACACACTCCATACACCATACAAGGTCACACAATTCATTGTTATCTGTCCAACATCATAACCCACCCTTGCGTGTTTCTCTTTGTTGTATTTGTTTAGTTTTGGCTCAGGCGTGGCCAGTGTTGCGAGTCCTGGGTGGAGTCGTTCACAGAGGCTGACTTTTTGTTTACATCCTTCCACGCTGTAGCGAGAGAGGGGTCAGAGGCCATCTGTTTAATTGGCTCATTGTGTCTTCAATGTTGTGATAGAGCAAGTGTTATCTCTAGCCACATTGTACAGGATGTACGCTCCCTCACACTTTCCACGATGAGGATGGAAACTCTAAAATGGAAATCTGGCCCAGTGCTGGTACTTCATAGACTTCTTTGAAAGATGTCCTTACCAACAGCAGTGAGATGTACAGTATTTCCTCAGATCTGACCCTGCCACTCTGTCTCACGGTCCAGTGGAAATTTTATAGAGTCTGGTCTGATTTTATTGGTGTAGCTCTCCTTTCAGTGAGAGAAGTCTTTGTTTCACTAGCCATAATGACTTTAACATATTTTGTCTTAATGTTTACACTGGAGAATAAGACAGTACAAATAAGAGTGATTTGGATTTATATACTGTAACAAATGTTGCATAAATTTACTACTGTTGTTTTCTGTGAGTGTAAAATTGTTATTAATGCCCTTGAAAGTGCCTTGAAGCCCCTTTAGCTATAATTGATTTTCCGTGCAAGACATTAAGGAAACCACAGCTCTAGTGGGAGTAAAGTTTCCGTACCATGTATAGAAAATGTTGCAACAATTTCAGATAAGTGAGTTTTCTTTTAAGAAAGTCAGAAGCAAAATGTGATGCCTCAAAGGCCAGAGTGTTAATCTAAAGAAATTCTATTCTAAAGATTAGAACAATTGTGTTTCGTAAAATAAATAACAGTCATTTTAATAAATATGTTTATGCAATTGAACCACTATGTCCCCAATGTCTACTCTGGCAGGGGACCTTTGATGCATGTTGATCCCCATCTTTCTCTCCCCCCACTCATTTAATGTAATCTCTGTTGTCCACTCTCAAAAAAATGAATCATTTAAAAATGCACTTTTAGCCTACAAAATACATATACAAATACATAAGACACTTTTTGTAAAGCCAAAACCACCCTCACACTCAGAACATCAGGACACCCTTGTCTCAGTGACCAAGAAGCAACACACTGTATGATAATGTAATTTTTTTCTAGCTTTTTAAAAGCTTTGTTTATATGATAGCACTTGAATGCACCAGATAGGAAAAGTTTTCAAATCAATCAAAAACTGTTCTGTATTAATGTCTCACTAATGGAGATGGCAATAGAAGAAAGGAGAAAAGTGTTTCTAACTGTGGGCTCTGTATAAAGGGTTGTTACAGCTTACAAAGGCCTGGCAGCTGGGTGCTTAGTGACAGAGGGGCAGCCTTGACTTCGTCTTCTCTTGTGTCAGGCTCCTCCAGCCTGCTGCTATGAACATAACATACCAGCTTTACAGACAAACTGTATGTTGTCAGGGACTGACAGGTGATTCTGACTCAGAAAAAAAAACACCACAGGCACAGTGATTGAACCGAACATCTGTGTCGACCTACCCAGGCTCTTGTTCAAGCAAGGTTTTTATCTGCTTCTGTTGCAAGGCTCTTTCAGTTTTTGGTGCTAGTGAAAGTAGAGTACGGCCAGTGTGAAGAAACCTCAATATGCATAGAGACAGTGCTAAGTACAGTATACAGTGCTAGTTGGTGATAAATCAAGACCAAACCTGTCAGAAAGAGCTCCTTGTGTTGTTATTTTTGTATTAAATCCTGTTTTTGGCTGTTTCTCAGTAACACAAACCACTATCCGGTCTCTGTTTTATCTTATCCCCACTGGCACATCAAAAGTCATGTGTTGGTACTGATCTTTTGTGAGCTAGTGTTTATATCACCACCATCTGGGTTTGATCTGGAAGCTGCTGGCACATCGCAGTTTTGCACAGTTCTCTCTGCAAGGTTGCTAGAGATATTTGTTGATTCCCTCCTTCTCCTTAATTTCAGGTATACTTTAGGTCTCTGCACATCCCTGGTATAAAGCCCACAGATCAGGACATTATTACATTTCCTTGACTTCAGTTACTTTACAGTTTCCAGAAGGTTTCAATAACAACACATGCTGTATGTTTTGAAAGGCGGGCGATGTGCTACATTTTTTTTATTGTCAACAAATCCAATGAAAACACCATAATCAACATGATAGTTTGGCTCTCAGTACCAACTTTCCTGCCGTGACTGGGGCACTCAGCCCCAAGATCCATTTTTTTCTTACAGTGAATATACATGTTTAAAGGCGGGTCACAAAAATATATAGTTTCATTTGTATTAACCACGCTAGCTGCATGTCTCCCAAGCTGGTCCACCACTGTGGTCCACACTGAAATGTCTATATCATTTAATAACAACTACTGTGACGAGATTTTCGTGACATTTGGAATAGACATTTATGGTCTCCAGAGGTTGAATCATACTGACTTTCAGGCACAGTTTTTTTTTGCACTACTGAATAAATACAGCAGCAGGACAACGTTTAAACGACAATATCCAGTTTTATCTTAATGAAGGAACCCAGTGAACTGGTGTGGCTTTTTGGACAATGATGAAGGTCTTTGGCACAGAGGAATACGATAAATCATGGCTGGCAATTAATCCATTGATGGTTTTGGTTGTTTCATGGGATTTCTTTACAATCAGTTTGGGGTGGTAAAGTCCAGAAGCAAATTTGGTTCAGCTTAGGCTGAGGAAGGAGGATGATTTTCCAAATAAAATGTTGATTGAGTCCTGTTGGGTGTAGCTATGTTCTGTGCTAAATTTTGGCATATTTCACCAGAGATTCCCATGGTTCTTCCAGGTGACTTGTAGCCCAATTAAAATGCTTTCTGTTGCCCACTTCCTGGCTCCCTCTTACCTCCATGCCTGTTTATTTCTGCTGCTTGGGTTGCAAAGATTATCATCTTCCCTGCAGGAAACCTGACTAGCTGAGAGGAAGGGGAGACACAAATGAAAGCTCTGCATTGAGAGTGTTGTAGTTTACATGACCAGCGCTCACTCAAATGCAAGGTATTTCAGAAAAACAGTGAGGCAAAAAAAAAAAGATGTCAGTTTTACGTATTAGCCATAGTGTTATTTCAGATGTCAAGAAAGATACGATTGCAGGGATGATGATCATTTAATAAAATGATTTGAGCATGACGCAATTAGCAGCGAAAGGCACCCCAGCTAAAAAATGGGCTGGATACTACAGGGCTGCAGCTAGTAATTTAGTTTCATTTTCAGTATATTCTGTTATTAATGGATTTGTTTTGTGCTCTATAAAATGTCAGAAAACATTTAAATGCATGTAACAGTTTTCTAAAACCAAAGGTAACATTACAAAACCCAAAAGTATTCTAGTTTAGATTGGTATGAACAGAGAACAGCAGCAATTCCTCATCTTTAAAAAGCTGAAACATTAGAATGTTTGGTATTTTTGCTTGAAAAATGAATGAATGAATTAAATGATTATTCAATTATCAAAATAGTTTTTGTCATTTTCTGTTGATCGATGAATCAATTGATCCACCAATTGTTTCACCTCCAGTATGCTATATTAGTACTGTTAAAGTAAAGATGAATCACTTTCATGGTGTGTTAAGATAGCAAAATATTACTCCAACAATGAATTGTACAATGTTTTCTAATAAAACGCAAAAACATTATATTTGCATATCCTGATCAAATAGAAGCTAGACATTTGATTTTTTTTTATTCCATTAACTTGATGTTTTTCGAGGGATCATTGGATTGAGCAGGATACTGTTCTATTTGAGTGATTATAATCACAGTTGACTGATTGTCAAATGTGATTAAAACTCCTACAGTTCTCCTACAGTGTGGGTATCTTCAATAGAAACACACACTGGTCATAATAGTACTATTTTGTTCAGTCTGCAGTAAATTAGACTGTAAACTAATGACATGGAACATATTCCTGCTCAAAGCACTTTTCATTTCAATAAAATGTGTTGGGAAAAGATAATCGAGGTTTTGTCTGCATCCCCGGCATCATAGAAAACACAGCTGACGAGCATTTGACTTGCACAATGCCAGAATTCACTTGTTTCCTTTTAACTCAGTCAGCTGAACTGCTATCACTTAATGGTTGTATTCATATTTTACTCTTGCTCTCAGGGATTATGTGTGGTCAAGTGCACTTTATTTTTAAATTTCAGAGTTAATCCTCCTGCTGGCGATGTAGTTGCACATGGCAGTATTTTACTCAAATGAAGTTTAAATGGAGCTTCAGCATTCACACTGCTGCTTGAAAAAACACTTAACTCAACACTTATGAAACACTCCAATCTATGAAAGTGTAAGATAAACTTGGATGTTTAAATACTTGTTTATATACTACATACATTCTGAAACAATGCTATAATATTAAAATATACTTTACAGGAAATCAGATAAACTCTTTCACAAGTTACTTCTGGATCCAGTCCCATCAGAGGAGTTTTAATCAAGAAAGGAAATGTGAAGTTTGTTAGTGTTTGGATCTATTTTTGCCACAATCTTGTCTTCTATTTGCCACGTGTGACAAACTCTCTTATTTTGTCAAGAGAACATTAGTCAAATTTTGGAAGAGGGCTCCAAAACATATTTCTTACCATTTTTCTATGAGGTACAACTCAAGATGCCTGATTATTACTTATTATACACTTTATATGCTGGACTGTGCTTTTAGCGAGACTGAAATAGTATCTCAACATCTATTGGATGGATTGCCATGAATATTTGTACACACATTCATGTCTCCAGGCAATACTGACATTGGTGATCCCTTGACTTTTCCTCTAGCATCAACATGAAGTTCACAGGTTTTGAATGAATTGTTTCAACAACTATTGAATGAATTGCCATGACATGTAGTAAAGGGATTTGTTTGTTCCTCAGGATCAACTTTATTCACTCATTTTTTCATCATGTGCCATCATCAGCTCAAATTTTTAAGCTGTCTAATACTTTGGTTTATGTCCAAATACCTGCGTAACTAATGAAATTCCCATCAGCCTCAGACGTACTTTGTGTTTACTGCTGTGCATGCAAAAACACTAAATAAAGATAGTGAACATTGTAAACATTATACCAGCATGCATGTTTGAGCATGTTCGCATGCTGACATTAGCATTTAGCTCAAAGCAATATTGTGCCTAACTACAGCCTTGCAGAGCAGCTAGCATGGCTGTCGACACTTTTACTTAGATAGCACAGCCTTGATTTTTGTTGCCCTGTGAAACTGCTGTTTGACTCCAGTGCACAATGAACCTGTTGGTCATTAGTTGAAAGGCTTAAAGGAAGCATTGGAGGTGCTGATTACTCAGAGTGCGCCTGTACAACAGTGGCAGAGAGCCAGACTCAGGGTGTGTCTGTGGGTCCTGGAGCTGAACTGAATGGACAAGTATCCTGCCTCCCTCACATACTGCCCCTTTGAACCCTCAGAAAGAGATCATCCATTCTCAAGCATAGAATAATATTTCAAAGAACACCCCAGGGGAACTGTGTCCAGCTGAGACCACAAACTGGATAAAAGTGTCAAGCATGAGCAATGTCTTCCATATTTTGTTTCAATTTCACTTTTACAGTTATTGTCATGTTTGTTGAACTTTTCATCGTTCTGTTTCTCTTGTTAAATAAACTATCGCTTTGTTTTGCAGATTTCAACTTTGAGGCGGCAAGGGAGAACACTCTACCCTACAGTGCCTGAAAATGCAGAGAGGGAGGCCCAGAGTCTATTTGTCCAAGAGGTAAGCTGATTTCAAGACTCCCAAAACATATTTTCTTAATCAACTTCTTAGCGTGAGTAATGGTGTCCTACGCAAACATACAGTTTTCTGCCAAAGTTTGAACACACATACAGTATGTCACGTAAGAGATTTCCATTTGTGTTGTTGTCCAGGCTTTTCTCACTGGTTTGAAGCGGGCAGGACTCAAGTGGTGTGAGGATGATTGAATAGCAACATTTTAATCATATACCAGACTAGTGTGAATCATTACATTTAACTTCAGTGTACATTTAAGGGAAATATTGGAAATATTCAGGAGCAGTAGTCCCACAGCATGACATACACTAAAGGTAAGAGCTACAGGTCAAATCAGTGTAATTTTTATGATTATGAGAGAAACATTTATACAGGTCGGTATTAACCCAAATAAAAACACAAAGCATACATAAATACATTTACAAAACAAGTGTGTCTGTTATGTAGGGGGGTAAATCGAACATCATTGTAAATGCACAGATGATGAGTCATACATATATATTACAATTTGTAAACAAATCCACAAGTAGATTTGAAATCCACAAACAAAATCTTCATGATCCACAATTATAAAACACAATAACTGGCTTACTACGTGTGGATCATAGTCACCCTCTCCATGGTAAACTAGTGTCAAATTTGACTCTTGAATGCTGAGCTTTGTGCAGAATTTGTGCATGTCTTGAAACTGGTTTGAAAAAATGTTTAGACTCTCTGTGTTTGCAAATTGTATTTGTAGAAATTGTAATTGGTAAAACAGCGAAACAGTAGTGTCAAGATTCTGAAACAATCTACAAGTTTTGTGGGTCATGATGTGTTTATTTGTGGATTTTAAATCTATTTTTAGATTGTGTTTTATATTTGTGGATCATGAAGAGTTTATGGATTTCAAATATGTTTAGAGATCGTGTTTTGTGTTTACAAATTGTGATATACATTTGTGACCCATTGTCTGTACATTTACAATGATACTGATATAGATTTACCCCCATAGTTATGCAGAAGACATTAAGTAAAAACATCAAGCTCTATAACTGATAAAACAGTTACTGCAGTTTACTTAATTGCATAAAAGGCTTGGTGGCAGTAAATGAAAAGTCTAGAACAAAGTATATCGTCTGCAATAAAACCACCAATAGTGACACAAATGTGACTCATTAGCCAATTTGTGACCTAATAATAGCAGCAATATACTGTACACAGCACATCACAGCAGATCAGGAACTAGTCTGTAGAAACTGTTGCATAAATGGTATCTGGACTCATTACCGATCATTACTGGAGGCAACTGGACTATTTATCCTGTATTTCCTCTCTGTTTATGCCAGGGGACATAGAAATGATAAAGTGATTTTTTTTTTACAGTCCACAAGTTTATCAAACCTCTGGTTATTTTCTTTCATTGTTGTTCTGTAGTGCTGCCTGTCTGTGCTGAGACATGAACATATTTTCTGACAAATCATTCATTTCAATCTTATTTTCAAAACCTAAAGAGCAGTATAATTGCAGCAAAAGACCATATGACAGAACAAGTTTTAAACATTCTTAAAGACCACACACTGAAATTCCTAAGATGTGTTTTTTTGTAACTTAATTGCAGGAGAAAAATGCTCTTCGAGTTTGGGCGGTTAAAATTATAAATTATGGCTACAGGAGGGGAAATGTATATTCCTGTACCTCATCACTGTGATTTACCATCCGGCCCATTTACACAGATAATACTGTCTTTTTAAGCAAGAGACCAACTGGCTGCCCATTGTTCACCTTCCAGGTCAAAGGTCAGTGTTTAGGGAGCTTTGTCTGAAGTCATAAAGATACTAAAACTCCCGGTCAAGTGTTACGTGACATCACCAGGACAGCTGTGTGGGTCAACCCAGCAGGAGCCTCTCTGTTTCCGATTGCTCTCCTGATCAGGTTGCATTTCGTCTCCCTGTCGGAGCACTTCTCGTAAACGGCATGTATTTTTGCAGAATAGATACTAGTGAACTGCTCCTATCACTGCCTCTAATGATGAACAGATGTCTCCTTTCCAAGTAAAGGGAGATAAAGATACACTCCCTCCCAGTTTGTGCTAATTGATGGTTAGACTGAGGTCGAGTGTGAACTCTCACCACACCTTCATTTTTCCTTGAGGAATTCACTACATAGGGGTTTTAATTGTTGCTTAAAACAACCATTCTATTGTGATTGTGCTTTCTTGTGATTCACAGAAAGTGAATGTAAAAAGATTTGTACCTCATCTTGTGGATAGCTTTCTTTTTTGCTTAATGTCCTTGCCTTCTCTCGATATTTGACAATTATCAGACTTGCTTACGAGAACCTAATATTACAGATGGTCACAGTCTGTTTACAAGACTTGAAGTGTACTATTGCCAATAGTGACAAAAGATATAAATTCCTCTGTGGTTCCCCATGAAGCTGTGCAAAATCAGATAAATTATTCAGTGATAGTTGGTGCTGACGATGAAAATAAAACTGGGGCTGTATAGTTAGACAGCAGCGAGCTTACCAGACCTCAGTAGCCCACTCTATCTCTGCTACATTAGCTGCTACTACTAGTATACACCGAACTGCCAGCGGTTGAGTCCATTGTAAGTCAGACAATGTTGCGGGAGTGCAGTGTTTAATCGATGGAGTATTCTTTTAACGGTGTTAGTATGCTTTAACTGAAGTGATCTGACAACCTCCAACTTTCCGATATTGGAATTGGGAAGGCTGCTTTGGACAATTATGGAAACTTACGGAAAATTATGGTACTTTTCACCATATTTCAACTGTTATTGCATCTCAGCTCTCTGTGACTGTAAGCTTTTCGCCCCACCTTCGAGTTTGAACGTTCTGCACATCTACAGTATAAACACTTTTGCCTTTAAATATGATTGGATTGGACATCATGTCTTAAAAACAAGTTTATTTAAAGCCTACTGACACCTTAATACCATCCTGAAGTACTACTACACTGTGCATATTAAACTGTAATTTCTTTCCATTGTCTTCTCAGTGCATTAAGACCTATAAATCTGACTGGCATGTCGTCAACTACAAGTATGAGGACTATTCTGGAGACTTTCGACAGCTTCCAAAGTAAGTGTATACTTAAAAACATCAACACCACTGTACACTGTATATTCACAGGTAATGTGGTGATGTGCCAAGACATTCTTATGATGGGCAAGTAAGAACAGCTACTGCATGTAATTTATGGATGCCAGAGGGTTCAAACTAAGACAGTTCATGCACACAAAACACAAAATGACACCTTTGTGTTTCCTACTTCTGACAAAATGTTGCAGTGACACAGCATACAAATAATTTGTTTGCGTGTTTCCTTTTTCTGATTCACTCGATAATTCCTGACTGCAGTGGGTGTGGAAACCACCCTCATTGTCCGGAGATTGTGTCATCACCTCCAGCCTCATCCCTAAAGAATATCTATTTTACTGCCAAGATGTTAGAATATGAGTTGACAATGACCTTGACAGCATCACTGCTGCCAAATGCCCTGTCACTTGATTTATTTTGGGGAAATTAAAACAATACATCCTGACATAGATCGCCTGTTAAAAACCTCATACCATTTTCAGTTACCTTTTGGCACATTTTCATTTTCCAGCAGGCTGTATACACCTTAACATCTTTCCATGAACAGTCATGTGCTGGTTTTTAACACTTTCATTTGCACAATGTTGCCTTTTTCTGACTCACAACAGCACCAAATGTGCAAAATGACTTATTTAAAGATGTCAAAAACATAAAAATCACATAATCTCAGCCATGCCACCTCAGACCACATGTGCTATAAAGATTTGCAGACTCAACTGAAATGAAAGCAAATAAGCCATGTCCATGGCAGTTAAACGTTAAACTTAAAGTGCTAACATTTAAATTACTAGCTGTAAATGTACCTAAATATCAAAAGTAAATCATTAAGAAGAGTGTCTCTTTCCAAAGTTGTAAATGAAGATGATATTACAATACTTTCTTTGATATTAAAGTAAAGTTGCTAGAATCTCAAAATAGTACCAATGATGTACCAGAGTAGACAGGTCCCTTGACCATCCGTTGTACTTTGTGATGAAGTTATGTGTTGTTCCCATATTATTAATACATAGATGCCTGTTAAAGAGATTTAATTATTTTACAGCAAAGTATCCAGACCTGATAAACTGGCTGTCCATGTATTTGAAGTGGATGAGGATGTTGACAAAGATGAGGTGAGTCTATGTTTGCTTCTTTTTTTTTGTCTAGACATACATCCCTTAATATACCAAGAATAACTCAGAGTAATAAAGGCCATGTATTTGCAGTGTCTGTAGCACATCTGCATTATCCTGTTTCTAGACTGCATTTTGTCCTGTGTATTATTTACTTGATTAGAGACCTGGCCCAGAAAAGACTGGGGTTGAATGTGTTTATTCCAGTCATCAGTTTTGCCTTTCCTGTTTTCATTGTAGCTGTTAAAGACATAAAAGGCATTTTTGTGCCTAATAGCTGAATTTAATGGAAAGAATTAAGTGTAATTAGTCTCCAAACAAGACTAAGCAACATTTGGACGTTTTTTATCCTTTTATAATTCATGTATGAGGGAGTGGGTGTGTGTTTTTGCACAAATGAAATCAGTATTTGTTGTCTTTGGAATGGCGTGGTACTAGTGCACAACAAGGAGCCTCATAAGTCTACTGGCAGATACTCAGATTTGACTGATATAAAACTGTGGCTGAAATGTTATCGAACACACTATAAGGTCACGCTGCCTCACAAGATGTATGAAGATGATCCTGACCTTCCCGATATGTTAAACTGCACCTCCTACATTCAACAAGATGTCATTCAGTATTAGCTGAAATACACTGTTAACACACAGGATCTTTTGGATTTTTAGAAAACAACACTACAACGTGTCTCTTTTCCCTTTTACCGCGTGTTAGTTAATGCAGCTGTGGTTGAGGACATCTGTGCCTGGTCGTCAAGGGTCAGGGTCTGTCCTGCCCAGCCTCACAGTCAGCCTTACCCCTGACAGAACAGGACTTGCAGGACTTCAACACAAGACATGACAAGATCCAAATCACCCTTGATTCAACACCTGCCCCTCTCTCTCTCTCTCTCTCTCTCTGGCGTCAAACTCTTAAACAGGGAGATTGCTAGTGCAGATGAAAGAAAAGGATTTGAACTCTTCCTCTAAAAATCCCCAAAATAAATCACAATCAGATTTTTTTTGTGTGTGTATTTTGGATCACATGCTACATTTGTTGTGTGGTTTGGTTCATCTTCTCTTCGTCTGACTGTAGCTTATTCAACTGTTTGGTTTGCTGATTTTTTTGTTTTGTTTTGATTTGTTATTTCTGTCCATGACAAAGTTTTCTGGAGCAAACTGGAGTTCAGAAAGGATGAACTCAGTTGTTTGTCTGCCTCTTTAGGGACTGGTGAATGTTGTCTAGACACTGACAAGGAAAAAGAGGCACCGAAACTTTCCAGATGCTTTTTCGATCACAAGGCACACTGAAAATATCATAATTCCTGCCAGCACTTTTAAAATCCCCTTTTGCTTTATTAGACTGAGAGAAGAAGAAGAAGTGGGGCTGGACCAGGATGGAGACATCTTGAAAGGCCATTTACTGTTGTCAGTGTGTGAAACTGTCAGGGATACAACTGTCAGGGACTGTAGTCCTTCAAAGTCGGCATGTGTAACTGTAAGCGACACATCCTCCTTTCACGCAGGGCTGATCTAAACCAGGACAGGGCTGTAGAGTTTGTCCCCATCTCTTCTTCCTTCATTACACCCCTAATTGGTTTATTTTTACAGATTATGATAGCTGGTGGATCACAGTAGCTTTATGTTTGTTCATGATCTTACCCACATTTTTATATATGTGAGATGACTGGGTCCACGTGTCATGGATGTTCTGTGAAGATCAAGATGTTTATTTTGTTTAACAGTTAGTTTGTTTAATGTTCTTCTGCCTTCTTGTTTGGACTGAGACAGACCTACATTATGCTGAACTCTGTTTCATCTCAAACCGCAACATCAAAGATTTTCTGCACAAGGAGGGAAGGGCCTCGGCTGGGTGTGTTAAAAGCATTGGTGATATTATCCACTGCAAAATTATGTCATGTTTGGTTTTATTTAATCTGCCAAATATATATATATATATATTTCTTCTGCATATTTGTTTATTTATCATTTGTTTATGTTTCTTGGAACCAGGTGACAAGTTTAATGTATGGAGTCATTTGACCTATTTTTAAGTATTGCAACTTGTTTCAAAATGAAAAATGTGACATCATTTCAATCCATTTGGTGTTTGTATTCCAGTATATGGAAAACAAGTAGTTTCAGCAGTGTATGGAGTATCGTTGTGTTTTAAATTGTCAGATCTTGTGTCTTTGTCTCCTGCAGGATACGGCCTCCCTGGGATCCCAGAAAGGCGGGATTTCCAAACATGGCTGGCTGTATAAAGGCAACATGAACAGTGCCATCAGCGTCACCATGAGGGTGAGAAAGCGGACGTCCACATTTATGACTTATACGATTAGTCAAATAATCGATAATTTGATCGGCGGTAAATTAAATGGCAACTGTTTCGATGGATTAATCGTTTGGCATGTTCGCTTCTCAAACATCAAAAGCACATACTATCGAGAGTGTAGATTTTTTTCTTGAGTCTAATCTATGTTTTATCTTTTTTTATTTATTTCAAGACAAAATAAATTTTACAGAAGAAAAGTGAAAAAAGCAAACATCAACAAGACAGGGGTAGGGATTGGGGTGCACATGTCTTACTTTGTTATCCATATTGTCCTTAATTTGATTTTTAATTTTAATATGTTGTTGTCATATCATTTGCAGTGAAGGTGATCCATTTTTCCATCACATTTATATATCGCATAATCACAAATCGCAAATTTGCAAGTTATTATTTTTTTACAGGCATGTGTCTTATTTCTGTCAGCTTAATCTTATACTGCACAATGTTGAGCATGAGATTGTTGTGAACAAAACATTGCATTTTGTTTTCCAATAATTAAAAGTTGAATGTTTTTTTCTTCTTTTTGTTTCAGTCATTCAAGAGGAGGTACTTCCATCTAACCCAGCTCGGGGACGGCTCTTACAATCTGAACTTCTACAAGGATGAGAAGCCCTCCAAGGAGCCCAAAGGAACCATTTTCCTTGACTCCTGTATGGGTGTGGTTCAGGTACGCTCTAAAATAGTCCAGTCACCACTGTCTCGAAGGCAGCGATTGTTAAACTGCCAAGACCCCGGGTGACCCATTACCTGCTTTGCAAAACAGGATATCCCTTGGCCTGGTCCCTTGTGGAAATTAAAACGCTATTTACTGGGAATAAACTGACAATACGGACGTAGCAACTTCCTCTTCACAATTCTTTTCCCTGGAAATGTACTGTCCAACATGCAGGAAAAAAATGTATGACGTAGCAGGCAAAATTTCAACACAAATTTCTCTAACTGTGATGGACTGCTGCTGAAAAATATCTGTGAGATCCTCTCTTGTTCATTTCCCCGAAACCTGAGCTCTCCCCCTTCCCAAGGTCAGGCTTTACTGCTGACTCTCAGCTGGTGAAACAAGGTGAGTGCTGAGGTCTCACTTTCATGCACTTTCCATCGACCTCAGAAATCAATGCCACGTGCAAACATCTGAGTGTAGGCCAAGACTCACTGGGTGCATTATCATGTCACTGTCATCTCAATATATGGAAAGAACTGGATTTTACTGATGAATCACCCAGCTGGCATTAATCAGATATTTATTGTGGAATAAGAAGGAAGGTGGAGGATTTTTCCGGGACTGTCTGATTCCCAACATGAGAGGGCAAGAGTTAAAAGCCTAAATTGTAGAAGGAAGGAGAGGGGTTCACATGGTAATGCTTTAAGGTTTTTGGAGGTTTTATCAGACCAGGTGCCGTCCCCCGAGTTCCCTGAACCTCTACACCACCCAGTTACAACCACTTTCACTCTGTTACATTCCTCAGTGGTGGAAGAAGTGAAATAAGAGTGCACCTCCTGGTTCTGTCCAGTATGGAGGGAAAAACATACAGATGCAGATTGTATTGCACAATTTTTTGCGCCATAATACCATGGTACCTCTGCACCATAAAAATACATTTTAATAAAATGCCACAAACTACAGAAAGTTTATGTTCCTCTATATTTTCCTCTATATTCTATAAAATGATTAAAAAGGTCATATGCTTTTTGGCTTTTTCCCTTTCCTTTATTATGTTATATGCCTTTTTTGTGCATGTAACAGGTTTGCAGTGAAAAGCGCACCCCAAATTGAGTTACCATCTCCTACAGAAAACACTGCTCATGAACTGCCTGAAAACAGCTTGATTGTAGTCCAGCCTTTACTTCCGTAACCTATCTGCATCACTATGTAACATGCGCCATAATGCTCGGCTAGTGTGGCACGACCTCAAACCAAGCTAGTTAAATGCAAAATTAAAATGATGTTGGATACCGTTCAGGCAGTCAATGGACATAAAGTTATTACTGTGATGTAGAGACATTGCACAGTTCAAACTTTACATATAACTTACCACTCTGAAATATCTTGCCCCAGTGTAGGTTGTGAAGCTGGTTTGGGTTGTTATGCCTGTGTTTCGGGATGTACAGCTGAACCAAAGCTGTGTAATGAACTTAAGCGGCTTTGTTATGGGTCACACTACCTTGATTGTCAGCATCTACCCTACTCTACTCCTGACTAGGTACTGTGCATGTGCAACTCCCAACAAAGATTGAATAGAAGTGAGATGCTTCACTTGGTAGCTGTAACATAATTTGCTAAATTAAACCATGTAAACCTATTCTGGTACAACCTCTGAATAAAATGATGAACCTGAAAGTGAGCATTATATTACCTCTTTAACTATTTAACCCTCATTAAAAATTTAATAATATTTTATTTAGTTTTCCTAAATAATTACTACAAAACAATGTGGCTATACTAACCAAAAATAGAAATAATACACACGCATAAAGAAAATAAAAACAAATAAACCAAAAAAGAAAGGAATTTGACATTGTTAGTTTTTCAGCATTTAAGATTCTCAATAATGGAAACCTATTGAGGGCTATTGGTGTTCAAAGGGGTCACACTATTGTACATATACCAGAGGCTGAAATTTCTTGCTGTGGGTCACGGGATCATGTGGGATTCCCGTGGGATGCAAGTCAATTTGACTATTTATCATGGGAACAGTATGGGACAGGAAAAACAGTCAAGGGAGCGAGCAGGACTGGAATCATAGATCAGTTTTTAAATGCAAATATGTAGTTATAAAATAAATAAATACTATTTTCCGTTTTTTTATTTTATTTTTTTTAATTGGGAACAGGATGGGGCAGGAATCATTCTTCCTCGATTCAGACAGAACAGGAGTAGTTTTGTGGGATTGGGATGGGACAGGAGTGAAAATCCACTTCTGTGTCATCCCCTAACATATACCTCATTCCTTAATGTACAGACTAGCTGTGTAGACATTCAGATGTATACACTTACGGTACATACAAAATATGGAGCGATGCTGTGATGACCAGTCGACCAGAGGACCGGTGTACTGTATGCTGAACCTCTGAGGGTTTAACTGCAACATGTAATATCACAGCTGGAGTCTGACCGACACTGGATTTTATGAAGACACATAACATGCGCTGTAGATGCACATTACTTTACTTCATTCTCTTATTCTAAAAAAACTGGGACCAAAACACACACTGGGCTGGGTAAAATTAACGAGATGGCCTGAAAATATTTTGTGCTTTACTTGGTTATACAGTGATTATGATACAGAGCATGTACTTTAATCAGTAAACCATTCTGTTGGCAATTAAACTACTGCTGAGGGGCACTACTGTAATTCACCACTATTGCTAAGTCCCTTGTATAACATATATAGTTAAGGAGTTTGCTGCTCTGTTGAAGTCACAAATATCATGTGACTTAAACTGAACCAGCAGAAACGGCTCTGTAAGTGGGACTGCAGATGTTTAACTCTGCAGCTGTAATGGCATGTGGAGTGACATCATACTGAGCCTCAAGCTGCTCCTGCGCTTTGTTAAGCTGCCAACGTATGCTCAAACACAAAAAGCATTTGCCACAAATGAATGAGGTGACCGGTGGTCCCTGTGGGTTACGAAAGAGCAAAAGGGCTTGAAACTGTAAACTGATAATTGTGGTTTAAAGATTTATTTTCTCTTCTCTAATTTTGACTGGATTGTCTACTCCTTTCCCCAAGGATGAGTGCAGCTGTGTTTAGAAAATTGAAAGCTGGTCCTCCTACCTATCAGATGATTAAGTCTGTTTATTAAGATTCCAGTTTTATTCCCCCTTTCCATGTTTACTCAGCCAGTCTGCTGATAATGAGTCTCACTCCCAATCACTCCCACCCCCCTGTTTCAACATTGCAGACAAGCTACAGTGATAACTACTGCACACTGACAATAATGAGATGAGTAAACTGTTCCACTAAGAAATACTGCTTGAATTCTTTATTAAAATGTTTAAGCAAGTTGCTGTGTCAAAGACAAACTGCAGCTGAATCAGCAGTTATAGGTTCTGAACAGAGAAATGCTAAAGCCCAAATTGGACAGTTTGGAGGTCATAGTTCGGTTCTGCAGATCCAGCTCAATTTCTGTTGGCTTCGCTCAGCAGCTCCATCTCACTTTAGAAAGTCTCTGCTGTGGTCCTGGCAGAGCTAGAGGCTTTGTTACGCAGATGGAAATACTCTGTCCCTCCCTAACTCACATTGTCCATTTGCTTTCTGTGGCAGTTAAATTAAATCCTGGTTTAGCTTTCCATCTTCTTCCAAAACAGTGACTGATAAACTGTGTAATTTTTAGTCCAATGTATTGTGATTTACTTTTTACTTTGCATATGCATGCTGTATATGTACTGCATCTGTGTACTTCATGTATTTAAAATAACCTATTACATGAATCATTCAGTATTTATTCCTGCACTCTGCACCTTCACACTATTGTATTCTTGTTTACAAGTTACAGAAACAGTTTGACAAGTAGACACTGTCTGTTGTTCACTGTTTATTTATATAGATATTTATATGCACACTATAGTTAAATGTTTATGTATAACTATCTTTGTTCAGCGTTGTGCTCAATTTAAGCTGTACAACTAGTTCTGTCTTCCTGTAGATTGTGTGTAAGTACACTGTGAACCTAAAACTGGAGTCAAATGCCTTGTGGTTGTACACATAATTTGGCCAATAAAGCTGATTATGATACACGTCCGTGTTTCTGCAGGGTCAAACAGCATAATACAAGAAAGTAAGGGTAGAATTAAACGAAAGCAAGGTGAGCTGGCAGTTGTTAGATGTTAGCTTTGGATAGTGAGATGAAACATTCCTTCAGTCCTGCCATGTCCACAGTTGGGTATTTGATTTGATTTTTAAATGTGAAAAACTAAACTTAGTAAATCAGTCATATAATACCAGATACTAACATACTTGGCTAACATGACACCTACTGCTTATCAATAACAAAAAGGCTTTGTTCTGATTTTTTAGTGCTGCACTCTTGAAGTTTGACTCTTTTTATATAATGCATATTGTTTTTTCTCCCCCTTTTCTCTTCTTTCCTGATCTTATCTAATCTCCTCCTGCGTTGTGGCAGCAGAACAACAAGGTTCGGCGATTTGCTTTCGAGCTGAAGATGCAGGATAAGAGCACCTACCTGCTGGCCGCTGACAGTGAAGGAGAGATGGAGGATTGGATCAACACGCTCAACAAGATCTTGCACAGCAGCTTTGAGATTGCCATGCAGGAGAAGAGGAATGGAGACATTCATGATGGTGTGTGTGTTTGTTTTTGTTTGTTTGTTTGTTCGTCCATATTTTTTTCAGCACCTGAAGGAACACAATTGTGAAACGGAATATTATTTTGTGTTAGTCTTCTCATAAAATTATCCAGCTTCCTGATCAGTTTTTCATAGGCTTGCATAAATGCCCATAGTTTAATTAAGAAATCTCTTTTGGAGACTGAAATGTGTCAACAAAAAGACAATTTAGAGTTTATAGATCTGCTACTCAGTTAATTAGGCTGAGTTAGAAATAGAAAATGAATCTACAACCATAATTATAATCAATTAATCTTTTGAGAGAAAAAAAGTTTTCTGATTCTTGCTCTCTTTGGGGTTTTTTTTTGAACTATTGGTCAGACAAAACAGTACGAGAGAAGACGCCACTTTGGGAAATTGTAACGGACATTTTTTACTGTTGTCCAACAGTATAACATGACAGTATAATCATCACCACGCATTTGATACAACTTAATTAATGCAGTTTATTATATAAGCTATAATGGTGTGTAAGATGAATAATGCCTTCAGTTATTATATCCAAAATGATAATGAAACATGCTTGAAGATGCACTGTGTACTGTATGTATACTGTATGTACTGAGACATTTTTCATTCACACCAGTATCCTCTCCAATACTTCTTCCTGGACCTGTAGTGTTAGTCTTTGGCGATGTGATACCAGACCACCCAGGCTTTTAATACTCACCTCCTGTTTCATAGGAGGCTTAGCCATGGAGGAAAGAGGCCTAATGCCTCTGCACAAAACGCTCTGCTAATCTTTCCTAACTCCTCAGCTTTTAATAATCATGCTGTGCTTCAAATATACCATTGAGACCTGCAGTATCTCCATCTCAATCGTGGCTGATTCCTGTTGAATTACTGTTTACCAAACTTTCACATGTCAGTAAGCGATTAAGGAGGTTTTACAACACAAGGGGGGTTTGTTTATGCTCTGTAATCTTTGGTCTACGTCCAATGATTTCTTGTATGTTCCTCTAGATGATGATCTTGGAAAGTCAGACAGTTCCTCTGGCAGTATGGACAGCTTTCAGGTAGGTCCCACTGACTCGGCTGGGCACTCATAAATTTGTAAAAATGGGTAAAGAATGTGTTCCTGTAATATTTGTGTAATACATCTGCTCAATAAAAAAAGATGTGAAGATTGAAGACGTAATGAAGAGTGGCCTCTTTTGCCACAAACATGTGGCTTGAATTTTGATTTAAGAGTTTCTGGTTACACACCTAATTTCTCTGTATTTCATTCATGTTTTTAGATCTAATCTGACATTAAACCTCTTGTCATGTAATTTCTACAGTGTGACTCTTACATTATATATGCTCTATTAGTATATATTATGTGGGTTTCCTGCAAAAAAAACACCAGACCTTTAAAGATACACCTAACAACAGTCACCATGAGATATCCAGCAGTGGAAAAAGCGAACACTTGCTTTGACATAATGACACCTGCATCAAGAGTTTAAAGGACTTTTTTAAGGATAGAAACATCTGTGTTTTTTAAATGTTTTACCGAGTGATGACTTACAGGCTTCATAAGTTGTTTTGTTCCCCCAGAAATGGATATTTAGTGTTTTAGAATAAAGCTTTTCATGCTGTTGCAGCCCTGAGTGCTATGAAATAGTAAAGCCACGTGTGCATGGAAACTGGTGGTAACAGTTAATTGGGAAACAGTTTGACAGGTTACAGTGCTGCATTGAAATGTATGCTGGTACCACCTGACTCTCACCACTGAGCCTGTCTGCTCAGCCTGTAAAATATGAAAGCCTCATTTCCAGATGGGCGTAAATGACAAAGAAATGTTCCAATAATAAAACCAACTGACTGGAATCTCTCAGACGATGCTTCTGGCTTTTTAGACAGTTTGTGGTTTAAATCGATTTAGGAAATGCCTTTCTTCTCCTCAGAGTGCAAGAGATATAGAGTCTAGGATGAGGAACGAGACGAGACTGAAGCTGTTCACACTGGACCCTGACACACAGGTAATAAAGTGTAAAGCACATTTGAGTTCACTTAATCCTATATGGTAATAAAATCCAACTTAACACTGCCTATTGAAATATAATACCTTCCATTGTACTGTCTTTTAGAAACTAGATTTTTCAGGAATAGAGCCTGATGTCAAGCAGTTTGAGGAGAAGTTTGGCAAGCGGGTTCTGGTGAACTGCAATGACCTCTCATTTAATCTGCAAAGCTGTGTGGCCGAGAACGAGGAAGGACCAACAACAAATGTGAGACTTATCTTTTTTCTGGCCACAAAAGGCCCTAAATAATACAAATTTCATTATCTGGCTGACTAAAGACGGATAAGATGGTTTGTTAGAGCGGCCGGATGGACTCCCTCCATTATTTGAGCCATGGAAGGACTCCTGTTGGCATAGCAACCAGGCTACGTGTTCAGTAATGTCAAACAGTCTGTATAATGGAGTCTGATGTCCTGCTGATCCCCCACAACAGAAATTGTCTATTAAAGACTCAACATGTCACGTCTCCGCAGAGACACTGACATGAGACACACACACAAACAGAGCAGATACTTTGAAGCGTGTTCAACCAGCTCCCTCCACTGAAATTTTAATGGAATAGCTACTGGCTGTTCAAATGATAGGGGTGCACCAATCCAACTTTTTCCTGATCGTGATAGCACATTTCAACAACAAGGCAACTCAAAGTACTTTACATAAAACATAAAAGCAAAATAGGGAAATTTAAAAATACATTTAAATACAAATTTTAAAAAAGAGTTAATAGATGTAGATATTAATCAAAAGCCCTAAATTTTAGTTAATAAAAGGCAGGGGAAAAAGAAGTCTTCAGCCTTTATTTAAAAGAACAGAGAGTTGCAGCAGATCTGCAGTTTTCTGCAAGTTTGCTCCAGAAAATATGGTGCATAAAAACTGAATGCTGCTTCTCCATGTTTAGTTTTCAGTCTGGGACAGGAAGCAGGCCTGTTCCAGACAACCTTAGAGGTCCTGATGATTCATAACATAGTAGAAGATCAGAAATGTATTTTTGACCTAAACCATTCAGTGCTTTAAAAACCAACAGCGATATTTTAAAATCAAACGGACAGGAAGCCAGTATAAAGAGCTAGAGTGATGTGATCCACTTTTTTGTTCTTAGTGGGGACTCAAGCAGCAGAGTTCTGAATCAGCTGCAGCTGTCTGATCAATGTTTTGTGAGAAAAAATGAATTAAAGTCTGCGTACTTCACTGTGAGGAAATCATTGGAATCATTTTTATGTGAGGTACCATGACGCCAGATCCAGTGTATCCAATCGGTGCATCTCTTGCATTAGATACTGCATAGTTACTTTAAGACCGTGGAAATGTATTTTTTCCACATTTCCTGTTAAAGCAGTCATTAAAGAGGATGTTTACTTTGCCCCAGTCCAAAAGTAGTTGTAATGCAGTGATATGGTGTCCTAATTATGCAGAGTGGTTGACAAAATGTGAAAAAAATGTACAGTTGCAAGAATCATCAGCTTCATTTGTCTAATACAGAATTCTTACTCTTCTTCTCCAGGTGGAGCCATTTTATGTCACACTGTCACTGTTCGACATCCAGAATGGCAGAAAGATCTCCTCTGACTTCCACGTGGACTTAAACCATCCGTCCGTAAGGGGCATGGTGCCCAATAACAACAGTCAGTATATCAACGGGGGAGGGGACACCCACTCTGAGGGGCAACGGTTGGTCCACGGGGTGCCAGAGACAGCTATGCAGTATCCAAGACAGGTAAGTCAAAAGACATTGTACTATACACGGTGGTGCTTTGAGCAAAATGCTAACGTCCACATGCTATCATTGTTTATATGCCGATACATAGCAGGTATAATGTTTACAATGTCTACCATCTTACTTTTATTGTGTTAGTACAAAACAAACATTTGCTAACTAGCACAACACAAAATACAGCTGAGGCTGATGGAGATGTCATTGGTTTTGATTGTGTTGTGTCATATACCATATGGACACATGTCAACCTGATGATGACGCTAGAGGAAAAGTCAGAGATTCACCAAAATGATAACATGAACATGTATAACAAATTTCATGACAATCCATTCGACAATCCAACAGTTGTTTACTGAAAACCACAATATATGGCGATAGGGGAAAAGTCAGGGGATCAACAAAGTCATTAGGATTCATCCTCTGGGGAACATGAATGTACAGAATTTCAGTATTTCAGCCTGAATTTACTGATGGACCAGCTGACAGACCAACGTAGCCCTCTCTAGCATAGCTAAAAAACATTAAACATTGCTTTCTCAACAACTTCCCCGACTGAAATGTGTAAAATACGTAAAATACATATTTAACATTGAAGAAGTTCCAACATTTCTATTGTTTACACAGGGAGTGTTCTCAGTAACATGCCCCCACCCAGACATCTTCCTGGTGGCTCGCATAGAGAAGGTGCTTCAGGGGGGAATCAACCACTGTGCCGAGCCGTACATGAAGAGTTCAGACTCCACCAAGGTACTGACCCACACACAGACTTTCATCACCATCGTCTTGGCAAGGCAGTCATATTCCCCCGGACTCAGCAGATTCCAAATTATTCCACATTATACACAGATAATCATCCTGGTTTTTAAGTGTTGACAAGTTGCACAGACTATCAACAGAAGCACTGACTGTGGCTGTGCAAGTGTGGTTGTGCACAATGAAGGGAGAAAACAAGTGAAATGTTCTTTCATGTGTCTAAGAGCCTGTTGGCATATGTGTGTTATTTCTTTGAGAGTGTGTGTGTGTGTGTGTGTGTGTGTGTGTGTGTGGGACGTTATTAAGATGTATGTATCTATGCTGAGACTGGCAGCATACTGAATATGTTACAGTGCTCCAGGGCTCAGACCAACTTTGATGAAGCTCAAATAACACTTTGGTCCTGTTTTCCACTAGGTGGCACAGAAGGTCCTGAAAAATGCCAAACTGGCTTGTAGCCGGTTAGGCCAGTACAGGATGCCTTTTGCCTGGGCAGCAAGGTACTTTTAATCTCTTTTTTTACCAGCATGTAATCAGCATGGTGCACTCTTTCAAGAAGGACAATTTAAGTGATTTAAACACAAAATTACATATCATAACAACATACAATTAAACCTACATGGAGAGAAAATGAACCAACAACATTTATTTTTGCTCTCAAAAATAATTATTTGCATTGTGCTATTATGAACTGTTTTCAGTTGTTCTTGAATGTACATTGATTACATTCCACTAGTCCACATCAGTTTGTGCTTAAAAACCAAAGACCAACACAAAAATAGAGTTATCTATATAGATTAATTAAATAAAATGTATTCACTTAAGGTGTAACATTAATTTATTCCATATACCTTCATATAGGTGTAAATCGAAAAAATTAAGAGATAAATCAACTGGAAATAATTGTTAGTTTCAGACCTGTACTGTAAATTTTCTTCCTTTTTCCAATGAAACATTATCTATCAAGTACTTTTGCTTATTCAAACAGGGACGTGGACGGGTTCAGGACAAGAGAAATATCCCTGATAATTTTTTCTTCCTTGCAGGCCTTTGTTCAAAGATGCTTCAGGGACACTTGACAAAAGCGCTCGTTTCTCAGCTCTGTACAGACAAGACAGCAACAAGTTATCCAATGACGATATGCTCAAACTGCTGGCTGATTTCAGAAAGTTAGTAATACTTCAACAGTGCTTTGTGTTATACATTGTCCAAATAGTTTTGCACATGTTCTGGAAAGGAAAATATGGAAAATATGTCCATATACTGTAGGTCAGTTTTGAAAATAAGATGTTTGCTCACATCTGTGAAAGCAATGTGTATATATACCATTTGTCTCTGCTCATTCTAGTGTTTGGTAGACGATAGCAAAGGCCCTGACTTTAGTTTATTTTTCTTTCTTCAGGCCAGAGAAGATGGCCAAGCTGCCTGTAATCCTAGGAAACCTCGATGTTACCATTGACAATGTAGCCCCTGACTTGACAAGTAAGGCCTTTAAATTCGCTCCACGCAGCCAACATGAGACATGAAAGCTGTTCCTGCTCAGACCAGATTGGTCACGTTGTCTGCAGGCTGTTTATTTGGTCTCCCTCCCTTCTGCTTCTGTATATAGATTGTGTTACCTCATCCTACATTCCTGTGAAGCAGTTTGATGTCAGTGAGAAGACCAACATTTTCTTTGAAGTGGAGGAGTTTGTGCCGTGTATAGCCAAATGTTCTCAGCCTTTCACCATCTACAACAATCACCTCTATGCTACCCGAAGCACTTGAAGTACGACAGCCAAAAGTCATTCGCAAAGGTATCACAAACTTTATTATAAAGTGTTACTTTTATATAGGAATTATAATGAATTTGTCCTCCATATATGGCTTAAATGTTGCTCATGTTATACAGTAAACATTGTAACTGGAAAGATTCTCCAGCTTTTTTTCAGCAAAGACGATCTTATATGGTCTGAAGCTACATCACTTTTCTCTGATAGTGTGGCTAACTAGTTCAGTGTTGCTTGTGTGTCTGTCCTCAGGCCAGGAACCTAGCTGTCTGCGTTGAGTTCAAGGACTCAGATGAGGAAGAGGCTGTTTCACTGAAGGTAAGCTTAAATGTGTCCTGGAAGTGCTTCTAAATCCCCCAAAGGACAGCCCCTCATCACAGGAACTAATTAATTATTTATCATTCCACAGTGCATCTATGGCCGACCTGGGGGGCCTTTGTTTACCAAAAATGCCTTTGCTGCAGTATTACATCACCAGCACAACCCTGAATTCTATGATGAGGTACGACACATTGTGCCAAATGTCTTCAAATAGAGTATATGTATAACCCCAGAATAACTAAATGTTTGTTTGTGCTCTTATTACATAGTTTAAGATTGAGCTGCCAACCCAGCTCCACGAGAAACATCATCTGCTCTTCACCTTCTACCATGTCAGCTGTGATAGCAACAGCAAGGCCAGCACCAAAAAGAGAGATCTGGTTGAGATTCAAGGTGACACATTGCAACACCATAAATCCATAAACATATAGCTTCCAAAATCATATTATTTTAGTTTGACTTTTGACTCTATGTGTGTGGGGTTTTTTTATTGGCTTGACACATCAGGCTCTTAGCTGACTATCTTCCTGCTGTCTCCTCTCTTAGTGGGTTATGCCTGGCTACCCCTGCTAAAGGATGGCCGCGTGATCATGAATGAGAGTCAAATCCCTGTGGCTGCCAACCTGCCTGCTGGGTACCTTAACTGTCAGGAGGGCGGCAGCAAGGTACTGTAGAGTGCATCCTTATGTTGTTAAACATTGATGGTTTGGCTTCATCACCTGCTGATTAATGTGCACTATAACATTTGTGAATATGTTTTGGAGATGCCAAACCAAAAGCCGCAACCCAATATTAATATATTAAATTTAATATTTACCTACATTATGTAAAATGAATATTAGTGGGATATGAAAATGATAATGGGATATGATAGTGATAATGAAAATACTGCAGAATATTTACTAAATTATTGAGCAAAGGATTGTTGCTTTTTGTTTGAATTGCAGCATTCAGGTCCTGAAGTCAAATGGGTCGATGGAGGCAAGCCTTTATTTAAGGTGTCTGCTCACCTCGTGTCTACTGTCTACACTCAGGTTAGTTTTCCTTTTTAACAAACTGTGACTGTAGTAACATTTATTTCCTTTCTTTTGTTTGTCACATCTGAATTTGTGCTGTGATTTCATGAAAAAGCAGCTTCATGGGATCACTTCTGTATTCAGAACTTCTTCGTGTCTCTCATAGGATCAACATTTGCACAATTTCTTTCATCACTGTCAGAGTGCAGCGTCTGCTCCCCAGTTGTCAGGAGGAGAACTGGTCAAATACCTGAAGGTAAAACAAAGAGTATAATAACTAGGGATTTTGTACAAATACTGCATTAAATACTGATAAACATGCCAATTAATTTTACAAAATGTTTTTTTTTATTTAATTTGTTAAGATTGTATGTAAGTTCAGTGTTTTAAATTTTGGTTAATTTTTTTATGTATTTATATACTTTTGTGTAACTGTGTAGAGCTTAGGTCTTACAGGTGTTGTTTTTGTCTTCTAAGTAAATTCATTGGCTGGTAATGGCTGTAAGTGCTTGAGAGAAAGTTCAGGGAAACTGTTAAAGCTGCACTGAGTCATATTTAATCGACAATGTTGACATACAGTCTACATTTCTGTGTTGGCATATGCTGTGTAACTGTGCATATGCTCGCAAGGATCGAGCATTGGGAATTTAGTCTGAACAAAATAACATTTAATACTTTTTTTGATACCTAAAGGGAAAGGTCAGACACTTCTCTGTGTTAACTTGCAAGTTAACCGTAGCTCATTCTCACTGTGAACAGTCACACTTGGTTGGGGCTGAATCGCATGGAGATTAATGTCCTACTTTATGCTGTAGTTTGCCAACAGCACATTCTTCTGGACAGTTTGTGCAGGGCTTTTTATATTGCTGTTTATACAGAATTGTATACCTTACCTGCAAAGATTTGGCCGATACCAGTAAATCTGTCAAATGTCTACCATTAGAATGATTATTTTACCTTTTTTCTGTGGTGCTGGTAGCTCAGTTATCACTTCTTCCATTGTGTTGCACTTCATGGAAATCTTGCTGTTTCCCTGGTGGACATTGACATGGAGTGCTAAAACACTCAGTCCAATTCATCTCTTGGGTTCTAATGTAAACACGTCAGTGAACATGAACAATAGCCAGAGGGTCAAACAGCAGGTCAACTGTGCTGACTGGCAGCACGCCAAATGACTTGGCAGGGTTAGTGTTAGTCTCCTGTACACAGGCAATGATGCACTCTGCCATGTTCCACGAAACCAAAGCATAAGGTGTTGGTGATTAGCACAATGTTGTTCCCTCATGTCCTCCTGATGTTGTAGTTTCTTCACACGTTATAATTTATTAGCCTTCTGTGCTCTTTGTTTGAGTGGCGAAGGAAGACAGACTGTTTTCCACAGTTATTGTCCTCATTATATTATGAAGAACTATGCAGTCAAAGTCTACACAAATGTATCTCTGTGATGTGTTTACCCTCAGAGTCTGCATGCCATGGAGAGTCATGTGATGATCAAGTTCCTGCCCACCACCCTGAATCAGCTGTTTAGGGTGCTAACCAGTGCCACCCAAGAGGACGTGGCAGTAAACGTCACCAGGCAAGTCTCCCAGAGACGACCCTTGACCTAACAAAAGTTTAAAATTCAATTCATTTCATGTAAATTATGATAAAATGGAAATGTTATAATACAACTATTTTTAAAAACAAACAACAAATGATGATTTTTATATTATGCCTGCTGAAGTTCTTATGTCCGAACTGTGACTGACAGAGTGCAAGATATTTTAGTTTGTTCTCTGTCATAAAGAGATTTGGATGCTTTCTGGTGTGCAAGAACTTTGAAGTAATTATTTAAAATGAAGTTAAACATGGGTGGTGTTGTGAGTGAAGAATGTCTGTTAATAAATGTGGCCATTTTGCTTTTTCATTGTTTCCTCTTAGAGTCATGATTCACATTGTTGCCCAGTGCCATGAGGAGGGCTTGGAGCACTACCTGAGATCATATGTGAAGGTAAAGATATTCATCAGCTACTTATCACAACTCACTATCTATATTTTGTGTTTATACTAAAGAATACTCATGGTTCTCTCTGCATGTTTCTGATACAGTTTGTGTTCAAGGCCGAGCCATACACATCCCCCACCTCCCGATCAGTGCATGAGGAGTTGGCTAAAGCCATGACTGCCATCTTAAAGCCTTCAACCGACTTCCTCACGAGTAACAAGCTCCTCAAGGTAACATATTTGTTCCTTCTTAGAGGATTATAACTGACATGAAGTTCCTCTGTATTGTTCTCTGATTGATGTTTGTCTGCCCTGCAGTACTCGTGGTATTTCTTTGAAGCCTTAGTAAAGTCCATGGCTCAGTACCTGATTGAGAGCTGTAAAGTAAAGGTAAGTGTGTTCGACTAAGGGCTGTCTGCTCTTTATTACAGCTTAGGTTCTTCACTGTAGTTTACAACATGCCAAGTCTTGTGGGCAGCCACAGTACCACAGTCAAAGGATTGTGTATCCACAGTCTGTCCCACACTGCTGTGCAGTTTAATTGGCTGCATTTGTTCATACCCTATAAGGAACCACATCCCTGTGTTTAACCTCCACTGGTGTAATGGGGAGGCCACAGTGGAAGCCAGTAAATGCTCCATAAGAGTTGGTCATGGCACTCTGGACACTGTGAAGTTGCGGTTTAAGTACAAGGCTGGTGAAGCTCTATGTTTTTGTTATTGTCAACAAATCCTGTGAAAAGACCAAAACCAACAATATTTTAGTCCGTCTTGCAGTAGTTCCAACTTCCCCACCCTGTCTATGGCTCCAAGTGTGAGTTTTTTTTGGCATTGGATTGACTTGAATGAATATTTTGCAGTACCCATGTTTATCGTGACGAGAGAACATGGTTTCAGTGTGTGTCATTGATGTGTTGATCATTCATTGTTAGTCTTTTTGACCACAAATATAGAATATCACGAGACTTATCTATTAAACTGGCGTATATAATTTGATTTGATTAGATATTGATTAGATTATTATTATTATTATTTGATTAGATTATTACTGCATGATAAATTATTACTATCATAATTCAATAAATCAGCTTCCTCAAAAACAACATGAATCTCTGTAGCCCATGCAGAGTTGTGCTGTTCCAAAGAAAAACTTTCTTATTGATCCTGTGTTCTGACATATTAAGCAAACCATTCCACAATTCCACATCCAATAATAACATTTCTAAGAATATCTGTGCAACACCCTACAGCTGTCCAGGAATCAGCGCTTCTCAGCATCCTTTCATCACACTGTGGAGACTCTGGTCAACATGATGATGCCACACATCACTCAGAAATACAAAGACAACCTAGATGCCGCCAGGAATGCCAACCACAGTTTGGCGGTCTTCATCAAGGTCAGAAGCCACAGTTACTGTATCTCAAACGGAGAGAGAGTAATAGTGTACAGTATGTATTTGTTTATTTGTCATTTCCTTTAAGTAACAAGAGAATATATTTTCCCCTTCCCTTCTGTAGCGTTGTTTCAACCTGATGGACAGAGGCTTTGTGTTCAAGCAGATCAACAACTACATCAACTGTTTTATGCCTGGAGACCCAAAGGTACACTGACAATACAGACATTTACAGCTTTTACGCAACAACAAAATGTGCAAAGTCTTGTTAGCGCCCTGATTGAGGATATGGCTGTGCTTCAAACATGTTGTGAGCAAAGATTTGTGTGAGTGTTGTTTTAAAGCAGTCTCACTGGTTTCTGTTGTTTCTAAATGCAGACGCTGTTTGAGTTCAGATTTGAGTTCCTGCGCGTTGTGTGCAACCACGAGCACTACGTGCCCTTAAACCTGCCCATGCCATTCGGAAAGGGAAGAATACTGAGATTTCAAGGTGAGAAGATCATCAAATGTACCAAGCTGGATGGTAGTTACATTGGCTGTGTTTGAGGAGAATATTGAAATTAAATCAAATTGCTTTACTGTCAAAAGCCGACACAAATAAAATAGTTATACTTATTCTACAACTCATACATATAGTGTATAAATGTAATTAAATAGTAATTCAATAGGTTTTCTGTTGTTGTAGCAGTCTTTTTAGAATGTACTTTGTTTCTTTTTTGTGTTCTTCAATCAGCTTTATTATCTCCAAATGATACTGTGGAGTCATACGATCCTCTAGTAGGTAGGTGCAAGGGTGTGCTGCTTGCATGTCATCTCCAAAAAGAGCAGACTTCAGTTTTAATCATTTAACCATGACGAGAATGGGTAAAATGATTCGCTCCACAATCTAAACCCAATCAGTTATCTTCCACTTTTGCTGCATCCTGGTTGATGTGGCATGATTTATCTATCCTTCTCAAGACATTGTATTGAAACAGTCCATTTATGATTTGTGGTTGTGTTTATACAGAAGCTGAGATTGGGTCTTTGTGCAAAAATATTTTTTTCTGTCTGGGAGCGGTTTGGAGTTTATTACTAGTGAAGACACTTTGTTTTCTGTCAGTCCTAAGAAATCGGATCTTTTTAATGCTTGCATCCTTGAGATGCAGATTTTAAAAGGAAAATGTAAAAGCATGTGTTTAATTTGATTGTAGTCATTTTGGGGATATCTTTTGTGAGTGTGATTTGGGATTACTTCATCTGTCTTAAATAATGTTGGAAACTATCTGTGAACAGCTGCTGCTGTTCAATCATAAGATGTAATCCTGTTTGTATTTTTCTACTATGATCACTGTTGATGTGGAGCAGCCTGAATCTGTCAAACATGCATTCCAAGCTTTTCTGTAAATCTGTTTTTGCCTCATATGCATTTTTTCGATGAAAGCCAACAAAAATCATCTGTCAACAGGGGCGATATTTGCATTGTTCACCTGGTTTTAACGCCGTAAACAATCTGTATACTATCCATGCTTTCCTGTTGTCTCGTTATTGATTTCATTGTGACAGTATATTTGTGTTAAATGACTCTCATTATATGGAGCTGTTTGTCCTTTCACATCCTTTCTTACAAGCCAATTAGCTGATCCTGATCTTTTCTTCTTCCTTTTCCTCCCCTCAGACCTCCAGCTGGATTACTCGCTGACAGATGATTTCTGTAAGAACCACTTCCTGGTTGGGCTGCTGCTCAGGGAGGTCAGTACAGCTCTGCAGGAGTTCAGGGAGATTCGTCTGATAGCCATCCAGGTGCTGAAGAGTCTGATGATAAAGCACACATTTGATGACCGCTACATCTCCAAAGTAAGCAGTGCCTTCTTACCTCTGTCTCTTGTATTTCTACTGCACTTCGGCATCCGATGTGGGTGTGTGTGATCTTGAGAAGTTCTTTTGAGAGATTTATTTGTTTTTCAGAGTCAGCAGGCCAGGTTGGCCACTCTTTACTTGCCCTTGTTTGGTCTGCTCCAAGAGAACGTGAACAGGCTGAATGTGAAGGAAGTATCCCCGTTCCCCATCAACCACTCCAGCAATGTAAGGGAGCCATCTAGTGGCCTCTTTTTTTAATATTTTATCTGCCATACAAAGATTTTAACAAAACATAAGAGAACCCTAACTGTTGACATCTATACTTACATCCACACCTTAATAATGAATATACACTCTGCAAAGAAAGAAAAAAATGTAGTATTGAGTTAAAAGGTGAAGAAAAAGGGGAGGAGAAAAGGGTTCTGTAGCAATCTTTGATGATAAGTTATTAAATGTATATTCTGTATATCTCATGGTCTGATTTCACACATGGGCCCAAAAAGAACAACATGTGAACAGTGAAACATATAAAATATATATATATATATATATATATATATATATATATATATATATATATATATATATATATATATATATATATATATATATATATATATATATATATATATATATATATATATATATATAGAGCTGGAACCACTAACAATATTAAACACTGAAGTGTTTAATATTTTTGAAGTGGTTCCAGCCTGTCCACTCAAGTAGGCAAGACATGGGCTCCAGATATCTGTAAAACTGTTTTCCAGCAACATCATAGACTGAATTTCCTTAATTACAATCGCTACATTTTTAAAAAAGTTACAATGTTTTTGTTTTTATTACCAACCTGAGACTTTAATTTCTGTAACTGGGCTTACCTAAAAGGACTGGAGCACCTCTGACCAGAACTTCTGGGCCCTAGGGGACCCTCAAACACACTTAGTGGCTTTTCATAAGTGCCTACAGCCCTGTAGTATGTGGGTTTGTGTCCGCTTAACTGTTGCACTGGTGTTTCTTCAGAATGGAAGAGAAGATTCACATCTTACCAACGCTTTGATGACTCCTCCCAGGTCCAGCACCTTTCTGGACACTAGCTTACACAAAGATGTTTTTGGAGTCATCTCTGGAACCTGTGAGTGGAACGATGATGCTGAAAAAAATGTAATAAAATAAACCCAGACATTTTCTTACTAATATAAAACTGCTCCTTTGTGTTCTGACAGCTTCTCCTCACACATCATCGACCCCCAACATTAACTCTGTGCGCCACGCAGACTCTCGCGGCTCACTCATCAGCACTGATTCTGGCAACAGTCTTCCTGAGAAACACAACGACAAGGGCAACTCTCTGGACAAGGTACATCCCAGAAAGTGCATTTATTCTAAATCATATCAAGGCTTCATGTGACATGCATAATGTAACATTTCAGTGTGCCTTAGGCATATCAGAGGTCCCCTTGTTATGACAAACGTACCTCAGAAAGTCACCCCTTGTTAACTTGTACCATTAACTCCCCCACCTTATTTGTACGGCTGGCCGTGGCAGACGGAGAAGTTTGTACGGCGACATTCTGTCAATGTCCTGCGCTTCTTTGCGGAGAATGAAGAGTCCATGCTCTCCGTGCGCACCAAGCGTGTCACCATGGACTTCTCCCTGCTCTCTGTCCCCTGTGTGCCAGAGACTGCCCTGCAGCACAGCATTTCACTTCAAGTACAAAACGCCTCCTTCCTTCACACAATCATCCTCCCACCCTTAGGAGTGTCCCATCTGGGAATGTTAGAGAGTGTGTGAGAGTGTTCTAGTGTCCTAAACCCTAAGTCCTTTCTTTGCCAGATGATGATCAGGCTTTGGCCTGTTTGTTTTCTCGTGCCATACAGCAGACCTGCTATACCACAGGGCCTCTCAGGGTTTGCCTCTGCTTTTTTTCCAGATGTTGATAAGCATGCATGCCTGAAGGGATTTCTCCCTTTTGAGTTCCTCTCACGTGTGCTGTGTCATTTTTGCTTAAGATGATAGACAACCTCAAGCTAAATCTGAGAAGAAGGATTGGATTTTCACTGTCTGTACTGTTGTGTGTGTCTTCTGTTGAAGCTGTTTATATTTGTCATGTTTGGTAGCTTTTATCACAGTGTAAGAACATAAAGGGAAAAGGAGGACATTCATAAGCAATTTGCAGTTCCTATCAACCCTAACTGTTGTAGCCTAAACTAACTGCAGCACAGCTTCACAGTTTTTTTCCACCTTTTCAGGAAAACTAACTTTAGTTTTGAAGTTATCCGCTCTCCAAAACACCCGTTATAAAGCCAAAGCCACAGCTTCATGCTTTCCATTAAGTCATCCCCAGCCAGTTTCATGGTCTAGACTAACTGCTGGCAAAGGAACGTGCTTGGTATATTGCCAACCCCCTTGCTGTGGTAGAGCGGTTGCTCCACTGCTTTGCTTCTTATTTCTCCCTGCTCTCTGCTTCAGCTGGGAGAAATGGTGATTGCTTTTCACCGGCTGTCGTTCCACAATTTGTAGAGCCCTGCAACATCTGAGTGAATGACTCCACTAGTGTAGATTGACCACTGTAGTCCCACGCTATCAGAAAACTCTTATTGATCATGTCATAACCACTCTAAAAGTCTCTGCGTATCGTTTTTACTACTTTTTTGTGTCCAGAACACAGACCAAGACTAAGTTGTCTAGACTTTGCCTTTAAACTTCACAAGAAAATCTTGAAAGATTTTAAAATTGCTATGGTAAATGCCCTTTGTCTTTTAGGATGACAAAATATAAGCTGACAATATCTTCTTTTAGGCAGTACTTTGGTTTATCTTAATCCAGACAGAGAAGAGAGTCCTGCCAGGATAAGACACTTGTCTGTGCCTGACCAGTTTCTTTGGCCCTCAGAACCAGCCTGCTTCAACCCTCGGCAGTACCTTGCTGCGATGTGATAAACTGGACCAGGCAGAGATCAAGAGCCTCCTGATGTGCTTCTTACATGTGCTCAAAAGCATGTCTGAGGGTAACATCTCACATAATGTTTCTCCTGTTCTTTCTGCCAGAATACATGTATTCACTATTATCCTACTAATACTGAGAATACTTAAAAATCTATACTCTCTGTCTCATCCAGATGCTCTGTTCACATACTGGAACAAGGCTTCACCTGCTGAGTTAATGGACTTCTTCACTCTAGTCGAGTAAGACATCTTACATTACTTTTGTGACAACCCTTACATTATATGTAAAGGTTTTATTGTGACTAATTTTTCACTTACTTTTCCTCTCAGAGTATGCCTCCATCAGTTCAGATACATGGGAAAGAGATACATTGCAAGGTAATGTTGTTGTCAGCATCTGGACACAGTGCTTCAATGCCATTATTTTAAAAAGTTTTTGTGATGGTTTATGAGGTTATGATTCTTGATGATGGTTTTCAAGATCTGAATACAGTGGTTCCCAACTTTCTCTGACATATCCCCACAGCCCCTTAGGGATAAAAGTATACCCGTAATCAACACCACCCAACATGTTTCAGTTGTGTTCATTTTAAATGATATTGAACTGGATGTTGTAACTGTTAATTATATACATCTGTATATTGTGACAATATTTTCATACAATTGAATTGTCAGTTTGGTCAAGTTTGCATTTGTACCACTACCACTTGGAGTACCAGAAGCTTTCATCCACTTATCCATTGGCTATTACTTTTAGCTTTTTCACCATTTATTTATTACTTTAAGATTTGTATTTCAACCATTTATTCATTCATTTTAGTTAACTATTTCAATCCATTACTTTAAGATATTTCAGCCACATATCCATTACTTAAGCTGATAACCATTAGCCACCATTACAAACCCATCCCTGTCTTCCCAGGGTCCTACATTTCTAGTATGTGTGTCTCTTGATATTAACTAACATATTAAGAGACTGGTAAGGGTTATTTTCACAGCTCAAATGAAAATAGAACAAAGGGTCAAGTAAAAAGACAAGAAAACTTACGTCAGTGGGCTATAAGCTATAGTTGGGTGATTTCTACATATTAAACTCAATACACTGAACATTGGACCTAGAGAAAAAAACATTGTTGAGAACAAACCCTTTGAAAGGTGCCCTTAATGTGTCATATTAAGAGGATATTTAGCTGGGACCATAACACAGGACCCTCAGAAATATACTGTAAAGGCCATTGCCATTACTTTTAGCTAAATATTTAGATCTTTTTATCCACTAAGTTTAGCTACATATTTCAATTGTTTATTAATTACATTTAGCTTTCTATTTGACCAATTTCTCCTTTACTTTTAGCTAACTATTTTAGTTTGTATCCATTACTTTTAGCTAAAGATTTTAACCACTTATCCATTAGCTTTAGCTATGTTCACTGTGTATCTGTTACTTTAGCTAATTACTTTCTCTGCTTCCTTGCCAGTTTTCACAACTCTCAGTTCAACATGTAGTGTCTCAATGGTGGCTATTTTTAAAATCAAATTGTTTTTTTCTTATTTCAAATGAATTGAGCTATTCCACAATATGGCCACATAACCAGTGGTAATTGCCCTTGGTTACCCTTGGTTGGGAACCACTGTTCTAGTAGATAGATAACTGACTATTATGAGAAGACAAAATAATTTTTCTGCAGTACATTACTGCCGCACTTCATGCAATATGGTAATGATATAGCTACTTATTGCCTTTGTTACTGCCATTGTTGATCACCCAGTGTAAAACAAAATGACTAATGTGTGTGTGACAGTTCAAGGGTGTGACTATATGTTGAGCACAATTTTTGACAAGTAATTTTTCAAACATGCATACTGTGCTCTCTCAACTACCTGGGAGCTCTGGCCTTGACTCCCAGAGGGCTTTGGGTGTTCACTCTCTCTAACCTCCCACCACTGTTTCTATCTCTATTCACTTAAACGCTGGCAAGTTTAACATAATGAAATAAAACCCGGCTCCTGCCCTCTCCTGCTTCGGTAAGACTAAAAGTGGAACGGACTTTCTTAAACTAAAAATGCATGACAACTTCTCATCATATAGTTGTAGTGCTGTGATATAACTGCTGGCTATAAAATCAGATATAGCGTGTGTCTTTGTCATCTTTATATGCATGGCATTTGCTGTAACTACTACTTTAAACATGCTTCTTCTGTTATGATAATTATCTAATTAAACTGCATGCCAAACAATATACATAGTACAAATTTAATGCATAGTGGTATATGTGTAAAGGACACCTAAAATGTTTTCCATCCAGTGATTTTTTAAAAATTTATTATGACACATTTAAAATCCATTTAAAATGAGCTAAATATTTAACTAGATAGTATGACCCAAGGTATGAACATGAGCAAATCTGCTTACACCTCTTAAGTGTAATAATGGTTCATTATTCACCGTAACGTGCTTCACTAACTCTGGCTCTGCTACTAGTCAGCCATCCGTCTAACATTGTCCTGTTTCCTCATCAGGAACCAGGATGGGGCAGGACCCGTAGCACATGAGCGGAAGTCTCAGACTCTGCCTGTGTCCCGTAACAGGGCGGGAATGATGCATGCCCGCTTTACAGCAGCTCAGCAGCCTGGATAACTCATACACTTTTAACCACAGTAAGTGCTCCATACTATAATTTTCATCAAACATCCTCTACCCGAGCCCCCCCACCCCCACCCGCCGCCGCCTTGTGCTTTTCAACATCATCTTCATCAGCATCACCCTCTTCCTCATCCTGTTTAAGCCCAGCCCAGCTGTCAAGCAGAGAATGCCTCATAAGATATGGGTGCATCTTCAATAAATTAAATTGAATTAGGGCCACGGTAGCTGTGTGTAGCATTAAGCTATGTGCTCACTCTGTTAAATGACATCATTTAACACAGTTTCTTTGTGTTTTCAGTGTAAGAAAGATTTCAAGTATTCTTGGAATATCTGTAGACCATGGTAAGAATGTAACAGGTTGGCAGGCAGTTTGCGGACTGTTACTGGCTCTGTTCATTTGGTTGAATTAAGAGCATGCCTATTTCAACCGAACATTAGCTTGTCATTCCTCTGTCCAGCTCATTTGCTCTGAACTTAACTTTACATTTCATTCTCTCAAAGAAAAGCAATCCATGCGAATTATGAAGCATTTCATTCCAAAACGTCACCTGTGTGTTTAAAAAAAAAGGTTCCTTGAAATTATTATTGTTCCTGAATATAAGAAAAACCTCAAATGTTGGCACTCAAACAAAATTATTTATACTACTTGTAAACTCACCAATGTGTTCACCTTTCATTTGATAAAAAGTACTGATTTTGTTAGTAGTAGTAAGGTCATTTTTGTTTCAGTTTGAAATGAAACTTAATCTTTTCATTATAACTTCCATCTTTCAAGCAAAGGCTTTGCCTTTAACACTAAAGTCTCATATTTTAAGAGATATGATATGATATTTAAATGGCCTTTCTGGAGAGTCTTTATTTGGAGTGTACTGGTGGGGGTGAAACAGCTACAGCTTTCTGTTGTGTCTTCTTCAGCCTACAGTCACTCAGATGCAGACGTGTTAAATCAGTCACTGCTAGAGGCAAACATCGCTACTGAAGTGTGCCTGACCGTCCTGGACACGCTAAGTATCTTCATCATGGGATTCAAGGTAACATATATAAAATATTACTTGTCACACATGAATTTTGCACTGGAGCCATTTTTTAAAACAGTATTTAGGTTATCTAATGATTATATTGATGTTCCCTAAAAATCATGTGGATTTCTGTTTCTGTTTTTTTTCTGATTTTTATCAGATTCTGTCACTTTCTAAGATGATACTTTCTCTCTCCACAGGCCCAGCTGTGCTCTGACCACGGCCACAGTCCACTAATGAAGAAGGTGTTTGAAGTCCACCTGTGTTTCCTACGGATCAATCAGTCAGAGACGGCCCTCAAGCAGGTCTTCACCTCCCTGCGCACCTTCATCTACAAGGTGTGAAGGACGTTGGTTCCCTGCCTAATGATGCTCTTTTGTTGTTTGTTCTGGTCTTAGGCGTTCCGCCATAGCTGATGACCTGTCTGTCTTCTTCACCCTCTAGTTTCCCTGCACATTCTTTGAAGGGCGTGCTGACATGTGTGCTGCTTTCTGCTACGAGATCTTGAAGTGTTGTAACTCCAAGCTGAGCTCCATTCGCAGCGATGCAGCCCATCTGCTGTACTTCCTCATGAAGAGCAACTTTGACTACACGGGTCGCAAATCTTTTGTCCGGACGCACTTACAGGTGGGACACTCCTACTGTGAATCTAACGGGTCTGTTCAAAAAACTTTGGTTACAATAATCAACTGCTTATAGTAATCATTTTGACCCAGACAGGTCATTGCACTATATTTAAACATAGAGCATTGGGGTGTGTGGGCCCTCAAACACTTCAGAAGTAAAGCTAATGTCAATAAAACAGAAGGGTTAAACAATATTTAATCATTCTTCATCTTTCCTTTTCTTTAGGTGGTGATTGCTGTCAGTCAATTGATAGCTGATGTGATTGGTATCGGAAGTACCCGCTTCCAGCAGTCTCTGTCAATAATCAACACCTGTGCCAACAGTGACAAAACTATTAAGGTCAGCAATTCATTATGTTCTGGTTCTGCTTTAACCGTTAAAAGTATATATGCCTAAACTAGCACTAACATAGCTGACTGTTGTGATTTCTGCATCCTCCCTAACAGAACACAGCTTTCCCATCAGATGTGAAGGATCTGACCAAACGTATCAGAACAGTTTTGATGGCCACGGCTCAGATGAAGGAGCATGAGAGGGATCCAGAAATGCTGGTGGATCTGCAGTACAGCCTCGCCAAGTCTTATGCCAGCACGCCTGAACTACGCAAGACCTGGCTGGACAGCATGGCCCGAATCCATGTGAAGAACGGAGACCTGTCAGAGGTCTGTGATAAGAGCTCAGTCTGTGTGGCTGAATAGGTTGGACTTTGGCATGATGATGGCCAATTTAACATGCAATAGATGCACTTTAGATTAGACAATATCAAATATCAAATATCAAGTACTGATATATAATATTTGTTCAGTTTATTGTGAGCTGAAGTCAATTCTGTGGGTGACCTGAGTTGTTCTTGATGTTTATAGGCGGCCATGTGCTATGTGCACGTTGCAGCACTTGTGGCAGAATACCTGCGGAGAAAAGGTGCTATAATAATCTAATATATCTAATCTAATACTCTACTTTCTTTTGCCACACAGCAGCTGTGTATTCTGTGTAGGTCTCAAGAATTATCAGCATATCAGAAAAATATTTAGAAATATGTTGGTGCTCTCTTTTTGAAATCTTTCTTTAATTTGCTGTAAGAAAGATTGTGAATAAGTGTTACATTATGGCCCCATCTCACGCTGCGTGCAGGCATGATCAAGCAGGGCTGCTCAGCGTTCCGTGTTGTGACTCCAAACATTGATGAAGAAGGAGCAATGATGGAGGACGTCGGCATGCAGGATGTCCACTTCAATGAAGTATGTTTTACTAATGTAAACAAAAATGATTAATCACTATATGTTTAATCTGGCTGTGCTAAGACTTTTACAATTCAATGTGAAATAGGATACAGTCTGTGCCCCATAGTTTTATATGATTAGTTAACCTTTTCAGAAGAAGACGAGCTCCTGCACCCACTGAGAACTGAATGCTCTTTTTGCTGCTTTTTTGTGAGTTGTTGTGGACAAAAGCATCTGTTGAATAAATTTAATGTAATGTTAATGTATGAAGCTGAAGAATATTATCTGTCTATCTGTCTATCGGTCTATCTATCTGTCTATCTGTCTATCTATCTGTCTATCTGTCTATCTATCTGTCAATCTGTCTGTCTGTCTGCAAACACACCTGTTTCGGCACATGTTGCTGTATTCAAAATAAAGTTTCTCTTGAAGGAGGAAATTAACCCTGAATATCTGCCTGGGAGGTGTCGACTTATCAGTGACTTTTTATCTAAGCTTTATTTTCTATTTTTCCCTCAGGATGTCCTCATGGAGCTTTTGGAGGAGTGTGCAGATGGACTGTGGAAAGCTGAGCGTTACGAGCTCATCTCTGACATCTACAAGCTCATAATCCCCATTTATGAGAAGCGCAGGGACTTTGAGGTACAAGGCTGCTTCATTCTAAATTTTAATTAATTCCCCACTAATTTATTGTAGGTTGTGACTTTTGAATCTACACTCTGTAATAAGATTTTTAATATGATTTGTGTTACTTTGCACAGAAACTGGCCCACCTGTATGACACGCTGCACCGTGCATACAGCAAAGTGACAGAGGTCATGCACACAGGCAAGAGGTTGCTCGGCACCTACTTCAGAGTGGCGTTCTTTGGCCAGGTGAGTTTAATGGTCATGTAACATATTCTGTCCACTAGTGTGTTATTATTAAACCTATTGTTTATTTGATTCCTGTGCTAACTGCATTCAAAAATGATTTAACAAAAATAGCACAAGTATAAATTTATTTGGTTGCTGGTGTTGCAAAGTAACTCACATTGAGCATGGGGGCTGCTGTTTTTATTTTTAAGAGCATGACCACATCCAGTGGCATTTTGTGATCCACTCTAATATCCTTTTCTGTTTTTTGTCCTCTTTTGAAGGCAGCGGTAAGTTGTGCAGTAGACCTTGATATAGTCTTTCTGAGCAGTCTTGTGTGTGGTGTTGTAATCCATTGCACCTTTAAGTCAAAGTTTGCTGCTTCAAGTTACAGTAACAATCGGCCTCCACTGTTGCTTTCTGTTTTTTTTGGAACCGTGTTGCATGGTGCTCTTTCACTTCTGCACTCATTCAAGTGTTGTTGCTTTTTGTGTCACAGATCTAAGTTAGAAAGATTTTAGTACTGACCCTCATTTTTGTCTCGTAGAGTTTTATAATTAATTTGTTGGGTGTGGTTACCTCCACCTGTGTGCTTTTATAGAGACCCACAGATCCATGTCTCTCTTGAAATGTTGGTCTGATGGTTACGCAGTAGTTTGAATTAGAGTGTGTTAAATGTATTCTTAGTATTTAGGAAATTCTAATGAATAACACTGATTTTATTTTCTGCTGTCCACACCCCTGTAGCAGTACCAGTTTACTGACTCAGAGTCTGAGGTAAATCAATATGAAAGCCAACATCACAGTTGGACTGCAGTGATGTGTTAGGTTGTGTTGTGCTCCTTTGTTAATGCAGTCAGTGCTATTTCAAGTGCATTGCTTATCTTTTAGCCCTTTAACTCTTCCTCTACTCCAGCCTCAGTGTTGTCCTAATCATAGTAGGAAACCCTTGAAGGGCTAATAGCAGGATTCATCTCTCACTGGGTAAATGCATGGCCTCCCCCATCTGTTCATGGAACTTTACATTTGCATACAAGACAACTGACTAATCTAAGTGCCCCCACCTCTGTCCTTTGGTCTGTCTCACTGAACTGACACCAGTTGATATCTTGCAGTGGTGTTTATTTTTATTTTTTTGTCTATGTGCTTGGACATTAAACAGAGGGTTGTGTATTTGTGGAGTCTGCCAAACCTGTCGGTCCAGACCTGAAACTGAGAGTATTTTACCATTTCATTATAACAAACTGTTGGAATGACTCCCACTCACAGCCCATGTACGGTTTGATGTGGAACTGTTTGATTCTTTACATGATAAACTCATTTTTTTAAATTAATTTTGAAAATGTTTTATCTTTTTTAGGGCTTCTTTGAAGATGAAGATGGTAAGGAATACATCTACAAAGAACCCAAATTCACACCTTTGTCAGAGATATCTCAGAGGCTCCTTAAGCTGTACTCTGACAAGTTTGGACAGGAGAATGTAAAGATGATCCAGGACTCGGGAAGGGTAAGACTTTGTTGATATTTAATTTTTGAATTTGTGAGGACTGATTTTTTTTTTCAGAGGGCCATATGATATACAAAATATGGTGCTGATGTGTTGTAATGGCATATATTCTCTGCAGATTAACCCCAAAGACCTGGACTCTAAGTATGCGTATATCCAAGTGACACATGTGACCCCTTACCTGGAGGAGAAGGAGCTGGTGGACAGGAAGACAGACTTTGAGAAGAGCCACAACATCCGTCGCTTTGTGTTTGAGATGCCTTTTACCATATCAGGCAAAAAGCAAGGCGGGGTGGAGGAGCAGTGCAAACGCAGGACTATACTAACCAGTAGGTAACCTTAGATACAGTACGTGGTAGTAGCGCATATGAGAAGCTGTTTCAAGGGGTACTGCAATTCCATAAAACTGAGGATATTTTTTCAGAGCCTCAAAAGACATTATGCAGCTGCTATCACAGGCTGAGTAGTTCTCTGCAACACCAGTAAACTGAGCTTCATGTTCTTTAAAATCTGTGTATTTCATCTTTGAGATAGTATTTTGTAATGAAATATAGATGAAAATAAACAAGATGTTGGCATCTTCTGCATTAAATAAATAAATTAAAATGGGAAAAAAACTTTTTTCCCCCCACATTTTGCTCCCACACTACCAATGCTTCCCATTGTCTGTATATTGACACAAATGAGAAAAACAGTCTTCAAATACACACTCTGGAAGGCTATCACGTGGGTTATCAATTGTTGAGGCATTACATTACCCAGAGGTCCTGTGCATGATTGGAAGATCTTGATTAGATTCTAAACAGTCAGCTGTTAGTCAAGGACCTTTCCTAAACCTAATCACATTTATATTGTTTTATGGTGCAAAAGATCCAAAAGTTCAACCTTATATTCTTATCTTTATTATCTGAGAGAACACATATGCGTGGACCCTAAGCTGTAAAACTCAAAAAGGCACATGCAAGAAGAAAAGATTTATAAAAAGAAGCCAGCAGTTTAATTCCCCCGTGTTGTGTCCCCCAGCTACACACTGTTTCCCCTACGTAAAGAAACGGATTGCGGTGATGTATCAACACCACACTGATCTGAGCCCTATCGAGGTGGCCATCGATGAGATGAGCAAGAAGGTGGCTGAGATCAAACAGCTCTGCTCCTCCAGCGAGGTCGACATGATCCGTCTGCAGCTCAAACTACAGGGCAGCATCAGTGTCCAGGTGCCTGCTTTGAATTTTGTCAACTTAGTGTATATGCACACAAACAAACACCTGCTTAATGAAGTGATCATGAAAAGAAATGACATGGCTCCCACATCCTCCCTCAGGTAAACGCAGGACCTCTTGCGTATGCTCGAGCCTTTCTGGACGATACGAGCACCAAGAAGTATCCTGATAACAAGGTCAAACAATTAAAAGAGGTCTTCAGGTGAGATAAGATGTCAATACCTTATAATGTGTGCACAAATCTTGATCAGGTATTACTACTTTGTATAACCCATCTTAACACTTTTTTTTGGAGCAGGAATTTTGTGGAGGCATGTGGCCATGGCTTAGGCATTAATGAGCGGCTGATCAAAGAGGACCAACAGGAGTATCATGATGAGATGAAAGCCAACTATAGAGACCTAGCCAGAGAGCTGTCCATCATCATGCATGAGCAAGTAAGTATCATTAACTAACATATTAGTGTAATTACTTTCTGCATTACTCATGTTACCTGGAATCTGCCTCTGAGGCGGGTCTTGGCAAGTGAAGTTAACAGAGTGTCATTCATTAAGTGTTTGATTATGTGATTTACAACATACTCTTTGATAACGCCGTTCTTTGTTTTTCCCTTGTGCTGACATGAGCAGATTGGATGGTAATGCAAGAAGCAGCAGTATGCAATAAAGACTGAGTTGTTAATTGTTGGTCCAGCCAGACACAAGCATTCGTTCTCAGATATTAGTTAAATTTCGATTGCTGTAGAATTTTGCATTGTCAAACAAGTAGCAATCCTGATGTTACAGTACTTCTTGACCCATCTCTGTCTTGTGATTGTTATATAATCACCATTTTTAGATCAATGTCTTATTTTGAGATTAGCTGAAACATAAACCTACGTACACTATTGTACTTTATTCTTTAATCTTAATCCAAGGCCTAATTTTACAGAAAAAATGCTTTTTAAAAAAAAAAACTGCTAAAGGTAATATCCATCTCTTTACCTTAGAGGCACTGAGTAGATTGGCAAATGTATCTGATCAGATCACAGCCAAGCCTTATCTTTATATCCCTGCAGTAAATTGGAAATCAAGTACACATAAAGTATTTTCAAACACAGGACACTCACATCTGCTGTCCATCAGGCCAGCTAAACCTCCTGATTAAGGTTGCAACTAACAAAGCTACATGTAATCTGCCGATTATAAAATGTCCATTACAATTTCCCCAGGTGACATCTTAAAATGTGTTATTTTGTCCAAAAACCAAAGCTATGCAATTTACTATAATATACAATGAGGGAAGGCAGGAACTGCACAGATACAGAGGCTGGAGCCATTAAATCTTGGGCATTTTTAGATGAAAACTGTCAAAGTGAACCGCTTATCGCTTATTAATTTTATGTCAATCAATTAATTGTCTCTCAAAATCCACATATTATCCATCTATCATGAACACTTCTGATACAGCAGCTGGCTAGAGCAACAGTCACTTAGAGACTTACCTCTTTGAATTGTATTTTTTCTGCATGTGTGTACAGTATGTATGTATGCATGTAATGTGTATATCTATGTACTTTTGTGTGTGTATAAGCAGTACCTGAATGTGTGTGCATGCATTTGCGTTTCTTTTTGTGCATACATACACAAATGTCTCATATTTTTAATTATATTCTCTTGATGTTACATGGGTTGTTTATTTTTTACTTTTTACTTATTTTTTACTGCACCTTAAAGGAATAGTTTGCTTTCTGGTGAAGACTGATACAACTATTCTTTCTGTACAGTAAAGATATGGTTACAGCTAGCCACTGGTCAGCTTAGCTTAGCCCAAAGACTGGAAACAGTTAGCCCGGCTCTCTCTAAAGGTAACAAAATCTACAATTTCAACAATTCGCCACACAGAGCGAGGCTATCTTTTTCATCCTGTTTCCAAATTTTATGCTAAGCTAACCAGCTGCCGGCTATAACTTCATATTAACTCTACAGGCATGTGAGTGGTATCAATCTTCTCATTTAACTCTCAGGAAGAAGACAAATATGGGTTTTTCCCAAAACGTCAAACCATGCCTTTAAGGGCTTCACTTGGCATTGATTAAGTTACTATGGTATCTAAGAAGGGATTGTAAATATTTGTGAATATCTCATTCTTCCTTCCTTCCAGATCAGTCCCGTGGAAGATGGCATGAAGAGTGTCCTTCCTGACTCGCTTCACATTTTTAACGCCATCAGCGGCACACCAACCAGTGCCATCATCCAGGGCATTCCCAGCTCTTCCTCTGTGGTGTGATGCTATGACAGCGCCCCCTCTATACCTGTCAGCCAGGCATGCCAGTGATGGCATGTCGTCGCATCTAAACTCGATCCTGCTTCTCTTCAGTCAGCTTAAAGGGAAACTGACAAAAGCACGGGCATCTCTGGCCACCTACCTCTCAACTTTCACAGTGAACCATGACCAAGGCACTGGACCTATTTAATATATACACATGGCATGGTAACGTGTTGGATGTGGCCAACTTAAATTTGACATTATTGAGGTGAAGCCTGAGACCTGAGCAACAAGAGAGGGGATTGCGCGGGAGAGACGGCAGACTTTCTTCCTGCTTCGTAGCATAATTTGTAATGAGACACAACCTGTGTATTCCCTCACCTGTTTCTACCTAAAAAATGACTGAGCTGGGATTTCCATGGAGATATTCCTGTTGGGATTTTTAATATGCATGTCATGTCATTACATTACACCCACCACCCTCCCAACAGCTCATCATTTTTGTTTATTTTGATAATGTTTCACATTGTGTTTTGTATGTACAGTATTCCACTTTTATAAGCCACTGTTTTGATGTCTTGATGAACAGTATATACTGCATACATTGACTGCATTCTTGTACATGAAGTTATATTTCTACAAAAATGCAAATTTGCAAAAGGGCCTCCAATTGCTCATGTTAGCATTCAACCTTAAATCACTTCAATGTCTTAGAATGGGAGCGTTTTTAAATATTTAAAGCTGTTGCATACAAAAAGTATATTCCAAGTTGTTTATTAATGTATATAAAGAAGGAGAGTGTGCAATATTTGCAAAGTATCTTGCTGTTGGCGCTCATACACTGTAAAGATGATGTTCACCTTCTTGCCAAAGCGATGAGGTGTGGAACCAGACACTATGCCTACTGTGGAAGTAATATGAAACTTTTACCATTTTAGTGTTCATTGAAATGTTCAAGAAATTGTTTTATATTTGGGGCAGCAATGTTGTTGTTTTTTTATTTAACAAAAGTCACTGTTCTGCTGTAAACAGAGATGTTCCTTAAGGCTTTTCTTTTAAATAAAATACACTCATTTCTTTGCATTTGTACTTGTGAATCCTCCTTTATTTCCACCTTTATTAAAGTTTATTGTTGCTTTTATTCCTAGATTTGGTTAAGTTGTGGAGTGCATAAGTTGTGGAGTTCTTGGGAATTAATGCATTTCATGAGGCGTCAGGGGCTGAACATAGGTGACTCCATATCTCCTATATCTTGTGTTCCCACCCATCATAAAAGAAACAGTCAGCAATGTGGAAGACAGATCAAGGGCTAATAAGAAGCAATATTACCAAAACACTCCCACTAGTGAACAGTGAAGGATAAATTATCAACTGCTCCCTGCAAGAAGTTCATAGGAACATCAAACTGCAGTAGAAAGCAGGCAGCACCTTCACTCAAACATCATGAAAGGTGAGTATCCTTTCTTTTTGGGTGTTTTTGTTCATTTCCACAAAACTTCCATTGCAGAAAAAGTTAACACTCGAGGGACAAGTCAGAACAAACTAAGATTTAAATGCTGCTGTATTGTTTCTTAATTCCATAGTGAAAGAGATGTTTTTTTCAAATATAACAACATGGAGGCAGTTAAAAGGGTATTGTTTTTCTCTCTTTTTATCTTATGTGCAGATAACAACGATCTCAAGAAAGGGAAGAAGAGCAGAGGGACGGTAAAGTATTTACTGTATTACTGCTATAAGTTACTGAATACGAAGCACTGCTTACACCCTATTTGTTTAGGTACTTGCATTCGAGTATTTACATTTACGTTACTTCACAATTCCACTACATTTTAAATGGAATTGTACTTTTTATTACATTTTTATTTACAGATTAAATTTTTACACACACAAATATGATCAGTTTATACAATAAAATGGATTGTTACAGATTAAAATGAGGTCCAAGTTGACCAGCCACAACAATAACTTACTGCTTAATAATAGTGACGATCCGATAATATAACACTGATACAGTTTGTTACCCACACTTCTGTACATATACTTGTACCACTGCTGTACACTATGCTGCTGTTTCATTTATCTATTAGAGCAAAGAGGTGTGTGGCTACCCGCTCAGCATCTTCTTCATTGTTGTGAATGAATTCTGCGAGAGGTTCTCCTACTATGGCATGCGAGGTGAGAATACTTTATTCTAGAACCTCAACCACAGGATTATTTTTGTAACCATTACAACGAAGCTCCCATAAAAGTGATTTATTTTTCAACAGTGATTTGTAACAGTTTTGGAAAGAACACACAAATGACGTCATCCTGCCGATAGGGAGCATGGGCTATACATTTTGTCTTTAATGTGGAGGACTTGCTGGATATGTGACTAAATATTTCAGAGCTGATAATGTGCAGTCTCAGATTGATACTGTAAAATAAGAGGAATCGTATGTTTTCCCTGCCTGTCCCCAGCTGTCCTGGTGCTGTACTTTAAGTACTTCTTGCGCTGGGACGATGACTTGGCCACTTCCATCTATCACACGTTTGTGGCTCTCTGCTACCTGACCCCTATCCTTGGGGCCATTGTGGCTGACTCTTGGCTGGGAAAGTTTAAGTGAGTGGCTGCCTCAAATTCCATTGATTTAATTATTTTGTCATTAAACATATGCAAGTAGAGGGTTTCTCAATGATGGTATTGTAAAGTATGGTAAAGTGCAATTCTGGGGTACTATATCCATTTTCTGAAACTTTATACTTCTACTACACAATATTTCAGAGGCAATATATTGCACTATTTACTCCACTACATTTATTAAACAGATACGTAGACAGATACAACTTGATACATTTACATTAAAAAATGTATTATAAAACACATTCATTGTTAAAGATTAAACCACTGGTTCCCAACTTTTTCAGCTTGTGATTCCTGACAAAAAAGCAGTTTCTTCTTGCGGCTCCTGGTCATGTTTGAGATGTTACTGAGCTTTTATCTTTTCCACCACAGAGTAATTTCACATCTAGCCTACAGAGGTTAAATTATATTTTAAACCCCAAAAAAGCAAATATTGGAGAAAATTACTAAAAATGTGTGTATCAAGAGTTTGTTTTTTGTGAAAAACATTAAACATCTAGTATATCCCCAGATATATTGTGTGACCTACTTGTGGGGGGCCAAAACCTTAGGTTGGTTGCTCTGGACTAAAATACATAACTGTAAACAAAATATTTAAACAACCAGCTACAACGATAAAAGTCTACTTACGCTGATGCATCAGTATTAACAATCAAATAATGGAATATATAATACAATATAAAGAGGTCTGTTTTCTGCAGAATGAGTCCTTCTACTTTTGACACTATAAGCACTCTTACGTATTTTTACTCAGGTAGACTTTTGAATGCAGAGCTCTAACTTGTAATGGAGTATTTTACAGTGTTGTCTTTCCTTCTTCCCCTTACAGGACTATCATCTACTTGTCCATTGTCTATGCAATTGGCCAGATCGCAATGGCAGTCAGCGCAATCCATGACATCACTGACTCGGACAGAGATGGGACACCAAACAACATGACCTTTCATGTGTGGGTTTCTATTCCACGACAGAAATAATTGAGTCAGACCCCAGGATGTGAGCTTTTGGCAGGCAGTTATTCATTATGGGTCACATATTTTTGCAGTACTCTCTGCTCATGCATATGTTCCTCTTCACATTCAGTGCATTGTCCATGGTGGGTCTTTTCCTCATCGCTCTGGGCACTGGCGGCATCAAACCTTGTGTTGCTGCCTTTGGAGGAGACCAATTTAGTGAGCATCAGGTTAAAACATTACCTAACTTCTGCTCCTACCTTAGGCTTAATGATTCTCCTCTAATGTTTAACCATTGCCGCTGACATGGCATTGAACATGTAATTGCAACATCATAAGTTCCAGTATTTTATTGCATTTCATCTTTCCTCTCACTTTTGTTGTTTCCTGTCACTGACATTACTGTCCCTAGAGCCATTTCACTAGCCTTGCAAAAAAATGAATAACTGAATCACTTCAGAAAAGAGTTACAGATCATTTTCAGCATTGCATGTAACACATAATAAAAAGTCATTGGTGTATTTCTCTGTGCAGGAAAAGCAAAGGAGAACATTCTTCTCTGTGTTCTACCTGTGTATCAATGGTGGGAGTCTCCTGTCAACCATTATCACTCCAATCCTGAGAGGTAGATATGAGTAGGACATAAAGTTTCTGGCGAACAGTGCCATAAACATGAGTGCAGGTGATAATGTCTAATAACAGTCCTTGAGTATGAGTGAAATTTAAATTATAATTTCATCACAGTTGTTTGTCTCCATTTGCAGCTCAGGACTGTGGTATCTACAGTAAGCAGAAATGTTATTCTCTGGCCTTCGGTGTCCCTGCAGCACTAATGGTCATTGCACTTGGTATGTCTAAACTATTTGGAGACTGTGATTGTAAACATAAAGCAGAGATGTAAACATCTGGTACATATGTGTACTGATAAGGATGTTGTGCCTGTGATGTCCCTAACAGTGGTGTTTATCGTTGGAAGTGGCATGTACTACAAAGCTGAACCACAGGGAAACATCATGCTGGATGTGTGTAAATGTATTGGGGTGAGTCCGGTTTACACCATTCATATCAACACATTCTGCATTCATGTGTAATTAGTAGTTTCTCTATGTGTTTATAAACATATTTCTCCTTTACTTTGCTCTTCTTTCATTAAGTTTGCCATTAAAAACCGTTACAAGCACAGAAGCAAGCAATTCCCAAAGAGGCAGCACTGGATGGACTGGGCAGATGAAAAATACGATGTAAGTTTTGCTCTATTTTATTCTCTAAAGTTTTTAACAAGCTCTTTTGTCAGTGGAATAACAGCAGTTCATTTTGCGTCTATCTGTGTTGTAGAAACTCCTCATTGCTCAAATCAAAATGGTGCTGAAGGTCCTCTTTTTATACATCCCACTTCCAATGTTCTGGACCCTATTTGACCAAAAGGTATTGTAAAGTTACCCTTTTTTTCTCAGGGCAAGATCAATTGTTGGCAGTGGAAATTGTAATAAACTCTGTATCTCTATTAAAGGGTTCCAGATGGACTCTGCAAGCCACCACCATGGATGGAAACTTTGTAGGTTTGGTGATAAAAAACAACTAATAAATATATTCAATTAACTAAAGCAATGTGTTCATGTAATGTCTTTGTGTCTGCAGGGATTACTTGTTATACAGCCTGATCAGATGCAAGTAAGTTAAAAGAATTGCATCATGCTTGTTTGGACTGATGTACTACACTTTATTTGAGAAAATTCTCACTGGGCAATTTATGTTTTTGAAAGACTGTCAACCCCATCCTGATCCTGACTCTAGTGCCTATCATGGACAGCGTAATCTATCCTCTGATCACAAAATGTGGACTGAACTTTACGTAAGTACTGCTGGAACTGAGTGAGGCAGCTTTGGGGCATATACAGTATCTGTCAGTCCTTTACTGGGTAATTAAATAGCTTCATAGGATTATTTAAGAACATTTACTTTGACAAATGCAAGATGTCTTGCTTTCAAATTTTTTGTTACAAAATCCATCCATTTCATACCCTCAATTTCTTATTTCATTTTTTGTGCATAAAATTATTCAGTTTGTTGATGAATGTTAGATGAAAATATTGACACCACTCTAATGTCTGTATGGTAAATATAAAGTTACAGCTGAGTAGCTTAGCTTACCATAAAGACTGAAAACAGGGGCCAACAGGAAACGGCTTGCATGGCTCTGTCCGAAGGTAGCAAAATCTGCCTATCAGCACCTATAAAGCTCACTAATTAACATGTTATATCTTCCTTGTTGAAGTTTTCAAATCAGTAACAGAACTTAATGTTCCACTCAACAGACCTCTGAGAAGAATGACAGTGGGGATGTTTATGGCAGCTATAGCTTTTGTCTGTGCTGGTGTGGTTCAGATTCAAATTGATGTAAGTAGAAAACTGTTATTGTGTTCCTCTCCTTATATACTGTAAACGTCCAGGTGATTCATTCACAATTCAAGTTAAAGCTAACTATGTTACAAATATTTTCAGAAAACACTGCCCACCTTCCCATCTGCCTCCCAGAGCCAGCTGAAATTACTTAACATGGGCAGTGAAACGGTGACAGTTAAACTGCCCGGCAAGGAGCCTTTGTTACTTTCTGCAGCTCAGGTCTGTACATTAACACAAAAATATTACAAATCTATCCATCCATCGTCAACCGCTTATCCTGCGTACAGGGTCGTGGGGGGGCTGGAGCCTATCCCAGCTGACATTGGCTGAAAGGCGGTGCCACACATAGACAGACAACCATTCACACTCACATTCACACCTAAGGGCAATTTGGGAGACACTAATTAACCTAGCCTAGACTATTATAAATGTGGGACTCACAATTTTAAAACGCTGTGAAAATCAGTTGAATGCAATCCAAAACACTACGGTTTATGTATACATATACACCCATACAATTATACAATTTCAACAATTTCTTGATTTTCCAGGCCAGTGATCAATTCTTCACATTTGAAGCAGAACACCTCCTCGTTTCAGTAGGCAGCCCTGAAGTGACGAAAAACATTTCCTTGGCCAAGGGACAGCGACAAACGCTTCTCATTCCCTCAGTCTTCAATGAAACGTCAGAATGGCTGTTGGTGAGTTTGAAGCACAAAATAATTAAAAGAAAGACACATAAGAGGCCTTTTAATGTTTTAATTAATCAATGTCCATTGTCTTATGTCCTCAGACTAATGATTTGACGTCCAAGCCAGAACAAGGCAACAATGCAATCCGGTAAATTGACTTTGAAATGGCTAACAACGACCAACTTAACTAGTTTGATAATCAATGAATTGTTTTAGACAAAATCATATAGTGGCAGCCCTCATCTTTATCTACAGAGTAAAAAGTTATACTATTGATTTTACTGACTGTTTTTTTCTGGCCGTAATGTTTTTGCTCAATGTGTATCCATTTCAGATTTGTGAATGGATTGAAAACAGAAGTGAATGTATCAACTCCTGCAGCTGACTTTGGACCGATTGAACCATTTTTTTATTCCAACTACTCCCAGATAAAAAATGGAAAGTAAGTGTTTTTTTCCATCCTGGATAATTCACTGTTTTTACAATAGAGTCTTAATTTTATGCAAAAAACAATACAGTTTATTAAACTAATTTTCTTTTCTAATGATCAGGGCCACCTTTACGATACGGAGTGGTTCACAGTCATGTGAATACAGCAGGGACTTTGGATTTGGAAGTTCATACACCTTCTTTATCCCCAGCACTTTGATCTTTGGAACAAGCGTAAGTTTCACATATGACTTTTAATATCAATAATATATATTTAACATAGCTGTTTTAAATGTCATTCCAACATACATGTGTTGAACCTGTTAGGGAAGAATCATGCTGGATCACTCTGTATGCGATAACAGATTATATATTAGGTTTATTTATGTGTGTAATTAATATTATTTGTGATTATGTACAGAAAATTAAACTACATCTAAGGACATTTATAAATGGCTTGTATTACAAGTTCTTTCTGTTGGGATATCTCTGAAAACTCACATTTAAACCAGGTCAAAAAAAATGTATGCTTGATGGCTAAGGCTGGTGATATTCTGTAATTTTGTTCATATCAACGGATCCTCAGAAAAGCCCATCAATGAACTGATCCAAATATAGTATCCAAAGCCTGCAAAGCTGTATTCATCTGTCCCATAGAGCTCCATTGTTGTCAGGAAACTATTAAGTGGACCGCATCTTCCTTTATTACAACAAATATGGAAACTGTAGTGTATTTTGAGTCAAACCTCACAAAGATGAATAATGAAGTTCTGAGAGTGAAGTTTTTCACATAAAATGAAACCACATTTTTGTGTACCATTTTTAAAGACTTAAATCTTAACAAGGCACTAATGCACTTGGGGTAAGAGCAATAGACATGGTAGTTTAAAGTTTGGATTAATGCATTGCTGGTTTTGGTCTTAAACTTTAATTTACAAATTGGCAATATATAAAAATATAGTCATTTGTATGCGCTGGCAAAATTCATCCAGCTACGTTCTTTTGAGTCACACTGAAACACTGCCCTAAACTGAACTACTGTAATTATTTCTGTTAATTTGTTTTAGTGTCAGGAGTTAATTACAACATCAGAAGACATCAAGCCCAACTCGGTTCACATGGCTCTCCAGATCCCTCAGTACTTCTTCATCACTGCAGGGGAAGTGATGTTTTCTGTTACTGGTCTGGAGTTCTCCTATTCACAGGTAGTTTGAACACACCTTATTTCAGTGCTGTACTATCAAAGGAGTTGTAGGACACAGTACATAAGAATATTTGATTTGCTTTGTCCTCAAACTGTATAACAGATCTACATAATGTTTGTTTTTTGTCTCTATTCATTGTGTATCCTTCTTTTCCATCTTCTAGGCACCTAGTAACATGAAAGCTGTGCTGCAAGCAGGCTGGTTGTTTACTGTTGCTATTGGAAACTTCATCGTGCTGATTGTTGCTGAGCTCGCAAAGATTCCCGAACGGGTAAAAAAAAAAAAAAAAAAACTACTCCCACTTATTAAACTCAACACTAATTATCAAAGACTAAAGGTGACAAAATATTTCTAGTGGACAGTGTCAGATGTGTATTTTTGTGCAATGATGATGCATTAATGCCATGTGTGTCCCTCTGTCTCTCTTCTACTCTTTCAAAGTGGGCAGAGTACATCCTATTTGCCTCGCTCTTGGTTGCAGTGTGTATCATCTTCTCCATCATGGCGTATTTCTACACCTACATCGACCCTACAGAAATTGAGGCCCAGTTCAAGGCGAAGGTTAACGAAGATGACGAGGATGATAAAAGCCAGCTACGGAAGACAGAGATTGAGATGGTCAAGAAAAACTCAATTGACAGTCATGATGAAGACAAAGACAAACAGACTAAAATATGAACATTGGGAAAAGCAGATTAGATCTCCATAATGCATTTATATTTTATGTTTAATATTGATGCAAGGTAGAATTGTCATATTGTGTGTGTATGTTTTAAATATTTTATATATTAATGCCCAAATAACTACTGTGAGCAAGCCACAATAAGTTGTCTAACATTATATTCTGTACAACAAATTCATATGTGAGCTATAGTACAAAAACGACAGATGAATACTACTATTCCATAACATGTATAATTAACATATTATTGGATGTTATTTTGTTTTATGTATGTGTAAGTTATGTTCAAGTAAGCACTACAAATAAATCTTGTATGTGTGTTTTTCATTCACAATTCTTGTCTTGAGATCTTTTGCCATAGCACCACTGAGCATGTAACTGTTATCCATATCACTATAACAACCGTTTGGTGTCTTTGAAATGCTGCTAATAGTCCTTTTCTTATGGTAGGAAAAGCACAGGCGTTACAAATAACATTTAGGGTGGCTCTGTTCTGCTCTGTGACCGTGAATTAAATGAATCAGATCCCTGAAACTGAGGCAGCTAAATTGAAGTCAGCCATCGTTATTGTATTATTATTACAGATGTGCTTTTCCATGACAATGAAAAGGCCTAAAATATATCTGAGATGGCAAGAAGTGGCTCTGTTTTTTTGTACAACAATGCACCCCAAAGTTTAACCAAAGATAGTATAAGGCCTTTACAGTTACTCAAAACGAGTATGTTCCACAGTCTTTTAGTACTAAATACATCTGATCTGATTTAGAGCTTTAGTGTTTTATTTAATACACAAAAAATCTGGTTATCAAAAATTAATTAATTAACTTCGGGCTTTTCGGGCTCATGGGGTCTAGAACTGCTTGCGTTGCCCAGTTGGTAACTTAATACAGCCTTCTTCTTACCTGTCCATCAAACCACAAACGTGTGAAACTAGTGTGAAACTTGCACCTGTGTAAACTTCTTTCCTTTTCTGTGACGCTTTTTGGTTTTCGAATGACGACATGTGCACGGTCTACTCTTCCTCATTCTGATTGGTCCTCCGGAAAATGAAAATGACATTAACCAAGATGGCGCTGGGCGACAGAGGAAAGTGATGAGAGGAGAGAAAAGCAGACGATACAACTGTGTAACACTGTGCATGTGTTTACCCTGTGCGACTATTTCAAACCAGACCTTTATCATATCACCGGGAGACTGTCAAGTGCGTGCTGAGAGACCGCATTGGTCTACAGAGATATAATAATCCAGCCAACTGTTTGCTAACTAGCTGCTAAAGTAGCTAGCGCAGCTAACGTTCGCTAACTGCGGAAGGCAAGTGAGGAGAAGGCTGGCAGGCAGTTCGACAAGTCAGGCAGCTCTTTTGAAATCGAGAGACCTCTACGTTTGATACATTAACTGCCCTCACAGAGTTTCCAGCACGGATCAGGTCATCCAAACTAGAGGTCAGTTAGGAAAGTAACGTTACACGTCTGATAAGGACAGCAGAAATACAACGAAGAAAGGCGTCATCTTTGCTGATCTGACGCCATGGCTCATTCCCCTATTCAAAGTGGACTGCCGGGGATTCAGGTAAATAAAATATGTTATTGTACTATTAGCTAATTCTCAGAGGCAAGTTTGTTTGTTTTAGAGCCATCCCACATGTTACCCAATATTTCCTCTTACCTTCAGCTCGGAAGTTAAATTAGATGCCTGTAAAAAAAACTTTACGACACAACTGCATCTTTAACTGTCTTCAACATTATCGTCTTTGCTTTCCAATGACAAATGCACCTGTTTGCCAAAGTCAAATGTTGTATTTTAGTCAAATCTAACGTGTTAGACACTGTATGACTGACGGGGTGTGAAATCCTGGATGTGCTCTTTAGTCTGGCTTGCTCTTAATTTATAAACACCATTTATTATAGGCTTAAATGCCAATTAAAATTTCCTAGAAAACAGTTCGACGTGTCCAAGTTGCCATTTTGTCCATTTCCACTGTTGTATTTTTGACCATTAGTGAAAGCCAGAAGATTCAGCTTATTGTAATGTAAGGAAAGAAAAAAGCACATGTTCACATTAAAGGGAAAACACAGGGCATTTCAGCTTGAAAAATGAGAAACAAATATCAAAATAGTTGCCCAGTTGTTCTGTGACCAACTAATTGATCAATTGTCGAGTTTGAGCTCGGTTAATTTACAAGACCTGAACTGATGCTCAACATACAGTATTATATGTGTATTTACTTTCTTCAATTGGTGATGTGTCATGTCATGAGCCCAGAGCAGTCCACTTATCACACCTATTGGGTTTGAATAGGGCTGAAGCTAAGCTTGTTTTCATTATTGATTAATATGGCGATTAATCAATTAGGCATTTGGTGCAATAAAACTCAGAAAATAGTAAAGCCCATGTCATTTCCGGCTGCTGCTAATGATTGGCTTTATTATCGAATAATCTGCCAGTTCTATAGGTCTATAAAATGTCATGGAATAGTGAAAAATCTCCATCAGCATTTTCCAAAGCCCACTGTGATGCCTTTTAAATTGTTAATTTGGTTCAGCCAGCAATAAAAACTTTAAAGATATTCTGTTTACAATGATGTAAAACAAAAAAGCAACCAAAAAAGTAACCAGAGAAGGTTTGTAATTTTTCCATAATTAATGAATTAAATGATTATTTAATTATGAAATAATAGTCATTTAATAATTTGTATATCCACTAAATAAGCAGCTAATAGTTTCAGCACTAATGACATCAAATTGCTAATTTCGTCAACATCACTTCAATACTTAGTTCACTAAGAAAATAGTTGCTCTGTTGATTGACTTATCTATTGACAGTTTAAACTAAACATTTACATTTTTGTCATTGTATTTTTATGGGCCTTTTTTTTTTACACATACTAACTGCCAAGAATTGGTATAAAGTAGGCCACACTACAGTTCGTGTAAGAACAACAACCTCCTGGGATGACAAAACCAAGATATGCAAGGTTATTCCATTGATTGCACACAGAACTACTCTTACTATTTAATTATGAATGCTCTTCACAAGCATATGCACAGGTAAATACAGGTTTAGAGGGGAAAACATGGACCTAGCCTACAGGTTACTATGTAGAGGAGTGTTACAATTGGAAGGCTGTCAGTGAACCTTCCACCCTGAGGTTGTGGTGTGTGGCTGACGGTAGACTACACAGTTGGTGTGGTGCAGATGGGAGAGCATCAAACGCGCTTTGAGAGCGAGGTTCAGGCAGCTTTAGTTGTTGCAGTAAACCTGCTGACTGTGGATATGGCAAGTGCATTCCCATCATGTGTAGCCTGTGGTTGCAGCGCCCCTGTTGTTCTTCCCATTGTTTTTACAGGGTCAGCCTCGACATTATAATTTTCACCTGGATGACTGACCACACCAGTGTTATGATAGTATTTTGGTTGTGTTGTTTCTACTCTGCTTTATTCTGCACCGCTCTGTCTCTTTGTCTTTGTTGGAAAGTCCCTTTGCTATCAAATTCAGCAGCCCCCTCTTTGCCAATTTGTCAAAGTGCAGCTGCTCCCCTTCCATATAGGTTTGAGCACCATGCATTAGCACTTTTACTGGAAACTAATCTCTGGGGGGGCACTGTAAAGCAATAAGCTGTTTGAGCCAGCAGATCATCGTCTTACGGCTGGGTTACCTGGTAAATTATGCTTTGGGTCTAATTGCTTTAGTTCTTTATTATTAAAGGTAATGTAAAAATACAATGGATTGCATTTTACATTTACAGATTATCACTATAATATACAGTGTGATGCTTTAAAAAAACACCTTTCTTTCAGTATATTTTCAGTATTTGTACACTAATTTTGCCATGGATGGCACTCCAAACACTACTCGGGCAGTTCAGGCTAATGATTTCTGTGCGTGAAAGGAAAGTGAACTGGCCAACTTGAAGACCATTATTCCCTCCCTGTTGCTCCATGGGGAAATAAGCAATTTAGTCCAGTCAATATGTCCGGGTGTAGTCCTTCAGTTTCTGTGTTGCCTTTGTGGTGGAGGTCAATAAGCCATATATTAGGTATGTCTGTATTACACTGTCTCAAGTTATTCGCGGCCACCAAAGTTGATCTGAAAAGGTTAAAAAGTGTGTCTGCATGTGTCGGTTTGCCAACAAAGGATAAAATGAAAGTCTTGGATTAGATTAAGTTCTGTGCTGCTGTATGTCATCTGTGGCTGTTGGTCTTGAATTCCACACATTGCATTAGTTGATACAGAAATTGATAAAATTAATTGGTTTTGAGGAAATTAAATTCTTAGTATACCAGTCCTGATTATTCTGTTGTGATTATAGAGAAACAGCAGAGGACAGATAACATCTGGCTTAAGCAGCTGAGCTGTGTAGAGCAAAGTAGGGATGTCCCAAGCTCACCCTCAATCAATATCACAGCCAATCCAGCCAATCATAACTGATCATTATTTGCTTTACTGAACCTGATCATTTTTCAAGGTTTAATTTATCTCACACTAAACACTGGTTATGCCAGCTGTCATCTGGGTGGACTTTTCAACACAAAAACCAACAACAACAATACCATACATAAACCAACAGAATAAATAAAATAAAAGAAATCATTCTCTAGAATGAGGTGTGCATTGGCCGAGGTAGTAATGACGCTAAGACGAGAAGCTCATTTCTACAACACCACCACAATAAATTGAGCCAGTCTGTATTCTTTTGATTGTACTTGCATGGCAAAGTCTTTGCAAACTTCTTCTTTTCATTTCTGGCAGGCTAGGCATGGGAAGTGCATTGTTGCCTCCCACTAGTTATAAACAATGTAAACAATGTATTTGGCCTTTGCGAACAGAAATGATGTACGTTTTTGCATGTAAACCGGGGGGAAGTGACATCTGATCGCAAGTGGTCAATCGAGAGGCATGTGGACATACAATTGTGTGAACTGACATTAATGGAATTGTCCGCTTGTGATTGGATCAAACGAAACGCATGTTAATGTCTGGTGGACACAGGGCCTATGAAACACTGAAGGAAAAAAGTAAAAGAATTAAAAGTTGAGAATAAGATTAAAAGAAAGCTGTAAACTATTTTCTCTTCTCCACCGATTTTATACATAAAGATGAGTTTACTAGTCATAGTTAGTTTGCCCAATGGAAACTGTTGTGTAATGTCCTGTGTGGCTCTTGCAGAGTTTTCTGAAGTGTCTAACCCTGATGATGTCATCTGGGCTTTGAGACTACACATTTAGGACAGAGCCCCTACATTACAAACTAAGGGTGTGTGACATAGTAAATAGTGACTGTTTGTGGTCCAGAGACATTATGAACGCACAGCTTGTGGTGTGTGTGTGCATGTGTGTGTTTTAGGGGGCTTTCGCACCTACCTCTTTTGGTCCGGACTTTCGGACTTTTCAGTTTGATCTAAACCAAAATTGCAGGTGCAATTGCAAATTAGCTAAATTATTCAACTTTAACTCAGGAGCAAAAATCAGCCTTTAAATTAGAAAGAAATAACATTTTTTTGCCCATGTCACCATGGGCTCTCAGGAAAACGGTGATTAATCAATAATTAAAAGTCATTATTTGCAGCCCTAATTGGTTTCCTGTGTGACAACAGCGTGAATACCTGTAATTTCACCTCCTGTGTGATTATATGAAACATTTTTGTGGTATTGGTGCATCAGAATTTAGCTCGTCAGTTGCATGTGGTTCTACGTTACTTAAACGCACTCTGTCCTCTCTCCTCCCCATCCTTCACTCTGTCACACAGAATTTCAGAGCTGATCCAGAGGAGTTTTTTACCAAGCTGGACAGGATAGGGAAAGGCTCTTTTGGGGAAGTTTTCAAAGGCATCGACAGTCGGACTCAGAAAGTTGTGGCCATTAAAATTATTGATCTAGAAGAAGCGGAGGATGACATAGAAGACATTCAACAGGAAATCACTGTTCTCAGCCAGTGTGACAGTCCCTTCATCACCAAGTATCATGGATCCTATCTCAAGGTAAGCTTTCTACTCTGGAAGAATATCATCAAGTCAATATGCTCAACATAATGCATTCAGTGTGTTCCTGCAAGAAAGCTATGTAGGTCAATAAATAATGCATATGAACAATGGGATAAGTACTGCCTGTGTAATATTGCAGATTGCTGGTGAACAACCAGAACTAGGCCAACAATGCAGTAGGTATATAGCTTATGGGCTTTTAGCAGTGAAATTTGTAAGCATTTGGACATTGACATTTGTTTGTTGTTTTTTTTGCTCTGTGCACCACCATATTGGATTTGAAATAAAACAATGACAATGAGGTCAAAGTGCTGACTTTCAGCTTCAGTATCAGGGTGTTCACTTGCATATTGGGTGAACAGTTTAAGAATCATCACCTTTTAGATATGTAAAAAGTGCGGCATGTGATATTCATCTGGTATGAATTTAAACACTCTTAAAGCTGAAAGTCAACTCTTTAACATTACAGTCACTGTTTCATGTCAGATTGTGCTAAAGTAGAGATCCAAAACAACACCCTGCTCTTTATATAATCCAAGCCACCCTCGGAACGGTGTATTGGTCATCTGTAATGACTATATTGACAGCATCACTTAGTTGCAAACCATATTTGGGTTTTTTTCCGTCACGCTACATGTGATGGTGCTTAGAGTGCCTCTCACAGCATTTACTATGGTACTTAACAGCAGTAAGGAGTGAAGTAGTGGTCCATTAGCTCAAGTTATGCTGCTGGCTGAAGGCGAGACTAAAGGCTTATTTGTCTGTAGTATGTAAGCATGGTATTTGTGTTATGTATATGTATTATATATGTTACAAAACTTTAAAGTGGTAGTGTTAAGTTCCACAGTTTTCTAGTTTGCCAAACAGATTTGGCAACACACTGCCCTTACCAGAGGTCACAAAGGAATCAATGAGTGTCACCAGTGCTTTTTCTATTTTTCTGTTGAAAACAGTTTAGGATTTCTTGTCTGGCAGTGGTGGCAACCATTGATCATTGCTAATGGGAGTTTCATTTATTCCAAACAAACTGCTAGTGTTGTTGCTAGAGACAGAAAATGCATCAATAAGTGTGTGCCAGAGGATTTTACCAGATAGGACGTCACAAAAGTGTGTGTTAAGAACCACATATAAAATCTTAAATTAAATATGTATATTGAAACTAGTGTGATAATGACGATACATCGTCAGAGGTTTTGCTTATAGCATTTATTCTTAGGTGGTCATCTGTGATTGTTTTACAGCAGAGGGTTTCAAACTATGGGGGGGGGTTAAAAACAACTGGAAGATAGTTATTGGAGTTTGTCCTGCTGAATTGTCCCACTTACCAACACAGTCAGCAGACGCAGCTTGTGGAGGCAATTAAGATACTTTGTACTCTTTGGAGTCATAACTCATAACGTCAAATATCACGACAGAAGGTGTCCAGGGGGCACTGTGCAAGTCAGTGAGCAGGATTGCTTGCACTGCTGTCTTGTACTGTATCACACAAAAGAAAATTTAAAGACAAGAAAGGGGTGAGCAACACTGGCATCTATGTGAGCAGCAGCTCAGCCGCATGTCTGAGGAAGTCTGACATCTAGTAGTCAAGTAGTCTGTGTGCATCTGGAAATCACAACACACAAGCTCAGGTGACATATCTGATCTGATGTTTTTACTCTCTGGTCATCTAGCTGGACTATCTTCATTTAAACACAGACCCTCATTTATTCTTTTGAAAATGTTGCATTTGTGCAGGAAACAGGTGCTGCCCAAGTTTTCAGAATAGTTTCTGAACAGCTGAGATGTTTCTGGTGTTTCAGACAAGTTCAGGATTCAGTAAAGTCAGTTTATAGATTGACTGTTTCAAGGCTATGCCTACTTAAAAACATCTTTCTATACAATAAACAGTTATTTCAAACAGCTGATTGTTTACTTTAATTGTATGTTTAAGATTATAAGTAGTACTCCTCAACTGCTAGAAAAGGATAAACCAGTCTATTGTAAATGTTAAAATATAATTAATAGAATATTTATCACTATCAATATAAATGTCAGGAGTGTCTGTTGATAAACAGATAATTATGTCGGTAACAATTACAGATCCTGATTGTAAACTGACTCCATCTGTCATATTATGTAACGAGTGTCTGTTTCTCAAACAGACTGAACACACAGTACATTAGCCTGGCCCCTTGCCTAAATCAGTGCAATTTCAGCCATTTACAATACAATTGCTGGAATGTGTTGCTGCATGTATTTGCTCGCCATTATAGTAAACATAATGATTTGGGCCATGTAGCATTTAATAACAACCTGGATAAAGCAACATTTTTTAATATTTGTCATGATCTCACTTTCCTCCACTACAGCAGTGGGGTACCGCTAAAACAGTAAGTTAGCTTGTGCAGCCTTTAACTTGTCCAAAACAATTGAAGTGAATGGGACTGATGACTCATTAAAGCTGCAAACTGAGGAAAGATTTCTGTAAAATTGCTCTTATTTATTTGAAAGGGGACACATTGTGTATAAATTGTTACTTTGTAATAACTACTGCAACTTTGAACACTATCTGACTGAACTGCTGATTTTTCAGGGTACAAAATTATGGATCATTATGGAATATTTGGGTGGAGGATCAGCCCTTGATTTGGTAAGTCAAACTAAAGTAAATGACCAGTTTTAAGATCTTTTCTTAAAAAAATTGATTTACATGACATGACAGTTCTCTGATGTGGAAAAATTATGTAATATCTGCACCATCTTCCAAAGTTAAGCCTCAAAGTCACCTGTGTCCTCTGATTTATCTGTTCATCTAGTTGGAACCAGGTGCCCTGGATGAAACGCAGATTGCCACAATTCTGAGAGAGATCCTGAAAGGGCTTGAGTATCTGCACTCTGAAAAGAAAATCCACAGAGATATCAAAGGTAAGACTGGCACATGCCATCGCCTTTTTTCTATAATTTTCTCCTGTTCCTGTAGAAAGATGAGGCCGGGTCCACTGATCAGAGATTTCCTAGCACTTTCTCTGTCCTGGGTCTTTATCATGCAATTGGACAAACGTTAAAGATTTTTACAGACCTGATTAGGATTTTTAGATTACATTTTTAATTGCTGAAACCATGTTACTGTCAGAAGATGTTTTCAAGGGCGACATTTGTTGCATCTCATATTTTTGTCCCTCTTGCTTTCAGCTGCCAACGTTTTGCTGTCAGAACAAGGCGATGTGAAGCTTGCAGACTTTGGCGTGGCGGGGCAGCTGACAGACACCCAGATAAAAAGGAACACGTTTGTTGGTACTCCTTTCTGGATGGCACCTGAAGTCATAAAGCAATCTGCCTATGATTCAAAGGTCAGAATTATCTTGACGTTTATTGTTATCACGGTCACATTTAGTGTTGGAACGCAGTTGTGTGGCATTTTGCTGCAGATTGCTAAAGAAATTTATAGCTTAAATACTTCAACAATAAATAGCTAATGGCCCTACATTTTAAATGTAAAATTGTATACAATTATCTCTGTCATTTTGTACCAAGACAGTAAGTAAAGTTTTCTGCATGTGTGCCATTGTAAGACACAGTTGCAAAGGGTCAATGAGTTTGACAGCTGGATCGCTCTGTGGTCTGAAATGCTTACTGTAGGTTTACCACATCAGCTGGGTTGGAGTGAACATCTGGAGTAGTGGGAGGCTAGATAGCAAAGTCATAAGCTCATGATGAATGGGGGCAAAAACAACAAAAGTGTTATGTTTATAATTTTGTTCAGTGTACTTTTCAGACCAACACAGTGACGGGTATAAAAAATAATTTTACTGACTTCCAGTAATGAAAGAAAAACAGAAGGTGAGCATACATGGACAGGTGAATGCTCACTGCTCATTATTCATACAGTTCCCACAAGAATCATTCCTACATGTAAACAGTAGACAAGGAGAAAATGCATATAACAATACAGAATAAAGCACAGTCTTACATAAAGCTTGTTTTAACAATGAAAGTTTACCTGTTGTAAACCCAGGTGAAACATAACCAGGCTGTGTCGACAGTTAGCATCAATACAATGAGTCAACAGATAAAATGGTGTTAAAGAACAATGTCTAAAAAAAGGTTTATGTGAAATTGTTTTTCTTTTCATTGCTCTGTCAACAGTTGTGTGCTTGTTTTTGTCAGGAGTTTTAACCACTTTTTAGGAGTGGTTTTCTAGACTGCAAATGACCAAAGTACATATTTTTGGAATAACCACATAACATGAGTCAGTGTGCCTCGTCAATACAACCACAATGTCACAGTCTTCGGTTTGCAGAGCTTCCTCAAATACACCTATGCTGCTGCTTCAGGCAGCAGTTTTAACACTCAACATTGTGCCATTGTGTGTATTTGTGGGGAAGCATGTGAGATTCTGCTGATTTAATAAGAGGACGTTTTTGTCCCAAATGTCTTTGTTTTATAGGCAGACATCTGGTCGTTAGGAATAACAGCTATAGAACTGGCTAAAGGAGAGCCGCCCCACTCTGAGCTTCATCCTATGAAGGTCTTATTCCTCATCCCAAAGAACAATCCACCAACACTGGAAGGAAACTACAGTAAACCACTTAAAGAATTTGTTGAAGCCTGTTTAAATAAGGAGCCTAGCTTTGTAAGTTTAAGGGTCTGTTGTTCATACTCTTACAAGGAATAGTGCACAGTACATGAAGACAGCTATTCTTTTCATATTCACTCTTAAGTTTGTTTTGTCTTTGTTTTTCTTTAGAGGCCAACTGCCAAAGAGCTGTTAAAACATAAGTATATTGTACGGCATGCCAAAAAGACATCGTATCTGACGGAGCTGATTGACAGATACAAGAGGTGGAAATCAGAACAATCTCGGGAAGAATCCAGCTCTGATGAATCTGACGAGTAAGTTTTCTGCACCATCATCGACCAGTTCAGCCAGGGGGGCAAGACACACACAAAATCGTCAGAGTACACTGACGATGTTCTTAAAATCCTTTGTCACTGCAGGGAGCAAAATGACCAGGCATCTGGAGGAGATGATGCTGGCAATGATGACTGGATTTTCAACACCATCAGGGAGAAGGACCTAAAAAAGTTTCAGAATGGGGCAGCACAGCCTGCTGAGCTTGAAAGGAAATCGGTGAGACCATACACCATTGTAAGAGGGGGAAAAGTAGTAAATTAGTAGATCACTTCTTGTTAGCAAGGCCAAGTCTTCTGTGTGTTGAAGGTCTCTTCAAATCATCTTATTTTCCAGGTGCAGGAGAGTCCAAAGAGGCCTTTGTCACAGAGCTTATCAACAATCTTTTCTCCACTGTTTTCTGAGGTAATGTCATTATCAACTTATCCCAAATAAAGACAATCTTCATCACTGATTGATGATTTTAAATTGTAAAAAAATCATCAATGCTGATTACACAGAGTAAAATCTGCTGTATGTTCACATTCGCTTATTTTGGCAGAGATTACAAATACTATATTTAGAAAGTGCATATTCACATTAACTAAAGTTTTCATTGTTGCAGTTGAAAGAAAAGGGTGAGACACATAATGGCAAGCCAGAGGCTGCAGAGGGGCTGCGGGAGGCCATTTACCTGGCAGAAGAAACACACCCAGGGATCTGTGACTCTCTGGTAGCTGAACTTGTGCAGAGACTTCAGAGGTAATACGATCATATCATCACTTCTTATTATATTCTTGTATGTTTTTTCCTGTTGTTTGGGTAGGCATAAGAGAGATGAACTGTTCATAATTGTAACCAACAGGCTTTCAGTCATGGAGAGAGAGGCATTGTAATTGAACAGAATGGGCAAAAAGGCGGGATCGTACAAAAAGTTGTTGAATTTATTGATTGGACTTTTTAGTCACGTACACTAGAACAATATGAGGTCATCACTAAAGATGTACTGTTTTGTAGACGTTTTGCAGGTACAATCTACTGCGCATGTGTGGAACGTGTCCGCCAGCTGACTGCAGAGAGTAGTATAAACAGAAGTAGTCCATGTCCGCTCCTGAGTATATTCGATGCTTTTTATCCTAAGAATTATCCTATTTACAGATAGAAAGCAACAATACATTGCATTATTCTTGAATTTATATTTACCACTCTTTCCCAATATACATAACAATTGCTGGTTTCCAGTACTTTATTTGTCATATACACAAATTCATCCTCTGCATTAAACCCAGTGAGCAGCCACTGTACAGCGCCCGGGGACCAACTCCAGGTCAAACGGCACTGACTGGGGAACCTACCTAACATGTTTTTGATGAACACAGGAAGAACATGCAAACTCCACACAGAAAGGCCCGGGCAACCAGGGTTCGAACCCGGGACCTTCTTGCTATTAGGCCACAGTGCTATCCACTGGGCCACCGTTCTGCCCACAGTCACAGTCAAGTCAGCCTCGACTCAGTTTGGCCGTGCTCCGTTTTCCAATACAGATAGTACCCAGAGTTGCCCTCAGTGTAGCTGCTCATTACAACACGACACACACAACTGCCGTGACGTACAGGTACAACTTTTCCACAATTGAGAACCAAAAAAAGGCAAGTAGAGCCGAGGCGAGTCGAGCTGTTAAAATGCAGTGGAAAGGGGGACATTGTGGAGTATGAACATTTATCCTTACCTGTAAAACATCTATAACCTCTTAACCTTTTTTCTGATGTTTTGTCAGGTTTTCTGTACCACATGCAGCTGCCACTCAGTGAGAGGAGCTACATCCAGCTCTGCTCGAATTTTCCATCCTGGTGGCAACAGTCAGATGTTTTCCTCTGACCTCCACAGCCGGGATGAAGTCTCCCAGGAAGGTCTCCATCACTCATTTGCCTGAAACAAATCCTGGCCTACTTAATGTCTGTTAATTCGCTAGCACACCACCAGAGGGTCCTATTCAGGACAGTCAGTGGCAACCCATTCAGCTGCCGCCTGCTGTAAGATGTCCCTTCTCAATACCTCCTTCACAACTGTTTTCAATTTAAGGATGGAGTTAGCTATCTTTCTGCAAGGACTTATTGGTTTTGATGAGTTTGTGGCTTTTTCACAAAGGTTTACACTCTGCATCCTTTTGGAGAAAGTACCTTGCTTAAGTAATTGTGTGCATGTGTGTGTGGCTGTGCGAGATATCCTGTGAAATGTGCGGTGAAGAGTGACGAGTGGGGTGAAGCATTCTATTGAAAACTCAGGTATCCTGCTTTAAGTGGATTGGGTCCTCTGGGAGATGGAAAGAGCTCTATAGGGTGGTTGTACAGACTTGTAAATAAGCTAATTTCTACAGATTCATGAAAAAATAATAGCGCGTTTGTTATGGAACCACTGTGTATAAATGGCCAAATGCAAACTGTAGATAATGGTTGTGGTAAATATTTTGAGACTAAAATGGCCATACATGAGATTGCCTTGCCTTTCTACTTGTTCTTTTGTATATCGGTCTTTGATTTCTCCTGTTGTAAAACGTTTTAAGTACTCATCCAGTGAATGAAAATGACTGCCCTCTATCATGTTTCACTATTGATTTATTATATATATTTTTTAATTCTCTTTAAATTTTTGGTTTCACACTCTATGCTGTGGCTGTAATAATGTTGGAGAATGTAAAACAGAAAAAGAAAAGGCTGGATCGCTGAAGCCCCCACCATTTTCGCCCTGTTTCCAGCCCCAATTCTACAAGGCCTTGAGTTGTGTTGGTTTGTTGGACTCTTCCTCATCCCTTTTATTTTTTTATTTTTTTTTTGGCGTGTGTTCTTGACTTGTTAGATAAACGGAGTTTGCGTCCATTCATTCCATTAACAGGGCAGTGCCATCATCTAGTTTTAAAAAATCAGCGGGCTCTGTTAGTCTTCCTAGGAGCTGCAGTGGTACTATCTATCTCCTCAGCGTACCTACAGCTTTAATTGCACTTCAAGTATAAATGCCTTTGACTATAAACAAAGTAGCCATAAAACAGTAGCACGAGACTTACAGTATTTTGCAGGTATGCTATCTGGGACACAAAAAAGTCCACCTGAGGTCTCACACCTTGGACTCTGGAGTTGGTCATGCAGTGTAATATTTGCCTGTCTATGTCTTTGCATTTGTACTTGTGAGAAGTTTTTCAGTTGTACAGTAAATGCATATAGACATAGACTTCTCACATAGTAGATGACACGACTCTCTGATGTACATATTAACATAAAGCCAGGAGGTGTTAAGAGACCAGCTGCACTGCTACTACTTAGTTAAGTTTAAAAGGAATGTGCATGATAGTATAGACAGTATAAAGCCTATTGGGTGGCCTGAGCAGTATGTGTTGTAGCATACTGCTGTAGGACTGGAGTTACGTTGAGTCCTCAACAGAGTTGAATCAGCCTTAGAGTATTTGTGATGAATGAGATGAACAGTATCAGCTTTAAAATGTTAGATCAAATGTTTTTGTTTTTTGACACACCCCCCCACCCCCTCTGGCATTAAATGCATATGCAGCAATATTTTAAAAATAATTCTATCATTCCTTGCCAGAGTAATGTGTGCATGAACAAATGGACTCAGATAAGAGGAATTTTAATAAGTCTTATGGTCAGATGATATATTGTTTTGTCACGGGGCTATACACTGTACATGACACACAGGGAAATTTAAAGAGAAAATGTTAGTCCAACATTTTGAGAACAGTTATTTGCTTTTAAGAGGAGAGCTGGATAAGAAGATCAATCTTCTCTCTTATTTGTCCGTTAAAATAAAGGATGCAGTTGGTTAGCTTAGCGCAAAGACTGGCAACAGTTGGCCTAGGTTTGTCCAGGGATAAAATGCACCTACCAGGACCTCTAAAACTCACCAACTATATGTTTGATTAACTCATAAAACAATGACGAGTTTTTGGTGGTTATGTGTCAGACTATTTCTCGACTGAGACCAGTACCTTCCAAAAGTCTACAGTTTGCCAGGCATCTGGTCCTGGCCCAAAATGCCGGTTTGTTGCCTTTTAAAGTTACACTTCCAGTTATTGGACTTAACAAACGACATCTAACATTAGTGAGCTTTAGAGTTGCAGTTTGTTTCCTCTTGACAGAGTCAAGCTTACGTTAGCGGTTTCCCTGTTTCCTGGTCTTGTGCTAAGCTAATCAAACCAGCTTCTGGGTCTAGCTTTAACGTTATATTTCCCTTACAGTCTGGTACAGGCATGAAAACAATGTTGATTCACTCATCTGTATTTAGCTCACCGCCAGAAGGCAAATAAGCATATTTACCAAAATGTCCAACTATTTTTTAACTCTTTAATTTGACCATTCAAACACAACATTTCCTCCCCATTTCTCTCCACAAACAAACAAAAAAAAAAAATTCTGCTTGCTTAACGTAAGCTAACTTTGGTGGAATACACAGTTGAAAGACAAATCTGTGGAAACCGGTTAACCAAATCAAGGAAAGGTACCAGACTCAGTTGTTTGCATTTCACTTCATTTTCCTTTTGTGTTTTCTGCTCTCCATTCAATCTTCTCACGTGAAATATATGCCATGAAAGTCATCCGCCCCAGACTGAGAATAATTCAATACAATTTGCACCTTCTACATAGTCTATTATGACTCTGTCTTGTTGTGTTTTGCACTTTGCAGATTTATTTAGGTTTTTAAAAAAAGTGGTACTTGAAAAGGCTACAATATGATGTTGCAATTACACCAGTTAAATTAATTGCCCCTCTCCCCCCACCAATTGTGTGTTGTATGGCAATAAAGCAGTGTGATCGCCAGGAGTCATTTCTTAGCACAAGTAGGCATATATTCTATTAAACTATTTTTATAACCCAAAAAGAGCAGTATTATGTAATAGAGGGAGTAAAGTTTGGTTCTGTGATGTGTTAAAGTTTCATTAAACACTGGATAGCAATTTCATTTTGTGTGACTTTGCTGACAGTTTATAGTCCAGTATACATGTTTGCTAATTCAGGACAGTGCTGTTGGATTTATTAAAAGTTGTCAAATGATTAAGGAAGAAATAAAAATCAGTTACAAATTTGAAAAGATTTGCTATTGTTTGTGTTCAACTCCTTGAATAATGAGCACACATTGAATGCTGCTCCAAATTGTTGTGAATGCTTCTTAAGCTTGATTTTTAAGGATGGTGATAATTAAGAGCCCAATGAAGACGCATTGCTTGCAAGATGTATTAATGATTCATCTTTAAGTGGAAACTAGGATACATACATACTATAATCTGAATGTATGGGTTTTGAATTCATAACATTTCCAGATTAATAAAATAATAAATGTAAAATTTAATTTATTTATTGCTAACATTCAAAGTTAATGTAGTCCTTAGAAACACAAGTTCTATTTTGTAGCTGATACTTTTCTCAATAAAATTGTTGCAAGGCTCAAATTCAGATAGAAAATCAAGTGTCCAGGACTTATCTACCTGCTCAAGTTTGAAATTTTCATCTTAAATTTTTGATGTCTGAATTTCACCAATCAGATTTGAGCATCTTGATTTTTAAGATCAAATGCACTGGAACAGCTACATAGTGGATCTTGTGGAGAGATTTAGTCAATATCAGGTTTTGGAAATTGCACAACTTGTCGTAATGGGAACTCAAACTAAAAATTAGAAATTCAAAATAAAGTTTTTAAAATAAAATGTTTAAATGCTATAAATTCAACAAATAGTAGTTTTACATATCAATGTTCAGTTGCTTATAAATACAATGCCATGCTGCCTGTCTTTGCTCCCATTTTTATTTTGCTGTGAACACCTGAAACACTGAGGCATCTGGGAACAATTTAGCGGAAAATCCATTTCCATGTGCATGGAATAAGTGTGGCAGATAAGCCTAACACTTCACCATGTGTTTAGTGGAAATAGCTGTGACTGGTAAAAAAACAACAAACTATGTCAGCAAATACCTCACAGCAAGTTTTATTTATACATCCAAAAACAAAAGATCAAATTTCTCACACTATATACAGATATTACATACAGTGTTTGTACACATATTACATAATTTGTACACAAGAAAAATATACATAAAAATGTAAACCTTTGTATACAAAAAATACCTTAGACAAATTAAACAAGGACCAATAACAAAAGGTGACTAGATTAGCTCATCCTATCTTTAAAAACAGTAATACAGTACATTCAATGAGTATAGGAATTTGTCAGCCATCTCTGAATTCAAGCAGTTAAATGTGCCTACAGTACGAGCCCTGTTAATTTTGTTCTACGTGGTATTGGGAAAGTAAACTGGTGCAGTGACTAATCTCATGCTATGTGCATACATCAGTAATGCCTTGCAAACATTTTCATCCAACCTGAATTTTTTTTTTTTTTTTTTTTTTAAACTTTTCGGGGCCCTGTGTTTCTGACTATTGGTGAAAACTCTGCAGTCGCTGAGAAGCCCAGTCTTCTCTGGTGGAGCTACGGGTTTACACTTCATAATGTGTTTTCTCTTTGGAAGGGAGAGACAGAACTGGGCCTTCTCACAGCTGGAAATGGGGGTCTGGTGCAGGCTCATAGCTGGTAATGATGGCAGCTGTTCATTTAATGAGTGTCCAAGCAAAAAGACAGACACGGGAAATGTGAAACACCAACGGCCTCATCCACTCCTGTGCAAATGTATGTTGAAAAACAACATACTGTATGTTGATCTGTTTTTTTCCTCCACAAAATGAAATGAAATGGCGATGCATATATTCCTATGTTTCATACCACCAAGAATCAAGCCAGTGACCATAATCTAATATTGATATGCTCTCACACACAATGTCGCTGCCCCATGTAATCTCTGACTTCTTCCTGGAGTTTAATAGCTATCAAAAATACTCTCCCATCAGAATATTATTAAAAGCAAAATGACAACATACACAGCATACAAACACTGATCCTTCCAACTTCAAAAGAGAACTTACAACCATTTTGATAGCCATTAAAAACAAGAGACTCATTCACAGGAGACACAGGTTCCACGGAATACATTGCAAATAACAATTTCAATCCATTGCTACTCAATAATTCACCAACAAACCTGCTACTCTATATACCTAATACTCAACAATGTCTGACAATCTGTCAATGTCTAATATATTTATCAAAAGTCATGGTTGTACTGCTGTATGAGTCATTGATTTGGGCAGGGGCTCTCATTTTCTATAATTAGAATTAGAACCCTTGTTTGCATCATTTAGCTTTAAAATCACTTTAGAGTTTGAGTAATACAGACTTTACCTCAGATGTGCTCAACACACACCAATTTACACCATTTAAATCACTACATATGTCTCTGGGTAGTCCGGCCTTTGACGTCTTATAGTGGGTTTCCTTTGAGTCCTGAAACTGCCTTTAATGAGACATGAAAGTCACTTATGACCATTGTGTATGTGGAGCAGAGAGCACCTTTGAGAGTAGACACTTAAAGTCCCTGGATTATGCCATCATCACCCTTACTATTAATGCTAAAACTCATTTAGTAGCCTTTTGTTATAATCCACTCAGTACGACCCGAGAGAAGAAGTTAGGCTAACCTGATCGCTGGTCACTCATTCTGAGTGAAACTGCAGTAAAATAAAAACAAGTTATAGAGGCCAAAATATATTCCTGATCCAGCCTGGATTCAGCAAGTGAAGCTACATGTAACGAGACCAATAAAATACCTTACAATGCTAGAGTTATGTTAATGTGTTTATTGCTTTAAGAAACTATATTTACCTTCAAGTGTCTACTAGGCCACTCAGAGTCCCACAACCAATGGCAAGGTCAGATTTTGACATCTGAGCAAACCAATAAATGAGCATAGCAACATATACAGTATACACAATATAAAAACAGCTGTTTAAAAGTATTTTGGTAAATTCATTTGACTGAAATCTGACTCAGTAAGATTCTATAGTATGATAACAGTTAAATAGCTTGAAACATTATGGATCACAAATATCACAACCTGTACTCATTTTTCAGAGGGAGACAGAAGCAGTGTGTGAAACAGGTGGAAAAATGAAAATGCTAAATGTACTTCTGAGCAAGGCAGGGTACAGTTGATCATTTAAAGACAGGACTGTAACTGGCAAAGCAAACAAAGCGACCACTGATTGAGGCTTCTACGTCAATGAATTCTGAGCACTGTGACACATAATCTCTGCTAAAGGTCCTTCTGCCAATTTTCACCCGTTTATTTCATCGCCAGATCTGACCATAACCCCCTGCTGGCGAAAAACACAAGGCATCAGACAAGTGGACTCACACAGACTTAAAATCCCAGAGACCGTCTGGAACGAAAATATAAAATATTCAAAAATCAGAGGTTGTGAAAATTCATTATCAAATAGTGCACTATTACCACATTGCACACATGTAGCAGATGAAGAGGGGTGGTCAATCACAAGCCGGTCGACTGGATTAAAGGTGACTGTGAGTCCGCAGACCATGATGCAGCCGCTGCAGACCGCCTACTGTCATTTACTTTGCGCGAAGGGTGGTGTGGCGCTATTGGCACTTGCAGCGGTGGCACTAACTATGGAAAAGCCAGCAGGGGGCGCTGTGGAGCTGTGGCTGGGCTGCACGTCTTTTGGGATGCCACTGTGGGAGGCCAATTGATGGCCAAAGGCCGAGCTGAACTGAGGGAGCTGCTGCTTGGGCTGTGTGGAGGTCAGAAGATCGTGTGAAGAGGATGGGAGGGAAGACGAGGTGGCGGGGGGAGTCGTTAAACCTGTCAAGCCACTCTGGGGCATCGCTGAGAGCGCAGCCATGGGCTGCAGCGTCACAGAGTGGGTGGTGGCTGGGGGAGTGGATAGGGAGGTGGATATAAGATGACTTTCTGATCCTATGAGATTGCCAAATTGCGTGGGGTCAGTGAGGGGGAGAGGGAGGTTGTTCCATGATGAGCGCGGGGGTCCTGGTACCCCGCTGAGAGAGACTTCCAGCAGCAGAGGGGTGTCTGTCTGGAAGGAGCTAGCATGGGGAGAAGATATGTGGTCACTGTATGGGGAAGGTACGTGCTCACTGCTGTAGTGGCTGCCTTGGGGAGACGATGTAGGTGCGTCCGACTTGGCGAGGACATGGGATGTGTGTGTCCGGGAAAACGTTCGCTCTGTTATGGAGGTCTGAGTGAGCAGGGAGGTGGTGGAGGGGGCTACTGTAGAAGATGATGAGGTCAGGTTGGAGCACGACGTCTGGGCCTGGTTAGCAGGCTGAGATGGCGGTGAGGGAGGGAAGTGACCCCCAGTGGACTGCAGTAGATTGTCCTCCAGCTCGAGGCCGGTGAAGTTCTCAGTAGGGATGCGGCTGTTGAGCAGGTCCCCCATTCCCCCTGGCTGGACCGGACCAGGGAACACAGTCATGGTTCGGTGGTCCACTCCTTCAGAGGGGGCCAGGTCTCCCATGGAGGTCAGGCACACCAAAGAGTCTGGATAGGACCCCATAGCCTGCAGTGCACGCACCAACTCCTCAGCCTCCTCTGTGGTGGGCAATAACTCCCCATTCTTACCTACATATACACACACATACAACATTTATCATTATTACACCACAGACCAGAAGGACTTTATTAGTGTACACGTGAAAGGATGAGCTGAGTGACAACCTTCAAACAAATCAAAGTCCGGCAGGTCGTCAGGTAGTCGGGGTAACACATCGGAGAAATCCTCCTGGTTTAGCTCAAGGTCATTTGGAATGTCTGCCATTTCATTGGTGATATCATCAGGAAGTTCCTCTGTACTCAGATCTGGAGTTGAAGGGCTTCTGCCACACAGACAAGATAAAAATGCATAGAGAAGAAATACATAATTTTACTGTAGTGAAGGAGCTGTTCAAACAACGAGAGCCTGTGAATGAGTAAATTCTCCCTGACACTGGATCTCTAAATCTTTTTAATTTAACAGTGACTCACCTGATGCGGGCCTGTGAGGGCATTGCTAAGCTTGTAGAAGGCATTCCCAGGTTCCCCTGTGGCAACGCTGGAGGGATGGGTTTCTGAGGCCTCCGCGGCCCTCTCCTCCTCTTCTTCTTGTGTTTTTTGGTGAGCGCCGGTGGTTTGGTCTTTTTACGTGGCTTACGCTGTTGCTGCTGCTGGTGCTGCACTCGTCGGTTACCATCCCCTCGCAGGAAGTTATCCTGTGTGAAATGTATGGAGGAGCACTGAGTCATCATAACAATAACAATGGCCTATATGGCAGCAAACAGAGCAACAGAGCAGTCACAATCAATCAAGAGAATGTTCAAGTAAAAGTTAAACATCTTGGGAAATACATTTTGACAAGACTGATACCACTCTCATGTCTACTTGCTGGCTAGCTTAGCTTGTATTAAAAAAGCTCTGTATTAAAATCCGCCTGCCGGCACCTGTATAGCTCATTGATTAACACGTTACACCTGTTTTTTTTATTATCCTTAAATATATACAGATGAGTGACAAATTAAAAATAAAGTGTGTTAGTATGGAGTCAGGCCACCATGAGACAAGTTTGTCTTATTTTGTTTATCTTGTAGAGATGGTGGGGGAGAGCATTTTATTACACATTGGTGTTAAACTGGGTTGAGATCTGCAAAGGCTGTAGCATTTTATTCATATAATTTACATACTTTAATTAAAATGACAAATGAAGGGGGGAGGGGGGTCCGACTATTTCTTGGTTGGGCCTACAAACTTCTTCGCTGGTTGCTGGGCAACTGGACACAAGCCTTATTAATTAGTGAGATTTAGAGGGGCTACCAACAGCTAGCCTGGCTCTGTTCTTTTCTTGTTTCCAGGCTCTGTGAAAAGCTAAGTTAGCACATATTCATCATACTGACATGGAAGTGGTATCAATCTTCTCATTGAACTCTTGGTCAAAAAAAGCACATTTCCCAAAATGTTATACTTTTCTTTAAACACTGAACTCACCATTTTTTTGGCATGCTCTTCACAGAGTGGTGTCTGGTGTGTGATATCAAACACAGGGATGGAGCACTGCTGACCATCTGCAAATTTGGCTGTGCAACTAGCAAAGAGCTGCTGGGAACGATTCAACAGAATGTCTACAGAGAACAATGAAGGAAATAACATAATACACTAGACACTAGGGCTGGACTAGAATATTCGAATATTCGTTCGGTGGGTTGGTATTCGATTTGAAAATGTGACATTCGGATATTCGTGTTTTTTTTGTTTGTTTTTTTTTTTTGCACAACGTGCATATAATATGTTTTACACTATAAAATCTGGTGAAATATAATACTTAACATATAACTTCGTTATAGTTACTTAATAAATATATATTACTACGACACTGTACTCCCCTGTGAAGTTGTTTGGATGAACGGTTTCTGGAAATAATCAAAATGCAAACGGACAGGCAGCCTAAAGAGACTGTGCAGCTTCGAAAATTTAAATATAAATTATACAAATTGATTTTTCCGAAGCTTCGAATATTCATTGTTCATTACTACCGAAGCTTCGAAGCTCAAAAAATGGTATTCGGACCAGCCCTACTAGACACTAGTGTGATTAGAGTTCTCCCTTGCAAAGGGAGGGATATTGAATATAACAGTATGTTATATAAACTGTTAAAACCCTATTCTCAATTAGAAAACAGAATAACAGCCATTATTCTGTTGCAAGGACCAGCTGTACAATCAGTGATGTTGTGGAAAGGATACGTTGAAAGCAGTGTCGAGTGAAGGGCAGGGCCCTGTTGTTGCAGGCCTGGCCCTTTGTGCTGCCAGTGCAGGTCCCCGTATCTGCGTTCTGCTGCCTTGCTGGAGCCACGCTGTAAAGACATACAGACCCAGGACTGAGCAAACAGCAACAATGCTCCACTTGCTATGTTTTGTACATTTCAAATGAGGAGATGAAGACTGTAAATTTAAAAGACCAACAAGCAGCATCCTTTACTGGTTGCGCTGACATAAAACACTGGATCACTCCTTTTTTCTAAATCATACTGAATTTCCCATTTACAGGTGGGTTATGGGTTTGGTTTAACCATGCGTCTACTAACATGTGGAAGTTTGATCTTACTGTGTTCATATTAGTCCTGAAAGACAAACAAAATTGACTAATAAAATATCTGTGTAAATACCTTGAGGAGCTTCGAGAGGCACCACGAAACTCCTGGATCAGCTGTCCAGCACATTCAGGGCTGTTACTGGCAGCATGCAGCAAGGCTTTGCGGAAGGCATAGCGGTATCTCTTCTGGCGGATACTCGCCCTCTCCTCCCTGCACATGTGCTTATATTTCTCCTGCAGGTACGAGCAAAGCCTAAGTAGCCGTGTTCTCCGTGAGGAACCGCTGCTGTCTTCCAACCTAATTGGAAAACAATTAATAGCATGTTGCACTACTAGTGTCAGGTTCAAGTTTGTTCTGTGGGGTTAAGTGTTAAGATACCAACCCATTCTGTGGTCTCCAAGAGCTATGGAAAGGAACAAATGTCTCTGCCTCTTCTTCATCATCATCATCAGCACTGTCTTCTGACCAGTCCAACCCTGGAAGAGAACTCGTTAGAGCAGCTCGTCTATCTCAGCGGGGTCAAGTCTCAACTGCAACACTAAATCTTAAGTATCTTGCACCGTGCTTAAACACTGCACATTTAAGGAAACACAAACTGAGTGTGAGAAATGCTGGTAAATGCATTTAAATTAAGCACCTAGATGAGGAAAGAGGTCTCCATGCTCCCGGTGTCTCTTGGCACAGAGCTGCACCAGATGTTGCAACCTGGCCAGGCAGCTGGCAGAAGGTGAGAAGGCAGAGGGACGCATGACAACCACATGCCGCTGATTGTTACTGCCACTGTCCTTGCAACTGACAGCTAAGTGAGTAGCTGTGAAAGGCATTTTCCTGCTGAGTGATGCCCCAGAAGGTTGCACTGGACTGGGTGCTGCATTAGCGGGCATCCCTGGAGGCAGAAAGTTGACCGTCTGAGGTGGTGATGGATTGCATAATAAACCCTGCTGCTGTCCTGGGAAGATGAAGGAAGTCACACTGGAGTGCTGGGGTGGCTGAAGAAGACCTGACTGCTGCCGTGGGAGATGAGTGTTGAGCGGCGAGGAGGGGTGGATACGGGCGACAGGGGAGGGAGTAAAGTGCTCAGGGGTGGCTGGAAGAGGTCCGTGTCATGGTAGAGTTTCTGGTTGAGGACCAGGCGACTCTGTAGTTTCTTCTTGATGGCGTTGCCCTTCCGAGGAGTACCCACCTCCTCCCCATCTGTGTCCTCCTCATAAAAGGCAAAAGGGTCCAGGAGTTCCCCATCAGGGAGGGGTAACAGGCGTGTACATGGGGGGGATGGCGGAAGTTCATCTAGACCATTGGGAGCTTTCAGAGCTAAAGAGGGCACAGTTATGTTGAGAGCCACTGACTCCAGGTGAGCCCGTGAGCGCATGTCCTCCAAAGCATCATGCTTCTTTTTCCGTTCCTTCTTGGGGATAAAGCCCAGAACCTGCAGGTGGCTGTTACAATATCTGAAAAACAAGAACACGTTCTCAGCATCCAATGCACATTTGTAACATAATATTTTCTGCACAGCATAGTGAATAGCATGGCACACGTGCACTGCACACAAACATACACACCTGCGGTCTTCAGACTTCGGGATGGGGTTGGTACATCGCTGACTGTTGTACTTGGCCACATATTCACATTGCTTGAAGGGGGCCGTCTTATCCTCCAGAACGTGCCGGATACAGAAAGCATAGCCATTTAGTCGCCGCTGCTTACAAAGCTTTGGGCTGTATGAGCACAACGGCTTATTGTCCACCTCTGAGAAGTGTATGTGTTTGCCTTCATACATCACGTGACTCTTGTTCTTGACAACATCAGCTGATGGGATAAAATCAGGGAAAACCAGGAATTACTTCACTGAGGAGGTGATGTGGAGAACAGTGCATGCACATGCAGGGTTGAATTGCAGATTGTAGTCTCCTCTACAACAGATGACTATATAACCTTAGCTACTATAGATATTTAACGAGAATGAATATTTAGGAAGGCAACATACTCATGCAGTAAAGTGTATACATATTTTGCATATATATTTGCACCAAATATTTTGGTGTTATGTGAAAAATAAAATGACTTGTGAATTAAATGACATATTAAATTAGCAAGACTTGACTGATTTCATTCATTATTGCTTGTTCATTAAACTACTTTATCCTGTGAATAATATTGTTCTAAGACATTGATTTGAAAACATTTTAGTCTAGACAAACTTTGCCTCTGAATATTGGCTAATTACTTTTCTCTCAGCGTTAAAATCTCTCATTGAGAAACATGTGGTAAACTGAGAATGTGCCATTTCCTACAACCATCCATTCAATTATCCTTCAAGTTAGCACTTAAAAAGATAATATGACGGTGGTAAAACGGTATACTGCATGACAAAGTTGAAAGCTAGAAAACAGTCACTTGCTACAGTTCAGGCGCTCGAATAAACCCATGAAAACGTAGCCTTTCTCGACATAACAAAAAAAAAACGAACACTGTTCACAAATGTAACGCTTCATAATACCCAGCCATACAAACAGGACGCTGCAGGTATATCACAATACACTGGATCGACAATTGTAGCGTTAGCTACCCAGCTTCAGCAGTAGCTTAGCTGTTACATTTTACTTTATGCTTTCAAGGTGGTTCTGAGAGGGCTACGGTTCTGACAGCTGAGGTACAAGTTGGACACGTACGGACAGGTTGGCTAAGTGTAATTCATCTCAGCCTGGGACAACTTCAGGTAGTCAGACACGGTGAACAGGAAAGGCAGCAAACGGTGACTAACCATTAGCTAGCGTAACTACCAGTCAAGTCCGGGGAGCTAGATTGCCAGCATTAGCTTCGAGCAGATGCGAAACTGTACACTACGAACATGTAAATGTGTCTACGTCTAATATACACCAGTGTCCTAGCCCATAAGACAACTTTATTAATTTTCAGGAAGAAAAATATATTATCAACACAAACCAAACGCGAAAAGTCAATTTTGCAAGTTAGCTAGCTAACAAGCTAGCAAAGCTAAAAACACAAATTAGTAGGCGGTAGCTAACCAGGAAACGGAAACATAAGCAAACGGCAACACTATAAAAGGTATATTTACAGTTACGTTTTACTTACAAAAATGCAAGCGCAATCTTAAATGCCCGCCATAATTCATCGGCCCCCAGTTGTGAGATTTTAGTGTATTTTAACATGATACATTTACAGCCATATACTTTCAAACAAAGGGTGTACATACGAGGCTTGAGGCCTGCCCCCGAAGGCCTTCGTATTAATCGATATGAATTATAGTCAGTATCGTTACATAATGTGACATTAGCAGTCTACAGGACCTTAAACTGTTAAGATTGCACAACTCCCCACACATACGTAAGACACTGAGTGTTTTGGTCAGATCACAAGTCAAAGTATAAATGAGTCATTAATAAGAGGCCTTTTAGCCTCGATAGCACATCGGCCTCTAGTTGAACGACTGGCCGATTGAAGCCTGTGAAAAACGGTACACTCAGAAGTCGACACCGAGGCTGTATACGATTTCGCTTACCTTGAATTGGTATGGGCTGTGTAAGGTATTCGCTCCAGATAGACGGCCGAAATGTCTATTAGAATCAGCTAGGCTATTTGTGCATCGATATTCGAGATAGGATTGTAACGGCGATCTTCATCGAGCTCGGTATATCTTGAAATAAGGATGCATGTAAATATAGGCTATCCACAGCAAATTACAAGCAGTAGGTAGGCTGCTGAGGATTTTTGTTGGATCCACAGCAGACTCCTAACAGCACCACTACAGGCACTGCGGGGACATGACAACAATCCGCTCAACAACAACAACCTCTTCTACCATATTGGAAATTCAACTTTGTTAAAAGCCTCTACTACAGTGTACAAGTGTCATGTTAATCTCTTTATGAAATAAATAACAGTTCGTGTGAAGGACGTTTGCTTGTTTCACATTTAAATCAACTGAGTTGAGTCACACTGAATGAGAGGTCCAGCCAAGTGTTGCAGTGTAAAATCCACCTGGACCACGGCTATCGTCTTCCATATGAATGGGTTACCAGCCCTGCTGCCACACTGTTGCACCCGGCTGTTCACTGATGATGGACCACGTGCCAAGCAAATACAGGAGCTGGAAAAGTTGACTCGCATCACACCAAAACAGGACAGTACCGTGCATGGCACCAACACATTTATTTTCATACTTTTAACAGTTTTTTAATAAGAGCACAAACTTAAATAGGGGGTTTGCAAAGATTCATTAGGCTTGCCACAAAAATAGTTTATTAAATATCACACAAAAGCTACACTTGTAATACTATAAACTTAATATACCTTTAGGAAAATATAATCTTTTGATGTAGGTAATTTTACAGGAAGACAAAATACTGGAGTTAGGCTACCCTTGAAGTATAAGTATTTTAAACCCTTTGGTCCACCTACCTACTAAATTGTGAATGTCCTACCAGGTGAAAACAAACTGCCAGTGTGCATCTCTGGAAATTTAAACCTATAAGCTTACATCTTCATTGTGCAAGTAGTACATACACATATTTATGCAGGTTAGTAAAGTATGTTAGTTTCATAATGTGTATAGATGATAAAGCATCCACTATAGTAAAACATATACTATAGTGCAAATAAATACTTTTGTAGGGCTGTGCAAATAGCAGATTTGTGCGTATCTTTTTTTTTCAAGGTTTGGATGGCTATCCATAGCGCTTTAGCATATGGCTGGCTCGTCCACAGCCTGTGCTCCCTCAGTGACAGCTTTCACACACTTTGCCATCGTCTGCGAGGCTCTGCTTATCGGATCTGTGGGTAAAAATTGAAAGCCGATTTAAAATCTGCACACCTAAAGTACTGTGAAGACCAAACATAAACATAATAATGAGTCTGACTATAAATAACTGGGTCTTTATGATTCCATAAATTTAAAAAAAATCTCACAAATTTAACGCTTAAGTTGTATGAAAATATGCATTTAACACCATATATTGTAAGAGAACTGATGGTACTTCAGTAGTGTCAAACACACAAACAAGCAGGTAACACGATAATATTTGGGACAGTATGCTACTTAATTTTTGTTTTGCAGACTTGAAATGCATTAATTAAATATATCATTAAAAGAATAACATGACAGCAGCTTTAAACTAAGAGTCATTTTGTTAATCTCAAATCATCACCTCAGATTCATAGTAGTGCTACAAATGAAATTTTATATTTTGAACCATACTGTGATTAAAATTCTAATGTTAGAAAATTAACCTTTTCTGCAGAAGACCTTCACGTATGTAAAGAAGATGTTCAGGAGGAGGATCAAAAGCAGTGAGGCAATCATTACAGAAATCCATTATCACTAATTATTTGCCTTGACATTTGCTGATCACATATTATGCTCCAGACAAGATAAAACTCGTGATTTTAATGGCACCTTGATCGTGTTGAAAATTCACTTAGCTGTAGTGCTGAGAATAGCAAAATTCTCAGTATAATTCTGTTCTCTCCGAGTATACAATTATTACATGTCAAAATATCCATGTCATTCAGAAATAATGGCAATAAAATGTGGATCTAACTAAATATGGTAACACAGTAAGAGGTCAGTTATAATATAGATGACTAATTGTTAAAGGCATTTCATTTAATTTTAAAAAACAGTGGTTGTAAACCTTAACCATTAACAATGTCCATGACAAATAACACATTTGTCACATAAGCACACCCAATTACTTTAGCCTTCTAAACAACTGCACAAGTAAAAAAACACTTTCTTCAACAGGAAGCACAGAAGTAAACACTCCTACATCTTTGCATAATATTTACTCAGCTTGGAAAGCTGAGGGCTGTTTCACAAAACCAAGATAAGGGATTAAGCCGGGATTTTCCAGATATCCTGGCTGAATTAAGCCTTGACTCGGTTTCACGAAAGCAGTAGCACATAAGTTACCATGGCGATTTAATCTGCGCAGCTAGCCTGCTCCAGACCAGGCTAACAGCCAGGCTTAGTTAATCCTGGTGCCTTATCTGTTCAGTCAGCAGTCACGCCGATCAGAAACCAAAGTGTTTTTTCAGTCATTCCATGTTCTTATGTAGGCCTGTGTGTTCTGCATATTTTTCAGTAGCCTGTATTAAAATAGTAGGTCGTGGGTATTAGGTTTCATAACTAGAGAAGATGCGTCCACCATACTTTGCACACAATGACATCAGCGAGTAAGTTAGGTTTATGTGGAATGAAAGCACTTAAAATAAAAATAATAAAAAAAGGATCAATAAAAGAAAAAAAGTAACACGAGTACAGCAATAAACCAGCGTAAAGAAAGTGGCAGCCAGTTGTTGACCGACTGAATGTGTGAGAAGCTAAAAATATCATAGCTCTTAACTGAAACTGTCATAATTATTACGTTACATTGTGCCTTAAAAGTGAGCACCGGACATTATATGTCACTCAAGAAACTCACACACACTATGTAGGATTCCTATGTCATTTTACAATACTCTCAAATTATAGTCCTACTTCAATAAGGAGGATATATTGTACAGTTTATTCATGAAACAACTGCGTGTTTGGGAGAGAAAACAATAATTACCGCAATACATTGTGTTACAGTTTGGCTTACAGTTTACTTCTAGTACACTAAATCACTTCTCTTTGTAGTTGCTGGTTTTCTAATATCTTCAGTGCTTCTTTTTATCTCCATATCTAAGTCCAAGTCCTGTTTTTTATGTTAATTTTTTCAAGTGTGTGCAGTTCAGACATCTGACAGTAAAACACATAACACTTAGCACAGCAGGCAGTGTTCATCTGTGGATGTCCTTATACTTAGTACATTGGCAGACTGGGTGTCAGACTGTAGGACTACAGCCTCAGGGTCAAGTTACATACAGTATCATACAGTATTTTCTATGAGCACTACAACACTGACTTTTTATCTATTATCCATATTGACTAAACAAGTACACCATTTTCACACAAAATTGACAGACCTCCAGCCTCTCTGCCAAGCCTACTAAATATACACACTTTTTAAAAGTATTTGTCAAAAATGTTGCTTGCACTAAAAAATGGTAAATAACTGAAAAGGCTTTAAAAAAGGTTAATAAGAAAACATGCTGTGCAAACATAGAAGAAAGGTATGTGCACTGTTCAAAAAAGAAACGTAAGCTAAATGAACAAGCTGCTGATACTGCATTATATTTTTATATTTTGAATTCTCACCTGCCAGCTGAATTTTGTTTCCTTTTTATATAAATAAAATTTATATAAAATAATTTCCAACATAAATTGGTGTAGAATATTTCTTCAGACGTCAGAAAATTAAGTGTTTAATGCTCAAAAACATCTGGGGGAGGACCCCCAGACTCCCCACTCAGATATTTCAGCATTACATATTATTTCAAAATAGGGTTAAATGGGCAATACTAGTACTAGTAGTAATGCTGTGAAAAAGAAATACTTTTGTTGTGATCTGTCACTATATAAATAAAATTGAATTGAATAGACAGTATGTTGATTAGTGGTTGTGATTAATACATTTGCTGAGTGACATATTAAGGACCGGTGCTCACTTGTAAGGTCTGACATAACGTTACTATTCATGGTAACGTTATAATTAACAATTTCAGCTGGGAGCAGTGATTCTTTTAGCAACTTACTTATTAAGTATTGTACATAAGTATTGTCTGCCACACTTTTCTCGCTGTTTTAATACTTTTCTTTCTTTCTTTTTTATATTATGTGCATTTTTTCATCAAAACCTTTTTACACTCATTGAGGAACAGCAAATAAAGTATGCTGCACACGTCTTTTCCATTTCAGCATCAATGAATCTGTGATCGACAGCGTGGTCTCTTGAAAAAAGTTGTTGACGCCCATTTATCTGAATTACTTACACCTGGCTTGACTTAGTTGCACCTTTTGAGCCTGGTTTGGCCTTTGTGAAACTGATAAAGCCAGGATGCACTGATCACACTAGGTCAAGCCTAGCTTTATCTCTTATCCTGGATTTCTAAATTCTACTTTTGTGAAACAGCCCTCTGGATTGGGAAAGAAACCTTCCTCTGATGACTGACATGTAAACAGAACACCTTACATTTTTCAGCAATAATGTAACATTTTGTGGGAATTGTTGTTTCGATTGATTTCATTTGGAGAAAAAAATGCTCATGTAACAGCAGTCAATAAGAGCACACTGCGCATTATCTTCAGATGTAAAAGCTATAATATGGGGCTTTAGTATTATTAAATTAGTATTTAAAAAAACAAAGATGAATTCTGAAATTACAACCCTACAGTGTTGCCTGGAGGATTTTTAAATGAAAATCACATTTAGACTGGGTTTGGTGAGAGAAGCACCAAAGTACCAGTGACCCACCTGTCATATAGAAGTCTTTCACAGTGAGCTGTGCAGGGACTAAAGGTTCAGTGAGGACAGCGTGGTTCACTGTCTGAAAGATAAGACAGATATCACCATCATCATGGAGAGCAGTGAAGCAAAACAAGATAAACCAACTGAAACTAACGTTAAAATCAAGCTTAATTAGAGCCTTCTCTATTAAGACACATGCTGGAGGAAGATAACAGCTGACCTTAGACAGTTCATTAGCCTGCTTAAAGTAGTTGGCCTCCTCAACATCATCATATCGCACCAGATTGGGGGAAACCTCTGCCAGTCTATCACGCACTTCATCAAGTGTGTCATATGGCAAAGTCACTCCAGCAAGCTTAAAGGTGGATGGAAAAATACACACCATTTAATCATATTTCTTATCATTTATTAAGACATGATTCTCTTTTATTGTACTTTACCTCAGATATGGCTCTAATGATCTTCCAGTCCTCCCTAGCCATGCCTGGAGCAGTCACAGCCACTTTGGTCTGCTGAGCACGGCCCTCTGTGTTCACATAGGTGCTACATTTCTCAGTATATGCAGCTCCAGGAAGTATGATATCAGCCATTGGTGCACCGACATCACCATGATGACCTGGGCAGATATGGCACAGAGCATTGAAATGGAGCAAGAAAGAGTTGAATGCTCCTTGACAAACATTGTGCAAGTCTCTACTGGATGGATGAACACAATTTTATAAAAGATATTTCCTCATTATAAGTCAGATGCCTCTCTGAGATGCCATGCATACATTACTGTAAATGAAAGAGCTTCTACTGCTGTGCAGTAAAAACAGCTGACCTTGATAAATTATGAAGCTATCCTTAGGGAGGTCTTGACGAGTAACACAGCCAGCATCAGCTCCTAGTAAGAACAGAACTTTGGGTGGATTCTTTCTGATAGCCTCCAATCCTGGCTTGTATCCAAGATCAAGTGCAGCCACTTGACTGGCAACCCTGAAGACAGAGGTAAAACAGCACACATATTACAGTAATTCCTCTTGAACACTGTCCTGTTTCCGAAAGCATCCCCTATAATTTTTCAAGGCTATGACCTGTGAAGCACATTGAGAACCTTCCAGGTTTCCTCCACGCCACTGCTGACGTGAGCATTCTGAGCAATGGTTGACAGAGCAGCCATAATAGCAGCCCCATCTCTCTCTGCAGGCAACCGCTTCCAACCACAACAACAGGATGCTTCGCTTTAGCCAAGAGCTGCAAGAGGAGAAAAAAGATACAAACTGAAGAAGAGATTTAAGTTGACTGATAGCATTCACTGCATTACAGAGAGTGTTCAGTGCTACCTGGGAGAATGGGTGAGTTCCTGACGCGATTTTCTGAAGAATGTCGGCAGACTCCCCAAGATGTTCGTATGTGTAACTTAGGTCCACCTCCTTTCCTAAAAGAGCCACTTTCAACTCATTGTGAAGCCAGCTGAATGAGAGACACCAACATCATATTAAAGATTCTTATTTTATATAAATAACCGAGATTTCCAAGTTCAACATTATTCAACAACCAAAGATACTGTATTTCCAGCATTTAACTGACCTTTTTCTGATTCGTGCATTGAACAGAGGAGCCTCATAGCGTGGGTTTGTGCCAACCAGAAGCAGAAGGTCAGCTTCTTCAATGCCAGCGATTCCAGTGTTTAGAAGATAGTTTGACCGCAGATCACATCTGCAGAAGCCAAGGTAAAGACAGAATAAGCACTAGTTCAACTGTGTCCCATCTTCAGTTCTACTCTTTCTATGGTCTTACCCAGCTCCAGCCATTGGGAACACCTCCTCTGTGCACAAGTTGTCACTATTCAAACGATTCAGCATGTCTTTCAAGGAAATGAGAGCCTCTGCATCCACCAAGCCTCCGACAACAGCAGCAACATCGTTTCCTTCAACTCCTTGCAACTGTCAAATAATACAGATGCTGTGGACAGGGCATAGGACAGCCAACTACATACACTGTTACAGATGGTTATCTCATCATAAATTACATACTGCTCCAGCAGCTCGAGTCAGCACATCTTCCCAGGATGTGGGAACCAACTGCCCAGACTCATTTTTCACCATTGGCTGAGTAAGCCTTTGTCGCTTGAGTCCATCATACGCAAACCTGTCGGGATGGCAGCAAAGAAAAGTTCAGGTCAGCAATGACGTTGACATCATACATAAATCTGTCTGTGAGGTAAGCTTTGTGTGATAAGAAAATAACCTGGTTTTGTCTGAAATCCACTCCTCATTAATATCCTCATTAAGACGAGGCAGGATTCTCATCACCTCACCCCCACGAGTGGTCACCACAATGTTACTACCCACCGCATCCAGAACATCAATGGATTCAGTCTTCCTGCAGAAAACCAAAGAGAGTACATGTAAAAACTAACTGTTCACCCTAAAAATGTAATCAAAATGTAGTGCACAAAGCAAGAACCTGGTCTCCCATGGGCGAGCAGTGAATGCATATGGTTTAGAGGTCAGGGCCCCCACTGGGCATATATCAATAACATTGCCAGATAGCTCCGACATGAACATCTTCTCCACATAGGTCCCAATCTGCAGATCATTGCCTCTACCAGTGGTACCCAGGTCCTCCACACCTGCAATCTCACTAGCAAAGCTGTAGAAGCAAAAAAAATGTACTTATTTTCATATTCTAAATTTACACAACTTATTCTAGATATGAAAGTGTAACTCACCGCACACAGCGAGTGCACTGGATACAGCGAGTCATAATGGTTTTGATTAGCGGGCCAATGTTCTTGTCCTCCACAGCTCTTTTGCCCTCTGTGAAGCGGCTCCTGTCACTGCCAAACTGCATGGACTGATCCTTTAAACAACATGGTATTCATTCTTATTAGTCAATCTCACATTAAATTAAATTCTACACACACTCAAGTCTGTGAAAAAACATCTGCACGGGAGGTGATTATCTTTACCTGTAGATCACATTCTCCACCCTGATCACAGATTGGACAATCTAATGGATGGTTAGCCAGCAGGAACTCCATCACACCCTCCCTGTGTGAAATTAAACAACAATTTTGAATAAAATAATTTCAGGTTACTTTGATACAAGGTAATGTTAACATTGTTTTTTTCTTTGTTTGGGAGAGATGTGGGTTAAAAATGCAAGCAGGTATAATTACAGAGCAACGTTAAAGGTTCAGTGTGTAATATTTTGGAGAAATGCAATATAATATACAAAACTATGTTTTCAGTGGTGTATAAAGACCTTACATAGTGAACTGTTATGTTTTTAGTACCTTAGAATGAGCCATTTCTATCTACACCGTGGGTACTCTTACATGGCCGTTGCCGCCATGTTTCTACAGTAGCCCAAACAAACAAACAGCGCTATAGAACGCGTTTCGTCACTACGTTGACCACATACAAAGAATAACAATAAGTAATGTTAGTAGTAGTAGTAGTAGTAATCCAATGGTTTATTAGAAGTAAGAAAAGAAGGTAGGAAATTTGAACAAATCAAGGCCCACACATATTTTTTTGGCACAGGAGCCAACAGAGCGTGACGGCCACCATAGCTTCTCCTGCACGCCTGGAAAAGGAGGGGTGAGCGGTGACTGATGGTCATTGAAGTGGTGTCGGAATAATGCTTTTGCTCCCTAATCTTTATTGCAAAAAGAGAAATAAAGTGTACATGGGACATAAAGAAGTATACAGAACTTTGCTTTGTGCAAAATCACCTATTGCATTTACATATTTGTAAACATGTAATTTGCAATATGGAAATGACGGTTAGTCTGTTGTCCATGTAGAGTGAACTAATGCTAATCCAACACATCTTTGTAGAAGCATCCATGCTGATTCCTCATTCCGACTTAAGAGCACATGAACACACACTGAAGTCAGGAGACCGACTTCACAACTCAGAAAATGGGACCATCCGAGGAGCATGTGAATGCACTGTGAACCGCTGATTGAAATTCGCAACCCTCACCACCAGATGCCACCAAAACTTACACATTGAACCTTTAACTCTACAACACAAATACATAATATCAGAGAACAACAAATCTATCCTGATCCTACCTGGCTTTTCTTGTTTTGTCAGAGTTGGTTAAAATGTTCCAGCCCTTCATGACTGGCATAGCACAAGCTGCCACTGGCTACAAGATGAATGAAACAGATAACTGATTATTTTTTAAGTAGGCACAGCTCTGTGTCTGTCATACATGGCAAAGAGATACCGAAAGACCAGCTTGGCTACCAAAATAGAAACAAAATACACACATATACACCCTAAAGCATACCTTAGGAACTTTCTCTATCTCCACAAGACACATGCGACAGTTTCCAGCAACTGACAGGCGCTCATGGTAGCAGAAGCGAGGAATCTGAATTCCTACCTTCTCACATGCCTAGGACACAAGTGAGCCACAGTGTTAAATCTAGTATTAAGGCTAAAGATGTCAGAAAATGAGAAACGTTATGTATATGTATGCTTGAATTTAGTCTGTTACCTGCAACACAGTGGTTCCTGGCTCCACCATGACAGGCTGCCCATCCACAAAAACCTCCAGGAGGTTGCTAGCAGCTGCAGTTGCTGTAGCTGCTGTGCGAGCTTCAAGCACAAACAGAAATCATTCCTTTATTTTTAATCCAAGGACTGTAACGTTTAATAAAGATAATGTATTATCATTTATATCACATTGTACAACACTGTATAGTGAATAAATGGTATTGCAAAGTAACACTGAATCACTTCCACTGACTACTAATGGCTAAATTGAGCCAGGAGCAGCCTGGCACCAAGCTGGCAAGTCTTTAATCCTGCCAATAATCCATCAGTGGACAAAGTGACAAATGGTTCTGGTGCTTGCACACAACAAACAAAATGGATGTTCTGCAGAAATACAAGACACACACTGTACGTAAGGAAGACATGATCAATTAATTTGCTGATGAAGAGGCATATTGTTACCATTGTTAGTCGCAACTGCACCTCCTTTGGAAATAGCTGCTGGGAAGAGACTCCGGCTGACAACATGCAAACGCAACATACTGCAAGAGAAGCAACATCATGTGTAAGGTCTATCTCTTCTGGTTGATACATAATTCCAACTTTCGTCGAGGCTTTACGATATTCGATGTCGGTGCGTGAAAGCAAAGCCTCCATGTGACCACCAAAACAAAAACAGAAGTAATGTTAGCTAACATTAGTTAGCGGGGGCCAAGCAGCCAATTTATGCTGCGACGTTGTTTATACAAAACAATGAGTGCAAGACTCCACCGGTATAAATAAATACGTCACGTTTGACATCCCCGCTAGCCTAACTGTAGGCAACGTTAACTATGTGCCAACCAAACGTTAACGTTAATGTCAGCAAACATTTATATATTTTATCGTTAGCTGCGAGTGTTAGCTCGAGGCTTTGATGTTTTAAGGTCACGCGTTAAGCTGTATTTTAACAATTGGTACGTTAAATCTAAACCTACAAATTGAGCATAATTACCATGCTACAAACAAGCTAACGTAAAACGTAACGTCAATTCCAGACGGATAATTGTACCAGTTTTAAGGAGACATGTCTTACGTCCCTTGGGCAGTTGTGTCCGCACTTTAAAATGTCTGCATAATTAATAATATTTCCTTAACACTACGATGACCAGTTACTTGCCTTGCCAGTGTTGGTCCTCACGAGACTGCCTTGGACTCAGATTGCGCACTGTCTTGTTATTGTGCTGCGTCACGGATTAAGTAATCCTGTACACCATAATCCATATAGAGGACGGCTACTTTTCTGTAAATACTGACTTATCTAATCGTACAGGCATTCGACAATACTCATAACAGTGATGCAAACCTTCTCCTTTAGCAGATACTTTGTGACAGGCTGTGGTGATGTGGCACAGTGGCAGTAACAGCAGTGTTTCAGCCTTTAAAAGAGCACATCACTCAAAAGATGGAGGGTCACAGGTCCAGTTGACTTGTCCATAAAGTGCCATGAGGGCATGCTGCACTCCTGCATTCAAAATTGTACAACAGTAAAAGTACTAACGTATTATTATCAAATATATACATAAAGAAAAAGTACTCATACAGAATGACCTATATCAGATTTTTTTAAAATTGCAATTATTGTTGCATTATTTGCTGGTAAGATAACGGCAGTTTTTACTACTGCAAGGTATATATGATGGGAATTTCACCAAGGGATCAGTAAAGTCTTATCTTAACCTATAATAATACTTAATAATTTATTTGGTGATTCTATTTTGTATTATTAATACATCTGCAAAGCAACCAGTAACTCAAGTTATTACATGTAGAGCAGTAAAGTAGCATAAATGGAAATACTCATGTAAAGAACAAGTACCACAAAGGATTGCTTAACCCTCCTGTGGATAGGATGAAATGCAGTGCATCTGGTGCCTGTGCATAATTATATGTTGCAGTCCCAATGCTATTGCTATGTCCATGTAAAATAAATAAACTTAACTTGAGTTTAATGTAAGTTATTTCCACCACTGGAAAGTCACAGGATGCTACCCCTGACAAAATCCTTACAAAAGTCAGGAAGAAACAACAGGAAACGGCGGAATTTGTAAACAGACACTCAGGAAGTGGAATTATATTCACATCTGGATTTACACCAGGCTATTTACTAACCCTTTGTAAATTCCCCTGTAAATCTAGTGTGTGTGTGTGTGTACATAAAACATGAAAGCTTTTAATGAGGGCACTATGACAGACTCGTCTAACATCACAACAAAGTACACTACTTCAGAAGAAGACATTTATTAACATATAGGCTATTTACTTAATATATTGAATATATTAGAATAAAACTTATATAACTCTCAACTAGTTTAACAAATCATACAATACATTAATAGGAGACTAGCAGCCATTATAAAATTATAAAAATATGAACCAAAAATGTCATGCTTCAAGAGTACAACAATAAAAAAGATTACGTGAATACATAGAATACATTTGATATAAGGCTGCAAATAACAATTACTTTCATTAATGAGTAATCTGTTTTCCTAGGTCTATGAAATGAAAAAAAATGTAAAACAGCTATGATAATCATCTACATTGATGCTAAACTAACAGCCAGTCTTAACCTCATGTTCTGAGGATGGTTGTAATCACAGAGTTGATGATGCCACAGGCTCCTCTGGGACACTGTCCTGTTGAGCTCCTGGCACAGACTCCACCTCAGTGGCAGAGATTGACTGGCTCAGCTCTCTCAGGGATCTCTTAGTTATGTCAAGGCATGCACGCTTCAGGATACGACGCACCTTTTTGCTCAGGAGTATATAAAGCAGGGGGTTAACGCAGCTGTTAAAAAAGCCTAAGCTGGTGGCGAGAGGAAAGCCAGCTTTCAGTATGTTGTGTAGGTATAATGAGGAATGTATGGACAACTCCATCAAACTAAAAGTATGAAAAGGTGCCCAGCATAAAAAGAAGGCTAGAATTACTGCAGAGACTGTTTTGGAGAACCTAGACAGCCGGAATGTCCCCCCAGATTTATTCACTTTGATTGTCAGAAGTATGCCCGTCACACATATAGCAGTAAAAGGCAAAAGGAAGCCAACTGTGGTACGAATGGCCACTATTATAATGTGTGTCATGGCTGCTATATGCCTGTCCTGTGCATGGAAGTTGTTAAAGCACACCACCTTGCCATGTAAGTGTATGGTGTCACGAAAAATCAGCGCAGGACAGCTCAGGGCGTCAGCTAGCACCCATATGCAGCCACATACAACCCAGGCTCTCTCTACTGTCCGATACCTCTGAGACCAGTTGAGGTGGACCAAAGAAACATATCTGTCTACACTGAGCACTGTGAGAAAGAGCACACTGGCATACATGTTCATCACAGAAACAAATGAGTTAATCTTACACATGGCCACACCAAAGTCCCAGTGGAAGTCCCGCAGTATGTAATCAATGTAGAAGGGTAGAAAAAGCACAAATACAAAGTCTGCAATGGCTAGATTGAGCAACCAAACACTGTTGACAGTCTTTTTGCTTTTAAATGCTGTCACCCATATAACAGTTCCATTTCCAATAAGACCAAGTACAAAAGAAATAATGTAGATGACCACTGAGATAATGTGCATAGTTTCAGTCTGCCTGTGATCTACTTTAATTTCCTCCAAGTCACCATACTCTATGTATTCATAGGTGTAGTTTCCATAATCCTCGCCGGAGTCACCCATTGTTGCCAAAGATGTAACCTCTGTGGTGAAGTTATCTGTGGGACAGAAGGCTCATGAGAAAATGCATTCCTTTAAGGTGATCCGTAACCACGTTATAACCAGCCTGTAACACATGTTCTCTCACCTCGCTTGATTATGCTGGGTTGTTCTCCAGAAGGATCCAGTTGCTGCCCTGTTCCTCTTTCCGATCATTCAATTCCTGTGTTCACTTAGCACCGGGTGTGTCCTGAGTTACCCTGGAGAACATAGTGTCAACATCCATTTCAACAGTGTGGACAGTGAGATGTCCCACCGATGAGGCAGAAAGAACCCTCTTAGCATGATTCATTTTGTTCTGTAAATAAAGAAGAACTGGAAAATACTTTATTGTTACACAATTTATACACAAATAGGAACAATTTTAATCTCTGTATGATGAAAAAGCAATTGTGTATTTCATTTTTAATCTTTTCAAAGGTTGTCACCAACCAAGCAACTTGGGAAATTGTTAAATCTTTTCACATATCACCAGTGTTTGTATCATCACATGGACAGAATGGGGCCTATGGCCATAAAAACTTATTCAAGCATATTAAAACCAAATTTACCACAATGTTGTGGTCTTACATGAGTCACACTCATGTTTTTATTGCACAATACAAATGCATTCATTTATAGCCTGTAAGTAAACAATGTAATAAAAAGATGGTCTTAAACTACCAAAGCATTTTAAACATTTAGTTTGTTGTAAAATAGTACTATCATAAGAGCATGAACAAAACGCACAGTAGTGCAACTTCTTTTTAAACAATGTCTAGCCAATAAATACAACAACAATAAGAATAGGACTTGAACCTAAATCTGAAAGAGAAACAGGCACATTCACTGGACAGACTACCATTACACTGGACATTAACTATAAATAATAATAATAGTAGCCTACTACTACTACTACTACTACTACTAATTAATAATAATAATAATAATAATAATAAGAACTAAGCTACATCTACATAAAATTAAAAGACAATGAAGGAACACCGTTCATATAAATAATCTATCTATCTGTACCTTTAGTGTAAACATGAATTTCTTTTTACTTTGAAGGAAAGAGTGCATCGCTCACCTAAAAGCAGATAAAAGCGTCGTCAGCTCCTGGGTGAGAGTGACTGCTAACTTAGTCTTTAAGCTCCGTTTTCGCTGGGCCTTGTCCGTGACTTCCCATTTGCCTGCAAACTTCTCTCTGCTGCATGTGTTGTCCATCCAAACTACATTCACTCTTGGTCTAGAGGACTCGGGACGTGCAATGGGCGCGCCCGGCTGACGCGTCAAACATGGACCACAGAATAAAGACCAGTTATTGGTCACCCGCACGGAATGAAGAATGCTTTCATTCAGAGGAGCTGCGGCTGGTATTCATAACAGCAGGGTAAAAGCCCTCGGCGCACGCGCCCCCCTCGGCGAATAAACGGAAAGGTTTTGAATATTCCAGATTTTTTTTGTTGACACGCAGTAGATTTTTTCCTAAAATGCGCATATTGCTTCATTCTGTGGGTTGGGCTAACCAAGGGCTGACGTCTGCCTTCTGCTTCTACATTTTATTTCCTCTTACAAGGCACAAAACTCCTTGATTTAGCACCTTGTACATTTGTGCTCATTATTTATTTTTGGTCAGGCTTCACTTCACGGGTTTTACTTTGCTAAAACAACTTTGTAAATCCAGTGTCATTTCAACCCTGATTCTGTTTTTAATTTTTTTTTCAGTGTATGACAGGAGCAGCATGGTTACAGTGGTTTACTATGGTACTTCCATAAAGCTGGGGGATCTGTGAGACAAATGGGGTGGTGTGGGGCAGTGGATAAGGCCTTTGGTGTGAGAGACCCGGGTTAAAATCCACTGTGAGACACCAATGTGTCCCTGAGCAAGACACTTAACCCCTCGTTGCTCCAGCAGTGGCGTGCGACTTCTTACATTTAAAGCAATTGTAAGTCGCTTTGGATAAAAGTGTCAGCTAAATAAATAAATGTAAATAAAAAAGAATGATCCAAATTGATACAGCAGGGAAAAATGATATGGACATATATAATATGGGGGGGGGGGATTAACCTATCTTGTATGAGAAAATGCATGATCCTACACTTCCCATAATGCAATGTAAGCTACTAGCCTTTCCTTTATTAGACCCTGTCCACCTGGTAAATTTGCCATGACTTCAAAAATGTCATACCCCAGTTTGTAACACTTTATGTTAAAATTGAACAAGTTAGAAGTATAACGCCCAGAGCCACAGAAGACAATGTACATACTAAATTCTGGCATTGAAAGTAAAGCTTAAAGCTTAAGTAAAGATGTCTACTATGAATGTCTTTCTTGCCTAAATCGTAAACTGTAGACAATGTCTACATCACAGTCTACATCAGTGCTGCTGTGATTAACCAGAGATTCTTTTCAGCTCTGTGTTATCCTGGTTTAGATGAAGGATGTTCTGAGCCATCCAAGCAAATAATATCTAAAATACGCTTGTGGAGGGAATCGATAGGGACTTTGTCTTAAGGAGACACAGTAATGTAGAGTTAAGTATCATCAGCATATGTGTGAAAATGAATGTCATGTCTTCCTTAAGCACTGCCAAGGAGCAGCATACATTAGACTGTCTGAGGTGGATAACTAGACCTCCTATAAGACTATGGTCAATAAGTCAAGGCCTGATGTATTATATAGCCTTTTTTAATGGAAGACATTTTGATATGTCACAGTAGGAAAAACACAGGTGTGAATAATTAAAATAATGATGGCTGAAATCCATTTAGCTGCTACAATATCATAGCCCTGCTCTTGTACTTGCTGGCTCACTGTCACACTGTCATGACCATCATTAATGTTATTAGTAACACCTGTGCTTTTCCTCCATGACAAGTCAAAATGTCTGCTGTGAAAAAAGGTCTATTGACAAATCAGTATACTCCCCAAATATTTACAGTCAGTACAGCATTTTGCTACTGTTGTCTGTTATTCTATCATAACATAGACAGAGTTTGGGAGTAATGGCGTTGCGTAATCAGGATACAAAAAAGTCTGTATTCTGTTACAGTACAGAAAATAAAGATATAATGAGATTACAGGTACATTTTAAAAAAACAGCGATTAGGCCTGCTCATAGGGATTACTTTGAGCAGAAAGTTTCCATGACACGTAGTGCTGTTTGTTATATGTTTGTTTCCATATATATATATATATATATATATATACATATATATTTATTTATTTATTTATTTATTTTACAAACAGTAGATGTAAGTGTTTCTGTAAAAACACAAAGCTGGAGACGGACGTGTTGCTTTTGATTGGTGTTTACAGTCGCCAGTAGCACAGAATGCATGTTAACATTACTGCCACTCTCCTGGTCATGCAGACTCTGGGTCCAGCTCTCAGTGAGTGGACACAGCAGCTGGACCAGGGCCAAGCACACACTCTAACACCGACAAAATCCCGTTTGACCATTGGGAATACATTACCGAGGTTCTTTTCTTGCTGGGACTGAGTAAGCCAATAGAACCGCTAGTTAGCGGTTTAGCAAAAAGCAAAGCTACCTATATCCATTAAGAAGCTCTGTGTAAATCATTTTAGTACTGGATTCCCCTGTTGGTCTTTGAGGCTGTGTTCGGTCCAGTTCATGTCGTGTTTACTGGAAGGCTGCTGAGCGAGGTTTTGTTGCCCGCTCGCCTGGTGCCATTCTGCACCCTGCGACCTGTTGGTCCCTCCGCCCCTGGCCTGAAAACCTCAAGTGCTTGAGTAAAGGTGTAAACACCTTCATACAGTCTATGGTAAACAAAAAGACTCTCCCGGTGCGCTGAGCTCCCAGTACGGGCAGAGCTAATTTGACCAGTGGTTGCACAGCTAACTGAGCTAATAACAGCAGCAGGTAGCTGTTAACTAACTTCAACAACAAGTAAAACTATTTGTCCATCAAACACTCTGAGAGCAAACTCTGAATCAGAGAAAACTAGAATTTATTTTCTCCATATTTCTAAAATTTCTCCATCAAATATGATCCAGTTTCACCAAAAAGTTGTTTTTGTACAATATTCAATGGGGCCCGGTCCCAGAAACACTGTGCTTCAGCAGTGTTATATTGAGAAATCTTTGCATTGGACGCTGAATTAATACAACAAGTGCAGAATAGGTCATCAACATGTTAAAATGATTTTCCAAATGACAAACTCTTCAGTGTCATCAAGAATACCTACAAAACAACGTTTTTTGTCATTGATGGGCCAGATACTGCCATAGTGGTGACATAGTGCAAAGCATGTCATGTAAAAACATTTAAACATGTATTTTGGGAACAGGAGATTTTGTTATTTTATGTTTCTCTAAAAATACACTAAGCAGACAACGCATCATTGATACTCTTGTCTTCATTTACCTGTTTGGCATTGATGTAATCCAAAAGTAACTAAAAGTAATCTCATTACTTTACTTTTATTTTGTGGTACTTGGATTACGTTACTGATTAAACAAGTAATTAGTAATTGTACCAGATTACATTTTTAAAGTAACCCTCCCAAACCCTGAATTCATATTATCATCTTATAGGTTAAACCACCAAACAACAAGTTATTCACTTATTTGCTTTAATAGCCAGTTAAAACATTAAAATGCTGCTTACCCATTAATGTAGCCTATCAGTTATAAAAATTAGCAATGACCACTTAGGCTTCTACTTCTGTATTTCTTCACCAGTTAAATCATGAATACATGTTTTTTCACTTTTGTGTTTTGCATGCATGCTGTTTTTCCACTGTAACACTTCACCAACCCTTTTTAAATGCAGTAGTTTTGCTGCCCTACAATGGCAGGGAACAGAAACAACAGGAAAAAAATGTTTAAAAGTCAGAGACAAAAAGATAGAAAGGTTATGCCTTCATTTTATGCATTGTAAGGCAACTTAGGTAAACCAAATCACATGAATTCTGTTGTAGTCTGTAATGGCATAAAATAGTTTTCCCCTACATCTGTTCTTTTATGGATGTTCTTCTACTTTTTTATTATTATTATTATTATTATTATTATTATTATTATTATTATTTTGTTGCTTTTCATTATTAAGTTTTTCTTTATCATTATAGTCATTATATTAGTCTATCCACATACAGTATGTAGGGTCAGAGCTGTGATATTGTTTTAGTGTTTTCCTTGTTCCTCTCCTCTCCTTCAATTCGTTCAAGGCCGTGTTCCCCAAAACATAGCAACCTAGAGTGTGTAAGTGATTATGCATCCCTTTGCTCTGGGCCAGACGCCCAAAGCTGTCCTAGGCAGCAGGTCTCTGGACCAGCTGTATTTGTGTTATAGCACTTCGTTTATTCTCTTTTATTAATAAATTCTTCAAAGACAACCGTTTGTTGTAACTCAATAATTTGCTTAATCCTAGCAGTATACGCTGCTCTTACTAGTATGTATGCTGCTCTTACTAGTATGTATTGTCAGTTGTTAGATCTGTATTTGATGCTCTGTTGATACTTGTAAGTTGTTCCTCAAATGTAAGTCGCTTTGGATAAAAGCGTCTGCCAAATGAGTAAATGTAAATGTAAATGTAAATGTATACAATTACCATAAAAAATTCAAGAGGGCAGTTACTGCTACTCTGCTAGGCGAGGCTACCTTTTAGCCAAACATTAAACCTTTCTTCTTCATCATGACATTTAGCCTCTGCCCCATTAGTCATGCGCGACAACAAACATAATCGCCACGATGTCTCAGGAAAGGAGCTCAGGAAAAAAAGTACATTGAGCTTTAGGGCTTGCAGTGGTATGCCCTGACTAGCTTAATGACTTGATAGCCTCTTGTTAAGTTGGCTGGCTGTGGCAGAGCTGTACAACGGATTTCTACGTGTTGTTTTCACATTAATCATACATTTCTGTGGTATAATACTTTTGATATGATGAAACAAATGTCAAAAATTCAGATTCTGGTCTTAACAAAAAGTTTTACAAAATATGCAGCTACTGCATTTTGGCTTTGTAGAGCGGTTATGAAAACATTTAACCACACAGTTTGGTTTCATCTTTCTTTATTTTTCTCAAAAGAAAAAAAATCCCACTGTTCTGTGCTGAATTAATACATAGGCCTATGTTTTGACCATCAATTTCAGTGTCACCGGGTCATTTCCTGTTTGCGTCTGGTTGATCCAGCCCATGCCTTTGAAGTCACCTGCACGGGTTTCCTGTGGTCCAGGAGGGAGGGGACATGTTTGCGCTCACCGAGGAGGAGTCTGCCGGTGGACTTCCAGTAGCTGCCTGGCCACCGCCTTCTTTCTGCTCCCCCCCTCCTCCCTCCACCTCCGCCGCCTCCTCATCCTCAGCCGCTACTGCAGCAGCATCCCGGTGCCTCCCGAATCCATGAAGAAACCCCCCCTGCACGGCACGCCACAATGGGCCGCAAGCTGTTCACTGCGTTGATGTGTTGATATTGAGATATTTCAATTATTAAATATGAATCATGCATTTGATATTTCTGGCCACTTTGCTCGTCAGCATTCTTTCGCTTTGGCTTCATCCATCGCTAGCGTCATCCGGTACGTATTGTAATCGCCTGCTGTTTTTTTTGTCACTTTCATCAAATGAAATGCACCTTTCACTTTCTGTGTTTGGATAAAAAAATATCTGACGATGTAGGCTACTGCAGGTGCACAGCATCGTGGCCAACCTCCCGTCCCAAATTATTATATTTAATATGCGGCGTCTTCAGCGTGATGGTGCATGAGGCAGACTACAGCATCTCAGCATCTTTTTGTTCAGCTCGTAAAAAATAGTGCTTTTTATTTTGTATCATTACCACATGTGAATTAAGGGTCACTGGGACACTTTCCAATCATGTGCATATGTGATATTATGTGCTGTTGTTGTCTGAGGCTACTTGGATTAGTATTGCATAATGCACACTGCATTTATCTGTCTGGCTTTCACTTTGACAATAAGCACATCAAAGGTACCTCTCAATGAAATTAAGCAATTTATATTCTGTATATAAAGAAGCTTATCTGTCATATGTGGTTGTCAATACACCACTGGCATGTAAATGGTCTTACTGAACTGTGTCCTGAAAAATTGCAATGAAGCCACTTACTTCAGTGTTATCAATGTGTTTCATGAATAAAACATAACAGCTGTGTGGGTCTATATGTGCGTGTGGACCGGCTGGGTTTTTCATGTCTGTGTGGTGGGAATTTTCTTGCAGTTTCTCAAGGAGTAGCGGACAAGGTTGAGAGGGACGCAGTGCCAACACTGCTGAAGCAACAGGCAACTGCAGCACCTGCCACAGACAACAGCACACACCATGCAGCAGAGCATGTGATCACATACCCCTCGCGTCTGATCTACTATCTAAACGAGGACTTAGAAAGTACCTATCATGACCTGGACACACGGGTCAAAAACCAAGCCACAGAGGGCCAGGTAAGCTAGCATCGAGGAGGGATGGATAAGGTGATGGATACTGGCATATGGTGAATTTATGTCATACAAATACAATTGTGATCACTAGCAGGAGTATTTGGACGCTTAATAGCAGGCTGTGTGGTCAAGGCTTGGAAGTTTGATGTCCATACAATGGCTTGTGTTAAACCTTATCCTTGTCTTTAATGTAATTTTACTGCACAGTGTCAGACAAAGCAAAGATACAGAGCACACTAACAGGCTTTAACTGGAATGATACCACAGGGACCAGTCTTCCAGTATACCCACTGTGCTTTACCATCTGCCATTTATCCACCACTTCTGTTATTTGTTCTGTAGATAATGTGGAAACTGGATTTTGCCTCTTAGATGGCTTCTTCTGCTTGCCATCATCTGCAGTGACCACTCTTTTTTCCCTTTCAGGCAGTTCACCTCGCCCAAGCCAGTTTCCAGTTGGAGGCATTTAGCACCAGATTTGTTCTGGATCTAGCACTGAACAAGTAAGTCCCTCTTATCTGATTTAATTAAGCTGAAATGACTGATTTTAAAGACGGTCAGCCACTGTGGTCATTAGAGGAAAACTCCGGATGCAGATCCCCATGCAGTTAGTCGTAATGGCTGTTACAGTGGGGTCTCTTGACTCAGCAACAAGATTTTGAAATGGCTCATGTAAAAATCATGTTTTTGGGAAGTTGTAGGAAGCTTCTGCAGCTTGCTGAGATATCTTGTTTCCCTGAATTTCTACAACAAGTGCAAAGTTAGAATCACAATAGCCACATTTATGGGACATTTTATCAAACTTCTAGACTTGTGGTCGAACTTACAGTGAGAGTGATTTGTTTGTAAAGTTTCTGCTCTCAAGGTCATGTTGACAGTAATGTGGCGATGGCTGACAATTGCAAAACGTCATCGGGGTGTTAAATAGAAGCTGTGTAAACCTTGTTCAAACATTCCTGCCACAACACATCCACATGGAAATCTGGGCTTTTAATTCTTAATACAGGACTATTTAGTTTTACTCATTAAATGTACACTTAATGTAAGCTAAATGTGCACTGTAAGCTGTATGTTGTAGGACAAGTTTGACAAGAACAGAATTAAAATAAACATTGTATTGGAGAAAGACACAAAAAACATGATCAGTAAGTAAAACACCGATCCTCATGATACCTGTGCATCAATCAGAATATTGGAGTCATGTATAAAGAGAGCTTGCGCTTTGTTCCAAGTTAACATCATATTCCAAACATGATCAAAACCAGTGTGAGACTCCGAAGTTGAGTGAGTGCTGAACAGGGATGAATTTATCTAAAACATCATGACATTGTTTGACTATGACTTTGACTATCAAAGCCCTCATAGCCGATGGTGGAAAGCTGGCCTGAGGCATCAAAATGACCACAAATGGCCTTCAATGTCTCTGTGCAAGATACTGGTTCAGAGAGTCATATCTGAAAACCTAGAATGACAACAACTGTGATTCTTTTCTGTAGTTGACTATTTGTTTGTAAATTATATGTTCTATTATAATGTCAGATCAGTAATTGATGCAGCGTCAGTTGAAGATAATGTAATCAGGGAAAGTGTAATTGAATATGTCAGCGTGCCGGTTTCCAGAATCCCCCAAGTGCTAAGAGCAATCTTAGCTCGGATGTCAGACTCCAAAGTCAACATCTAGCAAAAAAAATCTCTATCTTTAAAGAGGTTTAATTGGTTTGTGTCAAAATTAGCTAAGGGGCAGTTATCCTGTGGTCTGTGATCACTGTCCCATTCGTAGACTCCAGACACTCAATGATATTGATTTACTTCCTTCACAAAGTTGCCAGTCTACATGTGATGGCTTAATGCACACACGTACAGGGACCTATGCTGATTAAATTTCTGGCCCCATAATGTGATTAAAAGCTGGATTCTGTAGTAAAATATTGTAATTTGATATTGTCTGCATAAGTGACTGCTGTTAGACTCATACATTTCCATGATTGTATATTTAGTCTATGTGCTGGTGTCTCTGGTTAGCAGCCTGCTGCTTTTCTGTCTAACAATGCAAAACAAAAAACAGAGCCACCACACAGGACATGTCATAAACCTTGGTCATTGTTAACTTACTTTTATATCGCAAGACACTACCATTCAATGCTACTTTGTGGGTAATTTTATCACAAAAACAAATTATGAAACACTTTATCAGTTCAGTTGAGGATTTTTATTTAGTTGACAGCTGTTGACACACAGTAATGAAGTCTTTCAAATATGGCAGAGCATCTTTGGATGCTCTGCCATATTTATAGTTGTGTGGTCATAATTTCAATGTTACTGTAGAAAACCTACAAATTGAAGATTTCAGCAGTTGTATGTGTCTTTGTGCAAATGTACACAATCAGATACTATAGGAGAGACTCCAGAAATTTTTGGGAGAATCTAGGAGAATCACAATATTTTCAATGTTCCTGTCTTTCTTCACATTCCTCTAAATTGAATATATTCAGTGAGGTTTTGTGGAAATGTAAATGGGCAGAAGGGAAATATTTTGTCACACTTGTCACATACTTGTGTATGTGTTTATGTACATGTGTTGTTTGTAGCGTATGTTAGTTGGTATAGAGGCAGATGCAGGAGAAATTAAACATACACATCCCAGCTCACACAACCTCCCAGAAGACAGACACACGACTGGTACATCATGTTTAACAGATGTCGTCCTGTACAGTGTGAGATGTTCAGGAATCGCCACATAATACAACAGCAACTCTTTAACGCAGCAGTAGAGAGGCTTGAAAGTGTGACCTTGATTCCCAGCTGTTTGCTTGTACCGTAGGTTATCTGTGAGACACATGAGCTAACTTCAGTGTGTGCCTTTTTTGTGTGTGAGAACAGGGGTTTGAATTCTGCTTGGTGTTGTAGCTGCGACAGTACTGATCTAAATATAGATAGGTCTGCAACCTGCCAATAGATGCTATTTTATCTGCTCACCTCTTTTTGCACATTGGACTACGAAGCAAAGAAGTAGTTTTCACCATTGAAAAGATGTTTTTTTCAGTTAAGATTTATCAGATTTTGTGATATGTGAATGAGAAAAGTGAACATTTTTAGTGCTGCTGACCCTTGTTTAGAGCATCGCTGTTTATTTAGACCCAGAGCAGATTATGAGAAGGCTACCGGATTTAGAACTGTGTTTAATCTGGTGCTAGATGTAAAACCTCCTGCAGTTTTTTGGTCCTCCATATCTGCCTCGCCTCTGTCTCACTTCCGTGCTGCTAGTGCTGCTGCATTGTGGCACTCTGTCTCCTGTGGACCTCGGGGCAGGACTCCCATCTCATGGTCTTTACACACTCTCAGCGACATTTAAACACGCACACACACATCTCCATACATTCCACATCTGCAATGCTGCCCACTACACACACACACACACACACTCTCATACTAAACACCCATACACACCAGAGTGGCCCCACTCTCCTCGCCCTGCCTCATCTGTCAAGCTATAAATAGCCCCTCACCCAGGAATCTCTCACAGATGCCGCACATGCCTCGACTCTCCTCTCATAATGATGCATTTCCTGCCCACATGCCGCTGAGCATCACTCAAAAATGTCACACTGCTGGTGTCACAAGACAGATTCATCACTTCCATCCTTTTTTCTTTTTTTTGTGCTGCGATGCTATGAGATGTCCACGGAGAGCAGAATGTTTCTGATTTGCAAGGTTACTCAGGGAAAAAAAGCGCCATTGTGGCAGAAATCGCAGGTTCTTGAAGTCAGCTGTCAGCTAACAGATTGAGTGTGTATGTAACTATGAGGGGCGCTGACTCAGACAGCGGGAACTGCCGGGAGGACTGTTGTGTTCAAGGTGAAGCCGAGGCCTCACAATCATTTATCACATTAGGGTTCATTGGCAGCCTTCTGACAAAGTTACTTGTTTCTGTTCCTGTCATGTGTGCTGTTTCTCAACCAGTGGTCTAATTTAGGGAGATTTGAGGAAGAACCACTGGTGAAATGTAGCTTCAGATGGTTGTTTTCGGTATTCTGTCTCTTTGACAACTTAAGCACTACTTTTCTTGTTATGACTGTATTTGTTTACGGAAAGATTTTTTTACCAAATGCAGTTTTGTTTTTGCAGCTTCTGTGATGATTAATTATCCTCAGGAGTAAATGCATCATATTTTCTCCCACTGCACGTTTGAGATGCCATGGGAGTGTTTGTGCAAGCTAATCCAGGCGCAGTGTTGATGAGTGTTCTTGTTTAAACACCAACCAAAGCAGTACTTGCCGTTAGTTTAAAACCACAATATGTGAGTCAGAGAAAGTAAAGACAGACAGACTTTGGTATGTTTTATTGCTGCTGCATCACATCCTTCCACCCTGACCAACTGCAATGTCTGTTTTTACAGTGACTTGCTGTCTTCAGATTATGTTGAGATCCACTATGAAGGAGGCAAACCCGTTCTGTCAAAGGTAATTTCTTCTCTAGTTGTTTTTAGATGATACAATACACATCTTTCTTGTGTTGTGGTGGAGTCTGCTTCTGTGTTTCCTTCAGCTGGTACAATGTGCCGTCCTGTTTTTAGTTTGTACAGTCATGCACGTTGTTGTTGAAGGAAAAGGCACAATATGTTTGTTTTGTTTCAACTTTCAGAAATAGGCAAGACAGGAAAGGATGTGACTGTTGATTTCCTGTAAATCAGTTTGCATCTTCTTAGCTGATGAAGAAAAGGAACAAAATGTTCAGTAGATAGATAGATAGATAGATAGATAGATAGATAGATAGATAGATAGATAGATAGATAGATAGATAGATAGATAGATAGATAGATAGTATATGATTTTTATAGAACAGAAACAAAGAGAAGATAGAGAGAGGGGGAAGAAAACAGGTTAGGAGTAAGAGATGGTTTCTGCTGCTGCTGCTGCTGATTCAGGCAGAGGGCTGGGCATACTGTAGCTGAATCAGCAGGGTTTTGCTCTCCTGCAGCCTCCTGCTGGAGCTCTGGTCATGTGACATGGTTGAGAAAGCCCTCTGCAGTATCAGTGCAGCGTAGGATGGGTGAAGTGGAGGGGTGGTGTGTGTATGTGTGTGTGGGGGGGACACACAATGTCCTCTGGAGCTGACAGCTGAGTCACAGACCCACCTTGGTTTGCATTAATTGCACATCTTCACTGCACAGACACCCTGCAGAAATGCATCGCAGACATACCAAACTGGCATCTGTGAGACAAGCTGTTACCTCCTCTGAGATGTTAGAAAATTCTAACACATGATAATTAAGCTAAAAAAAAATATGACACATTCCATGTATACACAGTTTTGTGTGTTGTGTTGCCAGCAGTGTTGCTTTAGTTATGGCTGGGATTTGCTGTGATGCTGCATTAGCACTTTGTCTTCTTCCCTCAGGGCGGTGAGCACTGTTACTACCACGGCCAGGTGAGAGGGAACGATAACTCCCATGTGGCCTTATCTACCTGCAACGGGCTGCAGTAAGTGAACAGCAGAGTTGTGTGTAATCCTCGCCGTGTTCAGAATATCTGTGGATACACTCATCTCTGCTCCTATTGACTCAGTATTGACTGCCTTCTCTCCCTTTTCTTCTCTCTCTGCTTGGCAGTGGGATGTTTGACGATGGACTCTATATGTATCTAATTGAACCCTTACAACAGATTCATTCAATCGTAAGTTATTCCTGTCGCAGTGAACCCAAATACGTATCACACACACAGGTTTTGCCTCGCTACTCTTGTTTCGTCACCTCCACCACACATTCACAACTCCCCTTTCTGCTTACTGCTGTTTACATTATCAACTGAGGATATCCTAATCAGTCCAAGGACATTCCTGCTTTTAAAGGAAGGCAATGAAACAACCTTACTGCCAAAGTGAACATGTAATTACGTACATTACCCTGTCTTCAAGACTACTTGATTATGACATTGTTTAAATGTTTCTCTAGACTTTATAGCTAAATGTACTATTGTTTTTATTTGTAATGAACAAACTTTCAATATTTTAGATGATTTATTTTTTTATTGTTATTTGTTAGTCTTAGTATTAGGGCTGGGAGATATGGTTGAAATAAGTACAAGGAGAAAAAAAAGAAATCAGTAGAAGGATATTTATGATTTCAGTATGCATCATGATATGAAAACAGTTTGAAAAATCACATCAAACTGGTATGCATTACATCACACCAAACTCTTCGTATGTATAAAACAAAAACGTCAATAATACATTTTGTGTGTCACTAAGTGGAACTTTTTCAAAATCATTTATTTGGACCACAGACATTCATACAACATCATATGATCATGTAATCATGATACTATTCTGCTAAAAATCATTAATGGGAAAAGGTAGACATTTTGGGAAATATGCTTGTCCACTTTCTAGCTGAGAGTTAGATGAGGAGATCCATAAATTTCTAATTTCTGTACAATAAATATAAAGCTACAGCCAGCAGCTGGTTAGCTTAGCTTAGCATAAACACTGAAAGCAGAGGGAAACAGGTAGCCTTGGTCTATCCAAAAAATAAAAAAATGTACCTATGCCTAACAGAGCATCTAAAGCTCTCTAATTAACATGTATACCTTGTCTGTTTATTCTGTTCAGAAAACAATGTGTCAAAATAACAGTTTGCTGTTTTACACCATCATTATGTACAGGACTATTTCTTGGCTAGGAGCAGAAACTTCTTGGAGTCTTGTTGTCGCCATGAGGTTGCCAGGCAACCAGCTGCAAATCAAGAAAGTCTCTGCACCAGGCCAAGAAATACTTGGGCCCTTAACCCCCCCTGTAAAACAGAACATGTTGTTTTTACACTCCTTTTTTCATAAAGCATAAATAAATTAGATGCTGTGATATTCAGAACTGCTGGTATGTGAATTTTGTTAATTTTGGACAGATCTAGGCTAGCTGTGCAGCAGGTTAGCTTAGCTAAGCTAAGCTAACCTGCTGCATCATGGAGCGTCATAACAAGCGACAGACATGAGAGTGGTATCAATCTTCTCATGTAACACTCAGAAAGAAAGTGAATAAGTGTATATCTCAAAATGACAAAGTATTCCTGTAAACCATAATATTAAATTATTGCACACCGTGTATGGCAAACAGTTTAACATTATTTGTCCATCTTTGTTTTATATTCACTACACTAGGTGTTAATGTTCTATTTTACATGAAAGTGTAATAATATATAACAGTTTCCATAGTAAGCACTGTTCCTCACCAGTACCAGCGCCTGTCCTTCCCAGTTCCTCTTCAATCTTTTAATACAAGTTTGCCTCACCCCTTCAGGATACAGCTGCAAGGCCTCATAAACTAAGAAGAACAGCCACCCTTCGCGGGAAGAATGATTCAGAGGAACAGGGTAAACATTTCCATCACTGTATTCCATCATCTTACATAACTTCTCCATCAGTCCTCTACCTCTGACCATTGCCACACCTCTCTTGACCCTGACTTCTCCCACTTTTACCATTTTGTCAAGTCTAATGTCTTCTCTAGTCTAGCATACGTACTTTAACACAGTGCTTCATGGAAAATGCAGGGAAACAATTTTGGATATTCTGTAGAAAAAAGAAAAACACATATTTGTGGACTGAAAGAGGCATATTCAGTTGTAAATAAATAATATGTGTGTTCAAGTGTCACTTTTCCCTTGTGTGTGTTGGCAGTTGAGGAAGAGGAGCACTTCTTCTCAGAGCTTGATGACTTGTCCTGGCTGAAGCGCAGGAAAAAGCGAGCAGTAAGTCCCTCCCTATAAAGTAATGTAGCAAACTTTAGTTCACCCACCCTTGACTTGTTATTCAATGAATAACTTTGTAATAGTGTACATGGTCACAGTTTTCAAAATATACTTGAAATACTTCACTACCCAATAATCGGTGATAATAATTGGTTTTATTTTGCAGATGCCTCGCAGTATATTTGAGGAAATGAAGTATTTGGAGATCATGATTGTCAGTGACCACAGTATGGTATGTGTTGTCATTGAAAGGAACAACAATAAGTGCTTGCTTTCACTTTCACACTGTATAAATGGTAGTTTCTCATATACATCAGAAAACTAATTTACATTTCAGACCTTCTCTGCTTTTTCTCCACAAGAGGGAGCAAAACCACTGACTGTAGAATGCTAAATTGAGTGAGGGCCATAAAATCACTACACTATGCCTTTGTTCTGTTTCTTTGTTCCTGCAGTATAAACGATATAAGACCAAGCAGCACACAAGGAATTTTGCCAAGTCGGTGGTGAATCTTGTGGATGCTGTAAGTAATCTCTTTTGAGAAATGTGTAGTTTATACTTTATATAGATCGATGTCAGAATTTTGTTGAAACAGGGTCCCCAGATGAATACTTTTTCATATAACACCACCAGCAGGACAAATTTCTCACTTGTCCAGTATAAAATATCTACATTTACAAGATAGATTGACAGAGATTTTGGTACAGACGTTCATTTTCCCCAAATCATTCATCCCCATGACAGATTTTCCTCTAGCGCATCCAGCAGCCACAAGACAACAATTTGGGTTTTGTTTAGCAGGCTAAGATACTGAATAGAGGTGTTTAACATAGTAAACATTATTTCATGATGATGATGTTATCATTTAGCTCTGCTGTGCTTATGTACAGCCTTACAGAGTGGCTACTATGGCTGCAGACTCTTGTTTCTTGTTGTTTGAAGGCTGAGAATATAACATTTCATCCATAATAAGGTAGACTATATGTAGCATAGGTGCATACAGTACAACAAAGAGGCACTGAGACAATGGTAACTCCCTGTCCTTACAGTGTGAGCCCAGTGATATATTATTCAGTACAACACAGCTGAAGACCTCCTTGTGTGTCATAATGGAGTTCATTTCTAACCCTGAGTCAGCCCTGTAATCGTCTTATTGTTAGTCCTAAAGTATTGCGCTGGTGTTTTCTCTGTGTTCCCATCATGTGCATTAACACTCCTTTGTTCCTCCTTTTTCCCAGTGTGCCTCATCCCCTCGTCTGTCCTCCTCAGGAAGTACAGATTCAAATTCACACCCAGTGTTGTTCTCCTCTCCCTGTGCTGTTGCTTCTGTCTCTCTCTGCTTCTCGCTCTCTCTCTCTCTTTCTTTATTCCTCCCATTCACTGCACGCTTCAATGGCAGATCTTCAAAGAGCAACTACATACACGTGTGGTGCTCGTTGCTTTGGAGATCTGGACAGACAAGGATCAGATCCCTATCAGCGTAAGGCCGCTGGAAATGCTGCGGGATTTCTCCAAGTACCGGCAACAGAGCATCAAGCACCATGCTGATGCTGTGCACCTCATCTCGTAAGTTCTTTATTTAAACAAAATCTGTTTCCATGGCAATTATTGTATTTGTGAGATTTTTCTGTGATGGATGTGTATTTTGTTTAAAATAAAAAATAAAATTTTAAAAATTCAAGCATAATGAATATGGAAAAGTCTATGTCCAAGTAGTATTTAAACCGTCCATTTTTGTTAAAGTTAATTTTGTTATTACAGTTGCATAACCCCAAAGTTATAAGTGAATTAGGTACCTTCTAGAATATTTTTTCTATTGTTACACTTCATACTGGGTACCATTGCATTGCTTTAAATAACCAACCAAGATCTTAGTTTGATATATAATTTTGATCCAGCCTGATCTATGGTTTGACCTTCACTCTGTATGTTTTTATAAGTCCATGGTGCTCTCATCACACCTGCACTCATTGTACACACTGTATAGCTACAGCTGCATGCATTTGAAATGGTACTGTGTCTTTAGGAGTGAATATTTTTGTCAAGTTAGGCTGCCTTGCTAAATCATCTAATTCTCTGTGATGTTTCTTATATTTTGTTTGTTGTTCATGTCTTCTGTTATTCCTGTAGAAATGTGACCTTCCACTACCGCAGAAGCAGCGCAGCATACTTTGGAGGCATGTGTTCTGTGAGCCGTGGAGTAGGGGTCAATGAGGTCAGATTTGCTAACTTCTAGCATTGGTCTGTACACGAGTGCGTGACTGCAGGAGAATAATCCCTTGTCTCTGCTCTGTCCACAGTATGGCACCAGCATGTCCATGGCAGGGTCCTTATCCCAGAGCCTGGCTCAGAACCTGGGCATGCAGTGGGACCCGGCATCCAAGAGAAGTATACATGAAACACAAGTTGTTATCCCTCAGCTAGGTGAATTAGGGATGGTCAGGCTATTGAAAGCCAGACACACAACGTTCATTGTTCAAATCACAAAAAACATACTTTTCTATTGACCGTTTGTTGTATTTAACCATGCAGATAGTTTTATTTTGTATTTTTTTAAACTTTTTTTTGTTTCAGAGGACCCTGTGGTCACTCATGTCAGTTAAGTCTCTTCTCTCTCTTCTCACCCCATTTAAGTGAGGGAAGCAGCCCAGGCTGATAAACACCTCAACATCTTATTATGCTAGCACTTTTGTCTCATTAAAAAAAAACTCTATACATATTTTTGCTCAGTTGTTTGCTTGAGATGGATGCAGTCCGGTAGACTCCATCTAATTCTAAATTACACCACCTCTTGTATCACTAAAGATGAATGCACTTATTTTAAGTGAATGTAATGCAATTTGCTTAGATTTTGAGATACCATGCAAATAAAACTATCCACAGCGAGGTCTGTGGTTATACCTGATAATTCTGACACATGAATTTTTCAGATGCCATTTTCAATGCTTTGAGCATCAGGAATTTATACAGCCTCTATAGTATTGACGTGACTGCAGATCTTACAAGCTGTTGTCTGGCATGGATGTATACCTTCAGGCATAAGTAGGAATCGGGAAATAACATTGTGGTAATGTTGTTTTGTGTTAACCGAATTTTACAGTTTTGAATATCTCAATTACATTAAAGCAACCTACTATAAGTGTGTTAATAGCCTACATATAAAACGGAACATTTTTCTGTAAATTACATTTAGACAAGTGGGGTTGTCTTAGATTTGAGGTCTAGACACTTAAATATGTTCAGGCAGTTAAAATAGCATATGGCTTTTATGAAACAAAAAGGTGCTCCTTGACTGGACGACAGTCTCTCTTGTCAACTCTTACCTGTGCCAGGAGTGACAGATGGAGTGATACAAAGATTGTCTTGAAAATAGTGGTCCAAAAGTAGACTGAATGAGTCATGCTCAATAATGATTTATGTCATTCGTTTTAAGATCATATTTTTATCACAGTGTTTAAGGAGGCAAAGTCAGAGTCTAACTGCTGCTATGTTTGAAGACTAAAAGCTCAACCATCAGAGAAATTCTTTTTATTGTCCCAGAATGGGGCTAGCTTGATAGAAGATTGTGAGGATGTCAGTGGAAAATAAAGTGATGAATTCTTTGTGAAAGCTTTGCAAATCAGGTGCTAAATCCACTGATTTAGCCAATTCTGTTCATTTGATCTCCCTCTCTTTCTGTGTTTTTCTCTGTTTCCTGTTTGCAGAGGAATGTGGTTGTGTTGAGACATGGACTGGATGCATAATGGAGGACACGGGGTAATGTCTAACATATGCCTGACACACACACACACACACACACACACACACACACACACACACACACACACACACACACACACACACACACACACACACACACACAGGAGAGGGATAGTGGGAATAATTACTGCAGTTTACTGTACAATCTGTGGTTATCAGATCTACCATTTATACCTAATAGCTACAGACTGACTGTTAGGTATAAAAGTAGTGTGTGCTTTCATCAACAGTTGTTCTTTGAAACATTTGAAAAGGGGATAACAACATATTATACACATATTTAACACATATTTAAAAGAGCACAGTCCTCGTACATGAAGGCATTTTATTGCTGTTGTCATCAGACTAATTGTTCTATTCCTACTGAATGCTCATACATATTGTGTTTTTGTCTGCTCCCACTCTTATTTTCTTTTTGTTTTTTGAGCTTTGTGAAACTGGGAGCATTTAACATTTAACACTGGGCAAGCTTATACTTCACCTACAAAGCCAGAAAGAAAACAGTTGTGTTTATTTTGCTCCAATAGAAGTTTATTAGAATTCAACCAGTACAACTTTTGTTGTGTTTCAGACAGCACTATCAGACCTCAAGCAAACACTACTGACACCACTTTTTAGCAAAAAAATGTTTTGAGGTCCAAGTTACATTAATTAAATTAATTATATTATTTGGAATTATTGTTATATACTGCTGGGAAGTACTGAAAAATAATTTGATATAAGCAGTTGTCAGTAATTAATAGCTTTAAAAACACTACATGTATTGACACAATACAGAAGTAAAAAGAAACATTGTGGATACTTTAATGTCTTGCTTATCATGGATAAAAACACAGTTTTTTGAACCTTGCTTCCATGCTCATTAATCTTCACCTACAATTCTGGTTAATTATCACCTGGTTTTCTCTTGCTTCAGGGTCCAACACCCACGGAGATTCTCTAAATGCAGCATCGCAGAGTACAAAGAGTTCCTTCTAAAAGGAGGAGGCTCGTGTCTGTTTAACAGGCCGACCAAGGTTAAATGTTCTTAATTCTGCCCCTTGCTTTTTACAAGTCACAACTGTCATGAATCACGCACGCCTGCTCTATCCCTCACACTCTAATGTCATCTTCTGGCAGCTTTTAGAGGCAACAGAATGCGGTAATGGATTTGTAGAAGTGGGAGAGGAGTGTGACTGCGGGGCGAGAGCAGTAAGTTTCTTTTACTTCAGTAAGTCGAGTATGTTTCTTGTCATCGTCGTTGTTGTTCAGATGTATGAAGCTCTTTCTCTGTTTATTTTCAGGACTGCTACAAAGAATGCTGCAAGAAGTGTTCCCTCGCCAATGGGGCACACTGCAGTGATGGCCCATGCTGCAATAACACATGTCTGGTATGAGTCTGGTCTTTTCTTAAAGTTTTACAGCACAAAATATTAATTTATACTTCTGAAACCTTAATTTGGACTTCTCTCCTTTCCTTGCCAGTTTTATCCACGAGGTTACAGTTGCCGCTATGCTGTAAACGACTGTGATATCTCAGAGACCTGTTCTGGGGACTCTGGCCAGGTGTTCTTGTGTTGCATTTGTTTTTCTTTTGTTTGTTGGTTGGTTTCAGTCTGCTCATTCTTTGCATGTTGAAGATAATGTGCATTGTTAAGAGGAAATATTATGTTTGTGACTGTTTGCAGTGCCCTCCCAACCTTCATAAACAAGACGGTTACCTCTGCCAGGTAAACCAGGTATGCAGACTGATGGCATTAGAAAATGTTATTGGTCCAAAAAGGAGCAGTCATGCATCAGAATAGAAGTTTGGGAGCAGCACAATGAGGATGCATTTACTATGTTATTCTCTCTCTGTCTGAAGGGCCGCTGCTACAATGGAGAGTGCAAGACCAGAGAGAACCAGTGTAAATACATCTGGGGGCCAAGTAAGATTACTATTCCTTTGGTTCACCTCGGTTCATAATAGTGAAGTGTCAGAGTATCATCACAGAGACCTACTGTATGAAAAGAGACTTGTGGTAGTCAGTGGTGTGCAGGTCACCCCTCCTCTCTTTCTCTCAGAGTCTGGAGGCTCGGAGAAGTTCTGCTATGAGAAGCTGAACACAGAGGGCACTGAGAAGGGCAACTGTGGGAAGGATGGAGACAAATGGATCCAGTGTAGCAAACAGTGAGTTTCAGTGAGAAACAGTGGTGAGAAACATTAAATATACTATGGTATTTCCTCTATACGTGTGAACTTGTCATGACGGTGCTTTTATATTTCCACACTGAGCTTTGGTTAATTGCTTATTCTGTTTTAGTGACTGACAAGGGACTAGGTTATTTTAAAGCCAACCAATAGAGGGCAACAGAGGGCAAATCCCACATATCACAAATTACAGTAACAATGTTCTTAAAAGCATTAAGTGTATTTTAAGAATACCAGACTAGGCTCATACTCACATTAGCTCCTCTTTCACAACAGAAGTTCATAACAGAAGTTATCTCATTGCACATATAGAGCCGGTCCAGACCATAATCTTTGCAATATTATTTACAGAGACCCAACAATGAGCAAGAACTTGGTGACAGTGACATGGAAAAACCTCCTTTTAAAGGTGGAGACCTCGAGCAGAACCTAGACTCATGAGAGCGGCCAACTGCCTTGACCTGTTGGGTTGAGGGGGGCAGAGAAAGAGAAAGAGAAAGAGAGCAGGAAGCAGGAGAACACACTGTATAATAACACTAATGTTAATAATAAAAAAGTGGTAATAATACAAATATCAATAAAAATGAATAATAATAAAATAATAATAATAATAATAATAATAATAATAATAATAATAATAATAGGACTAATGTATCGAGCAAGCTTTTCCAATGGTCAAAAAAGTATTATATTTTATTCAAGTAAAAGTAGCAGTACCACAGTATGAAAATACTGCAAAGTCCTGCAATCAAAATTTCAACCAAAAAAAATGCAGTAATAGTGACTAATTGTACTCAAAATGAAAAGTGGCAGTGTTATACTATTATATATTGGATAATTATTACATAAGTGGTACTATGTCATTGGTTTTATTGTTGGTGGTCAAGGTGGAGCTAATTTGAACTACTTCACATACTTTTGGTAGTTAAATCTGCAACACAACACTGGATCATGTTTTATAAACTGATCATATGCTTTTTATGTAAAATCTTAATTTGTAGGCTCTGGAGACTTAACTTTGTTGCAGTTTGGCGTTTTTTTACAGATTTTTACTTGCAGTGTTACAACACTGCTAGTGTTACAACACTGCAAGTAAAGGCATTGACATTGTATTGGCATTGAGGCTGACTTGCCGCCATGATTCCAGCTCTCTTAATACATCCACGTTAAAAACCAGGCCCACTTTTGAACATTAAAACGCTTTCCACCACTGAAACTAAATTTAATGGTTTACTATGAAGGGACAAGTAAATTTATTTATAGAGCACAATTAAAAACATCAAACAGTCAAGAGAAATTCAATTAAATGATTCAAATAAAAATAAATAGTTAAGTAACTAAGATACAAAATTAAAGCATATTAAGAGGACAACGCAGCTGTAAAAAGACAGTATATAAAAGTGATGATAGATGGGGAAGACCTGACAAGTCGTATGAAGTGGAAGATTGGCATCTGCACAGATTGCTCTCTGTTGTCTTTTTCAGTGATGTGTTTTGTGGTTACCTTTTGTGTACCAACATTGGCCGCAACCCTCGCATCGGAATAATGAAAGGAGATATTACCCCGGCCTCCTTCAACCATCAAGGCAGGCTGGTAGACTGCAGGTAAACACGTGTACTCTGTACTCCGTTCATGTCCTGGAAACTTACAGAATTACTATTATTAACAGGAGTTCTGGAGATCGCTTTTGCTTCATTTTTTTATATTTGATTCCCCCCTCCTCTCCTCGCCTGCTATTCTGTCCTTTTATTTCTCCCCCTTTCCTCTCTTCCAACCTGTCCTCACAGTGGTGGCCATGTCCTTTTGGATGACGAGACGGATTTAGGCTACGTGGACGATGGGACTCCCTGTGGGCCGTCAATGATGTGCCTTGACCGCAAGTGTCTGCCTATCCAGTCACTCAACATGAGCACCTGCCCTAGTGGACCTAATGGACAGGTGTGCTCTGACCATGGGGTGAGTCCTCGTGTAAACTAAGCCACAATTTACACTTTACTATTTGGGGTCTGGTAGGGCTTAAGCATTTACTTGGGACAGACATCACGTAAATAAGGCTGTACAATAAATTATAGACAGGTCCTTTATTCAGACATCAAAATGCACCCCACTCACTGTAATAATTAATGTAATAATTACTCACATAGCTGATGCTTTTATCCAAAGATTTACAATTGCTATATAGTATATGTCAAAGGTTGTACGGCTCTGGAGCAGCCAGGAGTTAAGAGTCTTGCTCAGGGACACATTGGTGGATGTCACAGTGGGAATCACACATGGGTCTTGAACACCAGAGGCATGTGTCTTATACACTGCACCATCGCCATGTAATGTTTATTTTTTCAAACTGAAATAACATGGGGGCTGCTCTGGAAATGTGAAATATCGCATTAAAAAATCAACATTAGCTTAAAAACATTTAATGAATAATGGTTGTTAAAAAAGTTGTTCACAATTTTGTGAATTTTTCATAATGTTTGTTTCATAATCGACTAAACACTTTCCACAATTCATGTTGCTTGATCCAACATGTGCAGTATCTGGCTGAGCTCCATCAGTTCTCTGATACTTACTAGACTTTAGTCTAGCTGATTTAATAACTTCTGTTAACAGTTTATCTATGTCGACATTTTTCACTGGCATTTACATTGGAAGAGTTGTAGTGTCCAACAACAAAATACACTGTTGTGTCCAGTGATCCATCATGCACAATACCAGCACCCTGGCAGCGATGGTATCCATCCATTAAATGAAATGCATCTATCAATAATATATAATAATATATTTTATATATTAATAAACTTTATTTATAAGGAAAATTTCATACATTAAATGCAACCCAAAGTGATGTACATAAATTGTATGAAAAAGTTTAAGACAAAGACAAACAAATTTAGACAAACAAATTAAAAGGTGAGAAACACAAACTTAAATAAATCAATCAAACATGGCTACAATGTAGAAAAGAATGTAGTACATATTCAATAAAAGCAAGTCTTCATAAGATTGAAAAGATGCTGCAAGTTTTGATGTATTTCTTAAAGCCCTGTTTTCAATCACTCCAGCTGATTAAACACCTGCTGAGTTGGAAGGTGGATGGGCTGCACCAAACTCTATCTTAAGACTTATCAAGGTGTAGATTGTCCAATGTGAAGATGGCAATGGGGATATTTTCCAAAAAAGTACCCCTGTGTGTCAGCACCTTTATTTACAGCTCTTACATTCCCCTCGACGCCTCATCTATTTCTGTCTGATCTGTACAGGTGTGCAACAATGAAGCCACATGCACCTGTGACACCACCTGGGCAGGGACAGACTGTAGCATGCCTGACCCGCCTAAAGAGCCTGAGGCCACTCAGGACGAAGTACCCAAGGGTCGGTTTCCACCTCTTTTAACCTCTGGCATCTAATGAGAAAGAATAACACACAAGTTTATGTGCACTCGTTTAATTTAGCCAAGACTCACTCTGTCTTACTGTTTATCCTGTTCTGCAATATTGCAATGTCATTCTCGGTCATACTGTTAGATCTGAGTCAGCACAGCTTCTTAGATGTGAGTTTCACAGGTGTAATGGGGGAACGGGGGTCATAAAGACTTTCCATGTAAAGTGGTGACTGAAGGATAATAAATAAAGCAGTGTTACATTTGTTTAGTTTGACTCAGAAGACAAAAGGAACACACACTTCAGCTGTACACGTGAAACTTTGACCAAAAGGGGATGGGGAGGTGGTTAAGGGGGTGGGAAGCGTGTCACTTCATCCATGACTCTGAAGCAGAAGCCTGCTGTTTGTTTTTAACAGGGTGGTAATAATGCTCCTTTTCCCTCTGCACAGTGAGCGTGGCCACTAACAGGCTGATAGGGGCAGTAGCAGGGACCATTCTGGCCCTGGGGGTGATTTTTGGAGGCACAGGGTGGGGAATAGAGTAAGCATCTTAAACCCTTTCACAGCTCTTCCTCTCATAGTGGTGCCTCAGTGTGCGGGCGGTCTCGTGAGCCGGCCTGAGCCCGTGTGTGCGTCCCGGTGGCTTTGTGTTTTCTTGTGTGTTGGTGATGACCATATAATTGTCATGTGATTGGATGTTTTCAGTGTTGTGTGATTGATTGATGGATTCCCCCTCCTCCTCCTCCTCCTCCTCTCCAGCCACTTCCTGTTGTTCCCCATTACTACAAGCCTCTTTCTTCATCCTTCCTCTTCTTCTTCTTGTCCCTTTTCTTTCTCTTATTCTTAGTCGTTATGTGGTTGCTCCTGTGATCCTCTCCTTTCTGGGGCATGTGGGGCATTTAGGTATAAATCAGTCCTGAGAAGTGTCCAGTTAAGTGACCTGGCTTGTCAGTCAGTGGTAGGCTGTGTGGTGACTGGGACCCCTAAAAACATTTTCCACTACTCATACTGCAGGCCACATATACACTTCACCTGTCAATCTCTGTTTAATTAAACCTTTCTAGTGATGGATACCCAGGGTCTAGTCTTCTGCACAACCTTAACAGACAAACCACTGATAATCACTACCTCAACTGACACCAGATACATGTAAAAGAGACTTCATTACAACTTCATTATCTTCATGTTACACACTAAAGGGGGCTGAAAAGCATGCAAAATACATTCTCAGATTCAGCCATTTTAATGTAATAGCATACTTATGGTTATGTTTTCTGTTAAATGTGAAATCATCATTGTTTAGTTACATGTTATTTATATAATAAGTGAGTATAGAAACTTATGTCTTTTTCCCCATAACCCTTTACAGGTCCTAGTGCCACCAATCTAATAATAGGCTCCATCGCCGGAGCCATCCTTGTGGCTGCCATAGTGCTGGGGGGGACTGGATGGGGCTTTAAGTAAGCAACACGCCGCATGCCTCTCCTGCTGTTAATCTAGCATCCCTGCTGCTTCTAGACACCAGGGTTTGAGCTCCTGCTACAGAATATGGACCCCAAGGTGGACGATACACAAACAAAGCATTTTATGCTGAGGCGTACACATGCTTAACATGTATCTGAACTGCTCAACTTCATCCAGTGTCCAGTCCTGGCTGTTGCATAGAAGAGGATGTGGATGATGTCCAAGGCTATAGATGTGTAAAGCTCGATTTGGAGAGGCACTGGGCTCCATGTGAGGGTCAACTGTGGATCTGTAGCAGAATCTCAAACTGATTAGACGGGCAGAGCTCAATGCTTGACATGCATGTTCAGTGAAGGACCTGATAACAGAGGGGAAATAATACTTTTAACAGCTAAAAGATATTGATAAGTTTAAATTGCATTTCCCCTCTGAAATCCAAAGATAGACCTCTAACATATCTGTGTAGCCAGGAAGTGTACTTTATTGTACAATATTGTTTAAGAAGTTCCAATCTACCGCTGATTAGCCTGCTGTCTTGAGCAACAGGGGTGTTACACATCTATATCTAAATAGGCCTATGGAGTAACTGAGAAATACAATCCTGCGGCCACCATAGCATGCCAGGTAGTAAAGCATCATGGTTGTCACCAAAACAAGAGAAATAAAAAACAGAATAGATACAGAGCATTTCTGCATGTTGACTTGTTGATTTGGAGGAGGTCAGTTCATTGCACAAAGGCTTAGCCGAACCCAGAGTTGTTTGGTCCAGGGTTGTCGTGCTCTCATCACTTCCATGGTCTTTTTTCTCAGTACGTTACTGTTTGAGGGTGAGACTTTAAATGGAGTGGTGAGAGCGACACAGAGAGAGAGAGAGAGAGCGAGAGACAGAGAGACAGAGACAGACAGACAGACAGAAGCCTGGACCTTTTTGTTGGCCGCAGCCTTTGTGCCATGGCTGCCCACACCCACCTTGATGGCCAGGCTCCACCCTAAAGCAGAGCAGGACTCTTGGACCCGCCCACACCAGCTGCCATTGCTGCCTGCTTCACAGACCTGGTACAGACACGGCGCATTGCACTGCATGAACCACGCACAGCAATAGTGCCACCTTCAACTGGCGTACTATTGGAACAGGTGCATGACAGAGTGATAGAAGCCCCACAACAAGCCACAGTACGGGGAGGTTATGCATCACTCCTGTTGTCGTATTTGTCGTTGTCCCACTGTTGTGGTAGTAGTTATTGTTGCTGCTGCTGCTGCTGTGGTTGTTTATGTGGTTGTCTCCTCTTTCCCTCCTCTATAGAGTACATTTTATGTTAGCTCTTTCCTCCCAAATGGTTATGTTATGAGTGAAACTAATGTCTTTCTCATCAAAACTGGTAATGAGACATGTCTCCTACACTGCTTCACCTTGTGAACTGATGTTGCATGCACAAGCTGGTCAGCATTTGTCTGCAAGAAGGCAACAGGATATTTATATTCATAGACCTGCAAAACTCAGTTATTAGCTTATTTGAAAGTAGACTTAATTGTTCTTTTGCTCTATAAACTATGTTTGAAAGAAAATAGAACCTTAAGTAGAAAGGATCCTAACTAAAAACAATCTCTTGATGTTTGATGTTTACCAAACTGTCAATCATCACGAACAGGGAAGTCAAGGCTTGTGAATATAAATACATCTGACTGCTTCTTTGCAGTCAAGGCGAACCAGTCAACATGGACCAACCTTTCCTCACTTTAATGTATTAAGCATTTTGATCTTGAAGCCCTTTAACTGCACGGGTTGACGTGAAGAACATTTTTATTTTCTGTTCTTGAGTATAACAATAGATAAAGAATTGTTTATGGCATTTTAATTAAGTTTACTATTGTAAATTGAAGAGATGAGAGTGGTTTACTTGTCCAGGTTGCACTAACTGTGTTACAGACTTGATTATAGCATACACTGACTCCTGTTTCTTGTCTCCTCATAAGAAATGTGAAGAAACGGCGATATGACCCCAATGCCTCAGCTATTTAACCCAAGGAGAGATGGCAATCACAGACGGACTCCTCCAAGGCTTCCTTAGTTGGCTAACTGACAGCTGGACTGCACTTATTGCTGCTGATCTTTGGCATTAGATTTACTTGAAAAAGACATAGTGGACATTTTAACAAATTCCATCGTAGTGACATTAGACATGCAGCCTTTTCAACTCCACCTCACCCATGTAACAAACCCACCCTGATCTCTAGAGTGACAGAGCTCCTCTTCCATCCTTTAGTGCCAGTGCACAGGCGTTCAGGCGGAATCCACACCACTCTCTCACCTGGCATGTTTATCTGCACAAAGCGTGCTGCTTGCTGGCCCCCTGGCATGAAGAGCCCTCTGTGCAGGGCTCTGCATGGCTACGAAAGCTATGAATATACCGCAAAAAACATACAAAGAAGGAAAAAAACAGAATAATCTAATGCAGGAGGCAGCCTCCTTCAAAACTAAAGCCAGTGGAAAGCCAGTTAAAGCGCCTATAGCTCACGTTAAGGTGCTGTAGATGAAAAAGTAGGCTGCAGGTGTGGACCCATAAGGGCAGTGCGGACCACGCAGCGAATGCACACGCACAAAACTGTACATAAATAAGGAGTTCAGGTTTGGAATTAACAGCATATTTTACAAGGACATCAATTGCTTTTGTTTTTTATCTTAGCATGTTGTATAGCGGGTGTTTTTGGCAATGTTATTGGAAAATCAACTGCAATAGTGATTTGGGCCAAAATTGTAATAGCACGCTGCACAGTCTCCTGTAGTTGTCCAGGGCAGAGGTCAAAGGTTAGAGCCACGACAACCGGACAGAGCAGCTGTGGTGACAAGGAGAGGCATGTCAGTTCTAGAGGGATTCAGACTGATATCACGTCAGATTAATGTCACAAGACCTCCTTCCCTTTCCTACCCCAAAGTATCTTCAACAGTGACTTAAAAAGCCAAAGAACCAATCACATCAACATAATGGATGTTGTTGTACACAGAGCACTTTCCCCCTCTGTCTGCAGCCAGTGGTGCCTCTCCTACTGCTGAGGGCATGAAGTCGGTCCATGCAACTGTCCAGCCAGGTCTCACGTAACAGTCCTCAACACCCACTATACAGGCTTAACCTTTTGCTCTCATAAACTCTTAGTAGAAATCAAGTTCAGCTCTACTGGAAACGCTGCATGCAATCACTATACTGGGCTTATAATTCTATATGGGAGTCCCCAAAATCTGCAAGAAAAATATGCTACAAAAGATAGGTGCATGTCAACAACAGAAACATTTAACTTTTATTTACTATGCAAAGAGAGATATTGCACAAAGGTATGGGTAATAATGATATCAATGTAGACATGGAATTACAAAAATCTCTGCTAATCAGCTAATTTTTGTATTTGGCCACTCCCACATCTTGTTTCACTTCGCTTCAACATACTCAAACTATGAATGGACAAATAATAATGAACTGAATTAATATTTCCAATGAAAAAGCGAGAGAGCACCCTTTTACATTTGTGGAACTGAAAATCATTTTTGTGTGTTTTTCATCTGATCTAATATTTTTAATCACACACATGCACACACACACACTTACACAAACACACTGTAAGGTGCCTGTGCATATTGAGGCCTGAACAGTTTCCTTGTGCAGGGCTTTTTATTTCCAGTCCAGCTGATAGTTGGTGTGTTCCAGGTGCTGCCATAGCACTGGCATCGTTGTAATCCTCCATGTTACTCATCGTCTGGTGTCCCTCTCTCACTGCATCATGTACAGTTGGACCGATGAATAAACTACTGACAAATTTTATCAGAGTGTTTCTGTGTTTTTTCCTGCCAAGCTAAGACAGCAACTGATTAACTTTTAATTTGTTATCTCGTCAAACTATTAAATAACCTGTAATATGTACTAAAAGGTTGTTTAAATGGGAAATAATTGCAAAAGAAGTTAATACTTCTCATATGCACATGAATCAAATTATTATTTAGATTTTTTCAAGTTAATTGATCTCCACAATCTTTCTATGCACCCCCTGGCAACTGCAGATGTACCACCCTCAGGTCAAAATACCCTTGGTTGGGAATCACTTATCTGTATATGACCAGGATGATAAGTGTGTGGAGAAAAAGATCTCTGTGGACCTGTCTTTGAAATGTTCTCCTTCATAGCACAATAATTCTCATTTAATAATAATAATTTGTACCTTCCAGACATTTTTCCTGTCTAGAAGCATCCTAACTTTACATCACTATTAGTATGAAAATGGTATTCATTTAAAGGTTATAATTTAGGCTCTGCAGCGGAAATTGTCGTAAAAAAGTCTGCTTCTTTGCGTCATCATAAGAATGAACGCCTGAGTAGCAAACACACCCAGTACATTTAGTGTTGGCCTCTCACTGCGCAGGTAATTATATTTGAGATCAGGTACGCATGTGACATTTCAGTAAAAGCATAGAAGGTAACTCGTGCACCACTCTCTTGAACACTATTCACGACTGAGCTTGTTTTTACAGAAAGCAGCCCTACCCAAGTTTCTGATGTCAGATTGCTCATGTAAACACATAAGCACAATATGCCATTTTGCCCCTAAAGCTTTGAATAAAGATTCTGTAATCTTTAAAAGAAACAGATGTCACTTGAGAGTACAGTTACAAAAATGACTTTTTGTATATATTTGAGCCACAAACAATTTAATTTCCTTAATGCAATGGAATCAAAATTGCAGAAGCCTTTTTTTTTATCACCTTCAGCTGAACTTTGGAAAAAAGCATTTCAGAACAGTTGTTCTAGACCTCTACACAGCCAGAATGGAGAGGAAGAATAATTACAGCAACAATTCCACATGTTTGATGCATGGACATGTAGAGCAGGACAAATTAGTTGATTAATCAATAAGTCAACGTATGGATAATTAATCCATAACTTTTTCAAATTATAAATTATTGTTGAAGACATTTTTCAAGTACAAATGCCAAATGTGTTAATGCTCCAACTTGGCTCTCTACTGTTCCTTGTCTTACATTACAATATATTGACTATCTTTGAGTTTTAGATTGTTATTTGGAGAAAAAAGCTATTTTGGCTCCAGGGAATAGTGATTGGCATTTATCACTATTTTCTGATGTTTTACACAAAAAATAATTAATAGATTAATTGAGAAAATAATCAGCACATTGTTTAGGAAAATGAATAATGAAAATAATCATCAGTTGCAGCCCTGTGGGTATGTATATATTGTAATATGATAGACATAAACATCTGAGTCTGTCCATAATAAAAGTAAAATGCAGCTTATCTTGTTGTGCAGGATCCTAATCTGTACTAGGCAGCACTAAGATATGCGTTTACTCAGATTTTCTTATTTTCGAGTAGTATGATAGAAAGGCAGCTCCCGCAGGAGATACTTTTACATCATTTATCAGTTGTAAGAGTCAGTGGACATCCTCCTGGTGATTAGTCTATAGGTTGCTCAGTGTGTGCAGAACAAACCTCAGACACCCTAGGAACTAGTTTGCAACATTGGAAAGATGAAGATCTGTGATGGTAATTGATTTAGGATATTTGATTCCGCGATTTAAAGTCTCAAGTGCAATATGACAAAGACAGCAATATTTAAAGTTAAAACCTATAGGCTACAAATAAGGCTGTAGGCTATATAAAACAACAACAAATCAATAAACGCGACACGCAGTAGGCTAACGCAGCTGCAGAGGAGGGAGGTACTGACGTCAATTAAGAGCCAACACATCTTTTCAAAACTACAATCAACACTATAGTCTTTTAGTCGGCCCAGCTTTAGTGGTAAGTACATTTTCATTGCAAAATTCTTAAGTTGCTATTTATTTAGGCTACATTTATACATTATTCATATTCCGTTTTTCTGCTTACAGGCCTAATCTGCATATTTTGATTTGCAGAACAAATGATTATTAACACTGTTATTAGACTATTAGCCATTATGGGCTAATTAACATTTTTAGACCTTATAATAGAGAGACAAAGATATAAGCCAATGTATGTTTCCAGATGTATTCTTCTGAAATTTTATTTTTAAGTTTATAATAGCATCCGCAATAGTTATACCGGGGGGGACATTTGTTCTGATATAAATGTGTGTGCTTTAAGAGTTTTAAGGGGTTTACTGAGCTACTAAAACAGCTAAATTTGATGCTTAATCAATTTTGTTGCTCAACCTTACTGATAAATTAATAGTGGATACAGGTGACCTGTGTTGTGTCGTTTGCAGATGGTCCCAGTGCTCCTGAACATACCTGTAGCTACGGTGTTTGTGCTGAGCTGCATGTGTGCCGTGCCGCCGCAGGGCCAGAAGCCAGGTCACGGGGACCCCCTGACGGCCCACCGGGCGAACCCGCAGTGCTGGGACTCCTCCTCGGCTCTGCTGCTGGAAATGCGCTCCCCGAGGATCGCTGACACGGTGCCTGCCTTCTGGGACCTGATGGTTTTCCTCAGGTCGTCAGACAACGGCAAACACACGACGCTGTTCTGGGACCTGGCTCGGGTCTTCTGGGACATCTATCTGGACTGCGTGCTGTCCAGGAGTCACGGCCTGGGGCGGAGACACATCACTGCCGTACACTCCCTCATTACTGACAGTAAGAGCCCAACTACACACACACACACACACACACACACACACACACACACACACACACACACACACACACACAGACACAGCCCACAGATCAGTCCTGTCTCATTTTGTTAATTATTATCATTATCATTTTTCATGTTTTGGTCATCATATCACTTAAAAATAACTAGGCTACTGAGTATCAAATAGGTGTCAACTTTGAGTAGCCTACACTTGACTATTCCCATTTTAGGCCACTTTATAGGCTACATTGTTCCCCGCCTGTAGTTATTATGTATGTAGTATGTATGTAGTTACGCCTGTATGTTATTATATAACATTTAAAAACTTGAACTGATGCATTATTATACATTAAACTACTCAACAGTATATAAAGTAGCAGGCACAACTTTAAAATGTTGCTTACATGTTAATGAATGTTGGGTATTCAGACTGAACCTGCTGTTACTCCCACTTTAAATACAGGGTTCAACACAACAACATCAGCTATTAAGGTTTTCTGAATTTAGTGAAGGTTTGTTCAAGTAATTTTTTCTTGCAAAATCTCCATATTCAATGTGCAGAAGTCAAAAGGCAACTTTATTTTTGGAGACAGTAAGTTATCTTTAACATTTGTCCTATCCTTTACATCACAAATAATAAAATTACCACACTGAATATTCACACACATTCTGCATATCAAAAAATATCAAATCAAACTCCTGATTTCTGCACTTAAAAGTAATTGTGCGAATTTGTGCTGCTATTAAATCAGATCTGTGAAACATGTGCATACAAAAATATGTTTTGTGACATGTATATTTTTGGACAAAGTACTCAAGTCAGTACGTTCAACCACGACAACATTTTAAGTGACATCTTTTCTGCTCCCACATTATTATTATATTCCATATACTCCACCCTGTTCTTACTTTTGTAACAAACTGCAGACAATGTGAAGCAAAAGTGACAACACAGATACCATACAGGTGAAACTCGAAAAATTTGCATATCGTGCAAAAGTTTATTTATTTCAGTAATTCAACTTAAAAGGTGAAACTAATATATTTTATAGACTCAGATATTTCAAGCCTTTATTTGTTATCATTTTGATGATTATTGTGTACAGCTTATGAAAACCCCAAATTCAAAATCTCAGAAAATTTGAATATTACATGAAATCAATAAAAAAAGGATTTTAAATACAGAAATGTCAGCCCTCTGAGAAGTATAATCATGCATATGTACTCAGTACTTGGTTTGGGCCCCTTTTGCATGAATTACTGCCTCAATGCGGTGGGCATGGATGCTATCAGCCTGGATGGAAGACCAGGATGCTTCAATAGCGGCCTTCAGCTCTTCTGCATTGTTCGGTCTCATGTCTTTCATCTTTCTCTTGGCAGTGCCCCACAGACTCTCTATGGGGTTCAGGTCAGGCGAGTTTGCTGGCCGATCAAGCACAGTAATCCCATGGTCATTGAACCAGGTTTTGGTACTTTTGGCAGTGTGGGCAGGTGCCCAGTCCTGCTGGAAAATGAAGTCAGCCTCTCCATAAAGCTCGTCTGCTGAAGGAAGCATAAAGTGCTCTAAAATGTCCTGGTAGATGGCTGCACTGACTCTGGACTTAATAAAGCACAGTGGACCAACACCAGCAGATGACATGGCTCCCCAAACCAACACAGACTGTGGAAACTTCAAGCATCTTGGATTGTGTGCCTCTCCATTCTTCCTCCAGACCCTAGAACCTTGGTTTCCAAATGAGATGCAAAATTTGCTCTCATCAGAAAAGAGGACTTTGGACCACTGTGAAGCAGACCTGTTCTCTTTTTCTTTAGCCCAGGTAAGACGCTTCTGACATTGTTTGTTGTTCAGGAGCGGCTTGACAAGAGGAATACAACATTTCAAGCCCATAACCAGGACCCGTCTGTGTGTGGTGGCTCTTGATGCAGTAACTCCAGCCTCAGTCCTTGTGAAGCTCCCCCACACATTTGAATGGCCTTTTCCTGACAATCCTTTCCAGGCTACGGTCATCCCTGCTGCTTGTGCACCTTTTTCTTCCACACTTTTCCCTTCTACTTAACTTTCTATTAATGTGCCTTGATACAGCACTTTGAGAACATCCAACTTCTTTTGCAATTACATTTTGAGGCTTTCCCTCCTTGTGGAGGATGTCAATGATGGTTTTCTGCACAACTGTCAGGTTAGTGAATTCCACCGAACCAAACTGAGAGACCAATTAAAAGCTCAGGAACCCTTTGCAGGTGTAATGGATTAATTAGCTGATTAGAGTGTGACACTTTGAGCCTACAAAATTATATCAAAGAAAGGCTTGAAATATCTCACTTTGCATATAATATATTACTTTCACCTTTTAAGTTGAATTACTGAAATAAATGAACTTTTGCATGATGTGCTAATTTTTCGAGTTTCACCTGTACATTGACCAGTTCACTCTGAGGGTAGACCAGTGATAGAAATTAACTAAATACATTTCCTTAAGCACAGGACAAGGACAACTTTGAGGTTCTGAGTGTTTTATTTTTCTGTTACTTTGTACTTTTACACTACTTTATATTGGAGATGAATAACTTCATATTATGTTACCCTATGCTATAGGGTAACATAATATAAAGTAAAATAAATACCTAGAGTTGACAAATTAATTTGAATTTAATCAAATGTTAATTTTCGGAAAAACACATTTTCCCAGCTGCTGGGGTAAGAAATAACCTTGTGAGAATATGTGAGTTTATAACCTCAGAATTTTTCCTTAGACTTTCTGATAGTGAAGTTGTTAGTTGGCTAAAGGGGCTCTTCAGTGTCTAAATAACATCGAACTTACATGTTTTATCCCATGTTACCCTACATTATTCTGAAATAATCTGCATAATGAGTAGCCTACTTTTGGTACTTTAAGTGTATTTTGATGCTAGTACTTTTATTTAAGTAAAATATTTGAATGCAGGACATTTACTTGTAGCAGGCATAGTACTTCTACACTGTGGTATTGTTATACGTACAGGATCTGAGTACTTCTTCCACTTCATGGATTTGCCTCAGGTCTTTGCTTTTGTCTAAGTGGTAAGGTCTTGAACACACTATACACATCACATCAGTCCACAACAGGACTTGCATCTACCATGACTTCATTCTTTGTGGCCTTTTATGAAGCCTGTTTGTGTGTGTGTGTGTGTGTGTGTGTGTGTGTGTGTGTGTGTGTGTGTGTTTGTGTCCTTTACAGAGTCCTTCAGATTCAACAGCTCAGGAGCAAACTCCGAGGCATGGCTCAGTGTCAGAGTGAGACGCAGAGGACATATTAAGACCCTGAAGACCAAACCCAAATCAAATACACGCTACCACAAATAATTTGTAATATTTAAGTTGATACCTTCTGTCAATATGTTCTTCAGCACTGAATAATTGGCATATTTCATGATTATATCCTTACAGCTACTTAAAGGATATTTGTGGCTTTCACTAGCCAGTTTGTTGATCATTGACGTTATTGGTGGTTTAGGTGTCCTGGTAAAGGATAATCAAAAGAGTGGAGGCCTCAGTTGATGTCATGATTATCTGTTTCAAGACCTCTTGAAGTGTATTATCCTTTTATATCACAACCACTGCCCAAAGAAAAGGAAATTAATATTTTTTAAATTTAGTTTGTTATTTATTGTATCTAGTCACATCCTGTGACCTTTCCCAATCAAAAGTAGTGTTTTTATGTGATGACATATGGACGATTAGACGATTCCTATCAAAATAATTGTAGATTACCTGTTTGTTTATTCATTTGATTGAAGTATAATAAATTATTTGTTTGTTCATTTAAAGTATAATAAATTGATGTATCATGGCTGTACATTGTATATGCTTGACTATCCAAATACACTATATCAGTCAGCAAAATTCAGTCTCAGTAGCAGCAGGTGTTGAGCAGGAACATGGGGGCAGTAGGGGGCCTTACAACCACAGATCCAGACCCATTAGCTCCAGAGGCAGAAATACCTGCAGAAAGTGACAGAAGGAGAGGAGGGAGATAAGGAAGCACAAACTACAGTACAATAAGACAATCTGTAAATGCAGTTACATTTCACCCAAAATTTACCCAATATAATTAATACATTTATCTGTGCAATAACTGTCTCTACTCACCCTCCGAATGTGTTCCGAATTACATTGTTCTTTCCAGGAACAACGTAGCAAAATATTAGGAAATTACAGTCTAGTAAAAAAAAAAAGAACCACAAAACATTAAATTATTTTGTATGAGTTGGAGATAACAAAATTATGATTTTGTCCAAGTGTCCTGCTATTTCATGGCCCACACCCTTTCAAGACACCTTACATTTTCAAAATGCTAATAATGTACGGTATTTGATCACATCCACCAATTTGATCATGCTGCACTTTTATTGATAATTCTATTATTATATTATTATTAAGTAACAATGAGAGCTGGACTGTTTCTTATTTTGGAACCAAAGTTGAAATAAATTAGAATTTTACCCCAGATATTCTGTCCATACCTTCTGCAGCATAGGACGTGAAGATTTTATCTTTGCCAAATTTGACTGCAGTGTTAAATTTATTTTAAGTAACAATTATTTTTGTCAGGGTATACTAAAGTAGCCTATAATATGTTTTTCGTTTAAACACCAACACTGGTACTTTCTGGGTAACTGGGACAAGGAAATATCACTATGGATGTCAGTCATATCGTGATTCAAATAAAGATTCTGACTTTATGTCAAAGTGAAATCGAAATAGCAACCCTCACTGTTATTCCTGATGACACCCAGACGTCTCACATGATCGGATGGGAGTTTCGAGCTGCTGATTCTCAGCGCGCGCCCTCTCTCTTTACTTTCGATTTGTACTTCCTCATCCGAAGACGTGTTTTGGAAGATCTGCGAGGTCGTGGGCGCGATAGATAAAACAAAACAAAATACAAACACTAAATATATGAAAAAGTAGTCTAAAATACTTCGAGTATGTTGAAGTGGATAACACATCTGTTTAGTCAGACCTGCTGAAAACTCGTCTCCAGACAGGTAACATCACGAAACACGTCTTTAAAGTAGATCTGGTTAAATCGAGCAGACAAGACTGATCTAATCAAAGTTTTTGGCTCTTGGGTAAGATAAGATAAAATGAGATGAAACTGTATTATCATGTCTAGTAGTGACTGTGTTAATGACGTGATGGGAAGTCATGGCTGTTATGATTATGCTACTATTCACACACACATAAAGGTACCATAACTATATGCCACACCTGTTGCAACATTCAGACAAAAAGGTTAAGAGCGAAAAAGAAAGTTTACAAATTCAAAACAAAAGTTATTTGTGTTTAATTTCACAAAGAAACCAGACATGTGAGTGAATCTATCTTGTATGTGGTTTTCAGCAAACAAAATGGATTTCCAGACGCTGCTATTAACTGTAGGAAAAGCCCTGAGTAAGGATGAAGTAAAGGCTTTAGCATATCTTTGCACTGACCTGCTGGGCCGAAACCCGACCTCAGTGGAGTCGACCACTGACCTCTTCTTTCGTCTGTCGGATCAAGACCACCTCTCTGCTGACCGACCACACCTGCTCACTGAGCTTCTCCTCATCATCCAACGCACCCGTCTGGTCAATGAGCTCCAGCTCCCTGACCAAGCATCTAGCCTCATTTCTCCTTACAGGTAGTCTACCTACCTTTCACTGTTTATAAGTAAATCATGAAGTAGGATTTAGGTCACAGAAAATACATTGCTAAATAGTGTCACATCTGTCTGACATGCAGCACTGGATCAGCGTCAGAGCCAAGTCAGAACTTATGAAATGGATCAGGTATGCCTGGGCTCGACAGAGTCTGGGAGTTTCAAAGAAAAAATAAAAATCTAATTCATGCCTATGAATTAGTAATTGTGATCTCGATTAAATAAAATGTACATGCAAATTGTTTAACTGACAGCGACAATTACTAATTCAAAGGCATGGATTATTAAATTGTTAGTAAGAATGGCTAATTTGTGGGCACAGATTGTTAAATCGAGAGCAGGAATTACAAATTACATTACAAGTGGTATGTATTTACAGACTTATGTTACAAAGAAGTAGGTCTGCAACTACAATAGATTACATTTTATTGTTCCTACGAGGAAATTTGTCTTGGACACAGTGGTACAGTCTGTTGCTTCATAACACAAACATGTCCTAAATAAACCATCATGAAATCAGCATAAAATCAACCTAAAATTGGTCTGCATTTTCAGTTGCAGATGATTGACTTGATGAATTGATTTGAATTGTTTGATGTTTTCAATGTGGGCGGCACGGTGGTGCAGTGGTTGGCACTGTCGCCTCACAGCAAGAAGGTCATGGGTTCAAACCTTTCTGTGTGGAGTTTGTATGTTGTCCGCGTGGGTTCTCTCCGGGTGCGCTGGCTTCCTCCCACCATCCATCAAGACATGTCTCTAAATTGGCCTTAGGTGTGAGTGTGAGTGTGGCCCTGCGATGGACTGGCGTACCCTGCCTTTCGCCCAATGTCAGCTCCAGACCCCCCGTGACCCTGTATGCAGGATAAGCAGTTGACGATGGATGGTGTGTGCAATGTCTGAAAAAAAGTGAAAAATTCCCATCACAATTTCTCATAGTCCAGGGCAACTACAAAATATGTTCTTTTTTGTTCAAGCAACAGTCCAAAACCCAAAGATATTAAATTTTCTATCACAACAGAGAGATATTCACATTTGAAAAACTGAAATCCACAGATTTTTGGCGGCATTTTGCTAATAAATATCACTTTAACAATGAAACAATTATCCAAATTGTTGTTGATTAAAGTCTGTAGTGTTTTAGTAGTGTTCAAAGTAGTGTTCAAAGTAGTGTTTTAGCTCCACATACAATAGAAAAAGATCCCAATCAGAGGCACTCAGTGAGGTGTATAGATTTTTGACTGAAAAAGTAAAAAAGGCATTGGCATTGGATCAGTAATCGCTGGGTTTAGGGATCACAATCTGTATGAGGGGAGAAAGAGTGGTGCATTGTCATAGGAAAATACACCCAGTGACCTCAGAATAATGACAGTGAAGTCAATCAGGTCTCCTCTGACAAGACTGTTTTACTTTGTTTTAAATGTTTTTTTCTGTAATTTCAGGAAGCTGCTCTATAACTTGTCTGAGGAGATTACAACTGATGACCTGAGAGATATGAAGTTCTTGTTAAACTCGCAGCTTCCTCGCAGAAAATTGGAGGAAAATGTTGTGAGTGTCTGTGTTTGAGAAGGGTTACATGCTGTTTAGACAAACAGCCAAAGTCATAAACATACATACATTATTATTTTTTATAGATATATAAAATATATATGTAGTACTGCAATGTTATAAGATGTTGAATGTATCAGAATAAAAATACATTTTGAAATCACTGATGAAGATAATTATATCTGATGGACACTTAAAGTAGTAACTGTAAGTTTTCTTAACTTTTCAGCCTACACTTGATGTCTTCCTGGAGATGGAGCACATGGACCTCATCAGCAACACTAATCTAAACTTACTGGAGACCATATTTGAGAAAGTCTGCCCTATGTTGAAACAAAAGATCATCCAGTTTAAAGCATGGCAGGGTAAACCACAGAAAATTCTCTTTGCAATAACAACAAATGTAGGAATGCGGACACAAAAGCAACGAGACAGCAGATTTAATCTCAAAGAGTTTACATACTGGATGAGCAGGAACAGGAGGGAAATGGGCAGACAGAGAGTGGTGAGGAGGGAAACTGCAGGGCCTCCAAGAAGTCACTTAAGGGGACATTGCATTGACTTACATTAATTTACGCTCACCTTAACCATAGTCACGAGTCACGACATGCCTAACCTTTACTCTAACCCTTAAACAAAGTCTTAACCCTCAAAATATAATAATTTACATTGCTGTGACTTGTGTTTTGTCACTTGAAAGGCAGTTGAGTCACCACATTTGCCGGTTCATGTACACAAGTACACACACACACACGTACATATTCATATATATATATACTGTGGACTAAGGAGGCAGGGGAAGAAGGGACTGAGGTAGAGGTTGAAACAGGTGAGGATGGTGATGCTGTAAAAGTTCATCTCTTCTTCTGCATATAATTAAGATTTCACTTTGATTTAATTGTTATGTTGTATTGAATCTGTCTGTAAATCAGATTACTGTTGATTTACTTGTATCATTTTTGTCCACAGTACGTCACACTGGCCCTATAGCTCAAGAAACAGGTCGACCACGGTCCGCGTCTCACACTTTTGAACGAAGCCAGGTACTGCAGTGCAAGAGTTTTTTATCATGATGTTATCATCACATCTCTGCAGTGTCACGCCACGTTACTGACTCTTTCAGCAATAGCCATTTACAGCGGTGTCTGTTTTGTCTGTGTTCTTCATCAGGTCCGTATGTCTTTAGAACCTGGGAGATCTCTTTCATGTGAAACGCCAGGTAAATGGAGTTATAATGTCTGTATGTTTGGTGTATTTAGATGTAGAGAACTCGATACTTGCTTGGATCACCCAATTACACTGTGTATGCATTTTGGAAAAATTTTGCTGCCTTAGCGTTTTAAGATAACGTTCGATGATGATGATGTTATGTCCTTATCCTAAATATTAATATAAATCAACTGCAATGCGCTTTGCTTTTATGATGGCAATCATTCTGTAAGAGTAGGTGGGAATTTCTTTTTTCCAATAGCCAATTTACTTATTGCAAATGAACTGTAAAAGTCCAAGTCCCCCACTTAACTTTACTTTTGATTATCAAGTGTGTTTTTTTCTCATCATTATGAAATACTATGTTACAAAACAAACAAAACTTTGTGGGTGACAATCCAAACTTAATTTAGATCTCATAATTCGGTCCTACTCTCAAACACATCAACTAGTAATGCCATTAAAATGCTATATTGATCTGCATGTAAATGCACTCGCATTGAACATATGTTGAAAATTCTAATCTTAATCACCTTTTTCAGTCTCTGAAGAATGGCAACCGTTGGCTGAGGTGAGAATCTGTCATTAAAACATTAAGTAAATCACAAATAACAACAACATAACAAACATTTTTTGTCCTAAATTGTCTTCTCCTTTGTGTCCCACAGTCTGCCATGAATTCTTCCAGCACCTCTGTGGGTGAGTCTTGCATTCTGTTCAGTTGTTTTACAATCGAAACTTGATTAACTGCATTGCAGGGGATGGATTAATCCTCTTGTGTCCTTTTCCTAGATTTTCCTAATGAGTTGTGTGGTGGAGATAAACGCGAGGCCCTGTCACGTGGTCGAAGCAGTTTAGGCACTGAAACAAGGATCTGCGCCTCCTTGAAAGGTCATTTTAAGTATTTTTAAATTATATGTCAATTATTCAAATATAGCATTTGTCTCTACATCTTTCCTTTCAATGTTTCCCCTTCCACCCTACATTTCTCTGTCTGATAGTGAGTAGTGATGCTGTGAATGTCTTTCTGTCTCAAGATAATGAGACCTCCTCTGAAAAACAGATGTCTCAGACTACAAACACAGACAGTGAGGTGTGTGATTTACCTTTTCTTAACTTTACAAGTAAATAGGCAAAAGTATGGAATGAGGCCCTGCATGCACTGACCAAAAGCTATCGTTTGAACGTGTAACTGGCAGAATTTTCTCTGTAGGTTTTGGGAACATACCCCATGACTGCAGCAAAGAGAGGTATCTGCTTGATAGTAAACAACCAAGACTTCTCTAAATCCAAACCAAGTCTGCCGGAGCGAATGGGGACTAAGATTGATGAAGGTGAACTTATGTTTCATTCGTTTTAGAAATCTCAAACGGAGAACTGGTACATTTTCTATCTCTTCTCTGTCTATATGTGGGCATATTGTATTGTTTAATGTATTTACATTCATCTTCCAGATTGCCTGCGCAAAGTGTTTCAGTGGCTTGGCTTTGAGGTAGTGATAGAGACGGATTGTGAGAGGGACAAGATGTTGTCCGTGTTGCGGGAGCTCGGCAGGAGAGACCACAGTCAGATGGACTGCTTGGTATGCTGCATTCTCAGCCACGGCCATGAGGGAAGCGTGTATGGTGTGGACGGCCTCACCGTCCAGATTAAAGAGCTGATGGAACCTGTCAATGGATTAAATTGCTCCTCTTTAGCAGAAAAACCCAAGCTGTTTTTCATCCAGGCCTGCCAGGGCTCCAACGAGCAGAAGGCTGTCTACATCGAGGCTGATGGCCCCGCACACAGTCTTGTTTACAGCGATGCCATAAAGGTTAAAGACTCCATCCCATTTGATGCAGACTTCCTGCTGGGAATGGCCACCGTTCCTTCTTTTGTCTCTTTCAGAGAGAGGAAAAATGGCACGTGGTATATTCAGTCATTGTGCCAAAACCTTGTCCAGATGGTGCCCAGGTTAGTGAAACAAAAAATGTTTTTTTCAGTGGTGGAATGTAACTAGGTACGTTTACTCAAACACAGTTTTGAGCTACTGAGTATTAGTTGAGTATCTCTATTTTATGCAACTTTATACTTCTACTCCACTCAATTTTTGGAGGACAATATTGCACATTTTACTGTCTTTACTGTTTACTATTTTACTCCTCAGATTTTACATACAAACTAAAACATATGATTAGTTTTTAAAATGTGATACATTTTTATAGATTTAACCCAAATATCCAATAATATAATGATGATCTGTGCACTGATACATAACAAGTATGTTTACATTTGATACTTCAAGTACATTTTGTTGCTAATGGTGTATATTTCATGTGTTATTAGTACTTTTACTTAAGTAAATGATTTGAATACTTCTTCTACCTCTAATTTTAGTTACAGCTGTGATATGTGGTGGTTTGAAAATGTAGAATAACAATACATGGCTCTCGTAGTATTTTAGTTCACTTTTTCATAGTATCTTTTTTTCCCCCCAGAGGCTTTGACCTTGTGTCGATCCTGACAAAAGTGAATGCAGATGTTAGCCAGAAGACAGATTTTACTGGTGTAAAAAAGCAGATGCCTCAACCAGCCTTTTCACTCAGGAAGAAAGTGGTCTTTCCGGTCCCCAAAGGCTTTGCTCCCAGCTTGTCACTCTGATGGCAGTAATGCCTGTGCTGCCGGTGCCGATCGATCCCTAAGACACAAGTGGTTTTGTCTTACATTGGCTCTTTACAATGTCTGCCTGGGACAGTTTTTACAGTATTTTCTTAACAACAATTGAGCCAGCTCTGTTTGATGAAGACCATGAGGTGTGGTTAAAAGCTTGTATGTGGACATGATTTTTTCATAAACAGCTCCAACTCCCTTCCTCCATTGCTCCATTACCCAAATTAATTACATGATTTATAATGTTGAATTTCTATGAGGTCATCATGCACATTGTACCACAAGAACAATGAAATATCCTGCTCCTTATTCTTTCTGTGTTATTTTACATGAGCTTTTAGACATGGATATTTGACTGATGCTGAAACCCAATACTCCTGGTACAATTACCATATTTTAGATTATTTTAGTTTACTGGGACATAGAACAGAGCCATTGTTAGTATTATTAAAAAACCTGTGATTTTTACCTGCTACAACAAGTCAAAATATCTGCTATAACTATATGTTTGGAATTTGGACTATTGATTAAATAAAACAAGCAATTCAAGTATCTCTTACCATATTGAAAACAGATGCCCCCGGTACCGGGGGCTACGGTGCTCAGTGCGAAACTACTGATTAAAAAAAAAAAAAATCCGCCATTTTAATTCCGAAAATCGCCGAAGTTGTTGCTTCGGGTCTAGTCGGGCGCCATCTTGATTATTGCGCAATACCGGCAAGCTGCTGGCCTGCTCTCGTCTTTTTCTGCAGAGAGGAAACATAGCTTGAGAACAAACGTTATTTTTTGGCATTTTGTGGCCGATCCAGCCGGATCGATTGATACCACCCCCATTACTGTGGGATGTTCCGTTCTCAATCTACTGGCCTATAAAGCCTGGGAGTGCTTTTAGTGACAGGAATGTTGATGAATACTCCTGTTTTTATCAATATTTCAATGTTTTTTCATTTGGATCTTGGTTGTATGGACAGAAAACGTGTTTTAAAGATAGGCTATCTATCAATAAAAGTCAACATTTTAACAATAAATATTGCCAAAATCTGGAAATTCGCCTGACATATTTGATAATGTTGTATGATAACTGTTTTAGTTTATTTTCATCTGATTTACAGTTACAATTGCATTCTATGTGTATTAGAAGATATTCAGTTGCATTAAAAGCTTCCTCAGGATGGTTTTGATGGTTTATTGCATTAAAATATAGCTTTTTTTCCCAGGCGAGTAAAAAAATATCGGATTTTTTCTTTATTACATGTCCATGTAGTCAGTAAAGGTACAATAAATATATTAATACACAATGGATTTATAATCCTTTGCTTCTGACTTTTCAAAGGAGACCAGAATTATGCATATAGGCCAAATGGTTGAGGAGTTACTCCTGATTCATTTTGGGTAGGCTATGTAATTTTAGGAGTTTTTTATGGAAAAAGGTGCCTGTTTAAGTCCAACAACAACAATTGTTTTTGGAGAGAATTTACTTTACAGTTTTTCTCAGTCACTAGTAAATTTCTGAGATCAGAATTGAAATTCTCAACTTGGTCAACTTCCACATCATCTTGTCACTTGTGCACATCATAAAAGCAATTGATTCGTTGATTTGATAAGTCACTGCATGCAAAATGGTTGAACACGTTGTCATAATCTGTCAAGGATTAGTTTTAAACAAGTTAAAGTAGCCTACAGAGCAATTCAATAAATACTCGCCTAAATACGAATCATCACACAGAATTATTCAATCAACACGGAATGATTACTATACATTAATAAAGTGCTTGAGTGCCTGGTGCTAAAGTGCTCAGTGTCGCGGTTCGGGGAGTCTTTACATCATCACAGGTCCAGTGAGCTCCAGGGGAGAGTCCTGTCCAGAGTTCTGCTGCGGAGGTCAATCAGCACCTGTCTCACATCCATGTCACTGTCAATGACAGTCTGATGTATGCTCATGGCGCATCTAGTTTTCCGCAGTTTGTGACAAACGATCCTGATGACTAAATAGTTGTTTTTTCTTTATAGGCATGTTTTCTTCAAGAAGTCCATATGTAACTGATCTATAATTTCGTTTGAAAGAGAGACCAAGACCATCTAAAATGTTCCAGACCTCCTGAGCTATAGCAGTCCAACAGGAGGTGCGGTTGTGTCTCATCCTCATCACAATGTCTCATAGGAACTCCAGGAAACCACCGCTCTGAGAGTCTACTGACTCACATGAGCCACCGGGCGTCCCGAAGGCTCTCAGAAAGTGATTTATCCCTTAGAATTTTCCTCACCTCAGTGCCCTCACCAACCGCCAAATTCTCGTATTGGACAAAACCCCCATATTTAAGGTCATTTTTGTCTTTTTCTTACCTGTATCCATACTGAAAAAGTGCAGCCTTGTGCATTTTAACAGTTTTTCTCAGTTAGTTTGGAACATTTCTCAAATCGTCCTTAACATTTGCAAAACAATAAGTGCATTTCTTGAAACAGATCGTACAAACAGCACTGCACAGTGGCTTACCTGCAAAGGCCCCTAACTTGCTCAAAGTCCTTAGTCCATTTCTCAAAAGTAAAAATAGTAGTTCAGTGAACATGTCAGTGCCATCAGAATGACAAGTAACCTGCTCGTGTTATTGTTTAGCCTACAGAAAGTCAGATTGTTTAGTCATGTTGTCAATATCAACAGTGTAGGCTAAGATTTGGATGACAATGATTAAAATGCATGTTCACTGACCTAAATATTTACTAGACAGATAAGAATAATAAGTATTTTAAGCAAGTTATGGGCTTCATTGTGCAGCGTTGTTTGTCTGATCTCTTTTTTGAGAAATGTAGATATTGTTTTGCAAATGTTAAGGACGATTCGTTCAATGGACCAAAGGGACTGAGAAAAACTGTAATCTAGTAGGCCCTACCATATGACAGACGTGGCCGACACCATCACCAGTAGGAGGCGGTGAACAGTTTAGCTCCACACGCTGTCATCAGGCGACCCGCCGGTGACCTGGATGTTGATACGATGTTCGGTCAAGAGTTGTTAGGATTTTAAGGCCAGTTCACAATAACATAACTAGATGCCGACAAAAATATCTGAAAGTGGCGTCTGAGGTTTTTCCTTTACCAGCAATAGAGTCTTTAATCGGCCCGCAAACGACAGCAAATTGTAAACATGTCTCAAGAGGGATATCAATCACCAGCAGTGAAAACCACCGCCGACACGAGGTTAGTTGTTTTATTTCAGAATAACGTTACATGGTGTTTAACGTTTGCGAACGAAAACACGTTTAACCTGCATGTGCTGGTAAGTTAACGCTGTAACGCTAAGTGTTAACATGACACGTTTATCTAACCTAGTTATGAGAAAAAAAAATCAACGCTGTCAAGTTTCTCAAATGAACCTCAACATGAATTTCAGATAACTGAAACGGTAGAAAACGTTAGAATTTGCTGGCTTTTGTTTTAAATCGAAGTGATGTATCTTGTGATTATTTTTCGTTAGTTAACGTTAACTAACGTTAACAAACCGTAAGTTAGCTTAACTGTTGACTTGGTACTTTCTGTTGAACTGTCTCTTAATGCTGTTTATTATCATCCTTTTGAAGTTAGAGTTCTAATATTTAACCCTCGGAAGGAAACGTGCAGATAAGCGTCTGTTAGCAGCAGATAAATTGTACTTTTAATTGAATGACAAGAGCAATAACAGCATTAACGTCCGTGAGCTAACATGCTGTCACCCTGATTAGCTTAGCTGCCTTACGTACGGTATTTTAGCTTTGATGGACTCTTGTTCATATGTGTCACACCGTTAAAGGCAATTCACGAGTTAAATGTGCAGAATAATAAGTCAGGTCTCTCCCATGTCTTGTTTATGTCAAATCCTTGTTAAGCAGAATAGCAAGTGGCATAGCGTTACAGTGTTAGCTTATAACGTTATATATGATTATTTATATATACTACAGCTGTATAATATACATTTGTGCTGCTTGGTGTAGGAAAACATGACTGTGATATCTCATGTACCTGCTTTTGATATTTGTAAACTGCCATGTTGTTACCAGCAAATTCTCATACCAACAACAAAACTGCATTTCAATGTAACGTTATTTAATGCCTTTGTTATTGTCTTTGCGGATAATCGTTAATTGCAAGCCCATAAAATCTGCAAATACTGTATGTTCAGCATCATGCTTTGTGCATCAAAGCATGATTTGTCTTGTACTTTATATCCCCTAATTATCTAATATTTACTTGTTTTACTTTTTGAACTGGATTGGATACATCCCCTTACCTTGTATGTTTATTGTTTATTTGCCAACCTCAATTATGTTTCATTTTAAAAAGACACTGGAGTGACTGGGTTGTACTGTAAGTGTGAGTAAGGGGTTTCTGAAAAAGAGTGCCTTACTTTCGGCTATACTGTTCCTACACAGTGAATACCAATTTTAGGCCTGGTTCTATTTTTCAATTTTAAACCTTACACAGATCTCATATAACGTCAGCTTTATGGTGTGTGCACAGTGGAAATCTGCAAGTGCAGTGGCATTTCTGTGGTTGGTAAAGTGAAAGTGTCCCATTTCATATGGAGTTTAATACAACTAAATGGTGGTTGCAGATTTTCTAATTTGTAGTAATAGCCTGTTTAGAAACATCCAATCAAATCAGATTATGCTTTATAGAGCAAATAACACACAGTGCTACAGAAAGTACATGTAAAACTGTTCTTCTTTAAGGCACCTTGAGTCTTTGCAAAACATTTATCAGGTCTGTGATAGAAACTCAGAAACATTGAGAACTGTCAGAACAGTAGATTTGCTGCCTGGATGTTTAGCTGTGACCAGTAAACTAAGAAGTTCTATACACTAAAGCGCAGGTACAACAGTACAACACATTATCTCTGTAAATCATAACCTTTGTTGAGGCTTTCAAATAGGAATTGACTCAACTTTTTTATTTTTGAGGCTGTAGGGGTTTTTTTGGTTTTTAAACCTGTCCTGCCCAGCAGCCTGGTATAGAGGTTGATGAGCTGGATACCATATCGTGCCTGACAGATTTTACTTTAACAAGAGAGTATTAATATACTCCTTTTGTCTGTTTTATTATTTATCTAATTATGTATTGATTTGTCACTGGGCCGAACAGGGAGGCAGACATGGGGATGGGGGGGCACAGCACAGAGGAAACACAGGGAATAGCAGAGGGAAACACCAATTGCAGTAAGCAATGAAACCTGCAATAGAACAGAGAGGGGGGCTTGGGGAGGAGAAAAACAACAACAAACAAACACAAACAAACAATAAAAATAATAATAGTAAAGTACAACCAGCTGAACAGCAGCAATAAACAGCTGACAGCTGACACCATAAATGCAATTGTTTCTCCTTCTGCCCCTCAAGCAACTGTGTCCTCTAAATTTGATTGTAATGAATTCCTTCACTTCTTTGTAAATAAGATGTTCGGACAAACATCTCGTCATCACTTTCCCAGAACTCTGCATGTGACCTGGCTCCCGCTCATTCTTGGTCCTCTTTTAAATCTGTGTCATTACAATGCTACATACATTGAAACCCTCATCTTGTCCTATAGATGTTCTCCCTACTGTGCTATTTGTACAAACATTTGATTCTATTGGTCCTTGTATTGTAGAGATGATTAATACTTCACTTTTAACTGGTGTTGTTCCTTGTTTTTTTAAACATGCTGTTGTTAAGCCTGTACTTAAAAAGCCCAGTTTGGATCTGTTACAACCTAAGAGTTACAGACCAAAACTTTCCAAACTTCCATTCATGTCAAAAGTTTTAGAAAAAGTTGTAGCAGAGCAACTCACCGTTTTCTTAGAGAATCACAAGCTGTTTGACAAACCTTTCATCTGCTTTTGACACTGTTGATCATAATATTATGATAAATAGACTCCATGATCTGGGTGGGATGTCTGGATCAGTTTTAAAATTGTTTTCATCCTACCTTTCTGGTAGAACCTTCAGTGTTTATATAAATCATATTATGTCTGAAACTGCAGGGTTGTCGTGTGGGGTACCTCAGGGTTCTGTCTTGGGACCCATCCTGTTCCTTTTGTGTATATATATCCTCTAGGACAGATAATTAGTTAATTCAGTGACGTATCTAACCATCTGTATGCGGATGATATTCAACTGTACTGCTCGTTCAAAGAGTTCCATAAATTGTCTTCTTTAACCAACTGCTTGAAAAGTATTAAACAGTGGTTATGTGACAACTTCTTGTTTCTGAACTCTGAGAAAACAGAAACACTGATTATCGCCCCTTAAAGTAGAATCCCTCAGATTAAACAGCACATTGGTGACTTAGGCTCATCCATCCAGCTGAGGCTCAGGAGCTTAGGTGTTGTTTTGGATTCTGCAATGTCCTTGGAGTACCACCTTAAACAACTAGTCAGAAACTGTTTCTTCCAACTAAGGAATATTTCCAAATTGAGAAAAATGGTGTCAAAGGGTGAGTTGGAGATAATTATTCATGCTTTTATTTCGTCTCGTTTAGACTACTGTAACAGTCTTTTTACTTGTTTGAGCAAGAAGGAGCTTCACTGTCTCCAGGCTGTTCAGAACTCTGCTGCAAGGCTTTTAACCCACATTAACAGAAGAGTGCACATCACACCTGTTTTAGCAGCACTTCACTGGTTACCAGTCCAATATAGAATTCAATTTAAAATCCTGATTCTTACTTTTAGAGCCCTGCATGGTCAAGCTCCTCCTTACATCTCTGACTTGATACAGCTTCATTCTCCGACCCGTAGTCTGCGGTCGGTTGTTAGTGGTCCCCTATACTCATTTTAAAACCAGAGGGGATCGTTCATTCCAAGCAGTGGAACCTAGGCTGTGGAATGCTTTGCCTACCTTTCTTCGCTGTGTGAATTCTGTTGATTCTTTTAAAAAACAACTGAAGACGCTGCTATTCAAACAGGTTTTTTAGTTAGACGTGGGGTTTTTATGGTTTTTGTTCTATGTCTTCCATTTGTATTTAAATTTTTCTTATGCTTTGTATTTTACTTTTTGTGTTACATTTTATTGTGAAACACTTTGTGATTTTTATCTGTGAAAGGTGCTATAGAAATAAACTTTACTTACTTATTTACTTACATAGTAAGACAACTAAGAGAACACAGCACAGCCACGAGAGCTGGAATAATAACAATTAATTTAAACAAGTAACTGAAAGAAAAGCATCAGGAATAATTCTACCAGGGACAACCTAACCTAATGTTTTGTGTCTATGTGTGAGACTGTGTGTGTCTGTGTGTGTGTGTGTGTGGGTGAATGTGTGTGTCTGTGTGGGTGAATGTGTCTGTGTGCGTGTGAGTGAATGTGTCTGTGTGTCTGTCTGTCTGTGTGCGTGTGGGTGAATGTGAATAGTGGGACGACTGTGCCACACCGATCCCAGCAACAGGCAGGCAAGAACCCCAGTAGCCAATAGGGGTGGGAGAAAGAAAAAAATAAGTAAATAAATCAACAAAAAAAATATGACTCCAAGATGCACCGCGATGCAAACGCAGAAGATCCCGACCCAACCAACAGACACCAAAAAAATAAATAAAAACGACCATCCAAATGCCAGTTGACTACGCAATGCCAACGGAACGCAAGAGGTGTAACCCGCGGAAGGGCAGCGCCGGACCAACTGTGGCGCGCACACAACATAGACCAGTGCCCCCCACCCAGCACCCCACCGCTGCGCAACAACCAAAATGCCCAAGTGCCACGCAGTCATCAACTCCACTGCACAAGTGACGAGCGCAACGATGACCTGCAGCCCCCCGCGAATCCTGCGTGCGAGGTCGGGCAAACGAGAGAGAGCGAGCGGCAGAACACGACGGTGAAAGCCAATGGAGAGAAATACCAGCAGCAAGTCCCAGCCCGGCAGCAAATGTGCCGCATAGGCCACCGTGCAACACCAGCCAAACCAACAACAACGCAAAATCAACAAGCTCAGCTGCATGCCACCACCAACCCACTCATCTGTCAACGGCTGAGAACTCCAGGCACAAGCCCAGACTAAACCGAGCACAGCCCTGCCCCGCACCCACACTGCACATCCCGAAATCTAACTTTATACTTCAGTATCCAGAGGAGTCCAACAACTGGCTGACAAAGAAATGGGGAAGCATGGATCTGAGGCCAACAAAGCAAATCAGGGATGCAAACTGGTCCCACCAAGCCAACGAGGAAATGCCTCCCTCGGACTCCAGTGCACAAACCAAACGCCCAGTAGCCATGCAGAGACCCTGTGAAGGAAAGGAAATAAATGCATCGACAATCACCCCACAATCCCACCATAGCCCTCCAAATCGCAACTGGATCAACCCGCGCAGTGCCCAGAGACCCCCACCCCTAGTAGCCAGGGCACCCCGTGACCCACCAAAGCGCATAGAACCCCAGACCGCAGACCCCAGACTGCATGTCCTGGGGGAAGCTGCGCCCCGCCTCGAGGAAGAACAGCAGAAACACCAGGGAGCGATAACGTGGGAGAACCAGGCCAACAGTCCCCCAGCCCAGCCAGAGGCACCCCTCCCCAGAGTGCAGGCAGAGCCAGCAGCCCCCGAGGCCGATCTTGTCCCCGGATGAGGGCCCAGCCCCCCCAGTCAACCACCCCCAAGGAGGAGCACCAAAACCCACTCCGACAACACCGGCCATGTGCCCCATAGACTCCCGAATGCCCCCACTGTGAGAGAGCCGGCAGGGTAAATCAGCGGGAGCCCCACCCCTGCCGAAGAGGGCCCAGGCGAGGAGAGGAGATAACGGGCCCCCAGGCACAGGGACACACCACCTGCCCAGAAATGAGCAAAAGCCAGAAGCCCGAGTCCCCAGACCCCTAGGTCCAGAGCGGGCCCCCATGCCATGGAGCCACGCCCCTCCCAACCCACCCCAGATCAGGCAAGACGGACACTAACACCCCCGACGCCCCGGGGCTCCAAGAGCAGGACACGAGGCCAATGAGAATTCCCCTACTCCTTCAACCCCTCCGCCTGCCTCTGTAAATGTATTGTTTTGTGTTCGATGCATGTCATGGATTGTGAAGTGTTGTATGGTGGAGTAAAGATAAGGTGTGTGGTGACTAAGGTGCAGTTAAAATTGGAGGGTAGTTGTGACACAGGCACCCCACAACTGTCAGGTAGTGGAGCCTCCCATCGTGCCTCTGGTCCCTCCGGCAGCCCCATTGCCACCTGCCAACCTCACCTCTCCTACACAATCAGGAGCACTCCAAGCACCACCAGGTTATCGGAGCTGGCACAACCCCCCATCCCATCCCACAAGGGAGCAGGTCCGGCAGAGCAGAGCCGCACACCAGCCCAGTCCAGACCCGCACCTGAGGACCCCAACCCCCAACAAGCACGCAAGCCAATCATGACCTACTGGTGAGCCAACCAGCACTATCCCGCTACCAGTCTAACTAACGCCACACAACAGCCAAGTAATGCGCTGCACAGGAGAGACGCCAGCCGGCGCAAACCGCCCCCATTCCCTCCAAAGGTTAGGCTGTAGTTTATGGTTAGGTTTTATTGGATTGTATTATATTAAAATGCATTTGTTTTGTCTACCTCAGTTTACATGAGGATGGCCATATCCAAATTCAGTTATTTATTTATTAGATTGCTTTACACTGTAAAAGGTTTCTGCGGTTTTCTGGTCATGAAGTATATAGTGACAATAAATATATATTTTTTTTCATTGGGTATTGTGACAGCACCATTAGGTGGTAATGTTACAGATAATTACTAGCACTGACAGACATTAGTTTTTGTATTTTTGTTTGTTTGTTTTATGTTTTTGATTGTTGTTTGTTTGCTTGTTTGTGTGATTTTTGTAAGGGTTGATTGTACAGCGTTCCTTTACTCATTCGTAGCTTGCCTTGCCATCTTTATCAGACTACAACAAGGACCACAATGGAAATACGTTTGTAACTTTCTTGTGTTATCCTCGACAGTTCTGATAAATGTATAATGTTATTGAGATGGTATCTTGTTATGCATTTATTTTTGTCACTGTCAAATAAATTAAATTTTAAAAAGTGAGTCCTTAAGAAGAAGCCCATTACTGAAGCCATCACTGTCTTTGGATTTATATAAGGGTCTATAAACACTGAGTATACAGACTATAACCCTAATAACTTTAGAATTCCGTATAAAAAGCTGAAAGAGTCGTTTTGGTGGTTTGTAAGTTTATGTACTAATATTAGTTTTATTCTGCAGTCATGTTTCCCTGTTGTAAATTGCTTCCACCATTTGCATTCATTATTTCTGGTCTGTATTTGCAGCTCGGATGTATCTAGCAGTCATCTAATGGCAACAGCCCACCTAACATGGTTAGGTTAACTGGTTAACTGTTTGTGCTTGTTTTTTTTAATACACGCAGCTTGAATTCACATGAACCACAGAGGATCAACCCTGGGAAGACACCTATACAAATCCTGCATGAATATGGCACCAGAAGTGGCAACCTTCCAGTGTATTTGATGGAGAAGGCTGAAGGAGAGGCTCACCAACCCAGCTTTGTCTTCAGCGTGACAGTTGGAGATGTTAGCTGCACAGGTCAGTCGCAGTCCCCTGCTGTGCTGATAGCTGCCTGTCACTGGATGTGGCTTTTCATTTGAGTTCAAAATCATATGCTGATAATTCAGAAGGAGCACTCCAGCCTTCAGCGTATAATTTGTGACTGCAGTATACAGTGCAGGTCCAGAGAAGAGGATGACAAGTATTTGCAAAGCTGTCAGCGTTGAGGTGATGAGATATAATCCAGTCTTTATATTTGAATATCTGTCAGCTAGATTATTCTCCAGATTTTTCTATATGTTCTTTCCAGTAGCCTCCTGACTTAACATGTAGTTTCTGGGATACAAAACACCTTGAGGGCTGCCGGAGTTTAAAACAGAAATTCTAATCAGTTATATTTATTTTCTTTCCATTATGGGACATTTTTTCATCTGACTCTAATATAAGTTTTTTAATTGTAGTAGTGATATGTTACATAGTCCGTAGTGTCGATTGCATTTTGTTTCAGGTCAAGGTCCCAGTAAAAAGGCTGCTAAACACCAGGCTGCAGAGGCTGCTCTGAATATTCTGCAGATAGATGCTGGAACAGTGTGAGTAGAGCTGAAATTATTATTTAAATAAAATTTATTGCCAAGAATTATTATAATCGAGTAATTGTTTCAGTAATAATTTTGCCAAAATGACAAGAATGTACATGATCTCAAATGTGTACCTGTCTTCTATGACAGTAAACTGAATTTTTTTGGCGTTAAGACTTTTTGGTTGGGCAAAACTGGGGAAATAATCGTCAGATTAGTCGATAATTAAAATAAAATGTTAGCCGCAGCCCTAAGTTGAGTTTGTATAGTGTTAGCCTTTTTAGCAACACAGTGTTTGCAATACATTGAAGTGCTGTACAGACAGCCTGTGGAGAAAGTTGATCTGTTGCCGCTGTGGTAACTGTTTTGATGTAATTTCCAACAGGAACGCTCCCGTGAAGTCTGAGAGTAACGGTATTGCAGCAGAAACAAACAACCATCCAAACTCAGTGGGGATACTGCAGGTGTGTGCGTGTGTGTGCTGTATTTGTGTGTGCACATGTCTCATCTGTGATTATATACGAGCAAGTTTCTGTGTATATTTATTTGAAGATGTTTCGCCCCAAACTTGGGTATAAAAGATAGGGAAATTCTGTTAGATGTTTTTTCTTGCCAAGATTAAAAATTGCATCTGCTTACTAAGCTAAGGAAATGACATGCAACAATGCCAATATTTGCTGTATTATATGCATTCAAGTATTATGAATTATTGAAGTATTCTATTTGTCCTCATTATTTTCTCTTATTTGGCCTTTCATTTCAGGAGTTAGCGTTGCAGAAAGGATGGCGTCTTCCTGAATACACAGTGTTAATGGAGGCTGGTCCGCCACACAAAAGAGAATTCACTGTTACCTGTCGAATGGAGTCCCTGTCAGAGAAGGGTACGGCAGTTTTTTAAGCCATTTGTAGAAAGTCTTTTAAAGTGACTGCAATTGCATGTTTTTCTTTCTCTTCTTAATCTGTGTCTTGTGTTTTGACAGCTGTAGGGAATTCAAAAAAGGCAGCAAAAAAGGCAGCTGCAGAGAAAATAGTGGCAAAGCTTCAAAGTCTGTCAGGCTGTTCTGAAATCACATGGGTACGTCAAATATTTATCGCCTTTGCGAAGTGACCACTGGAGGCTGCTGTAACGTTTCTGAGTTAAAAGCCTTTTGTGTTACATTTAATTTGACATTCATTACATTTTTTAGACTCCTCAACCAAGTGTCCGATTTGAGGACTTAAGGAACTCAACAGCGGAGAAGATGTCTTTACTGAGGAGAAACCCGCTGAGTATTCCCAACACAGATTACATTCAGATGATGCTGGAGCTGTCCAAGGAGCAGGGCTTTGAGGTCACATACTTTGACATTGGTAAGAAAACACACACCTAAGAGAGAGGCTGCTGCCCATTTCAGCCCATTCCCATTCCCATAAAATGACTTGCGTCACTTTAAAACAAAAACACTTGATGCCTTATGATGGCAGCTCCAAAACTGATTATAGGTCTGTTGCATTATGATAGGAAAAACCACCAATAGACAATTAAAATTAGTTTGTTACTGAAAAGACAAAATGGATGTGAGAAAATAATAAAACCAGCTATGAGTAAAAGATCAAGTACAATAGCATAGTATCAATAATTAGTTTATAAAAGGATGCAGGTACAGTAAGTCTGTCCTTTTCAGCCCCAGACTGACATATAGGACTAATGATAAGCTGTACAGAACAAATATTCAGATAGGCTATGTCATTTTTCCTGAATGACCCAAGAGCAAAAAAGAAACAAAGTTGCTTGTTGTAGTGTGCTTTTATGATTCACTGCGGACAAAATAATGGTTTTCTCTTTGTAGGCCTATCCAAAATACATAGCGTTCCTATCACCTTTATTCCAGTAAATAAATTTAATGTGAAGCAGCGGCAGTAGGAAATGTTCGCATTGCATTGAGCATTGACTTCTTACAGCTCTGAACAGTGAACAGTAAGGCTGATGTCAATAAACTAAAATTACAACGGTAATGCGTAGGTAGGCAATTTAAAATTGACACTAACAATGAAAACTGAGAGATGAGAGATAATTACTGAATATAAATACATTCAATGGGTGTTGCAGAAAAAAATATTAGTATTAAAAAATGAGGGTTGATTTCATGAAAATCGTAAGGATTACACCTTTAAGGGATTAGAACATCCAAACTGACAACAGATCTCCTTTGATTATCTGGGTTTAGCTGGAGGACGGGAGGAAGTGTAACTAGCTGAACGAAACGCACCCAAACAGAACACTGTGTTATTCATTCTTTCTGGTTGTGATCATGCTGTGTGGCTGTATTTTGCAGACGAGCTGACGGTGAACGGCCAGTACCAGTGCCTGGCAGAGCTGTCCACCTCCCCAGTCACCGTGTGCCACGGCACAGGCATTTCCTGTAGCAATGCTCACAACGACGCAGCACACAGCGCCCTACAGTACATCAAGATCATGGCCTCCATCAAGTAAAACCACCGCAGGAAATATTTCTCTCACCCATATTGTCACACATAAAAGCCGATGTCCAGTCATGATGAAGCTGTAGATCGTTCTTCCCACTAGTCTTCCTTCCTGTGGACAATATGAGACACATTGGCTTGAATCAGGCAACTTTAGAGCATTTGTGAAGAGACATACCTTCTCAATATTAAGAATCATGTTCTAGTTGTATGTGTTTGTTATGTTTTACTTGTGATGTCCAACATATTTAAGCAAATGTACATGTGTAAATGAAGTAGGAACACAATAGTTATTATTATGACCTTTTTACATGCATAATGTTTGAACTGTCAGTGCTTTTTAGTCCACAGTGTTGTCAGTGTGACTTCAGTGAAAATCCTTTTGCCTCTTATTTTGAGTCTGAATGTTTTATGTTCCTGTTGACTTAATTTAATTTTTTATTCCATGTAGGTTTCCCTTATTTGGCCCTATTGAGCTGTATGCTATTGACAGCCATTAGAAGATCCAAAACTTTAAATTTATTTAAGAGATACATCCCTTACTTTTTAACTTTTATGAACAGACGTCACCTGAAAATGAAAGTGATCTGAATAAGAGAGATTATTTTTGACTATTTATCTTTTTCCCTACAGTACTTCCACTCTTCCACCTGTCACTATACTGTACAAACCCTCTCTATCTGGTTGAATCTCAAAATAGATATAAGATATGCTATCCTATATTCCCATTCTGCTGGTCAGTTAACATTTTGCACTGTGCCTCATAGTACCATAGTGATATATTTAATGCCTTTACTGACTGGTGTCCTCTGCTGTATGAACTGAATCCTGGCAGAGAGCAGTAACAACATGTGTAAGAACCCAGAAAATAAACCCAAACACTAAATGTGAATGAGAGTTGGTTTCTGTTAACATCCAGTAGACAATACTGAGAGAACAGATTTGCTTAGTGTCTGCAGTAGACGTCATTAGTGAATGAAACATGATCTCTTGGGAACTAATCACTTGACAGCCATATATTTATGAGGCTGCATGTCCTGCTGTATTACAAAAGGTTACATCAGGGCCTGCGCACTCGTTCATTTACGCTTGAGTTGTGTGGTTTAATAGCTAACAGCTATTATCATCACATGTCATCCCTACAAAAAGATGTTCATCGATTTTAATTATTTACAGGTTTGTTTTGTGATTTGGGTAAGGTTATAGTCAAGTCTCAGAATACAGGGCTGAACAATTTGAGCAAAATGTCTAATTGAGGATTTTCTGACCCATATTGTGATGTGTGTGATTTTAAATCAGGATAAATTTCTATAAATTTATCCTACAGGCCTGTATTTGTGATCTGCGTTGTATTATGCAAAGATACGGTTGTACTAAACATAATCATACATTGTTCTTGTTTTTAGCATAGACTGTATATAAAAAGGTTTTTAGTCAAATAGAATCTGATAAAGGTTATTTTAAGTCCATTTGTTTTAAATAGAAAAATAAGTCAACTTCTAATTAACTTTCCTACTTTTCAATAGAAAACCTTTTTAATCCACATTTATTATTAAAAATAATGATGATCATCTGGATGACAGCTACACTACTAGGCCCTTTATAGTAACAATGACAAGACATGTCCGACAATGATATCAAACAGACAACCTATTACGTCTAATGATGTTAACTCTGCAATGTAGCTGCTTCAGATAGCATTAAAGCTGCTACAACTGCTCAATCGTGGGGCAACAGAATGCTATATTTATATTAACTTTTAAGTTTATTCTGCACATACATTCATATTTTATTGCCTTGATGTGACAGTCCACAGTTCACTCTGTGCACTCAGCAGGAAAGAGAAATAGCTTTATTATTACTGCCGTGCCAGGGCCACATCATCTTAAGATTATCTGCAGGGGTGTGATGCTACATACTGATGAGTTGAACCACAGGTACGGGCCGAAAGGGAACTGGGAGTAGAGTGTACGAAGGATGTATCCCTGGGGGAGGTGGGAATTCCTCAGCCTGCAACAGTCTCCTTTTCCTTGACAGGCGTGTTTCTTCAGGTTGGTCTCGAGAGGCCGCAAACCCTAATAATGATGTGTTGTACCTAGTTTCCCTCTCTCAGGGAACAGTGGTTACATGTATAACTCCCAGATTTAGAGTGAGAGACTTTCAGCATACTGATAAATTTAAAAACTGGTGTCTCCACATGCATCCTTTTGCACAGCGAAGGAAAAACACATGATACGTAATAAGCAATGGATTGGATTGTGATTTGGGACGTTTTTAGAATTAAACATTTGTAATTTTTCATGCATAAATAGAAAACATGCCCCAGAAAAGTGAAAAAAACAATCTGTTTAATGGTTTATATAATTTCTCATACTGAAACTGGGATTTCAGCCTGTTTGTTTAACAAAGCAAGACATTTGAGGAGTTCACCCTGGACTATGGGAAACTGGAGTGGAAATGTTTCACCATTTTGTGACATTTTATTGCTGATGATTAATTCATTCATGTGGAAAATCCTAAGTGACTTTTTTATGGCTTTTTTTGTCTTTTACACATAAACCACACACTCCTCATCAGGTGAGTTTTACAGTTTTATTAGAACAAGCACTATGTAGCAGCAGTGTACAGTATTCATGGAAAGATATGTACTTTTGTTAAAATTGCACTTTAGAAGGTACCCATTAAGGAATAGATTTGAAAGAAACTGAGCTGACACAGTGCTTTGTGATACATGTCAGTTCAAAACAAAAACACATGAGACATCCAATTGAGAAAATAAAACCCCTTTTTTTCTTTTGTAAGGCATCTGCAACATTCATTGGCAGGCTAAGTTGTCTAGACATGCAGGTAGAAGGATGGATGAAAAAAGCATGAGGAGGTTTTCATGATATTTTTTTTCACTACAGTCCAAACACTATGCATAGCAGCATTGCCCCTCCCTCCACACACAAAAATCACTGTAGGAGGATAAAAGAAATCTGCTTTTGCAGTAGTGACCCATCGTCTAAATGTGCTGTATTTACAGTGATCACTAAAAATGTTGGAGTAGCAGAGCAGTGCAGAACATCTTTTAACACCGCAAGCATTTTACAGTCAAATAAACCTATTTTTCTCATCTAATGACATTTCCCTTAAGGACTTAAGAGTTTTGTCCACATTTTGTCCACAGCTAAAACCTAAATGCCATATTTCAATATAATTTATCATCTGTAGGCAGGTGGAGACGGGATAACGTGTTGACTTGTTAATGGCATACCTTCTTGGCAGGGAGATTTCTTATCAGTAGTGTGTATTGTGATGCATTAATAAATGCGTTAAGGCACAGCAAGTGAAACGGACGCTGACGAATTGTAGCAGAGTTTGTGATCAGGGATAAAAAATTAAAAGCACATAAGTACAGTAAAAAAAAAAGATATGAATGCAAAGCAGTACTACCTTTTTGGTTTGTAATCTACAGTACCATATAAACAGTGCACACAAGATGGATTTGCTTCACATAGTTTTCATTCTACATATTTGTATTCACTCTTTTGCTCCTTCGGTGTCCTCACCCTGCAGTCCTGAACAAAGGGAATCAACCTATATGTGTTCATAAACGAGGACAATGTGTGACTACTTGTTTGTGTTATATTTTCTTACTCTGTAACACAAAAGGGGGGGGGGCACTAATTAAAACATTAAAGCTAATCTGCTTCAATAAATATACATACTGCAAATAAGTAAACTGGTGCTTTGCAGAAGCCCAAATCATAGCAGTAAAATCTCTGGGGAATCAGACACATTCAAATATCCGCTTTGATTCTTCTTACTGTACAAACTTGTTTGGCTAAAACGTTTAAGGAAAAAACGTGTTTTTAATATTGCTGACATGCAGTTTCCTGAAACTGAATTTTCATGGGACGACCTGTAGGTGGCTCCGGTGTTTCATCATGAACTACTGTATGCTTTTGGCTGAATGAGTCATGGAGTGCCCACATAATTAATCAGTTAATCAAAATAAAATGCAATCCTGTTTTGGTGATTAATATTGTAGGCCATTTATCAAGAAAAATACCAAACAGTTGCTGGTAAGAGTTTCACAAATGAGAAATGTTACTACCTTGTTTCATATCATTTTAAATTAATATTTTTTGGTTGTTACTCAGAACAAGGATGCTAATTTAAGACATTGTTAATTTTGATTATTATTTTTTTTAATAATTTAAAAATAATTGCACATTGCAGCTCTAACCTTCTGTGACCTGGTGTACAGAGTGTTTAGCCTTGTACTGGAAATACGTGACTGTTTTCCTTGTTTCCTTGTTTCACTGTCAAATCTGTTTATAGATCACAAGTGTCTCAAGAGGGCTTTACACCCTACTACATCATCTTTTCTTAGACCTTTGGTTCAGACAAGTGTCTGGTGTTTGAGAGAGTCCATTACTGCCCTGACAACCATTATCTGCACCACATTCAGAGACGAGGATAGACTGAAAGTGTGCCCACTATATATGGAGGGAGTTATGTATGTATTTATGTAACCATGTGATTCAGAGGAGTATTCAGAGGAGTGGCTTTCATGGAAGAATATTTAAAATTAGACAGTGGGGGAGGGCGCGGGATGGTCACAGAATCACACCGTGAGGAGAAACTAGACTCCATGACTCCATGACACATCTGTCTTGACAGTTAAAAAAGAAAAAGAAAACCTCTGTAAAAGGTTGCAGGTGTAGCCTATCCAACATCGCATGTCCAAAACACCAGGATAGGATTTACATGTTTAATCCTACTTCTCCTTCCACCGCATGATCAGCTTTGAGATCTCCTGTTTGAAAATATTCATTAAAAATTCCATCAATGGACGCTGTGCTTCCTCTACTGCAGGCGAGATTAATTTTAAATGAGTTGTTTCCCCAGAGGGAGTACTGCTATCACACAGATCCAACAGTATTAAAAGGCAAAAATAAATAAAATCTGCCAATTCACATAATGCTATTTCACTAAATTTAAAGATATTTTATAAAAATACCTCTTTTTTTCCTCTACAATAATTGATGATATAGTAAATACGTCTTTATGCCAGTGAAAGCTGCTCTCTAAACATGCACGGTATCGTAGGTAATCAAAATGTCTACTTTATAGACTAGTCTAACCAAAACTGCTGTCAGAAATCAAATGGCTTCAACTAAAAAGCGCTAAGTCTTGTGACTTGTTCAGGTGTCTTTTTAAGGCAAGGACATACTCAGAAGTCAAAGGGGCTGAGGAAAGATCTACATAGGAGTGGTAAGATTGTTGACCTGACAACCCAGCGTCCACAAGCACAATGAAGGTGATCCTACAGGATGTTTCCATGGATGGATGACCGTGTGGTGGTGCCACAGAACCTCGACAGGGTTGTTGGGTATCAGGCCATCCCTCAGCTCTGCAGTCCATGCACACGTTTCTCTTAACACTTTATTGTGCATAGGTAACGGCCTTCTTGTCTGTGATGACGATACGATGGACATGGTAATCCATGTGCTACCACAGGTTCACTGTAGATTCCATATTGATGAAGCCGGGGTTTTTGCGGAGCTCCCAGTATGTGTTGTTGGAGACCCACCTTTCCCTGTGATGGGCGTCAACCACTTTCCTGGAAGAACAGATGGAGATGTGAGAGTTCTGACTGAGAAATCGGGCAGATATTATCTAGGCTGGTAAACGTACCAGGAGTCAGATGTTTAAAAGATGCATCGCCATTTTATACATACATACTGGTCAAACCAAATGAGCATTGAGAATTTGGTCACTACATGCTTACTGTACGTCAGATTGTGTGCATTAATGTTTTAGAGCGATCAGAGGGTGCTATGATGAGGTGGAAATGAAAGTAAATTTCATTTCATTTTTTATTGTGAGTGCTGCTGCAACTCTTAACACTAAACACGTGGTGCTGTTGTTACGTTAACATGCGTGCCAATATGCACTAAAGTCACAATGTGATGTAACGTTGTAATCCTATCCTGTGCCAATTCAAATTTAATCCCAACAATCTTTCTGAACACTTTTGTCAATTCTGTTTATTACCGACTGCTGGAAATTGGGCTATTTTGTCATTTTTTCATTGAAAGTTTTGTGGAAAAAAAATGAATAAAGGCATTTCTACATCCATCTATGGTTGTTGGAATCTGCACATACATAATCTAAGTTTAAAGATTCAGATTTATAAACCAGAACCATGAGTACACATGGCTTCTTAAATTGGTGATAAAGAATGTATACATTTACATGAATGTACATTTCTTCTGCATACACATAGTTTTATATGGTTACTGGTATCTGTGCTTACTTGAAGAAGCGTGGCTCCTGTTTGGTGTCATTCTCTTCTTTCCACTTCCTTCGGGTTCTCTGCAGGTCCTCAATACGCTGCTTCTCTGAGGACGCCATCTCCAAATTCCCCTCCTCCAGGTGCCTGTGTGACCCAAACATCACTTTTCAGTAAAGACAAACACTAAATCAGATGGACATACAATTTCAGCAACAACACATGCTCAAATATTCAGTCTGCACTTGTCAGACAAAATGATACCAGCAGAGTGATTGATGTTGTAATCTTGTTTGTGGGATATCAGGAGCAATTTTTTTTATATCCAGTGGCAGCAGTATACTTGTAGCTGAGGATCGGACGCTGTACCTTTGATCAGGCCTGAATCGTGCATCTGTGCGGGGCAGAACATCTTTCAGCTCTGGGCAAAGCTCATTCAGTTCAATGGCGAACCTGGTGAAGCCATAGTACAGCTCATAGTCTGTGGGCATGGAGCCTGCAATGGAAAGGAAACATGAACAAAAATGTCACAAACAGTTTATCGACACTGCTAACTTTTATGCCTTTGTCAAATTGTTCATTGTCAAAAACTGTGTCTACCTGGCCTCCAGACGCATTTGGCAGAAGGTGGGACGCCGCAGTAAAGGCCTTCGTGCCATTTTCCAAAAAGCCTGTGGATCACTTTCCCTTCTTGATCCATCACAAATCCTTGAACCTCATTAACATTAGAGCTCCAGTAGTTTCCCTGACAGAAAAACACCATGTTGTTAACTTCCCTTTACCACATTTAAGATGTAATTATTAGGCAAATTTCAAATTAAAATACGCAGTGAGTCGCATGGAGGGCACGATGGCAGTGCATTCAAATCACATGTAAACACTTTTTACCTTGACGAAGGTGAGTTTGCAGAGGCAAGCGCTGCTCTTTGTGTTTCTGATGGTGATCTCCCCGTAGTGTTCGATCCACCGTCGTCCACTCAGGATGTTGTGTACACAGGTGGTGACCTTGTTCCATTCATAGTGATCTCCAAACCTAGAAATACACGGTAACAGCTGATTGGCTAGATGCGCTGCTGGAACGACATGAGCCCAGATGATAAATATACAACTACATACTGTCCATTGCTTGAGCACCTCTATTCACAATATGTCTAACACTCCGTTTCAGCTCCTGTCTCTTAAAGGCCTCCCTCACAAACAAAAGCATACTTTCTCCTGATTTGCTACCTTATGAAAGCCTGCCGAGGGGCAGACACTAGCTGACGCAGCGCTGAACCGGTAGCTGCCACTAGTTTGTTAGGTTAGTTAGCTGTGTAGCTAGACGTCCTATTAGCTGAACTGACCGGACTGGGTGCTCCGGAGCTGTTAGTGTTCACACCTCTTACGTTAGTACAGGAGTTTTGGAGTTAGCAACTACAATTAGCTGTAGCTAGCGGTTACTGTCGTGTTAGCAACAAATAAAGCTATATGTCCACCAGGAAACTTCATAAATCACAGACAGTTGAAGCAGAGCAGCCAGAGGAGCCTCAGAGGGAAAACCAGAAAATATTTTTAACTTTCCTTCATAACCGTAAAAGGACTTTATGTGAGACATATTGAACAACCTCCACATCTAACTCAGAGATGGAATGACGGCTTGGTGCTGTGTTGGGGCTGAGAGCTGTGCATTCAGTACAAATTCAGTGGATGGGGCCTTCTACTGTGCTGAAGAAGGTGGGGGATCCCTCCACGATGTCATAAAGGGAGCAAAATTCAAACTGCATACGTGCACTCACATTTAGTGAAAGACTGAGCTAGAGAAAAAGGGAAGATGTTTTTTTCACATAATTTGGGGGTCATGAGACCAACCGGGGACATAAAGTTATCTTGAAAAGACACGAAAAAGTGGATTTTGTATTATATGGGACCTTTAAGTAAATATTAGACTTACATGTGGGATACTAATCAAGCTGGTTGTCATTTGCAGGTTGAAAGTACAGAGCAGTGACAATATTACTCAACATCCAATAAATGCAAAAGCAGCTAGGTAAAGGTTACCTGGGAATCATGAGATTCACGGTCCCGATTGGTAAAATCTCCATTGATTTTCCCCAGAACTTGTTTTTCCATCTCACATCTGAAAAGCAAATCAATAAAAACATCAGAAATAAAAAACAATGTACCGATCACTCACAGATCTTTGCATTCTTCTTAACAGTTAAGAAACAAAAGGCAATTTTTAGAGTAAAATTTCAGCTAGGCTCATCTGTTAAGCCAGAGCCCCTATGAGGAAACCTCCTCACTAATTAGGTGTGTAACCTACCTTGCCAGAAGGTGAAGTTCTTAGACTCACAGTGGCAGGCGGAGATGGGAGGGTGGTGGCTCACCTTTGAGACAAGATCAGACAAAAACAGTCAGCTGACAGCTGTTATTGATGAGATTATACATCATATACATCTCTGTCAGAAACATGATGGACCACAAGATGTGCACACATTGTGACTTTATAGATGAAACAATTAGTAGATTAAATGATTGTTTGATCAACAAAAAAAATTAATCAGTTGATAAAAAGTTTAAGATAATTTTCAGGTTCCAGCTCCTGAAATGTGGAGATTTTCTTCTTTTTTCTCAGTCTAATATGATAGTAACAGAATATTTTTAGATTTTAGACATTTTGTTCACCAAACAATTACTCAACTAATCAAGAAATTAATCTGCAGACTAATCAATAATTAAAATGATAATTATTTGCAGACCTTTGCTGTATACTAAAGTTTTCAAGAGTGCACATTTCAGTTGAAAGTGAAATGTGAGGGAAAAATGTTCAAATGCAAGGAGTGTGTCTGTGTCATGATTTGTGTGTGTAAATCCAAATGACATTAGGACAATATATAGCTGCTGATTAAGACTATCTGATATGATGGAAAGCTCCAGAACAGCTACTAAATAGACACTGAGGCTGAGCTGCTGATGATTAACAGAAGACGAAAGCAGAAAGAACAACATGCTATGTGCTTTATGCAACACAAAGCTCTGTTTGCAATGACCCTTTAATCTCTTTACAAATTACTCAATGCTTAAATTTGTTTGGGACTTTAAAAAATATTCCAATACTATAAAACAAAGTAAAAAAAAACATCTTTAGTTGAACTGATCCAACTATGGGGGGCTAGAAGTAGAGATTGCTTTGTTCTCTGAGGTCACAATCCAAAAAGGTTGGGCACCACTGTTTTTTTCCACCAATATTGCCCAGTAATAATCTCAGATTCCAAGATTCGCTATATCTCCAAGATAATACTTCTGTCCGTGCACAGACTTACCTGCTCAGAGAAAAAACAGAAGCCCTTGTCTTCCCGAATGCATTCATAAGTCTCTCCGAGTAGCGGGTTGAATGGCTTACTTCCTGCTCTGTAGTAAGTGGATGAGTAGCCTGAGACGGCAAAAGCAGCAACGAGAACCTGTCAGAAAGTCAAGACAACACAGCCGACATAAACAAGAGGGGATTTAGCGGCTCATATTAACAAGCTTTGCCACGAGTACGCAGAACATTAGCATGCATTGGGCACTGTCAAAAGGACAGAAGATAGATAAATATATCCAAGGTCGACAGCTGCATTGGAGCATACTACTGCCTCGCAGTCGTGCCTCTGAGTAAGACTATTTATGTTGGCTTGTGACTGGAAATGTCATCTCTTATATGAAGTAATACATGTATGACAAACGGAAATACAGCAGGGATTTAAAATGTGTGTCTGAAAGTCAACTTGACAATCCTCGGTTGCGGAATTCACTCTAGAAACAGCTACTGTACAAAAGCAAACATTACATTGCCTTATTTATTAACAGCAAAGATGAGTCATCACAGCACCTAATCTGATGAACATCTGATTTGACAGAGTGCTTGTAACCGCTTCTTTACCATGCGTTCAAAAGGATCTTCGGTCTCAGCAGCCTTGTCCAGCAGCTCGCTGTACTCCAGCTCTTCACACATCCGCTGCAGGGTGTTAAGGGGCTCGTTGAGCTCCACTGGCATGGACACTTTGGACAGGTCCTTGCCGATGTTGTTTCTCAAGATGTTCCAGAGGTTGATGTTGCTGGTGTCAGGACATGGCGCCGGCAGGCAGGTACGCCGTCCATTACGGAAGGCACTGCCAGCAAAGTCTCCGTTGGCCACTGGGAACAGAATACCACCTCATTAACCATCTACACGTGGTAGAACATAATTTGTGACAACCACTGCTCTTCCTTGAAATATGCTTTTAATAATAAAATAATAATCATATAATCGTTATTTATCCAGGTTACAATTGGCTTCACATGTGGCAGCAAATAGATAAATCTCAAAATCATCCAATCAAATGAAGACATTTTAGGTAACAATATGAAAGCTGCAACGATGTGTCAATTAACTGATTGATAGAAATTGAAATGTCAACTGTTTTAATGATCAATTAATCTGCACTTTTCAATCAGAAATGGCAAAGATTGTCTAAATTGCAACTTCTAAATCGTGAGGGTTCATTTGTCTTATGTGACAGTAAACTGAATATATCCAACTGCTGATTGGATAAAACAAGACATTTCAAGATGTCACCTTGGAAATTGTGATTGTTTAGTTTTCTGACATTTTATAGACCAAATCAGCTAATTAAGAAAAGAATCATCAGATTAAGCCTAAACCATACAGCGTGAGGATTATTTTATTGCAGACTGGCGTTTCTTGATTGGATTTGATCTTACTTTATTAGTTTGCATAATGTCTGTTCTACAATTATGTCAACTAACTAGGACTCTATATTGCCAGAGGGTTCACAACATTAAACACATTGTAATGACAGCAGCTCTACATAAAAATGTGTAGTAAGTGTAAGACTAAACATGAGCCCAGAGTGTTATGAGATACTATCTATAGCTACGTGGTACGTGACAGAGATAGAGGAGGGAGATCCCATCCCTCCTTACATGGATCGCTTTCATAAAGTCTAAGAGAAGCCCTTGGCACACACTGATAAATGAGCTTGCCAGATCCGTACCAGTGTGTGCGCCTCTGTGTGTGTGTGTGTGTGTAGATATTGTCGAGGAATCACAGTTGATCCACTGAGTGAGATCCTCTCCTTTTATTGATTTGTTACCCCCCCCCCTTTTTAAAAATGGGGAACTATGGATGCTTGGTGTAGGCAAGTGATGGTGCAGGGTCAGACCTACTTTGTCTGGAGACGTTATCGGTCACGCTGGCGTTGTCCTCTGAAATGTTATCACTCACATCGCTGACATATGACTCATCGTCTGAGCCCTGTGAGGGGAACAGGTACAGAGCAGAGTGAGTCAGTGTGAGTACAACACAAATTCTGATCCGAACCTCACACACACACACACACACACACAACACACACACAGTTATTGCAGTTTGCCAGTGGCTAACAAACTGCAGCAGTCGTCGGCTATCTGTCCCACTGCAGTAATCATAAGATGAGACACTGCAGCATTTTCATACTTTATATAGAGCAAACACAATGAGGCCACTGACGCTGCCAAAGAAGAGCATACTGTAGCAAGTTGCTGTAATGGCCTCTATTACAGTCGCCTGCTGCTGGTGAAGGTTTGGTGTAACATACAGTAGGTCTGAATAGGCCTGAGCTACAGGATGTGGGGTTGATGAATTTCCTTGGTGAGTAATCCTTCAACATGGTTCAATGCATGCCTTGGGAGATACAATGCTTAATGGCTCCTCAGAGAGCACATATATTTGGAGCAGGGTGTTCACCGGAGCTAAAAGTGACGGAGTCAGAAAAGTATTCTTTCAAGTGATGGCACAAACAAAGCTAGAAGCTACAAATCAAGGGGGATAGACAGAGGAGGAATGTTAAAATTCTGAGACACAACTGAGGGATTAAAGGAGCCGTCCTGCGTGCCTTACTTTATTTAAGTTACTCTCTCTCTCTGTGCCTTATGCTGCCCTTATTAATTGCTGATTAACTGCCACACACAGTTGTCACAGTGACGTTTTATCTGGCTTCCGAGCAGCAGGGCTAGTTTAACCCCCTCCTCGATCCACTTCCTCTACAACCCTCAAGGTCCAAACTGTTGTCCTCTCTTAAAACTGTTTCTCAACTGTAACGTGTTATACCTCATTCTCCGACGAGCTGGCCGACAGCAGCACTTCCTGGGCATCAAAGAACTCAGAGACAGACTCCGACATGGAGAGTCGGCTCTCATTAGAGGCCTGCTGAGTCAGAGGGATCCCCATCTGTTCCCCAGCCTGCAGGCAAACACATGCAAACACACGAGATAGTCACTGTTCCTTGCTATGATGACAGGTTGAAGAACCAAAACAGACCTGAACAAACACAAACACCATCGCAGAGTTCAGTTTGCAGCCAGTGCATCCTTGCCAGAGGGCAAGCTCCCATCCGTTTCTAATTAGTCATTTTTTCCATTAACCTTGACGTCAGGTTCTGCATAGAATAATGATCCTTTAAGCTCACCTATCGGGGCATACTGGAAAGACCATCAGTGAATAAGGACAGGAATCAATAACTCACAAACTGAGAAACTGACAAACGCAGGAGGCAAACACTACAACTACCTGGCCAGCCTTGGTAGCCTTGTTGTTTTATCAATGTAAGAGTCAGAAACAGCTCTGTCAGTGACAGGCTGTCCACAGTGACCTACCTCATCAGGCGTGGAGATGATGTTCACACTGACAACTTGTTCAGTCAGGACAGATTCAGAATGGATGCGGCTGAGTCGGGTTCGAAGTTCTGCGTTTTGGGACAGGGCCTAAATAATGAAAAATGTGGTATTTCCTGCATGAAATTATATGTTCATACTGAAACATAGTAGGTTCAATTGTTGATTGCTTCATTTGAAGGATAGGTTTGTGTTACTTTCCACAAATTGGCTCCTTCACTAAACCTGGATAAAATTTGCTACGATAGAACTATCTCTGTGGCAAGGTTCTGCAAGAGTTAGGGGGAATTTTTACTGTAAGTAGTCTGGCTATAGATATTGACTGTTTTTTTGTTGGGCATGAGTGGAGAGATATTCTAGTATTTGATGCACTGGATTGGTACTCTAAAAAATACTTTAAATACAATTGAGCACTTGTCTGGGCCAAGGCTATCTTAATACTTTCACACTGTTAGTTACTGTCATTCCTCCTCTTCATACTGGCAGACATCCCTTACTAAATCAGCAACACTTATGGGGGGGGCACAGTATTCACTCTATGAGTGAATGCATCAAGGTTAGCTGTAGCTAATATGAGGCTTTTGAAGTCTGAGTTAGCAAAATGAGCATCAAGTGAGTAATGTCATCTTTTTGATTCCATGGACAGTGTTTTCTTGGTGCACAAGTGCTAGAATGAAGATACCCCTCCTTTGACAAACTTAACTGCTTAAGCCAAAGTTCAGACTTCAGGGATTATGTCTGCCATATTTTAGAGGCCAGTTTGGACAGAAGGACTGATTACAACCACAAATTCTTGTCAACATGCAGACTGGCATGTGAGTATTGTATTAAGATAGACTTGAAAAAATCTGAACATATTCTTTAAAACAGCATTAACTGATTCTTGGTCACTGCAAGGATAGTAGAAACAAGCTGTGATATAGTGAACTTGTTAGAAAATCTAGTAGATGAGGAGCAACATTAGTATTTATTTGGAATCGTGTTTACAGTCACCTGACTAATGTAAGATTAATATTCAGGCTGCTGTAAGCTCTTTTTTGGTCTCCACTAGAGCTGCAACGATTAATTAAAGAAATAAAATGTCAAAATTCTCTAATTCCAGATAAAAAAATCTGGTTTCCTTACTCCTCTATAAAAGGACTTACAATCTGTGGTTTGTAGACATATCATTTTGGGCTTTGGGAAAAACTGATGGATATTTTTCACAATTTTCTGGATTCATTTTAATAGCCAAACAGCTAATAATGAAAATAGCCCTTTTCTCCACCAACTCCTGTAGGAAATATCTGGCTCTTATGTTGCTAAAAGCTTCACCATGTTCACCAGCTATAGGAGCTACAGTAACTTTCTCTGTTGTTCGGTGCTGGGCAGGTAGCGTATAGTTAGTTCAGAGCTTTCTTTTTCTGAAAACAGCTGCCGGCTGCCAACAAAAACAACCAAAACAAAAAGCTAAAAGATGCTAAAATGCTTTCAATCGGAAAATAATTCTCATGCATGTGAAATCTGCAGCAATAGCAACCATGACTTTCAACTTCCCACAGAGCTTTGCCATAAAAACCTGACCTCTAGCCTACGACAACACCGTCACACAAGCATCCAATTAGGAACAAAACTGAAATAAAACAGCAGAAACATTTCACCGAAATTATGTCAACTGTTAACAGAGGAACAGTCCAATTAAATCACTGGGAGACAGCCCCAAGGAGCGGAGTTAATGAACTGCACAGCACATTTCTCTCTCTCGCCAATTAATATGGGAAAACATGATTGAACTTTCGCTGCTTGCTCGCCTATACTCACATCTCCCCACATCATCTTTTTTAATAGTGATTACTGTGACTGCTTGGAGTAAACTGTAGCTTGTGTGTTTCATCTGACAGCCCGTCATCATGAGCATGTCTTACAACTACAAAACAAGTTCGAGTTTAAAGAGACCAAAGACACATCGCTCAAATTACTGCAGTAATATCCCCAGTAATGTCCTTATCACTCCTGCTAATTATATGTTAAAACAGCATTACGAAGTTACTCACAAAGTGAAGTAGCCGAATATGCCTGGCTCAGGTTAACTAACCCTTACTAATAGTAGAAAGAAAGAGGCATCATGGGTAATGGGTGAAGACGGCTCATTACCTGTGACAGAGACTTCCTGAGAGAGTTGATCTGGGCTGACTGGTCTGACTGCTCCTGGTCAGACAGAATCTGTTTGATCTTTTCTTTCTCTATGGCCACTGTGTTGAAGGCCGACTTCAGCAGAGAGTGGACTGCACAGAGATGGGACAAAAGGAAATCAATTACACTGTACAATTACAGATTTCCTCAGCTGCTTTGTCACAATCCTCAAGAAATGAGAAACATTATCCTCAAAATACTGTTTACTATAAGCACAGTTATTTTCAATTAACCTAGTGAGGCACTGCAACTTTTCTAATGTGTATTACTATCAACATGCTTATTGTTTACAGTAAATTCTAATGTGAAAAGTATTTCAGACAACAATCATAACCTTTCCTTCCATTACCTTAAATGTCTATAATCACGTATTGTCATAATGCCAAAGGAGCTGGGTGACTGATTATAATTCTCAATGAGCAATGAAACAGAAATGCTACTGTACTTCAGGGGACTCTTATTATGACAGTTCCACAGGCTTCTTCCTGACTAAGGGATGATAAAGATAAATGTCTTTTTGGTGGTTGTGATAACATTGATTGATGAATTGACTTTTGACAAATGAAGTGTTGTCCTGCACAATATAAATTCATGCAGTTACTGCACTCATCGAACTGTGTTCTGTTTACTTGTTTAACTGATTCCAAAAAAAGAAGCATTTGTCCGCCGGATGAATGAATTAAACAACTGATTGTTGATTAATTTTGTTCCAGTTGACTAGCATGTTATTTCAGCATTAATTTTAACAGTATTTCAGAAAATGTGCTCCAGAATTTTGGCAAAAAATCACAGTTTATTACAACTTCAGCTTTGGCAATTGTTTTAATCATTTAATGTTATAGTTAACATTAAGTTAACTGCTAATTTTTGCCAGATTCTCTAAACTGCTTTATTTGGAAGTAAAACTGCAATATCTGTAATGATGCTAATAATTTCTCCCTGAACAGAAAAACTCACACTTATGGCAAGTATGATAAGTCAAAGTTGAACCAGGAAGTCAGTCTTCAAACTGCGACGGATGCAATAATGTTAACTCTCACCTTTACTTTATCTTCTTAATAAGTTTGGCTAACTTCATTGCTCGGTCTGACTTATTTTTAGCAATGTTGCCTTGCTCTAAGATCAAGAAGTGTAACAATGTCATAACCAATAGAAACGACGGGCAGCAATATTTATAAAAATAAGATCCAGACTGTGACAAAATAGGAAACATATCTTGCCTAATTACCTCTGGTGCTGCAGCCATGCATGCTGCCTGCCTACCTTTCTGGGCAATGGTGCAGAATTCCTCCTGAAGTTTAATGTAGTCACTGGAACAATCTACGCTGTCTGTCAGCCGGGAGGCAGGGGGTTGAAAGTCCACCAGCTCGGCACACAGGTTGGGGTTGGACGAGTGGAGGCGGACAGGGGACATGCTGGCAGACAAAGGGACCTGGGGAGAGATGACGATCACAGAGGACCACTGTCGATCAGCCGAGAGGCATAATAATGTGCTGTGTGTCTGACAGCCAGAACAAACCGTGAAGAGCAAGAGCTGTGGTCCAACAAGGCCGAGTTAACTCTGAACGTACAGTAAAACGACACCAATTATTAGGTCACAATTATCTGACATGTTACACTGAAGAGCGGAAACAGACTCTTTTCATTACTTTCCTAGAAATGTTTTTTGGGGGAAATAAAAAATAACTGCATCGTCATTCTTCTGCTGGTAACACTTATGAAGATTCAGTCATCAAGGTCATTAAATCAAGTAAATCGAGTAAATCAAAGACAATTGCACGTGCTGATTAGTTCTGGAAATGCCTTTTGTGTTGAACAACGGTACTCGCGGCCTTTGTCTTGCTACATCTAATTATCTCTTAAGGTAGAACTAGTTAAGATTGTGTGAAAGTGGATTAATTCGTAAGTGGAAAATTTCTGAAAATTCCGTTTTAGCCACGGGTGCCGGTTAAAACAAAGCAACAGCGAATGAAAGCACATTTAGTCACAAGGGAAAATGCAGCAAAATGAGAAAAGATGGAAAAGCTCATCACTCAGGCCATGACACAACCGACTCCTAAGTAGGTCTGCAACAAACGATTATTGTAATTCAGTGATTCTTGAGATCCGGGACAAAACAGGTTTTTATTTTCAAAAAAAAAATCTTGATTATTTTAAAAAACTAAGTATACATCTTTGTTAAATGAGGCTTTGCCTATATAACCATGTGTTGGAACAACCTCCCAGTTTTACATTTTGTCATAAATGACATGTTTACGGGATCAGAACTAGATTTTTGTCAACACCGTCAGAGACATAGAAATGTCAAAAAATTATTTTAAATGACCTTATCACAGATATTTTTACTCTTAGCTGCTTCTTGGTTCTCTTAATTGTATACAGATGTTTTAAATGAAAGATATCTCCTTTTAAAAGTTCTGATTTATCAGTGTTTAATTGTTACGGTTTAGGTTTTATGTATTAACCAACATAACATTTCATCTCCAATATGAACAGAGATACTTAGAAGTGTTCAAATTACACATTAACTTTGAAAATGCAACACTGTTATAGACAAATATTCTTGATGGAGCAAAACATGTCATCTTTGTAAAAAAAATCAACATAAAGTCCATCTGACGGAGTTGACAAGCCATCGACGGTGTTGACAAAACTGACGGTGGTGACAAACTTGTAAGAAACAGAAAAAATATTTAATTCAAAATTATTATTGAACTCTCACAAATATTGTAACATTATAAGATATGAAGAAAATACATTATATAACCAATTATTTTTGGATTAACATCTCAAGAGGGAACAAGGAGTCCATGAACATAACTCCATTGTAAAGTCCACAACCTCTTCAAATACATGCTGCTTATGCACAAACTACAAACCTCATCTCCAGAAAAGTTGGGATATTTTCCAAAAAGCCTGCATCAGTGCCTGCAGCATGAGTGAGCATGTGTGTGAAGGTGCTACTGACACAGAGGCATGAATTGAGATTTTAGAAAGACATCTGTTGCTATCAAGTCCACATGTCTTTCCAGGACATGCTTATTTCAGCAGGACAATGCCAGGCTACAACAACATGGCCTCGTTACACACAGAATGCTGCGTTCTTTAAAGGCCTGCTGCCAGTCCACATCTGTCTCCTACTGAAAATGTGTGGCGATCAGAATCAGTCAGTGGCAACCACAAACTTTTGAGCAGCTGAAGTTTTGCATAACAAAAATTCCAATTACAAAACTGGCACAATTAGTATCTTCACTTCCCAAATGATTAGTTGCTATCTGAGGAAAGGTGAGGTAACACGATGGTAAACAAGCCTCTGCCCCAACATTTATTTAGCATGTGTTGAATGCATGAATTTCTAACTTTGTTTATATTTACAAAATACAGTTACATTGATCAGTAAAACCACTGAAAATCTTTTGTCAGTTAAATAAAGGGTCATGTGAATTAATCCCAGAATATTATTTATTTTTAATTGGAAAATATCACAACTTTTGTGGAAATGGGGTTTGTAGATGCTGGAGTTCATGTGCTCTGTTCTTGAGGTCGCTTGGCTCTTTCTGTGCTTGTTTCCAAAACCATCTCTTATATCTCTTTTCTGTGTCTTTATTTTGCCCTCCTCCACCCTATTCTTCAGTCTTTCTCTCTCCTTTCTCAGGAACTCCACCTTCAGCTCAGGGTGGCTATCAATTTTTTCACCTTCTTTTTTGAAACTCCCTGTTCCCTCTTTCGTTCTTCCACTAACAGCTTTTCACTAGCCATTATGACCTAAAATGCATTTCATTATGCAGCCAGTATACTTTTCTGCTGGATAAGCACAAGCAAATGATGGATAAAGATAAGGAACACCTTATTACATAGTGAGTACAAGAGGCTATGAAAGTAGCTATTTTGTGATAATTGCTTGAAATTCAACACATGAAACTGAATAACAGTAATATCAAATGTTTAGGAAGTAATATCACTGAAGTAAATATATGCTAAAATGAGGAATAATGCACTTCAGTGGCATTTGTCAACACCGTCTAAGAGAGTCAACACCGTCAGACACAAATCCTGGACGGAGTTGACGTCTGACTGAGTTGACAAAATACCATATTTCCCCTCAAAACACATGTGCTCATCACAGGAGCCATCTTGTTTATCACTGGTTGCTTGTGACCTCTATAATCTACTTAAGTTAAGAATTTATTACAGAAAATATGATAGAAATCTTGCATTACATTAATGATGGTGTTGACACACTATGGTTGTGACATGCAAGGTATCAGCAAATAGGTATGAAATATATAGAATCTAAAAAACTTACCAGAGCTAGCATGGTCTCATAGCATTAGCAAGAACAAGGCAGTGATAAAGGGGTCCTCAGAGTTTTAGCAGCCTTCAATTATTCCTGATTTTTTTTATTTAAAAAAAATGTCTGACGGTGTTGACAAAAACCCAGGACACAAGTTAAATCGTCTAAAAAGTAAATTAAAATCTGTTTTAAACTGTAACTTTTGATACCTATTAAAATATTTACTGAACTACTAACAAATACTAAGTATAATGGTTAATTTTGCATTACTTTTAATTCTTTTTAAGCTATTGTAATGTAATACCACCTGCTTCCGGACAAGGACTTTTACAGGCACTGGTCACATATTACATCATTTTTAATTAAAGAAAATGTGAAAAAACATGAAATAAATACTTGGGTGTGCTAAAGTTGTCTTGTTAGTATTCTGGCTAAATGTATGAATATTTTTATGTAAATGTTTTACCAAAAAACTATGTTTTATCTGGTGGACATGTTTTGTCCCAGATCTCAAGAATCACTGAATTATCGACTGATCTACAGATTATTTTCACAACCATTCTATAAATGGACTACTTGTTGCAGCTCTACTATTAAGTGCCAAAATTAAAATTAAAATAACAGAGTAGACAGAAAAAGCTACGACTACTTTGTCTCTGTTGTGTACATGTGCTGTCATGATCTCTCCTCTTGCTCAGTCACACTTTAACTAGACATACAGGAATCAAATATGAGACTTCAGTTACACTAGGGTCTCTCTGACCACTATGTAAGAATATTAATATATATATAAATACATATTATAATCCATTATAAATATCTATTCTTAATATATGCATCTAAAAATGTAAAACATACACCCACACACAAAAACTATAATTTAGCCTTTTGTCTTAATTAGCTGAATGAACTGCTTGTTATTGTGACCTGAATTACAGCATTAAGGTAGACTGCACCCTCTCTCTGTGTGTGCGTGTCTTTATGTGGCAGAGCAAAAATAAAAAAACAAATACCTGAAGCTGGTATTTTGCATCTTTGCCGACACTTTTTGTTCTCCATCTTCTGTTCAAGCGCTTCTCTTTCTTTGACAATTCTACACAACTGGTCTTTGTGGCACACATGGATCAAAACATGCAAAGTGGGGTTAATAGGACAAACACATCACAAATTTAAAAAAAAGCAAAAGTTAACACACAGATTGACTGCAGTGAAATGGCAAAAAAAAACAACCCCACAACATTCTCACAAATGAGTTGCAAACAAATGTTGACACTAATGGAATGTGTGGCGTTAAAAAAATATAATTAAAATATTTTTGAATCTAATATTAGATACTGATCAGTTAGAGAAGCTGTCAGGTGTTCTGTGAACCTGTCTGCCTAGCCAGGTGATGAAGATGACTGCTGAGGTTTTAAGACTGTCCCTTTCATAGATACACCTCCATCATTACCTGAGACTTACAGTCTCCTGAACCCCTTCACACACACACACACACACACACCCACACATACACCTCGAAATGAAACACTAACTAAATTGCTTCCCTTGCTCTCTGTACCTGTGTATATGTGTGTGTTTCTGTTATGTGCGTGCATGTCTATGCATGGGTTCGTCTACCTGCATATCTGTGAAGTTGGGCGCCGACTGTGTCCTTTGTAGAATCTCCAGACTCTGCAATAACCGGCTCAGCTCAGTCAGGTTGGACTGGCATCGTGCAAGCTCTGAAAATAAAATTCACACCCATTGGTGTCATCTTAGGGTTCAGAAGGCATTTCCGAAGGCCCGAGACGTGATTTAATCTACCTCTTTGTGAAATCAGATTTAAGAAAATTGCACTCACCCTCTGCGCACTTGTCCATCTCCTCTGATTCCTGCAGCCAAGCAACCACTTTGCTCTGGCCGTTACTGTAGGAGGCAGGCAGGCTGCTGTTGCTGCCGCTACTGGGGGCCACCGGCTGCCACGGCAAGCTGCTTGGCTTGGCCTGCTGTCGAGTGATACAGGAACAGACACAGAGGTTTGGTTGTTTTGTCAGACTTTCATGTTAAAGCTTACTGTAGTGTTTTACACTCTTGTTGGGAGTAGTTCAGCTGATCTTACTATAGTTACTGAAGTAGCTCTGACTGAAAGTCAGTTAGTCAGTTGTTAGTTGCAGCCCAAATCCAGATTATACCTGATTTAGGCTGCAACTAACAATTATGTTCAGTATTGATTCATGTATAAATTATGTTTTTTAATAATAAAGAAGAGGGAGCACTGTTTCATGTTTGGTTAGTGTTTCATGTGGAAACAATAACCAAACAAGATTGGTATGATGCCAGCAATCAGTTCAACTGCAACGTGATAAGTTGAAATAATAAGATGATTATTATCATTTTTGACAAGGAAGAAAAGACAAACAGAAAATGCTCATTCTATAAATACATCAGTCAAATAAGTGCTCTGTCTGTGTAGCAGGTGAGCCTGGTGCTGTTTCTGTCTAAACTAACATGTGTAAAACATGAAGGTCATGTCGTACATATTGTCATTTAAATGACCATTAAATTGGCTTTTATTTAATCAAGCTAAAATTAAAAGAAGTGGGATGGGGGTGGTAAAACCTGTGGTCTCAAAAATCGCAGAAACTAGTGACAAATGTCCATCACATTTCCCCAGAACCCAAGTTCATGTTTTTAAAATCCTTGCTTTCTCAGATTAACAGTTCAAAGTCCAAATATATTCAAGTTGCAATAATAATAACCTGAGAAAAGGAATGAATAATCACAGCATGAAGCAGCAAATATTTAGCAGTTCTGATTCTTCTTAAAATCTTCTTAATTAAATAAAATTTTCTACTGGCTGATTGTTTCAGGATACAAAGACATCACTGGTATTTAAATGAATCCCTTAAACCATATTGTGTGGCTCTTCTGTGCCCTTGATCAAGTCACTTGACCCACCTGCAACAGCTGCTGGTGAATCTGTTCAGGCACCACCAGCGTGAGACTGATCTTTGATGCACTTGGGTAATGTGTAACTCTGTATGAATGCGCTTAGCAGGACAATAATTAGGTCTTTGACAGCTTTAAAATAACTGTCAAAAATGTATTAAATACAGCAGGTTGAATAACATTGTGAAAGGAACAATGTGTTGTACTATCCACTTTTAGGTACATACAGTACAAAGGTTGCCATGCCAAAGCTTCTTTAAAGTATTTGCAAGAGACCTAGATAGTACTCTTTCAAGGCTTTGATGTAGCAGTTAATTCTGACTCTAGGATTTGAGTCTCTCATTTAAGCTGTTCTTTTGGGAGAGCTCAACACGTGCAGCCAGCTGCTCTGAATCCAGATCCTACTGATCACCTCTAATGGCCTGCATGAGGCACACAGATCCACAGTCCCAGAAGAACAGGCTCTGGCTGCATTCTCAATTTTACACACATTTCAGACACATCAACAAGGACCAGGGGTTCACACTAAACTGAAAACAGTCTGAACACACAGCCCTTTTTGTTATAATGATGTGTATACAATTACCGATCTAACAAGCTTTACTGCATTGGACAGATATCTGTCTACACATTCACAGCCATTAGTCTGGCAGTTAGCCACATAAATACAGGAGACATGGTTACAACAACAATATGGAACAAGTATTTAGAACACATTTAGTTAAACGTCCATACATGTAAAATGCGAGGAACTTTCAAGTTTGGTGTTAAATGAACATAAACTAATGTCTAAAGTATTTGTATGGACACTTAACAGTTAAATTGTAGTAACAGAAAAGACAACCTTGCACAAACGAAAAAGTGTAAAATTATCAGGTGTGGGTATTCACAGAACCGAGAAAGACACAATCTTGTCGGGCCATAAAGTCTTCCTCTTGTTACTGTGAATTCTACCTCCCCTCTTCTGGATGATATTTTGGTCCACAATCCCAGTTTCCAATAAAAACGGGAATGAAGCAATCTCTCTTTCCTCATGACGTACCCTTCCTGAATAAGTAATTGCACTCTTCGAGGAACACCGAAAGAGAGACCATTTTTAAGCTCTATACACAGACTAGAAGTATGAAAAATGTTCAGGCTACTCTCAAATAGTGTCATGGTTTCAACTTCTCCAATATGAGGATCTGTTGCTTTTCTCTGTTTTTATTTCTTTGTAAATTAAATATCTGTGGGCTTTGGACTCCTGGTTGAACGAAACTAGACATCTGAAGAGGTCACCTTGGTGTTCAGGAACCTTGCATAGACATCTTTCACCAAATAATTAATTAATTTAAAATGAAAATAGTCATTAGTTGTGTCCCTACTTATGAGCACAAATTGTAGTGCTGGAGTGGGGGTGGGGTGGGCCTCACCTTGGCTTCACGTACTACACTCGAGGCAGGTTGGGGTGACTCAATGGCAGCTGGGGGAGGAAACGTTCGTATGGTAGGCTCCCGGGGAGATCGCACAATCTCGTTCTGTCTATAAAGCCGGTGATGACGCAACTTGGACACCCAGGCATCAAAGATGTCTTGAGATTTGACCTAAAGAGGAAGAGGGCGGACATCTTTAAACCTCCTGTTTATCCACGTTTAAATGACAGTATTGACTCTTCCTGTCAGTGTAACCTTCAGGTGATAGATATGCTCCTCAGTGTCCAGGTCGATGCGACGGGCCCTCTTCTTGATGGACATGACTGAGAGGCCGACGTCGATGCTGCCATGAAGTTTGCCTTTTTGGATCTAAGGCAAGTGATAGACACATTTTTTTCAGTTTACTCAAAGCACAGTTTAAAATTAGCCAAATCTTTGGTAAATTTTGTGCACCTATTTTATCTGTAATTACATTCAAGACAAACTTCTCTTACAACGTTAAGTCTGAAGAAACGAAAGAATCCTGCTGATCCTTGATATATTTACCGTCACAATAACAGATTAATAAGTCAGTTGTAACACATGTTTTAAATTAAGAGTGCATAAAAGCTAGTCAGCATACAGACTTTTAAATGTCAAAGTAATGAACAAATGATTGAAATGTCCACCTTCAACAAATGGTGATGGTTATGCAAATATAACTAAAACTAATAAAAAATGAAGAAATTCCAGGAATTCCAGGATTATTGTAACAACATCCACTTTTATGTAAGTAACAGTGATAAATAACATTATAAACAAACACATTTAGAATTTGACAGTGGTTACTTCGAGGGACACTTCTGATCTGATGGAAATGTGGGGATGGACGTCAGCCCAAAAAGATTATGATAGATAGATAGATAGATAGATAGATAGATAGATAGATAGATAGATAGATAGATAGATAGATAGATAGATAGATAGATAGATAGATAGATAGATAGATAGATAGATAGATAGATAGATTCATTTACATTAACACTTGTTAATAAAGTGAGAACAAGCGATCCACAGTCATTTGTTACATTTCCACTTTAAAATTCTAGCTTTCCTGCAAAGTGACATGCCTTGCTGAAACACATCACGACTAGTGTTGCAGATGTTTCTGCTGAGTCATTGCCAAGCCAAGCTGATGTCAGGCCAGGCTGCCCTGTTTCTGCCTGTGGGCTATAGTCAGGTTTACTTACATCAATGGGGGACTTGGAGTACTTCAGGATACCATTGTCCAGAACAAAAAAACGCTGCGGAGGGAAAAAGCACAACAATAATGTGTTGAAGAACAGAATGTGTAAATGTGTTAAACAACAGGAAGGGCAGACATTGAACATAGATCCCATTGTGGATTCAATTCAAATTCAAAGCTGTCTTTAGTTTATTCTCTCTTAATTTGCTGTAGTACACTGGCTCTGTGAGGTCTGCGGTGCTGTGCGTTCAAATGTGCTAATAACAGGGAATGGTTTCAACTGGTGCTGAAGTCCTTTGAAAAACACCAGTTAAGCTGATGCTGAAGGTGGAGACTTCAAAGGAAATATCCAGTATGCTTGCGGAAGAGGCCCAGTGAGGGTAGCTAAGTGTATGAAAAGGGGAACTTCACTAGACAGCAAACTGTTTAACATTCTAGCAAACTCAAAGTGTTTTTCTAGCAACAAAAGCTTTCACGTCTCACTTTGCCTGTAGATCTTACAATCCATGATCTTACCTTGTGCCAGCCTTTCAGGGGCCATTTCCGCTTCTTCAACATAAAACCCTCATGTTTGTCAGGCCTCTGGACGTTGCTCTGACCGATTTTCAGCCCCTCAATGATTTCCCAGCTGTCTGCCTCCTAGAGAGGAATAAAAATACAGCAAAGTGTCAGAACTAATCCACTCACTCCTCCAGAATAAGAAGAAAAACAGAAGATACACTTGCTGTATTGACAAGAAAAGATGCCCCTAATGTCCACAGTCTGACAGACAGAAGAAAACATGAATACAGTTCTTTATTCTTTTCCCCTGTGCTACACATTTAAAGAAATAATGCCCCATTCAAATTCCTCCTGCTCCCTCAGCATTTCCACCCCATTAGCTTTCTCCTGACTGTGCTCTTCCTGCTGCTACTGGGTCTGTAAATCAAAGTGACGTCTCTGGAGTTTAGGGATGGCAGGGTGAGGCAAGATAGGTAAGAGTCAACCACCTGGGGTGGCATAAGAATCACAGGATCACAGCAAAATGTCTAAGAACAGATCATGACCATCCAGACGCATTGGCCTGACATGAGCCATTCTGTCAGAAGTTATTTTTTATGCAAGCAAGACATTTTTTACTTACATGCTTACTTTCCTAAGACTTGTCTATTCTACATTTATGTTAGCAGGGCTGCCACACCATAAGCAATTAGTCGGCTAACTGGTTGTTTGGGTTCTTGGTTGACTAAAATTAGTTTTGTATCATCTTGGTAACCAAACACTTTATTTTAAGTTCCCTTTAATAAGTAGTATGTTAAGATTTAATAAACTAATGTAGTTGTAAGCAGATATAAGTGTTTATTAATATATGTAAACAACTATAACGCCTCCTGTGGGCACTCATAAGTGAAGACTGCTGTATAAATTAAAATATGTTAAAACACAATTGTAATAAGGCAGGGCTTTACAGTGACTCGCATTTGCCCCTATAAATGTGCAAATCGCAAAAATTATTTATGAGCACGAAATCGCAATGGGTCAGTCGCTCTGTAGGCCGATTGAGCAGCCCATTATACAAAAACAAGATTGAGAGAGATGCCCACTTTGATTGCACCAGCCCACACTTTCCTGCTCAAGATACTTAATACCAGTTCAACTGTTAGTCGAGGTTCTGCAGCTGACGCGGTAAGACAATAGGCTAATAGACAATTGGCTAGCTTGCTATTAAGCTATATCGGTGCCTTTTGTCAATGTCACTTTTACAAACTGACCACAGCATGGATGGGGCAGGAGACTCATTGTTATTCATGCATGATTATATTATTGACAAGTTAGCACAAAATGAAAACTGCTATATAGTCCAACTGGAATTAATATTATATTAGTGGTAAGCTATATAGTTTACTATTATATGAATTTATATAACAGTATTCTATTGCATTAACATTTAATTTTTTATTTCATGTTATACTAATACATTCATTTCTACTAGTTACTCGTCCAGGTTGTGGATAGTGCCTCTAGAAGTGGACAGATGTAGATTTAGCCGGAGCTAGGACGCCAAGTGTTCAAATCAGTGTTCAATCTGCTCAACACTGATTTTACTAAAGTAACTGTTATATATTGTTAAAGTAATTTTGTTAACATAAAGGGTGACATGTGAGGGTGTGTTTGTATACTGCTAATACATACAACATAGGTTGAACTTAAGTGTCCTTAAAGTGTTCCTCTGAAATTGTTTTGTATGGTCTTTTTATGAGGAATGGGCAATAGCAGTTAATTGTTGTTAGAGAAGTTTGAATCAAATCTATCTCCTGAAAACGTATTTTCCTCCTTCAGCTTCTTAGAATAACAATGAGGTCCTACATAAACACTGTTTTCTGCCAGTGTTAGTGAGCAGGGCTCATTTAGAAAAAGGTGATGTCACAAACATCTGTGCACCAATCAGGATTAAGCAACAACTTCAATCAAATTCTGTTGTTGACAGCTGTTAGGGTTGCTACTGTGAATAACACCTGATCACACCACACCCACCCAGTCCTGATGAAGCAAATGCTAAAAAGCTTTTAAAAAAATTAAACAATTTTGGATGTTTTTCCTGTGACTGTATTTTATCAGTGTGTTAAACATGTAGCTGGAGGAAGCAACCGTACAAACAATATGGCAACAAGAGTCAAGAGTCAAGAAAAGTTTAGTGGAAACTTTTACTCACAACGCAACTAATCTTCTAACTTCATTGCATTATGTGTTATCAGTGTTGTAAAAAGCATTAACACTGTGTACTCTCTGCAGCAAAATCTCAACATGACACACACTCATCTAATTTGGCCAGTTATCCATCAGGTTAAGTACAATATTAAATATAATATATAATCTGATGTAATATTAAAGGGAATGCACCTAAATAAAAGTAATATTGAGAAATTAGGTTAGATTTTTAATTCAGTTCTTGAATCAGCCTTTTAGGCAAAATCCACAACTTAACATGCAACAAGCTTCTCTGGAAAACCAAATAACAGCCTACGGCTCTCCTCTGCACAGTGTGACGCTGCGACCCTCAAGACAGCTCGCTGGGTGTACGTTACGACACCCGACCTTGGATTGCAGGAAACTTAACAAAAGGAGACAACAGCTTGTTTAATCTAATGACCAGGAGAACAGATCTGTCTGGTAATGAGGTCATGTTTCTCCACCGGTGACAGCCCCTCCTTTCAGTGCCCCTGTGCAACTGAGGAAGTGGAGGAGCTCAAGTTCATTAGCAAAATGTGCCTCACCATTCAAAGCAATCATATCGTAAAAGGTAGCGGTCCACTCATAACAGTGGACACGATTAGGTCATTATCAGTTGAACTACTCCACTGCATAATGTTGCCTGTGAGATAATCAAAACATCACCACTTCTTTATGTTGAACATAACACTCCCTGACAACAAGCAGCAGCCTGTGAGAAACCCCTCAGACAAACTTCCTGTTTGTTATATGCAGCTTTACAAACACACTTTCAACTGGCTGTAAATTGATAAATCAATACTACACTAAATAAAGATTGACTCGTCCTGCAAATATTGCAATTCAATGCACTTTCTTGGGCACCGTTTTAAGATCCAAACTATCAACAACATAAATCAACAAACGCCTCATGGGGAACAGTCCACACAACTACCGGCTCCACATAAACACCAACGTCTATGCCAGATATCGGCTTATATGGAAATTACTGCTACACTTAGAGAATTTGCTTTCATTATTTGACCCTGAAAACAGAATTGAATTAAGACAAAGTGATTTCCTGCACTCTGCTCACATTCATTGATCTCATTGCAGAATAGTTTAAAGCTGAATGAGCCAGTCCCTCTTGGTGAGTTTACCACTTTAATGAAGGATCTTGTGGCAGGCTACTCACTCCAGAGGCTGTCTGCTTTTCTGCGTCAAGATTTAAAAAGGTTTGATCCAGTTTGATGCATTTCCATGTCTCCCTTGAAAAAAAACTTATATCATATCAGTGGAATGACATGGTTAGATGCCAGTATTTCTTTTTTAAATGACAGCGATGAGTTAAAAGACTTCTGTTATCCCAATCGTCAACTATGTCAACGTAACAGTCTGCCCGTGTCAGTTTCATAAGCTGAGTCTTACGGTACCCACCACCTGCAGTGACACTCTTTTAATGCTGCCATGAATCAAACTATTACAGGTTAAGGTCTCCCTGAGCAAGACAAGGACAAACACTCCTTGGAGACGCCTCAGCCTAAATCAGCACTATAAATATCAGTACACTTCTGATGACAAGTTTCTCTTACACATCTGCTTCTCCCACAGTCCATTTATGTGTGATGGTCTCTAATGCCACTGACTGCTGAAATACTGTAGGACTTTTATGAAACACAGCCAATATCAGTTTATTTCCTACTTTACCCCTAGTCTATTCACAGTGCAATAAAACACAATAATACAATAAAAAGAGTGATAAAAAAATTAAACGGACCAGTCCTGTCGATCTTTCATGGGAATTTGAAATAGAGGGGGCTTATATAATCATTAATTACCCAAAAGAAACAAAATAAAGGCTAGAAAATTAGTTGTATTGAGCAATATTCAGTAACAATTTGAAGAGGACAGCTACGGAAGCCAAGAACAGCTGTAACTCATTTATTATCACATTATCTGAAGATAACAAGTTAATTATCTTGTTATCTCAGGATAACAGGTTCATGTTCTCATGTTACAACAGACAAGACATTTTGTGCAATTTTTTTGATAAAAATTTGTCAGTTCAAGCATCTCAAATGTGAGGATTTGCTGACTTTCTCTGTTTTATATTACTGTAAATCGAATATTTTAGGTCTTAGACTGTTGGTTGGACGAAACAAGACATTTGAAGATGTCCTCTTGGAATCTGGAAAAATGCAGTTGATGTTTTTCACAATTATCTGACATTTTAGACTAAAAGATTTTATAGATTGTAGAAGAATGAAGCAAAACCTTTAATGGAAATCGGTGGTTGCCTTGAACGCCCTGTTGTGTACGCAAGCGCACTGCACTTCACTGACCTGTCTGTCACCTGTTTGTTGCTGGTCTGCCTGCCTGTAAGCTCATTTATGCACAATAAATTCTTGAAATCTAGTTCAATATTTAATATAATAGTCTGACTATTCTGTCTGTGTTCGGGTCCAATCTCCAGTTCCCCGGCACACCCAACCTGACAATAGTTTAATTAAGAAAATAATCAGCAAACTACCTTATAGTGAAAACAATTGTTTGGTTGTAGCCCTAGTTGCAGGAAAACAACTCGTTATCTTGAGATAACAAGAGAATTAACTCGAGATTACAGATAAAATACAGCTACTGCAACTATGACCGTTCTCAGCTTCCGTAGCTGGCAGGAACTCACCCATCTACAGTTTTTATTTTTTCGAACTGAAACCTGAGCAGCTCAAGTTTCAGCAACGACTAACCACAACACAAACATAAAGCATACAACCTTTTAAGACCTTTTGATGATTTTTTCGATGGCTCTTTAAACAGCATCCATTATCAATTTTCCTAATTATTGTTTCTGTTCCATATGACTCATCTCCAACTTGCAGAGTGAAAATGTGAAAATGTGTTTGTTACATCATTATAAAACCAGTTTCTGTCATGAGGACAGGAAACTGACTGTACCATCATGTATGTGCTTGACTATCACTGTTTACTATGTGAAAAGTAGGCTGGTCCTCACTAGCAACAACAAGAGAACTATATTCAATCATTTTTATTCATCAAGTTCTCCTGCAAAAGTTGCCACAGCATATCACTTATCTGCTCAAATTCAAAAACCACTGCTCATGAGAACAGATCCCAGGACTGTGACTCTAGAATCCACCCGGGTAAACACTGAACTTGTGAAGACTGCCTTCCACTGCTCTGTGTCTTATAAATAGAATGAATTATTTATCTCTCATCCCACTGACTTTAAACTTTTAACTTTGAATCTAATTAGTGATGTCTGTCTCTGTTGCTCTATGTGCTTTTGTTATATCTGGTTATGTTTGTCTTTCTCTGCTGCAGTGTAAGATTACCTGAGTAAATAAAGGTTATGAATGAGGGTGGATGGTGGCTAGGTGGGGGGAAGGACAACAGGTCAGGGTAGTGGAGGAGTGGAGGTGGTTGGTGCCTGCAGCAATCTGTGAGTGTACGTTGACAAAACTCTAAATAACCTCTTAATACTTTAAGTGACCTTTATTCAATCTTAAGAGTTAAGACATTCCAAGTTTTTTACAACTGGCCTTACTGCTAAGTAGCTGTGTATTCACTACAAAATACAGCATACTAAATAATTAAAATTGCAGCCTATATTATTTGGTTCCCTGTCGTACTTCCGTAAGACTATCCGTGTAAGAATATACTGCACTGTGAAACTCGATTCCCTGATAGAAAAACTAACTTGTTCCTACAATGTCTTCCACAAACACCACTGAACAATAATATTCCAGAAACTAATAACCACAGAGGAATTGTTCAGAGGATGGATTTCACCGCAGTGTCTGGCTGGCTCAGCACTAAAGCTTAGTGTAGGAGGGTGGGCTGCCTCATGGATGAGAAGTTAACAGCCCGAGAGACTGCGCATCAGCACAGTCTCATGCTTAGATTCAGGCCTACAGTCCACATGTGTGACATGCTGACTTGTAGGAGAGATACTGCGGCTGATTCAGTGAAAAGGTAGTTGGATAATTAAGGGAGGAAAAAAATCTTCACTCATGGGCCACTTACTAGCTTTTGGACATTGGGTTGAGTTTTTTTGTCAACTGAAAATAGCAAGAAAAAGGAATAGAAAAATAGGGTATGAATTAAAGAAACCATATGTAGACCAGCAGTATTTATATGATAACAAATAGTTTTAATCTATGTTCTTTAGAACACAATCTTAACAAATTTAAATAAATGTATTTTTAAATGATGATAATGAAAGGAAATCATTAATTTATCAAGTGGTTCCAATGTCAATACATTGTGATGAGAGGGGTCCAACCTTGTTCTCTATTCAGTCCATATTCTAGACAAATAACTAGTTATCCTTGGAGAAAATTATATTATCACAGCAGTTAAGGTGGTTTATGTCAGGCAGAAGATCTTGGCAAAACATGCATAGAAAGACTGGCACCACTTGGATTTTTACACATTTCATTTTCCAGGTATGTTTTGTTCTAAATCAAGATCATCTGTATTGTTCTGTTGGGTGCTGAAAAAAATGATATGATCAGACATGTCAATCCTGCACATTAGATACTATGATAATGTGCCATAGAACACATTTAATTTCTTAAATTAAATTTTTAAGAAACACTGGTTTATGCAGTTGTCAGCGCCAGTGCTCTATCATTATTTTATCTACAATAACATCACTGTGTTCTGTTCATGAAAACAGCCATTATCTGATCTAAGAGCAACTGAGAATTGCATAATTGATTTCTCCACTCTCATAAATCAAAAGGGACCTTTCTTAAATATTTGCCACGAAAGCAACGTGTGATATCACCTTTTCCCCTTCTATCTTAAAAGCTGAAAGCATCTTATCTAACCAGGAAATGACAAACAGCAAGAAAAAAAATTGATAGTTGCAGCGACATCCTGAATCAGCGTGTGTGTTCTTGTGTGTGTGTGTGTATGTGTGTGGGTGTGTATGTGTGTGTGTGTGAGAAAGAGTCTTACTGTAGATGGTGCCTCTAATTGCTCTCATGAAGGTCTCCAGAGTGAACAGTAGTCGTCAGCAGAGGGGAAAGTGACATGTATTGATTTAAAAATGGGGGCTGGATCTCATTAATGCTTTCCCCCAACAAAATCCCATTTTTTCCCCTTAAAAAAAAACAAAAAACGGAGGCCCAGTCAAGCTAGCCAAGGTCTTCTCTCAGCATCTACTGTTCCTCCTCAGGATGTCCCTTTGGAAGATGTACTGTACCGCATATTCTCTATAGTAGTCCACCAACATAATATCACTGACAACTCCCTGCAGAGAACACACTAAGCAAACAGGGATGACGCTATAACTGAGACTAATATATAATGAAAGTGCAGGTAATAATGTCAATAAAAATCAGAGACACTTAACTATTCTGGATACATCCTCATAAATCAGCAGTGTTTTCAGAGTCACCTGTAAAATAATCTATTTTATAATTTTTGACCTTGGATCAAAAATTATAAAATAGATTAGTTCAATCAAGCTTCACAAATGATGAGCACATCACAAGATTCGCCCAATCAACACAATGGTCATGTAATATGACTGAAAGCTCCAGAGCAGGTACTAAATGGACCTTTCTAAATGACTGTTCCCAAGGTCAATAATTAACTTTTAATCCCAGATTTTAAGCCAACATGAAAGTGAAAAATGGAAATTTGAACTTGACAACTGGGCAAACTCCATCTGCTAAGGAAGATCGTGTGATATAATCAAAAGGTCCAGAACAGCTTCTAAAAAGAACTTGTGTTGAGTTTTTTTTGCCAGCGATTACATTGCTAGCTTTCCATTGTTGTTGCAAAGGCAGATACAGCCTTACACCAACATGAAGGGATAACTGAAATTAAAAATATATACGTCTTCCTAAACAACCGTAATATATCAGTCGGCAGAAATTTGCATTTTTAAAGAATGTGGTTGATGTGTAATTTATGATTTCTCCCCTATCCTGATCTAACAACATGGGTGAGGGAGGTGTGGTACAGTGCAACAATCTGCACGTTAAGGAGTTTTTAATGATTGTTTAATCTCTACTGACTTTGGAGATTCTGCATTCTCATTGTTTTAGATCTTACAACAACATTTGACACAGTGTCCTCATTTCTCCCTTTGAGCACAACGTGGGGATTAAAGGCACTGCCTTAGAATGGTTTAGGTCATATTAGTCAGGCAAAGATTTTAGAGTGTTTCGTTGGCTCTATTTCATCCTTTGTGTTCCTCCCATGAGTTCCCCAGGATTCGATTCTCGGGTCAATTCTTTTCTCCCTTTATTTGCTTCCCCTTGGCTCAATCTTAAAAAGACATAACATCAGTTTCCATTTTTACGCAGATGATTCGCAAATCTGCTTGCCCATTAAAATAAAAGGTAGTAGCTTGTTTAATGCTATCAAGAAAGATTGTTTCAATGATATCAAAGCTTGGATGGCCTTACATTTGTTTTTGAGAGTAAAACTGAGGTCATGATATTTAGACCCAGTGGTGCTTCTGATGCCTCTCAAATGGACCTGGGCCCTTTGGAACGTTATGTTGGATCTGTTCTAACAAACCAGCGTTAAAATGGACTGTGTTGTAAAAGCTGGTTTCTTTCATCCTTCACTGATTTCAAGAGGGTTATACCTTCATTTATCACAACACGCCTTGATTATTGAAATGCAGGTGTTTGCCAAGCCAAGTCTCTCTCTCTCTCTCTCAACTACAACTGGTTCAAAATGCTGCTGCTCATCTCCTTACTGGAACTCGTAAGCGAGACCACATCAACCCAGTTCTTGCCTCCCTTCACTGGCTCCCAGTTCATTTAAGGATTGATTTTAAGACTCTATAAGTTGTTATTAAAGTGTTTCAAATGCTAGCTCCACCCTATATCGCTTAAAGTCGTGTGCTCCTTCAATCCTTACATTGATTGATTAATTCAAGTCAATGTACAGCAATTTGGTCAACCTGGTTGTTTTTAAATGTGCTTTATAGAAAAAGTTGGACTGGATCAGATTGGATTCCTTCGCAGTGCTGTATTGCACTCTATTCATTAAAGTACATAACTAAACTCTGCAACACACACTGTTTCTTAAAATGTACTAAGAATAATGAGACATGTTCTTTCCTTATTTTTTATAATGGCTGTGAGCTAAAACTTTGTGAGCTAGAACAGAAGATGATTTGTAACTCAGTGTTTTTGAACAACACACCTGCCTCTGTAGATGATACATCAAGTGTCTGTATCGCCCACAGGTACTCCACAGCATCATTTAGCGAATACTGCTAAGTCATAACACAAAACAGCTGCAACAATCCAGAACTAATTCCCAATTAAATTCTTGATTTGCTGCTGATTCCTTCAATTCGCTGAGGACTGAATTAATGTCTTGATAAAGCAGGTGTACACCATCAAGGGAATCTACTAGACAAAGACTTCATTTGTTGCTATCGTGGTGGCTGCCTCTTTGCCTAGTACCTAACTTCATTAAACACACTAAAAGAGATGAATAAGAGAAGAAGTGCTAACAGATAACCTTTCTCTCAGATTAAGCCGGCTTTAAAATTATGGATCATCTGGGAAATGGGTTGAACCCTTCCACCCACATTATCAGAAGCAAGTAAGTGACATTGAAGAAAGGAAAAATTAACAGAAGAGTTGTAAGGATTAATCATCATCAAGCAGCAGGCCACCGACTGTGTGCTTCAAACAGGCCGCATTTTTCAAACAACTCCCTTTTCTGCTCACAGAGCCATCTCCCACAGACGCAAGCTGGTCTCCCACACAGCATACCATAGTGTGCCACATGTTCAGTGGAGCACCAGACCTCCGCCTGTCCCTGAATGAAATATTCATCCCTCATTGCCGACGGAAAAGCTGTGATGTCAGAGATTCCAGTTTCAGTGTCCTGTTTCTGCGCGGCCAGAGTGACACAGCAGCTCAGTGAGGTAAAGAGGGCTGAGGGCTTCAGGTGGCTCACTGCCGGGGTTAAGTTTAAGCACTTGTCCTGTGAACTGTGAAATAAGAGTGTATCTCATTGTTTGCCATGCCTCTGCAAGGTTTTTCATTACTAACTAGGGAATTAGGGCTGCCCTGCCTTGGCTGATTAGTCATCTAGTGAGTTGATAAGGTTTTAGAGGGTGGATAGTTGATAAGTCTTTTTATGGACCTTTCACAGGGAATAAAGTATTAATCATTAGTCATTATCAGAGGAGATTGTTCTGTATGCCTGAATTTATCTGCAGAGAGAAAATAGAGAACTAATTTGGCAGACTTAACCTATCAATTAGTCGAAGGAATCCTATGAATTTTTGCCACATCGCATGTTGTTCAATTGGAGAGGGGTCACAACACCTGATTATTTGCTATAACGATCAATAATCTGGCTGTGGGACAATTAGATGGATTTCCTGCATGTCTGAAATTTTGAGGCAGTATTGGTGTGACTAGCGTAGTATTGACTGAGACTGTGCTGTGAGAGAAATAAAACTGACCTTCACTGCAGGACTGGCAAAAGATACAGTCTGAAACTTCAACAGCCATCTGTCAATATTTGTCTTTTTTCATCCTGCTTTGAGTTAACAGTAGAATTCATGATGTAATGCTGCCTTTCTGTTTTTAGCAAGATTTTTGAGGATGCAGTCATTTTGTTTGAACCAGGTTCTGACCAGTCAGTCTGTACAGCGTAACAGAGGCTATGTGTTTTGGCTGTAAAAAAAACATACAGTATCTGTGCTGCTTTTGTCAACAAAGAATTGAGGGCAGCCATACAAGGAATCTACTAACTGTACACACAAAACACACGCAGGGCCTGTGGAGAAAATTCGGGGCAGCTCCATTCGTTTAACATCAAATGGTGATGCTGGATGATGGAAGCTGCTTTTTAAAAAACTGACATAATACTTTTGACTGTTTTTGTTTCACAGTAAAACTGCTGAAATATTTCCTGACAGGCCCATTTCCCTTCTATCTGTCTGTTATCCTGTTGCATAAACTGTCTCACAAGAGGATGGCACTGACATAAGACTGCAGCAACCTAAAATAATATTCTCTCCTCCCCTATATTGCCTCTGCTCAAGTCACATTCATTTAAAGCTGCTATCACTATAAACTACATTTAGATGGATTCCTCCCATGGCTTGGCAATTACCTGCCGGCTGTCACGCTGGGAGGAGGAAGAGGAGGAGGCGCTCTTGTGAACTGGTGTGGAGGTCTTGTTGACTGGCGTGGAGCTCCTCTCCTCAGAGCTCATGGTGCGGCCGTGGGGGCCTCGATGGTAGTGTTGGTGGTGAGACATGGTGGGCGCCGGTTGGCTCCGTGGACCTCAGCACTGGGCTCCGCAGATCAGGAACATCATCTGACAGGCTCTCACACTCACTGCTTTAAGTTCATCTGAAAAACAAATGGGTCAGGGAGTTTCACTATGGTATCTATCTACTTCCCCATTCCATTGCAGCACTGATGTTTATACCTGACACAAAGTCACACTGTTACTAATCAAACAATGCTTAGTCTAATTTAGTCCTTGAAGAAATGAGCCTCTCCTGGGCTTTCAGAACTATCCTCCATGCTGTGACAGATGCTCAGTCGAGCCCCGAGCTATTCTTTGAAGCAGAAGTTGCATTATATTTGCTATGAGATTGGTGCAGGAAATCCTCCCATTTGAGAAACTGAAAGCTGAGAAATTGTATCATTTTTTTAAAATTATTTTGCTTGATAAATTACTGAAACAATAAACAAAATAGTAGCTGATTAATTTTATGCTGCGTGATAAATCGAGTAGTGTTGTTGTACTCTAGATCGGTCTTGGTCTTGAGACCGGTCTTAAGGCCTCTTTTTTGATGGTCTTGGTCTCGTCTCGGACTCGACCGCATTTGTACTCGGTCTTGTCTCGGTCTCGGACATTGAGGACTCTGGATTTTTTTTCAAGACCAGTCAAATCCATAACTTTGGGAACACTGATAAATTGTTTTTGCATTATCTAATTTATTTGACATTCTAACTTTGATTGGATGTAAAACATATTGCTTCAAATAATACCAATAACCCTAATTAAAAATGTGTTTTTACCAACTCCCGCATGGAAAAGGAGTGTTGAATAAAGATGGTTAAGTTGATTTAAGCTCTTAGTGTTTGTATGGGGGGTGTTTTAATGGGAATGTGAATCTTTCAGATCAATTTACACATTTTATTGTATGTCATGTAATGTGGGGAACTGGTCTTGGTCTTGACTCGGTCTTGCCCTCGCTCGGTCTTGGTCTTGACTGGTCTCAGCCCCTAAAAGTCTTGTACTTGTCTCCATCTTGATAAACTCTGGTCTTGGTGTTGACTTGGTCTCGGTTTGGGAGGTCTCAACCACAACACTAGAATCGAGTAATGGACTCATTTCAGAGGTAACTTATATTGACTTGGGCCTCTAACTGCGTCCACCTACTTCAGTTAGTTGATCTACAGCAAACGAATGAGAGAATGAATTAGCTAATTAGATATCTGATAAGCCATTTAGGTAATGTTAACCAAATTTGATTAGTTCCAGCTTCTCAAATGGGAGAATTGGCAGCTTTTCTTTGTCTTACAGTAAAGTACAGTTTATGACTGTTGCTCAGACAAAAACAAGACATCTGATGACAATGATGAAATATTTTCACTGGCATTATCAAGCATTTTTCACTGTTTTCTGATACTTTATGATTAATCGATATTGTAAATAATCTTTGTTTGCAACCAAGCAGTAACCAATGGGTCTAAAAAAGGAAGCAGGCGGAATAGCCTGAAACCGGCATTCTTTCAAATGTCCAGCAGGCGGCTAAAAGAAGAATGGTTACAAAAAGAAGTTTGATTGCATTGGACTCAATGACAAAATGATTCTACTTCTCACTTGATTTATTATCTCAGTGAACACTTTCAAGTTTAAGTTTTTGTATAAGTACTTTGACCCTTTCACAGTTAACTGTAACATTGTGGTCGCCTAAAAATATCCTCGTAGGTCAGTTGTACTAAAAGACGCTCTCAGGAGTTTCTGATTAATACATTTAGATTTGAGCCTGTTTTTTCGCTAGCCAAAATGATCATTAACGTGAATCACGGATGCACTTTGCTATCCAAGCTAGCTATCTCCACCCTCTGGTCCAAATATGGTGATGTCCCACTTCTTCTCTAAATACCAAGATGGCCATGGCCAAAATGCCAAACTCGAGTCCTCAAAACGGTCGTACATACCACACCAATGGGTGATGTCACGATAGGGCTGTGCAATATGACTAAAATCTTATATCCCAATATAAGTAATTTTATTTCCCAATAACGACACATATAGAGATACAGATACCGTTTTTTGTAAATTCAATGTATCTCTGTTGGAATTTCCAACAGTAGCTCATATGTCTCTGCGTCAAATTCTAATACAATGACAAATAATGATAATGAAACCATCTACAGCTCTATTGTATGGTCGCAAACCAATGATAACTATCTTACACCTGCTTATGCACAAAAGCCAAAGATCCCAAAATAACAACATTTACTGGTCTAAAATTTGAAACCTCTGTTGGCATTGGCAGGGCTTTAGCTTGACTAAATATACAAGATTCAAAATGTCTGATTAACCTTATGTTCAGATAGCAACAGGGAGTGCTTGTTTCCATCATTAGTCATGGCACCGTGTTGCCCCTTGCTGATACCCATAATACTGCCTGCGGTGGTGCTGTGTAATTGTCTGAGCTCTCAGGAGGTCTCTGCACTGATAAAACATACATTGATTGCAAAATAGTTGTAAACAAACAGATAAACAAACCCTATTCAATTTAGTAACTGGGACACTGGAGATGTAAAATCACAATATTTTTGAAAAAATCAACATTAGCCTGAGTGTTAGTAATGTGACTTTTGGGAATAACGTTGAGAAGCTGCAGTATTTACAAACAAGAACAGGTTGAGACACGGATATTAGTAATGTGGGCATGATGAACAAAAACTAAAAGGCATTTACTGTTCATTTTATTCACCTAGAACGGTCTGAAAACTCAGAAAACCTTTAAAACCAGGAAAACACCTGATTTATAGGGCAGCTCCACAATAAATAATGTATGGAAGAAAGTGCTGCACTGGTGTGGTTTGTTCACAACATGTAGTGCAGCACTTGATGGCAGGACAAGCAGTATTTTAACCTGTGTGTAGTTACTCTATAATACAATATTATGGTTCAATCTGAAACAATTCATTGAACAGAAAATGAATCAAACAACTACTCTAATAATTAATTTATAGTTCAATTATTAGACAAAAATGCTGGTCCTACCCTGGTTGTAGTTTGTCATTTGCTAGAATTTGCTGATTATTTTTGTCTTTTTGATGGACATTTTTGCCATTTTCTGACATTTTGTATTGACCAATCACCAGATGAATTGATAAAGAAAATAATTGTTAGTTGCAGCCCTAGTTATGACATAATATTTTGTCCAGATCTACTGAAAGTTGGACATATTTTGATATTTTATTTTCATTATTATGGCAACTTGATGAAGCCAAAGACAAAATCTAAAAGATCGATACAGAAAACTATGTGGTAGTGCAGCATAATCAGCTAGGAGTGATACACTAACTTAATGTTCATGTGAGCAATTGCAACAAAGACTATCCCCTCGGGGATCAATAAAGTATTTCTGATTCCTATTCTGATTCTGACATACTGTATGTTGCGCCTGAGACTATTTGTGTTTACATGCATTGTACAACTCTGGAGCATCCTGTGGTTTTAACTACAGGATGTTTCTGTTAAAAGCTCTCCCATGTATCAGGGAAACTCCCTGAGTCCACTGAGCAGCTGTGCACACTTCAGCAATACAATACCGTATGCACGCTCACATGCAACTGTGCAGTACACTCACACACTATAATCTATAATTCAGAACCTTTAACCACGTCATCATCCCTGCCCTGTCTTAAGCCAACCAGGATCTAAGCTACTGTAAGACAAGGCGCTAAGTCCATTCAGATAGTGTATTACATTTAGCCTATTTAATAGATCCACTCTCCTTGACCTAATAAGGAAGCATAAGAGAGGAGTAGTTTAAGTGTAAATGTTACTGTTTTAATACATAGTTCAGTCGAGGTTTTAAGATAGAACTGATCTAACTATCAGCACGTGAAAGGATGGAAAGATGCCAAAACAGACATAAAGCTGCTGTAAGCAAAATAGAAAACTTTTTTGTACAGCATATAACTTTCACTGTCAACACGAATTACAATTTGTTACACTGTACATATTAAAGAGACTCAAAACACTTTCATTATTTAGTGTAGGTTGCAACTAACAGTGATTTTTGGTATAAATTCTCATATGATTATTTTCTAGTTGAATTACTTGGTCTATAAAATTATAAATCCCATCACAGTATCCTAGAGCTCAAAAGAGACTTCACCCAACCAACAGTCCAAAACAAAATATTAGCTTGAAAAATGAATTAAACAATAAGCTCAATATCAAAAGCTGCCAATACGTTTTCTGTAAATCTACAAATTGACCTATCATTGCAGCTCTGATTTACTGATTAAGTTGGTCTTTTTATGTTTGCCCTTCAAGCAATGCAGAGGTTTTGTAGTGTTAACCAGTAGTGCCCAGAATTAACCAGCCATAGTAAATTCTCGAAGCACAAACACCTACAGCAATGTGTCAGTGCCTGTTTGACTCCCGTTTAAATGGACAGTTTATTTCCTCCGCACAAAACCACTTACCATGTTGGGGACGCTCTGATCATGACCTGATTAGTCATGAGCTTAATCTTCTAAATCCAAACACCACCATTACGGTCCTTTAAGGAGGAGGACAAGGCAGTCCCTGCCATGTGGATGCTACAACGACACTTCCTAAAACACGTTGTCAAGACTTCAAGAACATCAAACCAAACACTACTGACCTCGCGAGCTCAGATTCCAGCACAGAGAATAGATTATTCAAAATAATATACAGTGACATACAGCTTACAAAATGATTCTGTTAGTCAATTAAAAATTTTCTTGTTGTATAAATGGAACAGAATATTATGTGATGTCATGCACATAATAATTGTAATATTTTCTATTGATGCACTATATGCTCAAAATATTTTCTGAAAGTCTGATTCAAACAATCAAATGTGGTTGGGATGTTTCAAGATCTTCCTGGACAAAAAGGAGCCTTCAGTTGCATAATGCAACAATGGCACTAGTATGTCACCATCTGGACAGACGATCCTTCTGTTGACATTCTTTTAATGCCTCTAGTTGCTGTGAAATGTTACCAAACTTTAACAACATCCACCGCTACAATGGGGCTTAGCTGTCTATCCATGCTATTGCAAACTGTGTTTCCTTATCAGAGCATTGAAACAAAATATATATTTTGTCACCACTTGATTTTCATGACGAGCCACACTGTTTAGAACAGATCCAACTGATCTATAATAAAAATGAAATGAAATCTTAATTAAGAACTGCTAATTAGTCAAAGTAGATGAGCAGCTCTTTTCACATAAAGCTTAATGGGGAATGTATCTTTAAGGGTCTCTGTGTTCAACCCTGGGTGAGGGTTGTGACATCTACTGAGAAAGTATGGGGAAGTGTGGTATTTTTTATTAATAGTGTTGTAAAAGAAATGTATGCACCATAATTCTGATTGGTCTGCATGGCAAATTGCAGGGTTTTTTATAATCTAGACATAAGTTGACAGGCAACAAGTAATGGTAATGACACATCATTACACAATACACACCTACGGTTGTTTTGGTGTGTGGTCATGTAATAAAGATGTACAAAATAATATAATTTCATGCTCTATATATATCAAACAGAGGAAGAGGGTGTGTGTAAAAAGCTGTACACAACGTAATGTAGATTAATTAACAAAGCTGCGTTTCTGCAACATGTAGCTTCTTTGTGCTGATGCATTGCACACTACAAAGGGATTATTTATGCGAATAAGCCTATCCTCTGCCTCATTTCCTCATAGCCATTCACAGTCGTGTGGCTCCATGTCTATGTAATGTCTAGATAAGCAAGGAAACGCTTTCACTTCCGTTTCCCATCTACAGCCATCACCCCAAAATGCACTCTCAGCTCAATCACACACAGAAAATAAGTTCCGTCTATCTCATTTCACGCTCCAGAAAAGCAACAGTTTTGGGGTAAGGGTTTTCCTGAATCAAAAGTAATGATAAAAACTGTCAGAGAGATGTTCCGGGGAGAAGAAACATTTTTACCTCTGCCATTGCCATCAACTGATGATGTATACGCAGAATTAATTTCTAGCTAAATTCAAACATTCAAGACCACATGTTCATAGACGGTTCATTTAACTAAACTCTGGAGACAGAGCTGAGTAGACAAATCCAGTGATTTGGCATTAACAGGAGACAAGGCTCTATTTGTGATAGTTCTGTCATCTACAGTAGCAACATATTTGCAACCTACACACAGTTTAGAGACATCATTATTAGTAAGGCATGAAGGTAAACTTCCATTTTTTAGTGCTAAATCAATGGCATAAACAAACTTGTTTTAATTATTCAAATCACTGAAGATTATGTGGTTGTAGTCACTGAGACCTGGTGAAGTGGGTTAGAACTTCAACGATTAGTTGCTAATCCAGTCTATAGAAAATGAACCTAGATATACCATTTTGATCGTCGATTCATTTACAAAAAATGCCAAAGCGTCACTGGTTCCACTTTCTAATATGTAAGGATTTGATGCTTTTCTTTGTCATATATGACAATGAAATATTTGGGTTTTGGACTGATGGTTGATAATGAAAAGCAATCTGAACATGTCACCTTGAGCTGTGGAAAATTATGGATCCAATGACTCCCACTAGTGACTAGAAACTGATTCTACTATTGTATGTAGTATAATATTAGTAAAGTGTCCAAGTCTCTATCTGTTTCAGAGCATCGACTGAGCAAATGAAAAACTTTGTAGTATTATTGCACACCACTGACTTAAATAGCTGGATCGGGTATCGGTGACAAGGGGGCTGATTCAATTCAATTCAGTTTTATATACTCCAATTAATGACAGTAGTTATTTCATTGCACTTTTCATACAGAGCAGGTTTAGGCCGCACTCTTTGTAATATTATTTACAAAGACCCAACAATTTTTGGATCACTGAACATTTTGCTAGGAGAGCTAACATACTGTAGCATGGAGCTAAAAACAAGGGGGGAAGCAGTTTGAAGATATTTAACACTAACCTCGCCAACAAGTTCTGCGGCTACTTTCAACATCTGCATAGCCAGTGTTTCGAGGGCTGGCGGTAGCACTGCAAAAACACAACCAACTCAATCAAGCACCTTCAGAAGCATTATGCCAAAAAACACGATTCCCAGTCCTCACAGGGAGGAATACAACTTATTAATTTTACACTTGTCTCGAATCGGTACATCGCTAATCAAGAATGTTGGCTAAACCAAAACATTCCACTGGTTGTTATAAATTGTAATAGAAAGTGAGTAAAAGGTTAAAAGTTTAGTAGTTCATAATATTTGTCATCTGATTACAAAACCCAGGGACACAGGATGTTGAGGTCCATTTTTGTGAAATCTAAGTCTTTTCATTTAGGTATAGTTTGGTTAGCACGTTTTATGGTCCAACAAATAAGGTTGCAACCCCCACAGTTACAATGCCTGAGATGATCATATGAATAGTATTGGCAGATTATTCAACTCAACTCATGATTCCCTCTTACTTTAAAAGAGCTGTAAGGACCTTTATGAAGTGTGAGCAGGATGGCATTGTGGCAAGCTTCAGGTTCAGTCACCTGCAACAAACAACAATGAATAACATGCTAAAGTCCAGCAGGCTCCAGGGCTTTTTGTAGCTGAATATGTGCTGTGACCTTAAGGGGTGGTGGCGAGCGAAAAATTCAAATTTCTCCTGCAGGGATCAATACGAGTTTCACGAATAAAGCAGTGACTATCATCTGTCCTGACATGAGTTGAGCCAGGAAGAGCAACGCAGGGCCATCTAAAGAGAGGTTTACAGGACCGCAGTAATCCCGCTATCTGTGTGCCCTGCTCCATGAGATCTGAGAGGGATGAACAAAATAAACTTGAGATTTAGACACCCAATATGTCACACAGCGCTGCAAAACCCAAAGCCAAGCCCAGACCAATGAAAGATAAGAACAAGAAAACAATCAGAGATTATTTTGAATGTTTGCTGCTTTTAGTGCACACTAAAGCCACACTGACGTTAATGGCATCACTCATTACAAACATGTAATATGATGAAGCAGGATGGTAACTGTGCCTCAATAGGGGTGGAAAGACATTCATGTTTGTGTTTGTCACCACATCCAAGCCGCCCACAACATCACATCATCGACAGCACTCTACAGTGAACCAAGTTTGCTGATCTCCCCTCTCTGTTGCATAATTTAAGTGGGCCAACAAAAGCAGACTCATGTCCCAAGATTATATTACAGGGTCTTCAAGGACAATTATTGTCTGAATTTACAACTGGCTAATAATGCATATCGATCAGCACAGCAGTATTTTGACCATTTACCTGGTTGTGCATTAGAAGGATAAATGGATGTAGATCTTTGGTGACATCTGGAAGCAAAGAGCAGCACATCTTTTTAAAGTTGGCCTATCTGTTTTTTTTTAAAACAACACTAACTGGACAGAGCCAGTTTATCCTGCGCTGCACACATTACATCATCTAGGTAGAGCCGGGTATCATGCTGCAATTCTTTTTAAGTACTGACTGACTTGTGCCCATATTGGGAACTGTTGAGAGCTAGAAGTTTCCTTCTTATTGCCTGGTGTAAACCATAATTTGTTAACTTTGTACTGTATTATTATTATAGAGACAAACTCCTCTTACACTTTTTGTGTCAAGACAACACTAATGCATTTTAGATGTTGTTTTACTTTATGTGTTAAGAAGGGTGTAAAATATGTTTATGCTCTATTAAGACTGGGATGTGTAAATTTCGATTGATACCAAGCAGTATATTTCCAGAAAAATAAAAGAACCAACATCTAATAGGGCTAATAACAGAGAAAGAACATGTGATTGTGATTACCAAGAACCAATCATTAAAACTATAATGAGTCACAGGCCTTAAAACCATACATTAGCCTGGCGACTGCTTTTTTTGTAATGCATTTTGTGCTTGAATGTTTCAGCTAACTAAATGAGTAAGAAGGGGAAATTATCAGGTTTACTCCAAATGGTCAATATAAATAACGTGTGACCAAAGAGTCAATCCAGTATTTTGAGCTTCAAAGTGAGTTTGGCCTCTGCTTTATCCCCTCTCGCTCTATCACAGTATAAGGCACATAAGCTCTGCAAAGATTTCATGTAAATGGGGACACCTTCAGCAGGAAGGATCTTCAGGCTGGGCCAAGAAATACATCAGAAAATCAATTATCACTGCTGATCACAGCACCATCTATTCAAGAAAGCATACCACTGACAAACTATAAATGCACGGAGCCTCCCAGACCCCTCTGCTGCTCTTCAATTTGTGTGATTCGAGGGGTATTTTAAACAACTGCAAAGTCACTGGCTGACCTTCAGATGTAAAAAGGAGGCAGAGTGATATTGTGGAGCCATTCTGTAACGTTAAGTGAGAGAAGTTAGCTAACTTTCAATTAGTTGGCATCTCAACATAATGCGTGAAATATAAACGAGGTGTGTGAGAGTCGATCATGCTTATCAATACTAATATCTAACAGGACGGTAGGGCAATCCACGAAGCTCAGGGTTTTTTCTTCAAAAAAGGTGAAAATGTCAGTGACGCATTACGTTTACATCATCAAAGCCAGTTACAGAGTTGCCTGTTTTGTTATTCCACTACAGCATCCATGTTTCAGGGGTCCGAGATCCTCATAATCCGCTGTGATGCTGGAACGTGAACGTTCGATGCACGGTCGGGGGGTCATCTCGTCCCTGTGTCAGACTAGCAGTGGCTAGCTAAGTCAGCGGTGGCTCGGTGGTCTGAATGGTCCTGGTGATTCACTCAAGATGCAAATACAAAAGGATGAGATGCTGGGGTCTCCGTCTGTCTGAGCGGCTGAACGGAGCACCAAAAACAGGGGGCCCGCGCGCATTTACTGCAACATACCACTGTTATGACACGATAGTTTCCTCTATGTATGTGAGACTGGCGTTAAAGGGAGAGAGAGACAGAGAAGACAGAGCGAGAGAAATGATAATAGCCTTACCACAGATGCGGCGTAATGACCATGTCTTTAACAGTTCTTGGCGCAGGAAACAATTGAGGGGGTCCTTGACTCCCAGCTGCTCAAAGAGAGACGGCTTCCATGAGGGTTCACATCGAATACATGTATGTCCTCTTATTGAAGACGGTGGCTAAAACATTATGGGAAGTAAAAGAAAAAGTGCTGTGTTTGCCCGTTTCCTTGAATGCAAGGTTGTGTGATGCTCAGCTCAGCTCAACTGCACTCCGCTCGCTCCTCCCTGCAGCAAGATTGGCTTTGAGCGGGAAGAAATCGCTGGAGTGGATCAAACGATGGTGGACAGCGGGCTGGTCACAAAACACGGCAATGGATTCACACGAACCTCGGACTGGGAGTAGTCAATTAAAGTAGTCAATTGTGAGCCCCCGTAAACCGCCCCAGAGACCTCCCATGCCTTCAGATAATTTAGAATCTAACTACCTTAGCCCGGGCTTTTATTTGCTTCAGTCAATGAACTCGCCCTGCCTATGTCTGGGACAGGCGTCTATATATTGCACAAAACTCTCGCTCACCAAAGATGGGAAATAGGCTACTTTGTTAATTTCAACCAGTATGAATTAAAAAAAATGTCTCTCTTGTTTACCAAATCTGACTTGTTTACGTTAAAATAACAGAATGATAGATTAAATAGAAAGAATTAGATTAGATAGATAAATTAGATAGAATCTAACCAGTCTTAATGATGTGTAGCATGTCCATATATTTAGAAAAGCTTTAGTATTTATTATGTTACAATATTATATTACATTAGGCCTACGTATTTGCATGCAGATAGTTCAAGTGGGTGATCCGGTGGGCTTCAAGGTTTTATACATAGAACTTCCAGACCAGGCATTTAATTAAGACCTGCCTTTATTTGTCATAGTGTACATTCAGACTAAACGCAATGTTAATCTTTGCGACACTTGACTCGTGAGTACTGGCGTTCCCATGCGACGCCAGTAAAACGCGAGGCCACACTGTACAAATACTAGTAAAAGTCCTGCATTTAATGGCCTTTGTAAGTGTTATTAGGAAAATGTATTCATTCATTAACTATATTGTAGGGGGTTAGGGTTAGAGTTAGGGTTTGTAACTGATGATTATTGCTGATTATTTTCTCAGTTAATCAATTGGTTTGAAAAATTGTGAAAATAGTGAGAAATGTTGTTATAAAGCCCAAAGCAACACCTTAACAGTGCCTAGTCCACTATTCAAAGTGATTAAAAATAAATTTAAGATAATTTATGATCATATAACATTCTGAAATAGGCCATTCTGCATAATGCATTTTTCTTTTGTCAATGTAAGTGGATGTTGATGCTAAAGTAAGAGTTTGAATGTTGATATTTTACTTGTGACAGTAATTTGTAGTTAAGATTTTATATCTAAAAAATTATCAGTTTATAAAATATGATGCGTTATTAGAGATTAAACTAGCAAAAAGTGCAAAATAAGTTAAAATGAGGTCCAAAAAACTAACAAACAAAAACATTCTGCAAAATAATATTCTAATGTCATTACAATCTGAAAAGGGTCATTTAGCAAAATTAGTACTTAGTTTTGATGCTTTAACTTAATTTTGCTGCCAGTGCTTATTTGCATTTACTTGATTTTTGAATGCATACATAGTAGTAGTAGTATTGCTGTTAATTAAGGGATAGTCTATTCTTCCACCACTGCAGTACAGAAAAGTTGAAAGTACAACTATAAAGTGCTTACACAACAGAGAACCATATAAAATTACTATAACTAAGTACATTTACTGAAGTGCCACAGCAGTGTACGTGGATGTACTGTACTAGAACTTTATATGAGTGTTTACATTTTTTTGGTAGGCTCTTCTACTCCATATCAGCGCAAAATATTCCACATTTTACTCTACTACATTACAGTTGATACTGTTACATTACAGATTAAAATGTTCTTTCAAATCATAGTAGACTATGATATATATAGTTTATGATCAGCCCAAAAGGACTCATGTCACTCCATTATACAGTGACCACATGTCGTGGCCTCCTCAATCAAATTCAAATCACTAATGCTTGCATACATAGTGACTAAGGGGTCTGCAACCTTCTAACTATACTCCATAATAAGCTTGAGTTCCTTCTTGGCCACTGCGCTCCTCCAACGAACACAACCTGGCTCTGCCATCCCACAAAGCAATCTCAGTCCCGGCTGTTCTCATGTGTGACACCACGATGGTGGAACAAGCTGCCACATGCCATCAGAGCAGGGGCAGCCCTCTCTAACTTCAAGAAGCTCTTTAAAAGTCATATCTTCCGAGAACACTTTCTCTTATAACACCTCTAACATGCACCTCTAACATGCTCTTCCTGTGCTCATCTTCTTCTATCCCCTTACAATTCTCTTGTACTGACTGCACTTTTTGTTAACTCTTACTTCTTTCCCTAGGTATTTACCCCATTGATGCCTTTCGTACTGTTAGCTCTTACTACCATTTATTACTGCCCTTACTAGTATTTATTGCCAGTTGTAGATCTTGTACTGTATTGATGTTTTGTTGATGCTTGTATGCTGTCCCTCAAATGTAAGTCGCTTTGGATAAAAGCGTCTGCCAAAGGAGTAAATGTAATGTATTGTTATATGTGACAGTTCTATCAACGCCAACATCTAAAGTGGCGGTAATGACTATATTTTTCTTTACAAGTAAACCACAAACACATTTTCTTTAGATATTTTTATTCGTTTCACAATGATGCTAATCTGAGTGCACGCATTTTGGTTAATAGTATTCATTTGAGAATAATTGTTTAGTGACTAATACCTGTCCTTTGTTTCTCCACATGCTGCTGCTGTAGCAGGTGCTGGAGTTTGAGATTGCCTTTTATACTCCACCTCAGGAAATGGAAGGAACCAACTGTTGGCAGTGGGCAGAGGGACTCTGAACTACAAAATTCTTAATAACACAGCAGCATGTGGATATTTTGTTTGTTAGGTTAATATTGGGTTTCAGTAGTGTTTGTTTGTTTAGTATTTTCTAATGGTTGGTTGTTGGGTTTATTTTGGGTCTTTTTAAATTGTAGTCAGTTTTCTCTCCTTTGTGTTTGGTGTAGGCTAGCCTGTGTGTATATGTACCCCTAGTTTTGTGTCATTCAGGAGGTTAGGTTTGTTATGTTCAGACTTATGTTGTGGTTTTGTTACGTTGACCTCAATTTAGTTAAGACCCACTTTGAGTTATTCTGTTGTTACGTTTTTTTGTGTAATATGATTTAAAACTTTATTTGATTTGTATAGTTTAGGCTACAAAAAGCCTAAACTATACAAATCCTTGGCTTTGTGTACCAGCCTTTACTGCTTGGTCCCTGACATTATAGATGAAACAACCAAACATTGTATAAAGTAGTTCAAATAAGCTTAATGGTGACCAACTGTAACGAGGCTGCTTTGACATTATTACTTCAGTAATAGTATAATCCAATAATGTCATATTTTAAACTCACATTCTGAATAAGTGACATTCTGCTTAATGAAATTATAGCAAAACCTTTGATACTTTTATGCCCCCACATGCAAATAGGCCACCCACACAGGTGTTTTCATTATTGATCTCTTCTCAAGACTGTGTGGACATAAATGGTGGTAGACATGAGCTACTTCTAGAGATCTAAACACTTTCCCACCACTAGTGGGCTAAATAAATTGTTCATATAATTTTAAAAGTAAAATCAAGCATCTGATAGCCTCAAGCCAAAAAATTACAGCAGAGCTGTTACACCAAAACCATGTCTGATTTTATTATTGTATTATTGTATAAGTAAGCATATTGTGAGGAATGTACAATCCTGAGTCAAATTCCTCGTGTACACATTACCCAGCAAATTAGCTGATTCTGATTCAACTTCGCTTCACCCGACTCTCGCGATAAATTGAGTGAGAGGTGAGGTGTAGCTGTTGCAAATTGCTTAGGTAAGTTATAAAAAAGGAAACAAATAACGTTACAGTAAACCTAAAGTTAATAAAGTGATGGGAAACAACTAAGTAACTGTATGTGGGAGAAAATGGGTTGAAATAGCTTGTGCAATAATAATTAAAGTAAGATAGCTCCTGCAGACTTGTACGACCGTTAACATTTAGCTACGCTAGCTATTTGTTACATGACCTAACGGCCGTTTCCTTTGGTTATCTGCATGCTCTGAAATACAGTTAACTTAACTTTTACAGCAGCTATTTGGACAAATAAAACAAGGGATGATGACTGAATGGTGCTTCAGTGTCTTAGACTGTGGTGCACTCCTGGGTTTTTCACACACAGGAGTGCACCACCACACACATGGATTTATGGAAAATATTACGTAGCGTACAGTAATTTGAGAGGCAGTTTATGGGCAAGGGGTGTCCATAAACTCATCTCATCTGTCTATGTCCGTCTCAAAAATGAGTGGATGTCAGATTTCATGGCTGGCTTACCCAATCTGACCTCTGACATGCTCCAATTTAAGCTTTTCCTCTGTCTCACAGCTTGCCATTACCAGAATAAACCTTGTCATGGTTAACCATTTTCATTTCAAAGCCTTCTACTGGAAGGGAGACTGTATTAATTATGTATGGGGAAATGTGTGGGAAATCAAAAGACAATCCATGAATTCAAATGCAGATAATATGTATTATATGCTCTAACACTGGTACAGAGATGTTTAATCCCAGTCACTGTAATTCGAATCAATTATTTTTTCTGATTATGCTGCAGTGACAGTAGGAAAAAAACATTATGTTTTGTACTCTGGTTGCTATCCATTGGAGGTGGTCAATGAAATGTAAATACCGGTCATATTTTGAGTAGCTTGCAATGGGATCAAAAAGAAGCGGTTTCTCTGTGTAAGGTGAAGGTTTTGCATTGCGCAATTGGATAGCAGACGAGGATGATGAAACAGGTCAGCTGACTGATGACGTTTCAGCGGGGAGAAGTTCACGTAAAAGACAGAAAGCGCCTACGTGAAGCTGAGCCGGTAGGGGACAAAAGCCGAGGTTTTAAGTGTCAAGAAGTCGGTTTAATACAGAAAAGGTAAGAAGATCAACATCAACATCAACATGTCAAGCTTTTCAGTTCGTGGTTCTATTTGTAGTATCTTTCCACGGGACGTATCTGTACGTGCCGGTTCCTTTCTTGCACAACGTGGTCTACAGGCGGTGTTCCCCTGTTTCCGGGAGAGTTCCCTGGTTCTTTTTATATAATAAGCTGAATCGCATGTTTACTGTAAAAACAAATCCCCATCTAACTCTCTTTCGATACTTTTTATATATCGCATAGGTTTTTGACTAATGTTAATGTTATTTGACTGTTGAGTTTTAATTATTTATATTTTCGCTGGAATACATCATGTAACAGCGATCGTAAACTTGTGTACGTGCTGCTTGTGTTTTATCATAGGTACTATGTTATTTAACAAAAGTTACCTAAGTTGGTTTTGTGACAGTGCCAGGGGCACATTGTTGCGCAACTTATAACGCACTCCCCCTTGTGGCTGAATGAGGATATTTTTTTTCTATTAATCAAAAGCAGCCATATAATGTAAAGCAATTAAGACCAATGTGTCTGGATTGTTTTCTTCCAGAGAAACCATGCCAGGAGACATCGAGAAAGGCAAGAAGACATTTGTCCAGAAATGTGCCCAATGCCATACTGTGGAGAATGGTGGAAAGCATAAAGTTGGGCCCAACCTTTGGGGTCTGTTCGGACGCAAAACAGGCCAGGCAGAGGGCTTCTCCTATACTGATGCCAATAAAAGCAAAGGTAAATACTGCACATGTGTATTTAGCTACAGTATTTGAACTGTCCAAAGCATCATGCTGTGCGGATTAAAAACTATTCTCCTGTGTGTCTGCCCACTTTAATTCCAGGTATTACCTGGGATGAGGACACCCTTATGGTTTATTTGGAGAACCCCAAGAAATACATTCCAGGAACAAAGATGATCTTCGCTGGCATCAAAAAGAAGAATGAACGAGCTGACCTCATTGCATATCTTAAGTCTGCAACTTCATAAAGAACTCTTCATCTGAGCAGCTTTGCCAATTTTTGAGTCCATACAAACTGCTCAAGAAGTCAGTACTTGTCTTTCTCATAAATCAGGCAGAACTGCAAGTGTGCCAAGAGTGGTGTTGGTATGATATGTTTGTCATAGCTGTACCTCTGTTTCTGATAAGATCTTCTAGTGGATATATAATATCCCCTGGTATAACAGGTTACTTTTCTAACATAAGTTATTAAACCATATACTGTGTATTCAGAATGTAGATACTGAAAGCTGTGGTTATGTTTGCTAATATTCTGTCATCCAATTTTGTCTTAGAAGTGTCTTGGTTTATAATCAAGTTGTCTTCTAATTGTCTGTTTTCAAAAATGAATACGCCTTATCTGCTTCCAATTTGATGATACCTCAACTGTATTTTATTGTGTCATTTTTTAATTTGCAAGATGAATAAAACTGACACTAAATAGTTTTTGCAATTCGTTTGATTATGTTCCTAGAAGTGAATGTATTGGAGTTCATCTAAAAGAGCGACCACAGGGTGTGGATGATCATGTCAGACTATAATTATTTTCTTGTTTTGGCTCATTTAGATTGGTGAAACATATTAGAGTAATTGGTCTTATATTTTCTCCACTGAGTGAAAGTGGATAAATTTTACTTTTTCAAAGTGATCTGGTGAAGCTGACACCAGTTACAGTGTCAATTTAAAGAGATCACCAGACAAGGGATTTCAATGATAGGAGACAACAGTGAAGACAGCTAAATTGTATCCAGTGGTTTAATGTAACTCACTACTCTAGTGCAAACAATTTTGACATTCTTGTAGGCTATTTTACTTGACTATTTCAATTTAATGCTACTTTATACTTGAACTACACTACATTTCAGAGGTAAATATTGTACTTTCTACTTTATTTGACAGATACCTTTCTAAGAAAAACACATGCTACTTATTTAGTGGTATGCAAATGAACTACAACATTAAAAACAACTACAACATTAAAAACAATCCTACACATGTTAGTGATAAATACATAAAACTATAAAATTCTGTGATAAAGTAACACTTTTAGAGGTGACATTTTGCATACTGAACATTTTTACCTTTGATTCAACATTTGGATCAGGACCTTTATTTGTAATGAATTTTTAGACTGGTATTCTACATTTACTTAAGTGAAGTACATAAGTACTTCTTGCACCAATACCGTCATAATTGGGCTATTTCTATATTCCCACACCAAGTTGTGGAGTAGACCTCCCTCTAGCGTTCAAATGAAACATCTGCACAAATATTCACTAATAATATTGTTTAAAGGAATTTGATTTTCTGACAACCTCCCTCTGCTCCCCAAAAAAGCAGTTGTTACTTAATAAGTTTTAGACCAACCACTGCAGATTCCACATTTGCCAAAGTTTAGGGGGGTTGTGAAATAGATGTATTGTCGCTGTTGCAGTGGGCCTATCTATATGTTATGAAACACATTTTCCTTCACTGATAACTCTTGTCAGTCAGCAGTAGTAGCAGTCTACCATCGCCAAAGCCCTGTCAGGTAATGCATAGGAATTTGGTATTTTTGACGCTTCTGAAGCATAATTTCATTAAAATATGATCCACCGCCCACATGTGGCCCGTTGCTTTAATGCGCCTTATAAATTATTAATTATTATTATAAAGAGTATAGCACTGAATTTTTGCTGAAAATAATGTCCATCAATGGGCAAACATCCACCACGACAGACCACCTTTTTTTTTTACATCTTAATATAGTTTACAATAGGCTATTCATCATATATTCTGAGTGAAGATGACAGCTGAATTATCCCTAATTATCATAAATCCTCAGCATCATCAGTAAGGAGGCCAACCGGTTCAAATGGCCGGAGGGCTGACTGCTGAAGCAACCCTGAGCTCCCCGTCTGTGTGACGAAGCGAGCGTCAGCGGGACCGAGCCAACCACAGCCAGCGTCATTTGCACACAAGAAGACCCAATACCACGGCGATGCTCGGTAGTGGCTCTCTGTGAGATTTCCAATCCCTGTGATTGTCTGCGCGAGCCTGAATTTGCTTCCACGCTGCTTTTCTTAGATTTGCTTTAATGTTCTTGAATTAATATGCTGGTGCGCAAAGGGAGTCTCCATCCTTCACAGAGTGGAAGCTGGATATGTAGCCAGAGCCCCAGAGGTGTTTCCAGTATGCATCTGGGAAGTTATGGTATGCTTGATTCTCTTCTTAAATCCGCAGTAAAAACATCATAGATGATATTTCTCTGCGGGACTTCATGCATTTGGTTCACTGAGGGCCATCTGAAGAAGTGACATGGCAGTGCCAAATATGGTGTTCTCTGACGTGGAAAGTTTTCTGGACTCGCATCCCGAGTTATTCGAGGACTACCTGAACAGAAAGGGGAATTATAGCATGGTGGAGAAATGGCTCAAGAATCATCAGACAAGCAAAAGTCCGGCGGCCGCAGCTCGCGCTGAGCCGAGAGAGGAGAAGAGCAACGCGTGCAAAGACAGCTGGGCAAGCAAATGCGATGGTCTGCAAAGGAGAGCCTCGCAGAAGGAGCTGCGCAAAACTTTCGCCAGATCAAAGGCCATTAATGTCAACAGGACATACGACGAACATGTTAATTCCAGGGCCCAGGAGCCCCTGACGAGTATGAGGAGGAGAGCTCTGCTGAGGAAAGCGAGCTCTCTGCCCCCGACCACTGCGCACATACTGAGCGCACTGCTGGAGTCCAGAGTCAACATCCCCCAGTACCCGTCCACAGCAGTGGATTTTAAATATTACCTCAAAAAACACAACGAAAGAGAGTTCTTCCTGGAGCTTGTCAAAGACATATCTAACGACCTGGATCTAACGAGTCTGAGCTACAAAATCCTTGTGTTTGTTTGTATTATGGTCGATGCAGACCGGTGCTCCTTGTTTTTAGTGGAGGGAACGGGCAACAAGAAGACACTAGTGTCCAAATTCTTTGACGTGCACGCGGGTACCACAGTTTTACCCTCAATGAATTCAGATGAAGTTCAAGTGCCGTGGGGGAAAGGAATCATTGGATATGTGGCTGAACACGGAGAGACAGTGAACATTCCTGACGCTTATCAGGTACCCGCTCCTCTTTGTGCATGCGTGCGTGTGTGCATTTGCATGCGTCACAGAAAAGGGGGTGTGTGTGGAGGGGTCGTTTTCTTTCAGTCTGTCATTTTATCTGACACAGTTAATTGACCATTAATCAAACTGTGTAACAGAGCTGAGAGCAGGGGAACCAACACCAACAGTCAGCTGAACCAAAGCATGTGTCACCACAGATTCACACCAAACATCACCGAGTAATAAAAATAAGGCAATAAAGGAGATGTCTCATTCTCTCTCTCTTGTTTTTGCACTCCCACTGTGTTTCCCTTGATTTTAAGAAAGTGAGATGATATTAGACTGTATTAAAGCATCAAGAACAACAAATTGCTTAATGATTCCCGTAGCCCCAATTCAGTGTTGAAGAAAAGTTTGAGCAGGTTTCTTCTTGGTTGTCCAAACATTTAGGATACTGTAGAAATGAGTAATAGAAATGAACAGTTACTTTGCTTTAATGTACAAATACAGTGGCCATCTGATCTGAGTACCACTTCTTCAAGTCAGATAAAAGTCCAGTGTTAATTTTACTGAGCAGTTCAGAAATTAAGCAGTTGTCTATCACATTGCCGTCATTGCAGACCTTTTGTGCTTGTAAGACACAGAGTCCTGGTGAGTTGTATATTACTGCACCTGTCATCTGAAAGTAAAAAGGGAAAGCCACATTTCTTGCAATAACTTCTTACATTGTGTCTTTATTTTGTACTGTCACCCGTGGGTTGCAGGATCGTCGGTTCAGTGATGAAATTGACAAACTGACAGGATACAAAACCAAGTCACTCTTGTGCATGCCCATTCGCAACAGTGACGGAGAGATCATCGGAGTTGCTCAGGCCATCAACAAGTCCTCAAGTGGCGATCTATTCACTGAAGATGATGAAAAGGTAATTTCATTATTATAGTTGTGAGTATAAAAAATGGGTAAAAAATACAATGTGTGCCCCGCTGCCTGCTTGGCCATAGATCAATGAACTGTGTTTTTTTGTTTGTTTGTTTCATTAATGTGTCTGATTCAAACAACCTTTCCAAGAACAAAACAGAGGAAAATAATATTTGGGGCAGGTGGTCAGTCAACTGAATGTCAGACAACTGAAATGTGGGCATTAGTTTTCACCACTGGTTGACATGTATTGTAATAAATTTGGTTATACACTGAGTTTTCCTTTTGTGCCATCACCAGGTCAAAATTTCAAGTTGTTCAATATTTTGTTTAATGAACCTGCAAAACTAATTCCTTTCAGCCTAATTAGCTCACTAATAAACTTAACTAAGATTGTGAACACGGTGAACATTAGCTGCTAACTCTCAGCATGTCAACATTGTCACTATGACAATGATGTCATGCAGACCTTAGCATGTAAAGCTTTACAGCAATGCTAGCGTGGCTTTAGACTCTTAGTCTAGTTATTTTTGCAGCACAGTAAAGTATAGTGCAGAGGAAAACATAGGCCTGAAGTAAAAAGGCGTCATGATTCATGTGTGGATTTGTGATTCATTTCAAGGATGTTACTCTGTTTTTCTGTAGGCAAATACTGTGATTTGGTATTAGTGGTACACAAGTATAGCAGGGCTGTAGTGATGTAATTTTTCCTTGCTGTCAATGCTGTTATACTCTTGAGGTTGCAACAGCAGGTATATTAAAAACAGGACGAATTTCTCTGATGTAAAAAGTTTATTTTCTCACAGTTTGTGTTTTGTTTTTCTTATTGTCACCTGCAAGCATCAAAGATGCTATGAATATTCAATTAATTATTTGGTGAATTAGAGGAACCTTTTTTTGTCCTGATATTCAGACTCTGTAGCCATTTTGTTTTTACTTCATTATTTGAATTACTATAACATATTTGAGATGTGCAGTCTGAGCTTTGTCAGATGCATTGGCCTTTGGTTATTGTTTCATTTTCTTTTTGAAATCAGATTTTTTTTTGCTTTGTGACACTAACAATATTTTGGTATTTTATATATTTTAATTATTTTGACAACACAGAAAAACAATCCCATCATCAGAATGAATAAGTACTCTTAACCTGGGGTGCTATCCATATTGCATATTGTCTTTAGAATTTGAATGTAGCTCACTACATGTGGCTTCCTCTGGCATGGTATTTTTTAAATTAGAATATTATGTATCTGTTGTCTGATTAACAGGAAGTAATGTTTCTCACTAATATTTATTATTTAAAGAATTTACCCAGCTCAGTCTGACTTGTTGTATAGCCAGGTCATAGCTTATTGCTCAGCATCATCAGACTTCTCTAAGGCAGTATATCTTCCAAAGGCCAGGACCCTGTTGTAATTCCACCAGAATCTCTAACAGGTTAGTGCTTTACTTGTGTGCTTAGTGGGACAGTGTCAGTCTTTAATTTAGTGTCACCATTTGTGTGATTTTGAATGGTTGCTAAAGCGTTAACATTGTCAAACTAGGACTTGTGGCAGAGTTTGAGGGACCCCAGCTGTTCCAGTGGAGTTTCTCACAGGTCAACAGATCAGACTTCTATTAGGTGGCTTCTAGGTGTGAATGTATGTGCAGGACAAAAATGGATGGAAAAAAAGTTGCTTTGCTTTGTCCACAGGGACTGATGCATGCTCATGGATAACTAATATTTATTATTTTACCCCTTTGTGAATCAACTCAGTCTGTAAACAAATCAGTCAAGTTGGCAGTTCAAACACGAAGACACAGATGTTAGTGAACTAATATAATATACAACTATAATATGACAAAGCAGCAGGTGGGGGTGTTACTTCTCGCACTGATCCAGATAGTCTTCTCTTTCTGAATGATTGTTTATTTGACTTACCATCAGAGAGGCATGAGGAACACATGTTTAGATTCTCGGCACACTTGAATAGATGTCTCAGAAAGGCGGTGACAAACCAGTAACGCTGACTTGTTTTCACCAAGCTTGTGTTTTTGTTTTTGACTTAGATTTCACTGCAGCAAATGATGCTATTTTTAATTTATGCCGTATTTGAAGCTAGACTCTATATCTATTGTTCAACAGATGCAGATTAGGAATCATTTTTTCTTTCCCATGTTTTTAGTACGTTTCACATTGAATTAACATCACACTAATGCTTGGGATGGCTACAGCTGAATTAGTAATGAAATGCAATGCTAGCATCAGAGAACACAGTAAGCTCCCTGCACAGCACAGCAGCAGCTCTGCTTTTATGGAAGACAGTGTAATAAGAAAACCCATCACACTTTTCAAAGAATTAAATGATACTGCAATAGCACATGTCATTAGAGACTTTTGTGTACCTTTATTAAAACAAATGTCATTCTCTATACTGAAACGTATAGGATGTTTTAACCCACTATATGGCTGGATTTAAATCCCACACTGCTTTAATTGTGTTATGTTGCTACCCTGCAGGATTGGAGTCCTTTGGGGAGTTTGGATAATGGTTCAACCCACATATAATTGCACTGTCTCATTATTTTCTGAAGAGGAATATAGTTATTGACTTAATTTAAGTGTATAAGGTGACCTCATCCTGGTATCTTTGTATCTTGCGTTATTATCTTGATTTAACTTTTCATTCACTTTGCGAGTCTTTTAATATATTTAATACACTTAAAATAAAATGTATTATTTAGGTGGACATTTTCATGAACTTTCTATTAATAAGATGCAAGTTCCCCCATGTAGGTTTCATTTGCCAATACAATTTAACATCTGTGTAAGTCGATTGTCAAATAGCATTCTCCCCTCACCGCTGTGCTTCCCTCTGGCTGCCAAACTCCCTGTCAAATTGGCTCGAAGCAATATTATAATAACTACTTTCACACAATTACCCAATCTAAATCTACAGCTAAAGAAGAGATAAGGTATCATTTAATTTATGCAGTGTATCATACCAAACTGGTTCTTTACAAAGTTTTTTACATAACAGAAATTTGTCAAGTAACTCCTCTTAAATCAAGACAAAATGAAAAAGAAATGACAACAGCATTTGTAATATTAGGTATTTTTGAATATGTGGGTAAAAATATAAGTGAATGGCATGCTATATAGTAGTGACAACAAACAATAATGGCAAACCAAGCTGCTCCACTTCTCAAAATGGAAAAGATAGAGGGGGTGATCGAGTGATTAAGGGCTTACTTGATGCTGGGTATAGAGTTTTCAACTTCAACATGGACTTGTTACTTGTTATCCTGTAAGCATTTTATCTGTAGTTTTTTCCAACTTGGCACAATGCTCAAACCATTTCGTACTTACGAGAGAGAGAGAGAGCGAGGACATTTTGCTTCAAATTGAAAAGAGAAGAGGTCCTAAAACTGTCCCATGTGTGATGCCAAAGTAGGAGATTCACTCCTACTGCAACAAACTGCGATATCTGAGACAACTCAAAACAAGAACACATACTGATAATGATTACTGGTTGCCTTTATTGCCTATAGGATAGCATGGATAATTAAGGACATGTGTGTGTTCAACAGATAAAATGTGTATCAGGGTGTAATCAGGGTGTTTTCATGAAGCACAGAAGTTATAGTTTTAAGTGAAGACAAAAATCACAGTAATTTATACTAATGTAGCTCACTACCACTGACCTTATCTTCACTGATTTTGTTACACAAAGGTACAAACCATTAAAGATAAAGTCAATAAAAACACCACACTTAAAGACTTAGATATGGTACCAGCTGTGAACTAAATTAACAGCCTGTTTCAACTTTGGGTTTGATGGTGGCATTGTTTTGGAGGAAGAACTGAGTTTAGTCCTTGCCTTTGTCTCAGCCTGACCTGTCCAATCATTACTAACTCAATTAAAGTGTTGCAATTTAAAATTGCATTTTCAATTGTTGCAGTTCTTCCAAGTCAAATGCTTCATCTGTGTGCTTTTAGAGTGAAAGAATTATTTCACATTGTATATGCCATTAGCAACTATACAGTGCCCATTGTTGCTGTTTAATGGAGACATCACTTTTAACAAGTGATACCCTTCAGAAAACTATGAAAACAACAGCTGAAATTGAAGCGATCTCTGTCTTGGTCATAGATGACACAGAACAGATTTAGCGTCTCAAATTTCTGACTGATATACAAAGTTACCCTCATTGATTACAAAACTGCTTTGTGACATTGTGCTGTTCACATTCAAAAACTGCTGTTGTCACTTGTAAATCTTTTTAGACTGTGCTGAAGTGGAAGACTTTGTAGTAAATTACTGACATGAAACACAAAACATCAGTCTTTATTTTTATGCTTTCTCCTGTTCATCTTTTGAAAGAAAGGATATATTTATTTTTAGGTTTTGTCTGAATTTGTTTACAAAGTACAAGAAAACCTCAAAAGGGTCTGTAGTTTCATAAGTCTGGTGTAATTAAGTTTCAAGCATTTATATTGGCTACAAGAATATCTGAGAAGCAATACTAAACGTCTGTTACTTAGTCGTTGTGACCTTTCTTGGTACCTTTCTTATCTTTTCTTACCTTTTCTTATCCTATCTAGTATATATTAAATGCTACATTTAGTTGTATGAAATTTTGATTTGTAAATCTGAAGGGAGGAAACTCAATCCTTCATTTTCACCTTATCTGTGAAGTGTCTTTTATTATATCATTGTCATTCATTTGACTATTTATGCAGATAACAATGATATACAACAGTGACTTGCTTTACTGTAAAATTTGTTGAGGTGTACAGTAGATTCCTGTTGCATAAATATTTGATGTCACCTTCAAAAGAAGCAATCATTGCTAAGTGTATTTGCAAAACTGCTATGTGCTTTCCTGACACAAACCAGGAGTCCCATATGAGATCAGAGGAAATGGAGAGCTTAATTTTTATTCCTTTCTTGGCAACAATAGCTTCACCTTACCACACATGCAAAGTGAGCACAGCCGTTTAAATCAACTAGCAGTTGTTATTCACGTAGTTAGCGGAGAAAGAAAGTGTGGGCTATGTTAATTTCCCTTGGCTTGCCTCATATGAAATTCCAGTTGTGGGGAAAGAAGTCATTGAGGTTAGAGGCGCTGAAGGTCCCTAAGGCCTTGGCCAGTTAGTTTCATTATTAAACCACTCTTTACTGGTCACTCCACAGGTCTTTAGGCAGAAATGTCTTGTTTGTACTGCAACCTTGTATAATGGCCTGCCTGACAGAATGTAATTAGAGGGAGCAGTGCTTTTCTTCGGTTTGCCTGTTCCACAGGCAGATCCATAGCCAGATTCTCAAAGTCCTGCTCACTAATGAATCTGCTCTTGCTGGGGCTATTGATGCTCTCAGGAAGGTCATTATTAGAGAATTCCATAGGACAGCTAAAATAGCATTATACATGAGCTTATTGCTCAGTGTCATCTGTTTTTCATGTCTGAAAACAACTGCATAAGGCACTTGATTATGTATAATGACTGAAAAAAGGGCACAAAGTGAATGTACTTATTAGCATGGCAGAGTAATATTTCATATCACATTATGATTAAGAATGTTGTTAATTTAGTGATTTCATTTCAGAATATGCGCTTCAATGCAATGTGCCAGAGCAGAATAATTCTGTTATTCATGGCGTTCACTGATTGAATTTATTTGAAGATTAACAATGCACTGCTATAATACTATAACTCTGTACATCAGTTGTTACAATCATTAAGGAATGATTGAGTCAAATGGCGGCTTTCCATTATGGTCCTTCAAAATATGACAAACAAAACTAGAAAATGAGTCAAACACACATCCATTCAGCTGAAGAGTGACAAAGCTCATGTGTTTTAAACTTTTATCATAGGATCTGGTTAATATGTATGAACATGCTTTCACACTCCAGCAGTGTATGTATACATTCCCTCATTCTTTTGCTGTTTTGTCACTGGAGTCCCTCTTTAGTATAAACAATTCATGCTTGCTATAGTCAACATGCTCATTAAATTCAGATAGCCATACTACTGTTGAAATATAGACTGAGAATTTCAAGACATGTAGCTAACCCAGGAGACCTGTTTGATAGAGATACTATAGTATTTAGAGGAGGGTTTCTTAACCTTTTCCAGTCTGTGATGCCATTTTTAGCTCTATAGTTATCACGACCCTAGCAATTAGAGTTGTCAAGTTGTCATGTGAAATCATGAATCAATCGTAAGAGCAGCGGTAGAAGCCCAAAATGTATTATACTGATATGTTTCTATAAATACTTTTCTATAAATACTATAAAAACTATAAATATTTTATATATTCTACAAAAGCATATCAAGCAAATAGCCAATATTAGTTTATTACTTTTCTGCATGTTCACCTGCAGGAAAGTAATAAATACCTGATGTCTCTCCAAAATGAGTCCCTAAATCAAGGTTGTGAACTATCAAAGATATTTTTTGAGAAGGTATAAGCTTTTCCAGTGATCAACACAGTGCTATAGGATTCTGTTCGTTACATGTTCATTTGTGGCTGATGAGTAACTGATACATGATCTTTTCTGAAAGGTGAAAGAGATATCCCTGTATCAGCAGCCACAGCTGAGTAACTTCCCATTCATGTATTGTTGTAGTGTCCCTACCCTCAGGTCACACTGAAGGCTGGTAAATATTAGTGAGTTTGTGGTACTGATTGTATTGGTTACACAGCAGCCAGATGCTAAAGATAGATTACTAAACAAAGAGGCAGAGTAAGGAAGCACACAACCTAAATTCTATTGATTCCATGTTACAGGGGCTGAGTGTCTCTCAGATAAGGCTACATTGTGGCATAATGGTAGTCGCATAGAATTCAACCCCTGTATTTATATCACAACTGTATTAATAGCATGCAGTTGCAGTTGTAGAATGTGCTCGCATATTGATGTTCATTATGAATCAACAGCGGCCAGGAAGAAAGAAATTTAGTTTGATTCTAAACAAGTAAGACATTGATTCGATTTTAGCAAACATATTTACTACAGTCATTAGGCCACATCAAGTGATTACATTATTTATGTGCAGAAAATATGAGTGGAATAAAGAGTTTATGTTATCAATACAAGGCACAGTAACTCAAACTGTTTAGTCCAATGGTAAAATGTCAGTTGAATTGATTTATTTGTCCTAGCAAATAATGATGCCAATGAAGGGCCATTTCTTATTTGTTCCCATTCAAAAAGTTTTTTTCTTGGATGAAAATATTACTCACTCACTTTTTTGTTAGCTTTATTTTTCAAATAGCTTTACTTTACAACCAGTTATAAAACTACCAGAGCCGGTCCTGACAGTGTATGTTCCCAACCCTAAAACAATAAGTGTAAAAATATATAAGTGGGATCAGCATACCTGCCATCTTTCAGACATCACAACCTAAATTTGGAGACCAAACCTAAACTGGTATATGGGAATGTCCTGTACATCAACTATTCTTGTAAAATCCCTGCTGTGTTAACACACATGGTTTAGTCTTTCCTATAGTCTTTTGTTTGGGGAAGAAACCTCTTTAAATGTGCATGTGGCTCCTTTTTATCTCAATAAAAAACAAACATTTTAATTCAGTTATAAACTTATGGACTTTAATAGTGCCTGTGTTTCAGCAGGTTTTCTGCTCATGTTAAAAAAATTCTGCACATTCAAAATCCATCCCATATATCTGTGTTCTCTGACATGTTGAAAACATAACGTCGCAATATTATGAAAATAACAGCATAATTTAGTTAGAATTCATGATATTTTACTACCTTTCCTGATACTTTGCTGCTCATTAGCCTGCGTTTTTGTTTGGCTGATATAGTCAGGCTGTCTTATTAACTTCAGCAGCTCTAAAGTTCAGCTCACAGTCCCAAACAAACTTTCTCTTGCAGCGCCCCCTGACATTTTGCACCCTAGTCAACTGCCTATGTCACCTATGCCATGGGCCGGACATGGCTACAACATCAAAGGTGCCCTGCGGAGTTTTGCCTCTATGTTTCTGTGCTACTGTGTTACTACTATCTGTTGTGGAACAGCGTGAAAACACTGGGCAGGACTGGGTATTGCTTTGCTCACATGCTTGTGTGCACACAGATACAGACAAAATGGGTACTCATAAACACACTTCTGCCAGCACTACTGGTGGGCAAAACTCCAAAGGGTACCTTTAAAGATATTTGAAAAAAATGTGAAAGGCCATATTTCAATAACAATTACATAGCTACATTAAAAAATAAAGCCACCAAATGCTTTAGGTTGTTGGTTTTTGGACAGCTCAATAGAAATGTATATTTATAATAGCAGCAGTTTTGTGACAGTGATGATCTTTGATGAATATGCGAGTGCTCAATATGTCCACAGGTGCTGCAGATGTACCTGCCTTTCTGTGGTATTGCCATCTCCAATGCTCAACTCTTCGCCGCCTCAAGGAAGGAGTATGACAGGAGCCGGGTAAGGGCCACAGGGCCAGCCATGATAATAAACCCCCCCATCACTGGGATCAGCATTACTTCCTCCCCCTGATGCTGACATTAATGCTGAGTATTGATCAGCGGCAGCCCACTTGCTGCCACTGCAGTGGGGATCACACAGAGCTGCATACAGCCCTGCATGGACATTTTCTCTGGATCTGTAGTGGGGGATGGGGCAGCATCCAGGTCCATGATCTAAATTTCCTAGGGAATGGTAAGAGATGTGGAAGAGAACATGATGAGAGCACAGTGAATAGAGGAGAGAAATGAGAGTTCCCTTTACACCATATGATTTTTATGTTCTTGTGGATTGAATTGAATTGGCACTGCTAGATAAAGGGCCTGATTTACTTTTACTGTGGAAACAAATCATGTTATAACATCCTGTTGCTTTATGGTTTAAGGAAAATAATAATAACCACGCTCTAACAGCTGAGGGAGGCAAAACATCTTTATTTAATGGGTCTTCACTATTACCTGTTGACTTATTTCTTATTTAGTGGATTTAGTGTAGTTCAGATAGGGGAGTAATGCCAGTGGTGTCTTTTCTGTCGCTTGTGTTCAGGCACTCTTGGAGGTAGTCAATGACCTGTTTGAAGAGCAGACTGACCTGGAGAAGATTGTCAGGAAGATCATGCACCGGGCCCAGACATTGCTAAAGTGCGAGCGCTGCTCTGTTCAGTTACTGGAGGACATTGAGTCACCGGTACAGTTTTTTTCCCTGCTGTCCTGCTGTGTATGTGTTTATCTGTCTGTACATTTGTGCACATGCATGTCTGTTCTTCCTGTCTGCCTCAATTTTTATCAGTGAACACTGTGTACTCTCTGTGAAATTTTTTCCAAGAGCTTTAGAGATTTCTTTCCTTTCATATCTTTCAGGTGGTGAAGTTTACCAAGTCGTTTGAGCTATTGTCCCCTAAGTGTAGTGCAGACACTGAAAGCAGGTTTGTATGTTTCAGTGTTAAAATCTAATTTGATCCTCAATAAAATCTGACCTGATGAAAAACATAGCTTTGCCTTCCATTTTCCCACCAGTAAGCTTCTTACTAAACAGTCGTATCTCCACCTTTGCTTGCCTTTGGCACCACAGCATCCGTAAATTCTGCACAGAGCATCATTTGAATCTGTAAAGCTTCCATCAAGGACAAAAAATAAGGGAAGTATAAAAATTTAATATTCTGTAGTGCAGTGGGAGTAATATGCTGATACTGAATAGAAGGCATACTGTAGGAGCCCTACTTAATTGGGTTTTGCTGCTTCTCTCCACTGCTAGCCATGGCTGAGTGGAGAAAGCGAAGCTTAATATTGTGTGGGATGTTTATATATGAAAACCAACGCTGAAAAGAAGACAAATTATCCCCCAGGTCCTTCACTTGCCATAACCGATATGGTCACTTCAAGGCAGTAGTGATAACAAACAACAACACAAAAAATAACAATAGTAAGAAATTAGTACTAATGAAAGAAATGGCAATCTGCTTGACTGGCCAAGTCTTTCTTACTAAACACCCTCCCTAATGAGCTGTGTCTTCTCTTTCTGAGAAAAGGCACCAAACTTTACTTTGAGTGTAACATATTCAATAAATACCAAGTTTGATTTCAAGTAACTGAACTGCAAGTTGAAATGACAAAAGTATAGTATCTCTGTGATGACACTATTTTTCCTAAATGATCACATCTGAATAACAAGGGCTGCTGTGCAAGATTTATGTGTGTAATTAAGTGAATAAATTTGGTGTCAAAAGGCGAGCGTACTGTAGGATTTCAAATGTGCCTTACAATCCCCAGCCGCCCACACGGGGAGGATAATGTTGAGCGAGTGCTGCTAGTTTGTCCGTGACAGCTAAATGACAGACGTGAGACAGGGAAGAGACAGAGAGAATAAAAAGACAAAGAGAGCAAGAAACAAAAAGGAGGTAAGGCATCTTGCCATCACATCCATAAGGTTTATTCCCCTGCTTCACTGTGGGTTTCACATCCACACACAGCTGTATCACTACATCAAAGGGATTCAAAAGATCTGACATAAGTGTTTCGCCATCTTTACTTTATACTAATCTTGAAAGACACAATGAGCCACACTAAACATTTACCTTGTTACGTGTGAAGGTAAAAAGTCAGTGAGAGCCAACTGCAATTAATGTGAATGGGTGCAGGGATGCAGGTGTTTCTATGGCAGAGTGTGGGGGCGTTTGGCAATGAGAAAGACAATCACACAATTAACTTTTCATTACTTCATAAGCTGCAGCAGAATATGTACTCTATGAGAAGTTCATTAAATGCAAGTCAACTTAAAAGAGAAATAAAATGGCCTTTTGCAAGCTTGCAGTTCAGGTGTGAAAGAGAATAAAACATTTTTCACTTGAATACAATAAAAAAGTCTATTTTTTATTTTCATGATAATAAAGTTATCAGCTGAAGGAGTGTGTTTGAATTCCAGTAATGTTTCTTCTGCTCTGTTCCTTTGACTTCTCCCCCCTTTTATTTTCTGACCGTAGTTTCAAAGACAGCATGGAGAAATCATCCTACTCCGACTGGCTCATCAACAACAGTATTGCAGAGCTAGTAGCATCCACAGGACTACCCGTGAACATTAGTGATGCCTATCAGGATCCTCGCTTTGATGCTGAGGTAAACACACAGCAACATATGTGGCAAGTATGCATAGACCGATGGTTTGAAACAGAAATATAGGAGACCATGTCAAACTGTAACATCCTTCCCTGAGCTGCTTATCAGTTACGTTGCTCTCCCGACAAAACCATACACACCTTAATGAACGGACTCTGATCTCTCACATGATTGTCGTGTGACCTTAATGCTCACAGATGACTCATACAGTGGCAGGATGTTTCATATGGACATACTGATATGCAAACAGATGTTTAAGGCCATTTCTACATCCATTTCTGCTTAACTGTGGGAGTGGAAATGAGGCTTATGCACATGCGTTCAGTTCTACCTAGATTGAGATGTGTAAAACACAATCATACAAGCTGCTTTATAAATATAACAAAAAGAATGTGTATGAATATTTCTGTCCGTGTGCATACACACAGTTTTAGTTAGTGAATTTGTATCTGCGCCCGAGGTGTGGAGAGCACATATAGATTTAAATGTCTGCGAGTCAGTAGGACCGATGAAGCCTCATGGAAATTTCCTCAAGACCAAACAAGTCCAGTTGCCTTTGACTTTGTACTTTTATTATAACGAGCATTACATCTTGTTTTATTTGCACATAGTGAGTTTTATTACACACTACACATTTTCCTTTTTGTCAGCTGTTAATTGATCTCTGTAGGATAAAGACCCTTTCAAACCAGAAAGCGGAAACCGCAGCAGTGTGTGCTGATGCTGCATTGATCTAAACAGAATCCCACAGCGGCTAGCACAGCAGTCCGCTCTGCATCCGGCTGCAAGCAGCAAAAGTTGACATGGTCAACTTTAAGCAGCAGTGACATAAACGTATAAACGAATAGAGGCTGCAACTTGCTGCCTCTAGCTTTTAAAGGGCCTTTAAGTTTCTAACTGTACACTGCATCCCACAGCCCCTATACATGTAGCTTAATGCTGTAGTAATACAAAGCAGATAATTTCTAAATAAAATACAGTTTAAATTGACCAAACTTATGATTCAAATATTAAAATAGCAGCTTTAACAACAAGTAAACAAGGAGGGGTGCAAATGAAGATTATTTTTGTAACTGATTAATTTGCCAATTAATGCAGATGGATGGTAGTCCTCATTTTCTATTGTACACTCCCACTCTTTTCAGGCAGACCAGTTCTCAGACTTCCACATCCGCTCCGTGCTTTGTGTTCCCATATGGAACAGCAACCACCAAATTATAGGTAAGTCATCAAATGGAGCTTCCTCTTCTCTTAAAGAGGTCATATTATGCTTTTTGGCCTTTTACCTTTACTTTATTGTATCTTTTTTGTGCATGTAATAAGTTTGCAAAGTGAAAAATCCCAAAGTCCACCCCAAAGGGAGTTTCCATCTAACACAGAAAACACTGCTCTGAACTGCCTTAAAACAGCTTAAGCGTAGCCCAGCCTTAAAATCTGTAATCTATCTGCGTCACCATGTAATACGCGTCATAATACGCGTCATAATGCTCGTCTAGCGGCTAGTATGGCACGCCCTCAACACTGGTGGAGAAACACACTTTCTTCACTGTCACCCACATGGTGACAAGACATCTGCCCGCTGCCTCTACTCACCCCCACCGAACGGTGCACAGTTAAACGTTACTTATGAAAGATAAATTTGTTACAATTTAAAAACTTACCACTTGTTCCAGTCTATTTTGCGAAGCTGGTTTGTGTTGTTCTGCCTGTGTTTCAGCATCATGTATGGCTCTATCCAAGTGAATTTGTTTTGGATCATGCTACCTTCCTTGTCAGGGCCCGCCCAGTTCTGATTGGCTAGTAGTCCTTGGTACGGCATATGTGCAACTCCCAACAGATAGATATATAGATGTGTCTAAAACAAAGCGCAACACACAGGATGAAAAGAGGCGTCACAGCAATATGCGGTATGACAAAAAAATATGGTGTTTTTTGAAAATGAAACCATAAACTTATTCTATAGCCCCTAAATAAAATTATTAACCTGAAAATGAGTATACTATGTAAACTTTAAACTTATTTGATGTGTCACTTTTAATGTTGCATATACAAGGGTGTTAAAGTTAGAGTAGTGTAATACACTATATGGCCAAAACTATGTGGACACCTCACCATTATACCCATGTCATTAATTAATTTAAAACAAAACATGGATATGCTGCAATATCAGTCCCTGCCAGTCTCTGGGATGGCTTCCCACAAGATTTGGGAACCCAGCTGCAGGGATTTGATCCCATTCAGCCACAAAAACATTAGAGTGGTCAGGCACTGTGGGCGATAAGGGATGGCTTGCCGTTGGCACCTCACTTCATCCCAGAGGTGTTGGATGTCGAGGTCAGTCTATGTTCAGGTCAGTCAAGTTCTTCCACACCAAACTCAGGAAACACGTTCTTTGTGAAATAACAGTGCCTTCTCCCAATTGTTGCCACAAAGTTGGAAGCACACAATGATCTTATATATCATTCTGTGATGTAGCATTAAGAGCCACCTTCATTAGAACTAATGAGACTAGCTTAAAAAACTGCCTCCAACCAAAGAAACGGGTGTTTGCATACTTTTGGCCACATAGTGTAACTATGATGCAGATACGTCTTCAGTAATAAAACCATATGGCACTCGCATGCAGTCATTATGTAGCCCTCCCTCCCCATTTTTGCTGCATAGTAGAAAATAGGTATGAGGGGAGCTTGAGCATGTGTTCAGCTCAGGCTTCATGCGGGTGATTAGATCCATGCTGCGCCATCACTCCACACTTGGAGGTGGAGTTCCCTTCTTCTAGCTGTGTGCTTTGTGTTTGTGAATCAGCCCCCAGGCCAACACTACACTGACACTCTGATAAATCATTGATCTCTCGTCTGGTTTTGGAGCTGGATATTGCAGGCAGGGAGGAGCGATGATAGCAGCTCCACTTGGTCCACTGAGATCTGATGCAGGAAGTCATTAGTTTTATTTGAGTGCAAAGTGATCAGCATATCCGCCGCAGATGGTTGGTTAAGACCGTATGTATCTGTGTGTGTGTGTGTGATGTCCGAGTGTACTGTTTTTTTTTGCGTAGGTGTAAGTGCATTTGTAAGTGAGGGGAGAGGGAAAAGGAAGAAAAACAGGAGTGAGGGGAGAGAGAAATTCAGTGTGTGTGGGTGGCACCTGAGGATCTGGAGTGAAAAAGACATTATCTAAACAACGCAGCAGGAGATGAAATTCTCAAGTCAAGGATACATTAAACCTCAAGTTAGAACTTTTGTCTCCCCCTTCTGACAGTGAGAGTAATTACACGCTTTGTAGACATGTTTTTGATGTATAAGCTCTGCCATACTGAGGTGCTGCAGTCGCCACATTGCTCCCACCTTCAGCTCCAGCAAACCAATCATTGCTGGTTGGTATTAAGACATCCCTACTGGTTCGCCAGTGTCACCACAGACACTGTATACTGCAAATACAGAGACATCTCTCTGACGGTGATTTTCATGTACAAGCCCCGCACTCAGAATAGGGCAGGGTACCATGGACATTTGTCATAGGTTATCTCCTAGTGTGTGTGTGGGGTCCTGATTCAGATTTCTCCTCTGCTGACTGAGCGTCAGACAAAATAGTATGATGATTTTATTAAACATTTTTAATTTTTGTGAGTATAAACAGGGCAAAGTGTGAATGTTTCATCTGATTAATGAGTATAGCAACATGTCCAGGGTGTACCAGAACATTAGCATTGCTACTTTTAAGCCATTCCTATGAATTTATGTGCAAACTACATGTAGCATTATGATTAACAGCTACTGTATGAAGATTAACTTTGAGTTTAGCTTGGTTGTTTGATATAGTGAGTTACTGTAGTGATGAGCTGGTTGGTCTATGTGAGACCCTAAGCAATATTTGACCATGCCCTTTGCTTATGCTTGGGGCCAGCTATGCTGCAGCTCATCACAAATTACATGCTCATTACAGAGGAAGCGATACTAGATCTGAGAAGACATCAGCCCCGTATTTTAGTTAATGACACCATAATAAAATTTGTTCTTATCTACAGTACTAATTCTTTTTCACCTCTGTGGATCTCCAGCTATACATTGAAATGAAAATGTCACTTTAGCGGGTTTGTTTGACCTTCTAGAGAGAAATAAAAATGGTAATGTAGTGTATAATTACTTTTTTGCATAATATTAGTGTAGTGGCAATAAAAATCAGTATTTATCAATTAAATGTTTATTCTTTATCAACAAAGCATCTCTCTGTTTTTAATTAGATGATGAGGGAAGCCATCTAAACAAGGAGTACTGTTGTCAAATAAAAAAAGGCTTCAGTCCCACTGCTGCATTGTAGACAAAAACTGGATGCCCTGTCAAAGATAACATTAATTAAATGCCAATTTCACCAGTGCTTTTGTATATCTATGTGTCATTATAATTAATGTGTTTTATGGCTCACCAAAACAGTTTTCTTCAAGTCTACACGTTTTAATAAACTTTGACAACAAATATTACTGTTGTAGAATATCTGAACATACTGCTATTAATGCAGTAGAATGTTGTGTCCCTACTTAATTTACATTAATAATGCCTGTTAGTCAATAACATGGAGAGAATAGATTTGATCCTCTTTTAATTGGAGGCATGTTATGCACTGGAGCTGTGCTAATATCAAAACATCGCTGTTAAGTTTTTATTGTATGGATAAACTGGCTCTGTGTAACAGGTGTCGCCCAAGTGCTGAACAGGCTTGATGGACAACCATTTGATGATGCAGACCAGCGTCTCTTCGAGGTATTACACTTGCTTCTATAGCTTTTCAACATACAGTAGCCTATAACTCCTGCCCTTGAGTATGTCTGCTTTTTTATTCTTTTCTTAGGCGTTTGTGATCTTTTGTGGACTGGGCATCAACAACACCATCATGTATGACCAGGTGAAGAAGTCCTGGGCAAAGCAGTCTGTGGCTTTGGATGTAAGAAAATAACATCCCATTCAATTCCCTGCCTCATATCCCAATTTGGGAATGAAAATAAGCAATTTCTTCCATGTTTTGAACAATAAATCTTTTTATCCGCTTACATTTGCAGAAACATTACTATGCAAACTGTGTAGCTCAGAGTGTTGACTCAAGTTGATTCTGCACTGCTCCTGCTTTATACTTTTTAGTTTCCTTTTTTCGTGCCTGTATGCTCATTGTGTTTATGTTAGCCTCGTGCCCTCCCTCAGATGATTTTTCCCTGTGCGTCCTGTCTGTTCTTCTATTTCATTAGCTATAATGGTATCTTTATTTTCCTTTTCCAGTCAACATATGCTCTGTGCTGAACCATTTACCCAGAAGTCAGTGTAAACAATGGCTGCTGCATGGCTAATATAAAAACTCTTCTTACATATTCTCTCAGGGGTCTTTGTGCTTGGCTCCTTTTTTAGTCTCATATTTCCACAAGAATGTACACATGGAAAGAAAAGTGCTGATCTTTCCTTGTAGATAACCTTCTCACAAAGGTTTTATTGAAAATTAATGAGAGGCAGAGAAAAGCAATCCCTCATCTGCCTTGCAGTATGTAGCCATTCAGCACTAGTCAGCCTTTGCAGTATGTCCTTAGATTACAGCAGGGAGCTTTCAGGTGCATTATAGTAGTTAGCACTACTTGGTTTCAAGATAGGAGAAGCAGAGAGCTGAGAGATAGAGCATTTAAAGGAGAGGCACAGAATGAACTAATATGTAGATGCATTGCTTCTGGCAGCACTGAATAAACATGAGCGTTTATGATCAAATAAGCAACTGCAGGTCTGTGTGAAGTATTTCTCTCAGGAAATGAAGGGAACATGGCGATGGAATCAGGGCTGACATTGCTGCTCTTGTAGATTGTTCTAGGGGTGACTGTTAACTTCCTCATCTGGAAGTGTGCAGTATTTTCAAGCAGTAGCCACAGTTGTGCTTCTCCTAGAGCCCTACTGATTATTTTTAATGATTTGAAAAATACACTGAGTGACACTGTCATTATTTTGCAGGTTCTTTCTTACCATGCCACTTGCTCCAAGACTGAAGTTGACAAATTCAAGGTAACACATATTCAGTATTTCTCTCAGTGCTTACAGTAGTCGGGGGAGTCCGTTTTTTAAACTCTGAGCGCGACACAGATATTAAAGTCACAACTCATGTGAGACGTTGACTGTTCTTTGAGATTCTTGTCCTTTAACCACAGTAACATCGCTGTTAACTCTTTCATGCATGAATTATGACAGCCTCTGTCAGGATTTTTTTCCTATGTGTTTTTGTTGCTCCTTAGGCATGAAAAAGAAAATTAATTTTTATTTAAATACAAATTTTTCAAGGAATTTTTTTTACATGGACAGCATTCGCATAAGATTTCAACTGAAGAAATATGTACTTAAACCAATGAATTATATGATATAGTATGTAAAAACTATATTTTTAATGGTATTAAACTAATGTGGTCACATATTTTAACATGTTCTAATACTGTTTAATGCAACACAAAAACAGCATCCTCAGCTCCACTATCACTGCTGCAAGCATTTGGTGATTCTCCTATTTCTGGCAGCCATTCATCATTACTGCCACTAGTATTATTCTTGCTTGATTGCGATCGAATTTGCTCCACTATCCTGAATGCCTTTATATTACTCACTACACTCAAGCTCTACAAAACATATAAACACTAAATGTTACTCACTTAATGGAACTAATTTGCACAAAATATTCTTTTTGTTAAGAAAACCTGCACGTTTTACATTCTAATATCATAAATCCATTCATTTACATCCAAAAAAGTTATTGCACATGATGCATTTTTAAGAAAAAAAGTCTCAGTAATAGTTAATTGAAATATAGCCAGAGATGTATAATGTCCAGATTAGTGGACAGATGATTAATCGTAATTTCCTCCCAACATACAATCAATACTTCGAAAGTTTAGCAATTGTATTACTCCTTAGTTGTTTCTAGATGTCACCAAATGTTATTTACCTGCAGGGGTCTCCTGTAATTGAAAGAGTGGCAAGATTTACCTGAGCTGCTCAGCATTTCTGATCATCCATTGGCCATCTTGGTTTTGACAAATTTAAGTTGCACTTACAATGAGGGTGGCAGTGTATGTATGGCATGGCACACTAGCGTCCACTGTAGTGGCTGATGTGCAACTAGACCATTAGAACCTCTGCCCATACCAGTAAACAGAGTTGAATAACAGGATAAGTCACAGTCAAAACTTACAATTTTCTTCTGGTGTCTTTATTATCTTTTCTAACCATGGGGTCTTTAACATAGCAATGCACAATTTTAAGTATACATGGAGTTCATAGAAAATGTAAATGTTTTAAGGGAGTAAAATGCATTCAATAAGCACCTGAAAATAGTCCTAACAAATGTGCTGTTTACTCCTGCTCTAGTAAGGTTTGCTTAAATTATATTTCCCAGCGGTTTTAGGAACAAATCTGAACTTTTTTTTACTAAAATGAAGCTGATATAGTCATTTTTAAAGATTTGCATCTGAAGTAGGAAAGAGTAGGCTTGGAGCCGAGTGTCACAGACAGAGTGGGGAAGTGGCGAGAGACAGACTAAATTACTTCATTGGTTTTGGTCTTTTCATGGGATTTGTTGACAGGAAGAAAAAGATAACTCCAGCCTTTTTCCTTTAAACAAACCCTGTAAATCGATACCAACACCATGTTGTTTCTGTTATACAGTATATTTTCATTTTAACAAAATTACAAATGTTGCTAAAAGGCTAACTGCAGCACTGAGTAACTGTGTTCTAACATATTTTTCCACAAAGTATTGGATATGGGATGACGGAGAGTCATTTCTTATTAGTTACATGGAATACTCCCAACAAGTCCTCATACCTCAATGACAAAATGGGTCATCGTCTTAAAAGGACCCAAATGAACATTTTCTGATCTGGTGTTTTCAGGTGAGGACAGTTTTACACATTGCAGTGTACCTCGGAGTGTCTTGTTATTATTGGGTTTGCTCTGGTGGTGCAGGTAGTTGCTGTAATATAATTTCATTGTTTTTCAGATGTATTCTTTAATGTTTAGGCTTTATATATTAACAATATTAAAGTCTTGTTATGATTCCACTAAACCCCTTCATTTAACAAAAGTATGATGCAAGGAAACAGCAGTAGATTTCTCTGATGGCTAAAATGTTCGTGGGAAGGTAAACCTTTACCTCATATCTTTACTTCATATGAGATTTACCTCATAATTCATTTGTTTTGCTCACAGGCCCGTTGATTAAGCTATGCTTTTCTAATTAAACGACAATCCCTTATTAACTTTAATGATAAAGAAAACATCTATGGCAACACAGAGGTATTACGGGCAGCGTGTCTTCTATATTTCATTTTCCAGTTCCTCCAAAGAACAAATATAAATATGGGCCAAGAATTCCCCAATGAAAATAAACTAATTGTGGTATTTGAAATGGATTACTCCAATAAATAGTCAATCATTCTAAATGTATTATTTATAAAGATGAAAATATCTACATTTTTAATTGGCATGACATTTCTGAAATATAGATATGACCTATTTTCCTGCACTTTCATGTGCAGGATTTTCCCCTGTGGCCATTACTGCAAAGTAGGAACCCTGTTTTCCAGTCTGCTCGAATGATCTTTCACACACCCACATCCAGTGCCGCGCTCTGCTTCCTGCCTTTCCCCCTACTTTCTTTCATAACTGCTCTACATATGGAGCCTTGAGTACACTTGACTGGGATTCCACCAGAGTGCAAATGGCAGCGACAAACAAACCTGGCTGACATTTCATAACCCGGGGCTGTGAATTAAGAGAGAGAGAGAGAGAGAGAGAGAGAGAGAGAGAGAGGAGAATACCTGCTGACCTGACAGGCAAACATTTGTGAGGGAAAAAGAGAAACACGGCTGCACTGAAACTATAACACAGATTGGTAAGAGAGCTTTGACTTATTGGAAAGAGACACAAGTAAGAAATGGTCACATTATAAATGTTGACCTGAGGTAGATAAGACATATCTGCTCATTGTGCTCATTGGACCACATCGGAGACAGAAGACATGGATGCTTCAGTATCAGTATGGTTAATTGGAATCACATTTGTTTTTGTTTGAATAATAATATTGAAAAAAAAAACAGTTGACGATTACTACTGCACACCTACGTTTGTCAATGAGCTCTGAAAGTAAACAACAGCGAAATCTTTCGGTAAAGCTTCCTCATTAATCTTAACCCTCTCCGAATGAGTCCTCAGAGTCTTAATTAGCATGTCTCCATATTTCCATGTATCATCTGAAAATGGCACAGCATCCTCTGACCTCTCCAGCCTCTTCTGCTCTGCAAACTCATATTCTCATGTTCTCTTTTCTCCTTAATGTTTTCTCCCGCCATGATGAAACAGGCTGCTAACATTCCTCTGGTTTGCGAGCTGGGCATAGATAAGCTCTCCTTTGACGATTTCTCTCTGGACGTTGATGCCATGATAACAGCTGCTCTGAGAATGTTTATGGAGTTGGGAATGGTGCAGAAATTTAAGATAGACTATGAGGTGAGGCTGCTGACTTTCTTTATCTGTTTTCCTTTGGATACTTGAGTGAATTTGCCCAAAACACTGTCCTCATAACAACTGCTGACCCATGCGCTCATCTCTGTCTCTCTGTATTACCCTCCAGACACTGTGCAGATGGCTGCTGACTGTCAGAAAAAACTACAGAATGGTTCTCTATCACAACTGGAGACATGCCTTCAACGTCTGCCAGTGCATGTTTGCCATGCTTACGGTAAAGATCATGCTGCTATAACTGTAGATCATGAGATAATTTTTAGTCAGAGACACTTAAGGAAGTGACAATTTATAGAAAATGTTCCTTAACAACAAAAGGATTGAGAATTCTTCCTCCCTAAATAAACACATAAAATAGATTTTAGGACATAAGGAGGAAGTTGGCACTGTTGTAAAGTAACTAAGTAGATTTACTCAAGTACTGTACAAAACAGAGATTACCCCACTAAACGTCTCAGATGATTTTCTTTAACGAGGTCATATTATATTTTTTGGCTTTTTCCATCTCCTTTATTGTGTTACAGTATATGTCTTTTTTGTGCATGTAATCAATTTGCAAAGTGAAAAATCCCAAAGTCCTCACAAAGGGAGTTCCCATCTCCCACAGAAAACTCTGCTCTGAACTGCCTGAAAACAGCTTGTTTATTGTCCAGCCTTTTCTTCCGCTTTCTGGTGACGTCACAAGAAAATGTGCGTCAAAGCACTTGCCTAGCAGCAAGACAGACATGCCAAAAACACCGGTGGAAAAACACACTGAGCTGGAGCACACAGTGACAAGACATCCGTCTGCTGTTATCTCCTCTCCCTTCCAAACATTAGCTACGTCCCCATTGTCCCAGTCAATGGACATAAAGTTCTTACTGTGATGTAGAGACAGTGCACAGATAAAACTTTATGAATGAAAGACACACTAGTTAAAAATTAATATCTCACCACTCTGAAACTCTTGACTAAGTACATGTTGCTAAGCTGGTAAAGGGAACATATACAGCTGAAGGAAGCTTTCTCATGACCCGCCCTACTCTGCTTCTGATTGGTTAGTAGTCATTAACTAGGAACTGCGCATGTGCAACTTCCAACAAAGATCTTGTTGAAGTGAGATGCATCACTCCATCGTTTAAACGAAGCTTTCAACACTCAGGGTGAAAAGAGGAGCTGCTGCAATGTGTTTTATGACAAAAAATATGGTGTTTTTTGAAAATGAAACCATGTAAACCTGTTCTGTGACAACACCTAATTAAAATTATGTTAATGAGCATAATATGACCAGTTTAAATAACTGTTTGAGGGTGAAGGAGGTTTAATTATTGAGTATTTTACATATATTTGGGGAAATTACAACTGTCTGGTAAAACTCTGCTGCTCCTCCATCCACAACCCCACAGATGCATTTTTCTTGCAGAACCAGAACTTTTACATTTGATACTTTAAGCACATTAGCCTTATAATGCTTTCACCAATGTGGGATTGCAAATGAAGCACTTTTATTTATAATAGAGTACCTTAACATTGTTGTACTTAAATAAAGGACTGTATCACTTCTTCTACCTCTAAAAGTTGGGTTGGTGGATGGCATGAAGGTATCAGAGGAAAAATAAGACACCTGCATTAATATTATTGGACGTTACTAGTCAGCTGGTTGCCAAGCAGTTGATGAATGAGCCAATGATTGTAAAGCATGAACGTAGCCTGACTTCCATGCTGGTTGAAATCTTGTTATTATTATGTACATGATACATTTCTGTTTGACTTGGGTTGAAATTGATGAGATTCAAATAACGGCTCATTGTACTAATTATACAAACAGCCAACTCTGTGCAGAGCCAAAGCAGAGATATTTGTTTGACTGGAGACCCCAAGAGAATTACTTCATGTGGTTCCAGGACACCTTTACTTTATGAGGTCTTTGGGGCAACACACACACACACCACACATGCGTGTTCTTATACAAACACCACAGTGTAGTTCATTAATCAAGCACAGCATTAAAGCATGGTGTCCCATCTGAATTGTTTATTGGCAGAGGGAAAAGAAATAGTAGTGTGTAAGCTGTTCTGAGCCCCTCCACTCTCATGCCATGTGTTTTAATGAGTGGGCTAAGGGCCGAGCTATCTTTGCCGCTATCCCCACAATGACCTATAGTGACTCACTCAGCACATGGCCTCCAGAACCCATTCATCCGAGCCATAAAGCTCCCTGTGTGACTGTGTTACTGCAGTCCCACAGCTATCAAGAGAGATACTGTTTTTAAGGATGATGCTGCTGTTTCATTTTTATTCAGGCCTCAAAGTTTGATAGAGAAAAGAGAATAATGTGTGTTTGTTTTCTCGTTGGCCTCCTTTCTTCTGCGCCAATCAGACAGCGGGCTTCCAGGAGACTCTTACAGAAGTGGAGATCTTCGCTCTCATTGTAGGTTGTGTGTGCCATGACTTGGACCACAGGGGCACCAACAATGCTTTTCAGGCCAAGTAAGTGTTCCTGCTTTATCTCCCTGTTTCTGCCATACACCCACTCACACACATAAACATGCTCCCTCCTACACACTGTTTATAGTGTGTTTTCCCACCTGCAGCAGTCTGCAGTAGTCCAGCCCAGCTCAGCAAGAGTCAAGTGGCAAGTTGTGTAAGGCTTATATAAGGGTCTGCTCAACGAAGAGATTGTTAACACTGCTGACTCTGAGCACATTTCGATCAGTAGCTAAAATCGCAATTAAATTGCGTGTTTTCACAAAGTTGTTAAAGTGAAGTGAATCTGAAAACAAGATGACAGAAAGACATAGTCATGAGCTGCTGCTGGTTTAAAGGAATTTGGCTTCTAAGATCTTTAAATGCTCAAAATGGCAGTGTTGTGATGGAAAAAAATAGTTTGAGGTTTTTTTAGAATTTGTTTGTTATTTTGAGCTAAATGGTCTGAATTGAAATGACTGTTGACTCAGCTAGTGCTAAATTAGTTTAGGGTGACAGATGACAAAGGAGGTAATGAAGCTCTTGTAGCAAATAAAGCCAATTTTCCCAGGAAATACATATGAACACATCTAAATTGGAGCCTTTAGCTTACTGGCCATGGCAATGTGTTTTATCTTCATCAGAGGGTGCACTGTAGCGGTAGTTAAGGATGTATTGGAAAAAGTAATACAGTTTTAAAAGCATTTATGATTTGTTTGTTTTAGACAGCAACACATGCTGCAAAAAATATGCAAAATTCTGTCATTAAACATCTTAAAATAACCACCTGTACAATGAACATGTACCAGGAAAGTGGCATAGTTTTTTAGTTTTGGTTCAGCCCTCCAACAATTGATTTTAAGTAAGAATTTCAATGACTATAAGGTTCAGTTACTGACTCTTTGCTTTAATTTAGGGTGTTTATGGCCACAGCATAAAAAAGCATAGCATTAATATAATTTTGTAGATAGTCCCCCAATTTAAGGCACAAGAAAATAATTTTTAAAAGTTGACCAAGACCTGTACTGCAGCTATTGTTACCTCTTGATTGTGTCTGTTTGCCTTCAGTCTACCTATGTATTTAAGATCATTGTCTAAAAACTGTACTGAGTAATGAAGTCTGCAAAGACTTCCCCTCAAACAGTTAAAAGTCAGCACTTTTACCTCATAGTCTTTGTTTCATTTAAAATCCAATGTGGTGGAGTACAGAGCCAACATAATGAAAACTTAACACCGCCCTAAAACTTTCTGACTCCACAGTAATTCTAAGAGTAGACAGAAAACTTGACAAAAACTAAACCAAAACTGAACATTTTAAAAACCCAGACAAATCAGCACACTAAAACTACTACACGTGTATTTTTACTGTGGAAATGACAGGAAAACGTAAAACTTCAAAGAAAATAACACATTCAGTGATAAAATATCCTAAAAACTAATGTAATATCTTAAACTTTAAAACCTGCATGCCTCACCTTCAATACACCAACCTCATGAGTATTTTTCTCCACATTAAACGATGATCATATTATATGTTGAACAAATGAAGTTCAGCTGCACTTAAGGTTATGGCTCTCCAGCTTCTTTTATTATTGAGCCATAAGCTGGCGACAAGAGTGAAATGGTGAGGGAATTACAACAGACTCAACAGCAGACTTTGTTTCTTAGTATGTGTTCTATGCTGATTATGTTATCCCTCTTCTTGATCACTGTGTGTGTGTGTGTGTGTGTGTGTATGTGTGTGTGTCAGGACGGGTTCAGCACTTGCTCTGCTTTATGGGACCTCTGCTACACTGGAGCACCACCACTTCAACCATGCTGTTATGATCCTTCAGAGCGAGGTGCACTATGTTCCAATATCAGCTGCAATGCAGTTACAATAAAGGTTCTGCTAATACCTCCCGCTGAATGTTGTACTCAAAACATTCAATTGCATGCCAGACCGATTCAAACATCCTCTACAACTAACTCTGAACTCTGTAACACCCTTCCTCCCTTTGAGACACCATGTATTTAAGGTTGTTTACTCTGCTGTGTTTTGGACTTTATTAGCCTACCCTCATTAATATTAAAGGCGTGGACAAATTAGTAGAAACACTTGTCAGTAGGCTATATTGCAACACAATACAACAGCACCACAAACTGCAGTCTCCAAAATGATCATCAGCACCTCTTTAAAATTAAACTGAAACTGAACATTACAAATTTCATGAAAAGCAGGAAAAGCACAAGTGAAACTAATTTCATTAACAATGGTTCAATTCCATCAAGTGTAAGCCCACTGAGCTAGTGAGTTAGCTTGACCTGCTATGATATGCCAACATCTCTGCTGTGAAAAACTTCTATCGTCCTGCAGGTAGAATGGTGAGTGGCAGAAGATTAATGTCATGTCCTTCAAGGGATAGTTTAGCATTTTGGGGAAACACACCTATTTGCTTTTCTGGAGAGAGTTAGCTGAGGAGATCAATTCAACTCTCACTTGTGTACAGTTATCTTAGCTTAGCATAAAGACTAGAAACAGGGGGAAACAGCTAGCTTGGTGCTGTCCAGAGGTCCCAACATATTCAAAGCTAATTAATTGAGTTATTTCTGTTTTGTTTCAGCTGAATAGAAACAGAAGTGTAAAATTAACATAGTTAAAGTTAGTGAGGGGGTGGGGCTAGGACACTTTCTTGTCCGGGCACGGTGACTTTCTAGAGTCCTGTCATCACCACAAGGTTGGCGAGCAGCCATCAGAGACTCCAGGAGTGAGCCAGGCTAGCTGTTTTCTCCAGTTTCCAGTCTTGCAGTATATGTGATGGTAGATATACTCTGAACAAAATAATAAATGTAACACTTTTGTTTTTGCCCCAATCATCATGAGCTGAACTCAAAGATCTATGACTTTCTCTATGCACACAAAAGGCCTATTGCTCTCAAATATTGTTCACAAATCTGTCAAAATCTATGTTAGTGAGCACTTCTCCTTTGCCGAGATAATTCATCCACCTCACAGGTGTGGCATATCAAGATTCTGATCAGACTTCAATGATATTGCAGGTGTACGTCAGGCTGGCTACAATAAAAGGCCACTCAAGAAAGGCCACACAAAATGTACAGTTTCACTGTGTTGGGGGGGGGGGATCCAAAAAACAGTCAGTATCTGGTGTGACAACTATTTGCCTCACGTAGTGCAACACATCTCCTTTGCTTAGAGTTGATCAGGTTTTTGATTGTGGCCTGTGGAATGTTGGTCCATTCTTCTTGGCCGTGCGAAGTTGCAGTCAGTTCGAGATCCTGATGAGGACGACGAGCATGCATGCAGATAAGCTTCCTTGGGACGGTTCCTGGCAGTTTGCGCAGAAATTCTTTGGTTATGCAAACCGATTGTTGCAGCAGCTTTCCGGGTGGCTGGTCTCAGACAATGTTGGAGGTGAAGATGCTGGATGTGGAAATCCTGGGCTGGTGTGGTTACACATGGTCTGCGGTTGTGAGGCCGGTTGGATGCCACACTGCCAAATTCTCTGAAACGGCTTTGGAGACGGCTTATGGTAGAGAAATGAACATTCAATTCACGGGCAACAGCTCTGGTGGACATTCCTGCAGTCAGCATGCCAATTGCACACTCCCTCAAAACTTGCAACATCTGTGGAATTGTGCTGTGGGTTGAAACTGCACAGTGGCCTTTTATTGTGGCCAGCCTAAGGCACACCTGTGCACTACCCATGCTGTCTGATCAGCATCTTGATATGCCACACCTGTGAGGTGGATGGATTATCTCAGCAAAGGACAAGATACTAACACAGATTTTGACAGATTTGTGAACAATATTTGAGAGAAATAGGCCTTTTGTGTACATAGAGAAAGTCTTAGATCTTTGAGTTCAGCTCATGATGATTGGGGACAAAAACAAAAGTGTTGTGTTTATAATTTTGTTCAGTGTATATTTAACAGACAGACGTGAGTGTGGTGTTGATCTTGTCATCTAACTCAGCAAGCAAATAACAGTACATCCCAGAATGTCAAAATATTCCTTTGAAGTAATGTAACTTCTACCTAAGATGCCGTGATTGTATGTGAGCGAGTAAACAAATAGCTCATACCACCCTCAAATCAATGTAATTACAGAGGTGATAGATTTTGTGGTAACTGGTTGAGAGAGGCTTTTTACCAGGTGACTGGGTTTGCATGAAGTTGTAATTAAAGACGTTTTGAGGGAGCAGCTGAGCTAAGCCCCTGGCTTAGCAGGGTATGTTCCAGTGGCTTCATTATCATGGTGCTGACAACACAGTAAGCTGACAAATGTTTGCTTGGAATATCATAATGGATTCTGTTGATACTGAGGTTGAACTACCGCTGGCCCATTAGCATATAAATGAATAGTGTGGCTAATTCAAGTAGAAGAGAAAGCTCACGATTTGATCCACCAGCCCGCATGACCCATTCATTTAAAATGTAAACTTTTAAACGTCACTCACTCCCTTTGTATCTCTCTTCCTCTCGTCATTCTCACTTCCTATTTTACTCGCCTTTCTCCTTCATCCGCTCCAGTTGTGACAGAATGAGAGAAGTGTTTTGTGTCTCTGTTGTTAATGTACTTCAATATTTGATGGGAACACATGAGCTCATGAAGGGAATCATGGGCGCACTGAGACTGTGTTCAGACCTGTGTTCTGCAGGTTATTGTCATCCTCTCATTCTGGTCCTACATCTTCTATTTTCTCTACAGATAGACCTCTACCTCAGTTCAAACCATCCTCTAGAGCAGGTTGCTTAAGTGGTGAATGAATTTATAATACATGATGGGGAGAGGCGTGTCTTAATGATAGAAAGCCTCAAGCTTACTTATTAAGAGCTACTGACTTCCCTCCTGCCCCTTCAGAGATCCATTCATGTTTATTACCATTAGGTTTTAGGTGTGCAAAAAAGCCTTTTTAATGAAAGGGTTTTTGACATGTCAGTAGGAAAAGCAAAACCAGGGAGAGGGGTTCACTTCTTTCTATATACAGTTTACACTGTGGTTTTCAGTAAATTGAGATTGAGACACTTATAAATCATTGACATTTTCCTTTATCACAAACAGGTGTGTATTTAATATTTCTTCTTTATATATCTATTAATTGTGACACATTGCATTGTGAGATTGGTATCAGAAAGTAGTGTACTTGCCATAAACTCTTTTTGTCATTCCTTTGGGTGAATCTTTAAGGGCAGTTAATAGAAGTAGAAAGTAAATATTAGACTCTGTACTGGGTGCTTACTGGCTCGCTGTCACATTGTCATGACTTACTGGGACACTTGAATAGAACAGAGCCACCGTTAATGTTAATAGTAACACATGTGCTTTTCAGTATTACTATTTGAAGTTTTTTTCTTTTTGAGTATTTGAATCACTGAAAAAATGGAGATATGGGCAACAATTGAGAGATCTTAAATCAGGCTTGATAGTTTACACTTTATACAAACCCTTTAACAACATTCAACAATGAAAAACAATGTTTTTTAACCTTTGCTCATCAAAGTAGCAGAGACTGAATATTTTAAAATATTCAATATGTTAAATAATCCATTTCTTTCAGATTCCACACTAACATCTTGTCAGCTTTTATTTGCATGTCTGTCAACAAATCCAGTGATCTGTGATAAGATCATTGGATTTAATTTAGGCTTTTTGTGTGCATTTTGTTAGAAACGCTTTATGTTTTCTTTGTGTGTCTCCACAGGGTCACAATATCTTCTCCAACCTGTCGTCCACAGAGTACAGTGACCTCATGCAGCTGCTGAAACAGTCGATTCTGGCAACAGACCTCACACTTTACTTTGAGTATGTTCTGCTAAACACCGCCCTGCTGATTAAACTGTTAAATCTCCGCAGAGCTTGGCTGACTCCAGTGTACTAACTCATTTACAATGAAGCGAACAGAGTCTGTGTCTGGACAGAGGTTTACTATAGTACTTCTTTTAGGTGATACCGCCCCCTTGTGGATTTTATGTAATTTACACCTGCATATACTGATGTCTTGCTTCCCTTCAGGAACAGAAACACTTTCTTTGAGCTGGTCAACAAAGGAGAGTACAACTGGAATGTGAAGGCTCATAGAGACATGTGCAGGTAATGCCCTGCACACAGAAAAATGCTGTCTTTGCATCCCTGGAAATCTTTAATATCATAAATGCTAAAGCCATCTCATTCCTCTCAGATCCATGATGATGACAGCGTGTGATCTTGGTGCCGTCACTAAACCTTGGGAAATATCACGCAAGGTGAGAAATACAGGATGAACTCTCTTCATGTGTTACAAAACCATCCACCTAGAGCTGAAACAACTGGCTAGTTAATCGATAGCTGATTGACAGGAAAAAAAATCAGCAACTATTTTGATAATAAAAAATCCTTTTTAAAGCAAAAACGACAAACATTCCCTAATTCCAACATCTATATTGTAGCGATTTTCTGCTTTTCCTTATCTTATGTGATTGTAAACTAAATATCTTCAGGTTTTGGGGTGTTGGTCTGACAAATAAAGCAATTTCTTATCATCACCTTAGGCTTGAGGAAATAGTGACAGATATTTTCCACAATTTTCTTACATTTTGTAGACCAAATGGTTAACTAATACATTGAAAAAATAATTGCCATTAATCCGTAGTGGATAATCCTTAATTGCAGCCCTACATTCATTTTTTCTGTAATTCCAGGTGGCAGAGCTGGTGACCAGCGAATTCTTTGAGCAGGGTGACAGAGAGAGATCGGAGCTGAAGCTCACGCCCTCAGTAAGTACATGGAAGTATCCCCTTTTCACCTCTGTGACCTCCATGATGCTGAAGATACATTTTCTCCACAGTTCCAAAAACATACTAACTGTGTAGTAAACACGAGAGCTTGCGTGTCGTAGTGTGGGAAAAGTGAATTGTCAGCTCGACCCCTCCTATGCCTCGCTGCTGTGCCAAGATCAAACTGTGGACCGTGTAACAATCATTCTTTAAAAAAAACTCCTCCTACACAGGATTCAAAGCAAACCCTGACCTTTCTATTTATTCAGCTGTAAACACAAGACATTCTGTATTGTACTGCGTATTGGAGCTCAACTAGCCTCGACTGGCTGATAGTTGAGATGATAAATTGTCTCATACAGATGTAAAAACAACATAATAAGAGAATAAGGAAAAGACTTTGCTCCTAATGGAGATGTTGTCTTAATTCATAATGTATTCATACTGTCCTCAAAGCCACAGCAACACATCAGAGGAGTACTGTGTGTTTGATTGAGGAGCTTTGAAGACTAAACTGTGTTGCAAGTTCTTAAAGGGGAAAAACCAACAGCTTTCTGTGTGCAATTAATGGCTGTTGAGTAATCGAGCCAGGCCACATTGCCTCCACTCTGAAATAACTAATGCAGTAGCCTCAGGTCTGCCGCTTGTGTCAAACCTTTACCGCTCTGTGTGTGGGTGTTGGAAATTAAATATTAACTTCCAAGTCGTAGCCCAGTAACTATCTCTGAAGCACAGCCTCAGTGGAGCCTCTTAAGTTCAGGCTGCAGAAGAATGAGGTAGAAAAGAAACTGAAACATGAATTAAACGCAGTCAGTCTTAAGAGCTGAGGAGAGAATTATCTTTAACTAAAGCAGTAAGAGCAGCACTTTAGGGACTGTGGAGAAAGCCTGACCTATAGTAGCCTTATAGTAAACAGAATCACATTTCTTTGTTTCTCCACTGTGAGCACAAATGTAGGTGTGAATGAATTCTAACTTTTGCTGTTTCAGGCCATCTTTGATCGAAACAGGAAGGATGAGTTGCCTGGGCTTCAGCTGGAGTGGATTGATGGAATTTGTGCTCCGCTGTATGAGGTAACGCTCAAAGCTTCACCGCTCTCTGGCCTTCATTGTGTCGCGCTTGTCATACAAACACACACACACACACACATATCCGCCTCTGACAGTATTTGCTGTCCTTCCTCAGCTATTGTCCCCCAATGACGCCAGCAATGAAACTGTCACTAACAGCTATTCAACTTTCTTTGCAGTGGCAGATTTCACTCTGAAAGAGAAATGCCTTTTTTCTCCTTGTTTTTGTTGAAAGCTCTGACACAACTTCAAGGTTGCATCCTGTTCTTTTGAGAACAGCAGAATGAGTGTGCACTTTCTGACTGCAAGAAAAAGCTCAGAGGCGGTGGGGTGTGTGAATAGAGCTGTGATGGTAGTCGGGTTAAGTCCCCTCAGTAAGACAGTGTGCTTTGGGCTTTATTGCTTTGTGATAAAATAAGCAATGGCTGACTCTTGACAGTTTGGCTAACACGCGGATAGAGAGGCTGATTTAATGCAGGATCCCAGCTGAGCAAATGTTGGGGTAAGAGTTAGAGCTAGTGCTCCTCTTCAGGAAATTCATGGAAATCTATACTGTGTTCTCGCCTGTATAGTAATGTGTGTGCGTGTGTTTCTGAGTGACGTCAAGAGAGACTCACCTGCCCCTCCCACTGTCGGCAGCAGCGGCTGTGTGGGAGAAAGACGCAGGCTGACTTACTGAGGAGATCAGGTCTGTTAAGAGATGAGGCGTGTTGAAGGTAAATTCATGAAAGCAAACAAATCAGACGGAGGAGAGTCTTGAAAGGAGTCAAGGATAAAAAAGTTCATTCTTACAGCACCGGGTGATTTTCTGCTGCTTTTGTGCTGTGAAACCACAAAGCAAGACCTCCTTCCTTTTTACTGTCATATTAAACACATTACTCTTAGTCATCGTGAGTAGACAACAAACGATATATCATCTTCACATCTATTGAATTATCCCAGGATCAGTGTTGAAAGTTAGAGCAGACTAATCTTCTGGTTTCTCCATTGTTACTAGCTGTGTAGTGTTGATAAAAAAGCATCAAAGCGGCGTGTGTTGTCTGTGTGGGGTGTTGGGGGTTGGGGGTCTCAACACTGCCTCATGTACAGGCCAATGTTTGGAGAATGCAGATATGGAGCTCACGATCATGCTGCTGCCAATTAAATTTGCAAGGGGGAGAACAGAGGAAGTACAGAGGCGGCAGGGTTTTTGTCCGTGGGCGGAAGAGATCTCGTTCTTGATCTCACTGATCTCCTTCTCCTGGTGGTGGCTCACTACTTTGTGGAATATTAATCCCCCATTATATAACCTTCCATCTTTCTACCCCACCACATGACAGTCTCTCTCTTTGCCTTCTTCTTCTGAGTCTACCTCAGTGGAATAATGATGACAGTGTCTCACGGTGGATTTATACTGCGGAGAAGGAGAGAAATTATTCTCCATTAGAAAATGATCTTCTTTTAACCCACAGATGAGACAAATCCATAAACATGAAAGCAGTCAATGCACTCTGTTTCCTGTAGTTTTTGAAAAGTACAGCTGTATGTAGGCCACATGTCATCACAGTGTGATGTTTTTTTCAACACACACTTATTTAGCTCATCAGCCTCTGCAACAATTATTTTCATGCAAATAACTTTCACTATAAATTGTTTGGTCTATGAAATAAATATAGAACTTCATCTTTATCCATAAAAGGACCTTGTTCTGGCCACATACAACATGGAGGTTATTAATTTTGTTTATTTCAAATATATGTAAGATAGAAACATCCGGCAAGAAATAGTAATTAAAACAAATCAAAATGATTAACAAAGACAGACTTACAATGAATTAGATAATATATCACTGTTGTATCATTTGTTCCCATTGGACTGTTAAATGACATCATTTCGTGTCTAACATAAAACCACCCCCTGAAATAAAGCATCTAAAAAGTAATAACAATAAATACACAAGTAAATATACTGTAACAAATGTCAAAATACTGACAAATACTAATTTACTAAAGCCAAACTTGATGTCTTCAAATAGTTTGTATTGTCCGATCAACAGTCCAAAACCCCCAAATTATTGATTTATAAACACAAAAAAGCAGTAGATCCCTCTGTTTGAGAAGCTGGAACCAGTTAAAATGTTTGGCCAAAAGTACTTTATTATTATTCCATCATCAAAATAGCTGTTGATTCAGTTAATCAACTTATATTTCAGCACCACATTGCCTTACAATCCACACACCACATATAAAAAGCCAAATACATAATTGAGGCAGTCTGACTCCGTAAACAGGCATTGACTGTATCTCAAATCACGAAAATGGAAATCCATATTGTCTCCAAGGTCGCCACGGCATCACAGGTAGACAGCTTCATAATTAGCGGCACACGTATTCCAGCAATTACAATATTATGAATTATTGAGTCACACGCAGCTTTTAAAAACACCCTTCAGGACACACTATGAATTCCTAATGAACAAAAGTGGGCAGACAGCTGTTTTTCTAAACAAAGAAAATAGTCTTGATGTCTGAACTTGGCCACGTTATAGAGCTTTGCCCCTGTCGACCACCCACACAAGTGTTCATATGAATTAGTGAATACACCCTCTGAATATAGATGCATCTCCAATCACCCGCTTGCATTTAAAGTTCAGTTAATTGGCAGCCGTGCTTAGTTGTGTTTTCCCCAATTGTAACAACAGATTTGATTTCCCTTTCATACATACAATCCCTTGTGTAGGTGTACTCAGTTACCTACCTATTTGTTTCATTCATTTTTATAATGGCTACCCGGATATGTGTGTGTGTGTGTGTGTGTGTGTGTGTGTGTGTGTGTGTGTGTGTGAATAAATGGACGTTTTCATTGTTTTGTATGTGGGACCATTGCCCACATGTTATATTTCCATATGAAATGAGGTTATGGAAACAATAACTAATTACAGACTGCCCTGGAAATCCAATACACATAGCATGGGGAACAAAATCTCCCTGTCTCTCAGGTAATTTATTAAAATGGCGGATGGCAGCTTTGTCTACACTGCCACTTACAGTTCAACACAAAGGTAACTTATCACAGTCATACATGTGCTTCTAATCTTTAAAGAGCAGCCATTTCACTGCCTTAAACTATCACACTGCTGGATGTTGTTATTGTAGCAAGGTGTTCTCTGTATTGTTTCATTTGTGTTGCCCATATAGTGCATTCGATGAATAATGCGCCGCTTTTCTAGCCCCAGTCTGTTCCTCTCATGTATTATCACTACATTGTAGTCACAGAGCAAAGGACAAAAATAAATACCCATCTTTGAAAAACATAGATCGTTTTAACCAAACTCATTGTTCGGATGGGATTTCCAGATTCCTCAATGACTCTACTAACCGTCTGGATGGAAAATGATTCTGTTTGACGCATGATAACAAAGATTTTTAACCCCTTTCTCAAGTTGCAACTCTATTTCCTAATACAGGTAGCTGGAGATGTGATATATGTACAAAACAGGCAACATATTAAAATGGTATTTTGTATGAAAATATAAAATATTGTGAAAAAACTGTCTGAGGCGAAGATCAAAGCCGGCATATAAATACATGTATAAATATGTTAGTATAAAGACACAAATTTGCCCATTTTCTCGTTGGAAATAGGTAAATTTCAAAATATTACTGTTTACAAAAGCAAAGTTTGTGGGCAATAATGGCCATTTTCTATACTTTTGAGGCATAAGTAATTTGGAAATAACACTTACTACCAGGAACGAACAAAACATTGCGTTATATAGTGTAACAAAATGCTTCAATTTGGAGATATGCCATGGCTACCATCTTTGTTTAAATTAGGAAAAAGTCTTTTTTTATAGAAAAGTCTGTAAATATATAATAATATAAGTGTTTTTAAACATGGGGAACATGGTAAACATACCTGCTAAGCATTAGCGTGATAGCACTGCTGCCGTCAGCATGTTAGCAGGCTAATGTTAGCCTTTAGCTCAAAGCACTGCTGTCTCAAAGTACAGCCTCACAGAGCTGCTAGAATGGACATAACGTTAGACTCTTGTAAAACATCACCAGGTATGTTTATGAAAAACAAATACTGAGCTGTGTGACTCCAGTGAAATTGTAACACAATTTGTTGTACAAACCAGATGATGATGATGGTATCCCCCCCCTCTCTCTCCCTCTCTCCATCTCTCTAGACTCTGGTCAAGTTAAATCCCAAACTTCAGCCGATGCTTGACATGATCAAAGCCAACAGGGCCAAATGGGAGGAACTGAACAAGAAGAGACAACGTGGCCAGAGTGTTTCTCCACCCACAAGCCCCTGCAGTGGCGACAGCACAGAAACAAGTGGCTGCGCTGTGGCCAAAACGGGCTGCACACCCTGCTGTAGCGGTGATGCTGATGGCACACCTTCTGAACCTGTTAGTTAGCTTCTGATGCCACCTCCGAGCTGATCTCTTAGGCTTATTTCCTCTTACATGCAGCCTGCAACAGAGGCAGTGCAGTGCATGCGGAGGGTCTTGGGCTCTGCTCCTCTTCGCTTTCGCTACTAGAGATGAGCTTTAGACTTGAGTGTGGCGCAATCATAGAGGTTTTTCTGCTCCCTTCAGTCTTCCTGCGCTGAGGGCTGACAGAACTGTGTTTGGCAAGCTTGTTGGAGCAGCTACAAATCAGCTATGTCAGAAAGGAAACTCAAACCACTGTGTCAACATGTCAACCAGTGAGTTAACACTGACTATTCTGGGCATCGCACAGATTTTCAGCACAACAAGGCATGGAGAATATTGGAGAGGAATGTTTGTTGCTGTGGTTTGTTTTGCTCTTGGTAACGTTACCTCCTCGTTGCTCGCATTTTGTCCTGGGTAACAGAGATATTTTTTGTAAATCTGTACATATGCTATTGGGTTATTTATAAGTGCTGTTTAAAAACAACCTGTACACACTGGATTGTGATGTGGCTGTAGAGTTTCTGAAGTAAAAGGGGTGCAGGAACAGCAGGACCTGTGACAGCGCTTGCAATGCAAATTGAGTGCCCCGCTCCTACCCTTCCTGTGCCTTGTTTTCAAATTCTAATGAAAAATGCATGGCCTCCTCATTCTTAGATAGTAAGGAAATCCATGTTAACCATGACATATTTTTGCCATAATTTGTAAAACCAATGACTGCAGTTATGTCTTGACCCCAAGCATTAACATTACATAAATATATATAAAAAAATATTTTGCTCAATTTTATATATGCAGGATCGCACTTGTCACACACAACACACACACACACACAATGTGCCTTGATGACGTTGTTCTGATATCACATTCATTTCTGAAGAAAAGGTCCTTTCATCTACTAATATATCACTAACTGCTGAAACATAAAGCAATGTAATGTTATTTAATATAAACAATATCATGTTATTTAATGTAAACTCACTAAACTACATTTAGTTTGAAATTACACTTACAGGCGAAAAGTTAGATGATGAGACTGCTCTCACATCTGTCTTATAAATATGAGGCTATAGCCAGCTGACAGTTAGCTTAGCTTAGCACAAAGACTGGCAAAAGGGAGAAACTGCTAGCCTGAGTCCATCTAAAGGTAATCTGCTAGCAGAGCTACAGCTCATTGTAACATTATAATGACTTTATAATAATGTTTGTTTAAACTGAAAAAATCCTACGTGTACTGCTGTGTCAGACTATTCCTTAGCTAGAAAGACCGGTAACTTTCTACCATTTCGATGTTAGCCAGGAAACTCGTCTGAGACAAGATACAGTCTGACACATACCCACCCCAACAGACACCAAATTGCCTTTTTACTCTTTGGTTTCTGTACAGATAAGATAAATGGCATATAATGTGTTAGTTTGTGAACTTCAGAGGTGTTGGTAGATGGATTTCGTTACCTTTGGATAGATTCATGCTAGACGTTTCCCTGTGTCCTGTCTTGCGCTAAGCTACGCTAACCAGTGCCTGGCTGTAGCTTTACTTAAAAGTGCTGTAGAATGGAAAACTGTATTTACCTTGGCATAGTTAAATTTAAAAAAAAGTTCAGTACATGGAACTGACAGACCCTGAGCCTCAGTCGTCAGTTTCCTCCTTCACATGTAAATCTTGCGCATGCAAAATACCCCGGAAAAGCAGGCGAACGCCACTAAATGCCAGATGTGACATACCATCTGGGATCAATAATATTTACGCCCCCAAAATTGACATATACCATCCCACGTAACAGAGAAGCGGTCATATGAGCTCATCGAGCTAGAGCTGGATGTCGTTAAGGATGTCTCAAAGACAAGTTCTTTTACGGTTATGAAGGAAAGGTAAATATTTTCTGATTTTCCCTCTGATGTTCTTTGGCTGCTTTGCCTCAACTCTCTGTGATTTATGAAGTTTGTTGATGGACAGATAGCTTTACTTGTTGCTAACACTAGAGTAACCGCTAGCTGCTGCTAACAGTAGCTTCTGTTGTCAGCTGGCTGTGAAAGCAGTGGTCCTCAGCTTAAGTACTGATGTTAAACCCCGGAGCACCAAGCTCCCAGTCCAGGCTGAAAAACCAATAGGACGGTTAACGGCATGGCTAACTGAGTAGCTAGCAGCAGCTGCTGATAGCAGTAGTTAGTGGCTAAAATAACTGGTAACATAAAAACTCTGTACATCACTAAAAGTAGAGGCAGAGAAGCCGGAAGACATCAGAAGGAACAGACAATATTTCCTCCATCAACTCTAATCCAGTTTTACCAAAACCAGTGAATAAAGATATAAAGTTTATGTACAATACTGTACTGTAATCAGCAGGCCTAGCCTTGTATAACAGGCCTTGATTCCTGTGCAGCTATTTCCAGCCCCTCTGCTGTGTTTGTAGAAGTTTGCCAATCAGATGCAAGTGGGCTTTTAGGGAGGGTGGCCTTAAAGAGACAGGAGCTAAAACGGAGTGTTAGTGTGACGGAGGGTGAGGAGGTGTTTTTGAACATTAAAGCATGTAAACATTTTCTAGTAGAAACCCTAAAAGCAACTATGAACCTGCAAATAAGTATTGTACGGCACCTTTTAAGGGAAAAATATGAGAGTGTTATCCTCTGATCTACCTTGCCGTCAGACAGGAAATGAGCATATTTCCTAAAATGTTGGACTTTTGCTTTAAACAAAATTTTGGCCTTTTCTCAAAGCTCACAAATGCTACTCAAACAACTTTTACAATTTCCAAAAGAAGACTGAGACACTGAAACTTACAGTACTGAAGTGCCCATGCAGTCACAATCTGTTATTTTGACATTATTATTATTATTATTATTATTATTATTATTATTATTATTATTATTATTATTATCATAAGTATTTGGGGTGGGGGGTATCGGGGGGGGGGGCATCCTTATGAACTGTGTTGTAGCTTTGTTAATTGGAGTTTAAAATGTGACTGTGCACATTGTGTGGCATGGATCTGTGTGCTCTACTGTATTTTAAATGAAGAGCTGAATTGAAGTCGACCAGGAAATTTGAATTGCATGTTTTATGCAGTATTAAATTCAACCACTTGCTAAGGATGTAGCAAACATGTGAGCCAACAAATACCTCGTATTTTGAGTAAACACATCTCATCGGAAATGCATGATTTAAATTCTATTGCATCATGTTATGTGAATTATGAATATTGCTGTTCTATTTTTCTATTAGGTCTCCAAATGTGGCCAACTTCAACTTGTCTTTTTTGCAATGTATCCTGCTTCTTGTATTTCTTCTTTCGTCTCCCTGTTTGGGTTCATTTACAGCGGGCTAAACTGAAAGAAACGTAAGGCATGAAAAGGCAAATGTGCAATGTTTCTGTTCAGAGTTTAAATAAAAATATGCTGCTACATGTCTTCTGGTTTATTCTTATACAAAAGTACACTTTTCGAACACTACTCAAGTACAAATTTGAGATACTTGTATTTTAACTGATTATTTCCATGTAATGCTACTCTGAACTTATATTCCACTAAAGTTTAGAGGGGAACATTGTACTTCTTTCTCCACCACAAAATATAATGAATTGTTATAGATTAAACTACCTAACAGTAGATTGTTGAAATTAGCCCCACTTTTATGATAGTAAAATGCTTCTTACACTTAATTGCATCAGTAATAACATTCTAATAATAATGGAAAAGCACCATTTTTCTGCATTTTAAGTACTTTTACTTTACATTTTACTATACCTTTATTTAAATGACACTTTAAATGCAGGCCTTGTTATGGACTATGTCTATATTCCAGTATTGCTACCCTTACTTTAGTGAAAGACCTGAATACCTTCACCATGTATTCAGCCTCACAGTATTGTACAGGATTTCTCCCAGTGCAGTGCTGACCTCATGTGGACAAATGTATTTTTACACATGAAATATGTCTCAATGAAACACTGCAGGAATACGCACATCTCATTGAGATAAAACTAACGAACAGAAATTGCATGACGCAGACCGGTTAGATTCATCTCACTTCGACAGTTACATTGATCAGAAATAAAGTCTTAATCCTAGATATCTTTATATCCGGTGTATTCATTCACACAATACTCAGCATAAAACTACAGTGTGATATAGCTGCAGTGTATTTCATCTCCAAGGCTGAGCTCTATTGCTGTTGATAGCTGGCGGTGACGTCAGTAAGCAGTGTGTGGGAAGCTGTGTGGGTGAAGATGACTCCCAAATGAGACGGAGTGTGTAGATTTTTTTTCCTGTCAGGGCGCAAAAGGCAGACTCTGTTAAACCTATTTGTACTGGATTACCTTGAGCAAATCCTGCTCCTACTGACCCTCCTAGCGCCGTCTTGAAAGCATAAACAAAGGCGATGATGTATGAGTTGATGATGATTTCTGTTGTATTTGCCAAAAGAAAAAACTGGAATGTTTTAGTTCAATTTATTGCACAAATAGCATTGACAAACTGTACTTGGATGTTACAACGGTGTTAAGAGGGAAATAACAAAAAAGGTGTATCCATAACATTCACAAGCTCTGTCACATTTTTGACAGAGGTAAAATGTCACAGGATGGGTCCCTAATAAGTCCTTTTATTTGGGGAAAATGTTAATTAAAAGGACATGGTGGTCCAGGAAAATGTGATGCACAGATCAGGAGAAAAAAAAGGCAAGATTCCTCAGAAAATAGCTCTTTTTAAGCTTAACTTTGCTTCAGAATCGATGGTTAACAGTGACAAATGGTACAAGTTTGGTATCTAATTGTAGTAGATTACAGTATTCCATTCAAAAAACCTTTACACAGTACATATACACCAAGGAGGTTAAGTACTTCAGAATGAATTTCTGGGTAACACCAATTGTATGGAACAAAAATAATTCAAGAAGATCTCAAACATAAGAAACATAAAGTAACTGTGTTTAATATAAAGTTGTAGCATTTAACAGTCACAAATGTCTACAGCTCTCAGAAGGGTTATCTTTGCATATGCTGATTAAAAAAAATGCAATTTAGCTGTGCATGAAGTTACTAAATGTGCGTGAAGGTAGTGGGCTACACAGTCAAACATTTTTACAGTATGTTGCATGATCTGATCTGATGTGTTGAGTCTTTGGTACGACGTGAGCACCCGAGATCCAGAGGCCTAAAAATTTGAGTATGCGGTCACACTGAAGCAGGATGCATGATCAGACAAAATAAACACACACACAAGGTCCAAAAAAAGTTTCTTATGGCAATAGGTCAGTACAACAAAAGGCATGAGGGTGAGGAAGATGAACTAGAGACACAGAAAACATCATGTCCAAGTTAATTTTGCTCCACAAAGGGACTCACTGCACACCAGCGGCGTGTATAGTAGGAGTAGGGGACGGCAGACAAAAGCTTTAGAAAGGCACAGAGCTTTAGAAAGCGCATTCATCTTGAACTTACCACTAAAGGAGTGCCATATACACACACACACACACAGACACACACACACACACACACAGAGGAAAAGTAAAAAACAGATGACTTAACCACGTTGGCAAGGATATTTCAGAAATGGTTAGACATAAGCAAATATGACAAAATCAATGTTTTGTTGCATCATGTCTGGTTGCATCGTGGCTGTAGAGGTCATGACCCAACAGCAAACGTCAGTGTCACCATGAATGACAATGATTGTTACAGCATATTAAATGCAATGTAAAAGGTTTAGGTAAATCAAAAAATGGCACCGAATGACACTTTAGATGAAAGAGACAAGATTCGCTGTTCGATTTTTAATTTTATAGTATCTATTAATCCAAAATGCACAAGATGCTTTTTGAAAAAGGGTTGAAGTAAAGAGGGACAGGAACGGGATATTAAAGGAGGTTCCTGTTGCCGAAGATGTTATTGGGGTCCACGTAGTCCTTGACAGACTTGAGCATCCCCATGCCGACATTGGAGACGGTCTCTCTCATCCACTCCTTCCGAAGTTTCCCCACTGAATGACAGGAGAGAGAAAATAAATAAACAAATAAACTCAAGGAAGAGGACCGAGGGGGAGAAATAGAGGAATCGGCACGGCTGATTGCTCAGCAGGCTGCTGGGAGCCAATCAATCTTGTGAGAGTGAGTGAATAAACAGAGGGTGATAAATGCTTTTATTCAGAGAGGAGAAATGTTTTGCATGGCATGATTTATGGAGCTCAGCAGACTATCAAACTCATTAGGCTCTGTGTGTTCCCAGAGGAGGGGCCGGCTGGCGGCTGAAGAGGGCCGTCCCCGGCTCCCTCACTCTTTGAGCCACCACTCCCCTCCATTTCCCTCCCTCCAGAGTCACTGGAGCGTTTTCTCTGTGTGTGTTTCGGTCTCATTGTGCACACGAGCGCGCTCCTCCAGCTGACCTGCGAGGCTGTTGTGCTTGCTTGTCCTGAATGCTGCTCTGAGCCCTCTGACACTGGCCTGATCACCAACAGGGTGCCAAAGCCAACCGAGGAGTACCACACAATGGTCCTCTGTCAGTGAGACTTTGGCGCTCTTCACCCTCCCTCCTCCTCCTTCTCCTACCCCAAACCCCTAACCTGAGGAGTGAGAGCGGCTGTGGCACGAAGCCTAGTGAGGGTGCCCATTGCTTCACCAGCTGTCCAGTCGGACATACTCCACAGCTTCTGTACCCGACAGGTTCTTAGCGGAGAGTCTGGAGCCAGCGAGTGGTGTGTTGACTGTGGAGAACGGAGAAAACCTCACTGGAGAGCCAAACTCTAGTTAGGGAACTTGAAATAAAAGAAAAATATTTTCACCCCAGACACGATCTATACGATGAAGACCAACTTTGAGCTTTCACATTTTCTATAGATGCTGAGGATTTGAGTTCGCATTTTTGTTGTTTGGCATTTTGCTTTTAGTTAATAGTGGAGACAGAAGAGACAGACAAAAAATAGGGAGTGGGCATGGGGCAGTGACATCCAATGAAACTCCTGCTCGAGCAAAGCAGGCAACGGCTACAAAAACCCTAAGAGCCCCAAAAGCCTCAGGCTCACTGTTAATAAACTGCAAATTTGTTTGAACCACTAAGGTACAATATCAACTGACTTGGACCTCCCAGTATTAGCTTATTGTGTGGCCCGGTTGTGTCAAGGGCCCTGTGCTCACTTTGGTATATATATTCCTAAAAAGATTGGATGTTTAATAAATTTACCTCAATAGAAATCCAATGGCTAACATTTGCCTCGGCATCACCTAAAAGGCTAATCCTGTAATGTTTGGGAGAGTCTAATTAGCCAATTAATCAAACTAAAATAATAAATCAGTTGTCAATTGTCAAAAAAGTCAAAACCTCTATGGTTTCAATTTCTCACATTTGAAGATTTGCTACTTTTCTCATTTTTATAACAGAGTAAGTTGAATATCTTTGGGTTTTAGATGAGGGAATTGTAACATTCATCTTTCACAATATTTCGGCATTTTGTAGACTAAAAGACTGATACCAAAAAATAATAAATTAATAATGAAAACCACTGTTAACAGTTGCAGCTTTAGTTGCCAGCCTGAATCAAACGGGATGTTACAATTGCAAAACTCCCCTCACAGCATGTGGAGGTTTGACCATCTCACAGAGGAAACCAGTTTAAAAACAGTAATTAGTCATGATCAGAAAGTTACTTTTATTAAATAAGGTAAAGAGCCTTAATCAAAGGACTAGGTTGGCTACATTACTAAAAGAACCAAAAATGAACAAATGAAAGTGCAACGACAGAAAGAAATTAACATAAAATATGTTGGGTAAATGTTAACTTTTGGAGGTCATGTAAGCTTCAAAGAAACACATGATAACTATATTCCAAAACTCAAAAAGATAAATTTGAGAACAGAGCGGCAGAGAACAGGTGGTGCTTGCTGAGTAAACACTTGAAACTAGCAGTGTAATCATTTCAGATTAGATACAGAGACCTGAAAATAGGTAAGGTGTATGATGGGAGTCTCCACACGCCGTCCCTTCCCACTCTACACGCCTCCTCCTTGCATCACTAGCAGGAGAGTTCTAGTGTTAATAGGGCATGTTGAGAGAGGGGGCTGCCCTGATGCATCGGTGCGCCCTGTTATCAGAGTCCAGCCAGGAAACCCAGATGGGGATCAACCATGAGGCAAGTGAGGCCCATCTCCTGACAAAACAGGGCAGACAGCGGGGTCACCAGGGACTCTGATGCCACACGCACCTCCAGATGGTGACAGAGGGACCAATCAGCTGCTACCCAATAACTAAGAAAGTACCCTGCTCTCCCCACACTCCTCCTCCTTCAGTCCTTCCTCCTTGTTCCACCTCCGTCCCTCCCTCCTCTCAGGAAAAGAAGAGAAAACAGAAGGTGCTGGGACTGCATCATTGCCTCCATCACTGTGATAATTTACACATCTATCTTGTCATATTCTCTCTTTTTTGCTTGCTATTGCAATCAATCTCTCCAGGCTTGGTCTGTGCAGCTGAGACATGCAAAGAAGTGCAGGTAGTTATTTCAGAAATGACAGATTATTTTTTTGTTATATTTTTCTTGTGTGAAAAAGCGCTGGGGCGAAAGACAAGAGGGGAACTTCACTAAATCAGGTCATTTTTTTCTATCTATTTTCTATCCAGTTGGCAAGGCTAGTGAGATTGGAGCTTTGCAGGGCCACGGGGTGAGGATGCTGGGCACCCCGGGGTGGCCCTTATACAGAAGAGACTATAGAGGCCAGGGTGAGCCTCAACCCCTCGACACGCTGCTCTCACTCCCGCGGGGCTGCTCTGACAAATGGGGGTCAGGACATGGAAGACGGGGTAAGGTAGTGGCCCTGTGCTCCTGTGATATGGCCGAGCCGGAGTATTGGCTGAGAAGCCACGGTGCAGGGCTGATAGATGGATGGCTCTCGTGGTGATGGATGTTCAACAACTCTTCACTGCTGTGACACTGGTGACCTAGTTAAAGAGGACATTTTCTCCCAGTGTTCTCAGAACCAGCGAATAATCAAACATATAACGGAGCGTTTGCCTTTAAGTAAGTTTGATAAATCTGGCTCCATCCATAAAGTTAAAATTGTCAGTATTTCTGTGGGCAGCAGTCAACACATGGTGTGAGCTGAGTATTATGTCCTGCAGAGAAACAAATACAGCACTCTACACGCCCAAATTCACTTACCTACGACCACGCAGCAAACACTGACCTGCTGTAAATACAGGGCCACAAAAATGTATATTTCCTGTGGTGCCCTCCCACCTCACCATCCTTGACTACATCTGTTTTGTTGGATACACAAAACCCAGTGAAACTAGCTCCATTTGTCAAACACTGATTGTGGGCAGACAAACCGGTCTGTCTGCGCCCAGATAGCAAGCCCCACTGTTATTAATCACAATTACAGAGTGGGCCTCGCACGCGGGAGCTGCATCAATATCCCCTTCTCTCCCCCCTGTCACCTCCCGTGCTGCTCGGGGTGGCTGGGCCACCGTTTGGAGGTCAGTATACAGCCGGCGATAACGGCGGCATCATTTACCCCAGCCTGCCGCCTCCTTTTTATTAGCAATCTTTTAATTTTGAACCCGTCCCCGCCTTCAGGAAAAATTGTCATTTAATATCGCAGCTGATTCACTGCATACTGTTTTTGACAGGTGTGATGAATAGCCTGAAGTGATGTATGAAAACAGCGAGGCGGATGGCAATATAGATAAGGCAGCCATTTCGGTTAGCCCTGATGGGGCCCAGAGAGTTGTTTCGCCGCCTTCCCCTGCTCACGTTTCATTTGGTCACTGCTGAAAATGAACAAATAGCCGAGTCCGAGCCATTCGTCTGAGCCACAGGAACATCTTTTGAACACGTGAGGAAAGCAATGAAAGATCTCTGACCAAATGCACATTTATGGCACGACTGGCGGCCTGCTCACTAGCACGGAAGAGTACACCGGGAAAGCTCGCCATGCTGCCTTTGCCTGTCAGTGCAACCTTTTCCCATAAATTATAATCTAGAAGACAGTGCAAATATCATGAATTATGTGCACCTGTTTAGTACATGTTTGCAAAAACGGACCCAATATTTTTTTGTATGAATTTTTCAGGATGTAGTACCTCCATGGTGATGTGACAAGCTCCCTCCATTGGCAAGAATCTCTTCTCTAGCTGCATGCTGGGAAATATGAAAATAAAAACACATTCAGTCAAACTATAAAATACTTTATTCTGACATTCACTCTCTGGGGTGCTGGAGATTCAACCTATCATCGCATCAGATGTAATTAGGATCTATGAAAAGACTGCACCACGCCATAATGTTGATAAAAATGAAACTGGTCGTACCTCCACTTGTTCATACACATGTATTGGATCACTGAGTCCCCTGTAGTTAAAGGCAAAGTAAAAGTAGACACATGCACCAGCGTCGTATGTCTGAGTCACCCTGTGAGAAAAAAAAGGTAGGGGTCATGTTTAAACAAAAAGATTCCTTAATGTTTCCCTTCAGCTCTGAATTTACATAAAAACAGAGAACAGTGTTTTGTCAAGGAGATCCATTTTCATACAATTAATGCATTTTTCCCAATCATAATCTGAAATCAAAGTAAAATGGGAGGTTTGGCTTTCCCCTGTGAACCCCTGACCTCATTTCCATTCATGGTTTCCAGAAAGCGGAGGCAGCTTGGAAGCTGTGTCACCTTTAATAACATATCATTATCAGCCCTTAAATGGCCATCCAATGCTTTTACTGAATCATCTAAGCCACATTAGTCCTGCAGGTAACAGTAAGACTCAACTGACACTTTAATGCAGAACAGAAAATTGACCAATTTGTTTGTTTTACACAGAGCTAAATGCCCTTACTGTTCACATGGCTCCTCTCCTAGATAAAATGCAACTTTGATTCTCCCATCAGGAACATGTTTAAGAACCGCTTTGTTACGAATAAAATGCCTCTCCAGATTGCCCGTTCTCTCTCTCTGGCTTCGTTTCCCTGCGGAGGAGCAGGGTGCAGAGCCCTTGTTCATTTGACATGGCCCATCACCTGGCACACTGACTGTTCTAGAGGTTAAATGGACAAATCAATCATGTGACAGACTGTAGCCGGGGAAATGAATGGCTGCAGCATAATCAGGCTGAGGCCTAATCTGTCCGCAATCGGTGAGCAGAAGCCTGGTGCTCCTCAACCGGCTGGCCTTCTGTTTGTCACTTTGCCCGTCTGTCTGCTTGTGTGGCTCTTGCTAACTCACCAGGGGTCGCGTGTAGGATTGGGTATGTGACCTGAATGCCTTTTTTCAATATGAATAGATGACTGCCAAGAGCTGGCAATGAGTGGCTGATCTGATTCCCTTAACTTTGTGTGCTAATTTCTTGATCAGATAATTCCTGATTTAGATCACACTTTCAACATTAGACAACAATTTCACTTAGGCAAAGTTCTTCTCGGCTGCCCTGTGTGTTTTTAGAGACAACATCTAAAGGAGAAGTCTGTATGTTTCTTGTGGTCATTGATCCAAAGACCAAAACCAACTTTTAATTGACCCTTCTAACAAGTAGTGAATGGGGATCCAAAACTGGATATATCTTATTCTTCTTTGCCATAGAGCTCCACAAATAATTAAAAAACACATAATTTAGCCACATATTGCACTCTGGGTGACAAGTTCTTTTATTATGATGAATAATGAGTTTATGTAGTTTATTTTGAGTCAGTCTTAAATACACTGTCTACTATTAATCCACTACTGAAAATAATCCCCAATAAATTATTGGGCACTATTTAATCCTGTTTGAATAAAGTTTGCTAAAAACTACAGTGCTCAGCTGGTTTAGGAAGTTACTTTGCCTATTTGTGACTCGTTTTTTGGGGATTTTTGTTTTCAGTATGAACACAGACAGGATAGGGAAGCAAGAAAGTATCAAATGATGTTGGTTTTGGCTCTTCATGGGATATGGTGACTTTAGGTTCTTTTTGTTAAATGAAAAAAAGGATTTGTAGAAAAAATTGTGTTGTGTTGTGTATCATGTTATCATGATAAAAACATTTCATATCCTTCGATATTGATAATTATCACGATAATTGTCAAATCATTATTTCTTTCAAATTCAAAGGCAGATTTTTGCTCCTGAGTGAAAATTGAAGAAACCAGATAGTTAATTATGTGGTTAAACTTATCTATTTGATTAGAATATGACAAACACCTGATGCCAAACTGTGGGTCACGTCACAATTCTGAGTTAGAATATTCAAAACTATTATCTTTTTTCAATAACTATGATTAGTTCATCTTTTTTCAGCCCTCGTTTTTCAACAAAATAAATATTTTAATAGAAATAGGTGCTAATTTGTTTGTGATTCAAATGAATTAAAGCAAATATTTATTTACGATATACTGAACATTTATTAAATTGTTATTGAGGAAAAGTATATTCCCTTAATTATCATTCTTGTTTTATTTCCCAGCCCTAATCTGCTTTTGTCTGTTGTTGGTGGTGGTTTTAAATGATATCCAGCCCTAATCTGGGCCTATATGCATTAAGACATTTACAAACATTACCTGCATGTGGATAACGGTGTAAACTGCACTCCTCTGTCTTTACACTCTCGAATGATGCGTGCTTTTACATTTCTGCAAATGTCTAACACCCTGGAAATAAAGTAAATGGCAGAATCAATATAAACAAACAGCTAAAACAGAACTGCAAAATGACATTCAAATTTCACAACAAAATCACATCCTAAAGTGTGACATTTGTGTATTTAAAACATAATAGTCATATGAATAGGGAACTCACATTAAAAATTATTCAAATTTAGAAAAAGGCCAGAAAAGGGGAGCAGGAGGAGGCTAGACTGACTAACATGATGCCCATTGTGGGAGAGGTTCCCACTAGTGTGGAAATGGCCGCCAGTACTAAGCATGTGCAGCCGTGTGTGGAGTGTGGAGGATGGGGAGAAGGATGGGTAATGAGCCAGACACATATGCTCGCCTCAGTGCCTGATCTCTTGGTCTCTCCCGTCAGGCATGTTACACAACATGGAGCTCTGTGTGCTCCTGGTTGTTGTTGATGTTGTATGTGTGTGTCTGTGAGAAAATGATGGTGAAACCATGTAGAAAATGCAGAAACACACTACATGTGGATGTGAGGTAAACATGCGGCTCACATTGCATTTCCTCACACAGATAGGTCTCTCCTGGTGGGTGGGTCTGTGTGTGTGTTACTAATGGCATGTTTGTAGGCTGAGGAGTCAATGCTTCCACCAGCACAGAGCTGGTTAACGGGGGGCAAGCATGAAGGTGAAAGTCAAAGACAGAGGCAAAGACAAATAAAAGAAGGGAGGAGAAACCCTGTCTCTCCTTAGGGCAAACTGTGTGGGAAGTAAGTTAGGAAAAATGTTTACAGCTATTTAAATTAAACAGAGAGAAGACTACAGCTCATATCAGTGTATTTACCTGTCCCAAGGCACAGAGGTTTCAAAGGACTCCCCGATCACATAATAGTCCATCCCCAAGTCCTGCTCAGAAGACAAAATTAGCATTAGTAGGCTGGTAGGTTAACGGGGGGGGGCTTGAATATGAAATAAAGCAATTATAAAAAGATCAAAGTTTCTGTTTCCTCCAATAACGTTTACGTTCATAGCTAATGGCATGAATCAAATGAATAAGTCTGGGTGCTCAGATGGTTACATTTCATGAGAGAACCTGTCATACACCTGCCTACCTGTAAAACCCCATCTGAAACCTGATTACTTATATACATGTCCAAGAAATCGGCTTCCGGAAACCGAGTTTCTCTAATTTTGAAATTAATCTAGATTAATCTAGATTAAAATGGCTCATTTGAATTCTGCCGAAGGCATTTAAAATATGTGTGCGAACGGGTTTCAAGCCAGGTTTCAAGTCAGGCGGCGCATTAGACCAGGGGCTCATCTCCTGTTTCCAAAATGCATCACAAACTGCTTGAGAAAGCTGTTCTACTATGTTAATTGGTGATGAAAATAAATCATGTTCAATAAGATGTACTTGTGTATAGCGTGTGATGTGCTTTGCGTTTAGGTGGTAGGCTACTTGAGACTGGAAGAACTCCTACAGTAAACTAATTCCGCATTGCACAAGGTGCAAACCAGGTGTTGTGCCGAGTTTTGCCTGCCTGCCGAGAATTGCATGCACCTCCAAATAATGCTTTTAAATGCTGTAAAATTCTTTGTGGACTTCATCAATGGTAATAAATTGATTTGAAGTATATATTTTATGAACGTTTAGAGTCTTTAATATTTTAATACACTAGGCTAGGACCATTCCTTGACATTCAGTACATACATGGTGATAAAGCTGTTTGATCAATGAGCAAAGCAAAGTGTCTGAGAAGGACCTAAAGAGGTGGATTGCATAATTCGGCAGATCAGATTTTGTAGGCTCCCTGCCGAGATTTGCATCCACCTCTTTTCTCAGCATAGATGACCATTAGCACCCGCGAGGTGCATGCAATTCTCGGCAGGCAGGCAGAATTCGGCACAACACCGGGCGGCTTCAGAAATGTTCAGTACTCAAAGTGCTGTCCAACAGCTGTCTGTGGACGTGTTGCTACAGTTAGTGTGAGTAAATACCGCACAATGCGTTTTTAATCAGCCGGCGTATCAATAAGTAACCTGGCTAGTTGTAAACCAACAGCTGGCCGAGCGAGGTTGTAACTGGAACGCCGTCAACTCGGGTGTGACGCCATTCCCAGCTCCGACCTCCGAGGTAAATTGAACGCAGCAACAGCTGCATCCATGTTAGCACGCCACGCTTGATGTGGTAATTTGACAGTAGGCAGACACACAGGTTGGAAGACTTGTTCTCCCCTACAGTGCAATTGGCAAACATCTGCGCTTAAAATATCAAGGTGAAAGTCATCATAGCTTGTGTAGTATAGACCCAGCTCCCAACCCAACTTTGAGAATAGATTAACGGCTGATATGTTTTTATCGCCTGATAAGAGTCTCACTGCTAATGCATCTGCTAATCGTCTACCATCTGTACATATACACATACATATACATATACATACATATATATATGCATATACATACACATATATGTATGACATATACATATACATATGATGCATATACATATACATATACATGTATATACACATACATATACATATACATATGTACATACATATATATACATACATATACATACACATACACATACACATACATATGCATAGACATATGTATATGTATATAGTACAAGAGCATATGAGCAGAGACAAGATAGTAGATGCATAGACATGCATACATATATATGTACGAGAGAGATCAAGAGAGCATGTGACAGAGACAGACATACATATGACATTATGACAGTACACGTACATACTCATGATAGAGATACCAGGACAGACACACAGACAGCAGTGACAGATGAAATCAAAGACCTCCCGAGTTCACATTCTGTAGCCTTTCTGTGTTGCTCACTATCCTATCTGCTGTCAGACTCCTCTCTTCAGCAGCCCCCCCCGGCCCACAAGCCCATCAGCTCAGGCAGAAAAAAAGCCAAAGGAGTGACCCACCCGGAGGTAAGCGATGACGAAGGTCAACATATAGCCTCTCTGCCCATTGTCCTCTCCAGCTGCCAGGCCCCTGGAAGCAGATAACAGGGTTAATATTTAACAGCTCTTTTCTTTTAGCTTTGTTGGTCAAACCGCTCCCCTCACAACAGCAGCCTGGGAGCCTGTCAATCCAACAATATATAGATCAATGCAGCTATGCTCTGTGCATCGCCACAGGTCAGCCACACATCCATCACCTGCAGTGGGTAATCAAATTTTCATCTACAGCCCAAACTAATCAGGCCAAGCTCATTAGAAAATCACTATATTGATTGTCACCCTTCTTCCCGTTTCCCAACACTACAAGAAAATATTCCTCCCAAAACCGCACCAATCCATCACTGGCACTTGATCTGATGGGTGACCGCGATTTATTTGAAATAATGCTATAAAAGCAGAGGATGCTGTGTGTAACTGACAGATTTCTTGTGATTTAATTGCTGGCTATTACCAGGGCAGTACTCCAGCTACCTGCTAAATCTGGGCACTGGGCCAAACAGTAACACTAACAGTAATATATGATCGATAAGCCTTACCCAGGAAGAAATCCCTGACAATGCCAAGTGAGGAGCATTGAGCATCCCTGGTTTGTCCCCGCTTAAACTGGGGCTATAATGAGCTGGTAATACTTTCAAATAATTAAAATAAATCAAAAATAGAGTGGACACTTCAATTTTGTTTTATTGTAAGAAACCTTTTTTTGTTGACACCCACAAATACAGCTTAATGTATATGTGTATAGACAGTATATATAAAGGCTCACTGTTTTTCCTTTTTACAGACTTTCAAGTAAAGATCAATCGCTGATCAATCTGTCAGTAATTTCCTGTTGTGACAAAAACATATGAGAAAATATTTTAATAATAGGACATAAAGAGAAGAAAATCAGGAAATGCAAATTAGTGGCTAATTTAGTCCCTTTAAGAGAGTTGGAAACAAAAAACAGAATGGTTGAGTTCTTATCTTTACATATCATCACTTTTTTTAAATATTCAGAATATACAATTGCACATATTTTCAGAATAAAATGAAACATAATAAACACTAAATATGGAGGTGGCATTTTATATGGGTAAAACTCTACTATTACACAACTACCAAAGCACCGAAAACATTTCTAAGTTTCAAACAGTAAACACTCCACTGGATCATTGGACCTAACAGAACTACCAACAAACAGTAACTCCAAATCACAATAACCAACTGGACGGCACATTGCTTCATTTATGTTAGGAAGAGCTCATTTATAAAACTATTGTTAGGGGTTTAAAAATAGGCACAGGGTAGAGAGCGCATCCCTCTCAGGCTGAAGGTAACTGATTTCCACCTAAGTCCTCATTGATCCATTTCATGATCAATCACAAAAGTGAAGGACTCCCAGGCTGTCTCCTCTTGCCCTGTGTTGTCCTTAGGGAAGCTGTGCCCTACTATCACCGCCCACACCACACCTACTTTAACATAAAAGCTGGCCTGACAGGAGGACGCGCACATGTGATCCATCAATCCACACCGAGACAAACTACTGACTAGAAGGCCAAGTCTGAAGTGTGTAACTGCTTCTCCATCCTATTCACCACTACTGCATAATGGCTGGTTATATAAAGTGACATCACGTCCTCAGGCAGCTCCCCATCATGTTCACGTTCAAGTCACACCAAAAGGTGCTTTGTCATTTCTGTGCTTTCCGTGGCCAGGCTCTGCAAATGATCTTTGTGAGGTGCAGCACTCTAAAACAGGGAGAAGGAGAGACTACTTACCCAAATTTAGCAGCAATGTCATAAACTTGCTTCTCATGCTGCAGGACCTTCTCACGGTCGCCCTCAAACAGCAGGGTGGCCACACACAAGCAGTTTGGGTCAAACCCTTTGAACTGGTGATTAAGCAGGCGGATTACGTTTTCATGAAAAACACTTGGGGCGAGCAACTGGTGATATTCACTTGTAATTTTTTTTTTACCTTGGTGATGTAAAATTTCTTCAGCCCATCCACAAAGGATGTGAAAATTGAAGATACTTGCGGCTTCAGGGCATGACCTGTTAAAATATCAGATAAGAGTCAGCTCCATCTATTCTCAAGGAAGTTAGCCTGAAAAAAACCCGATAATTTCTTTCACACATTAGTCATACCCCTACTTCTGCTTGAATCCTTCAGCGTTCTGAGAGGGCAAGCGAGTCAGATTTATTTGGGGTTTCAAACAAAAGGAGGAAAAATAAATGGTAACATTTGAATAACTTTACAACTGGCCAGTGGCTGCCAGCGACAGCGACCATAAATCAGAGGGTTTCCGAAGGGAAGTGGGGTTGACACAGCGATATCCGTCTTCCTCACCCACACTTTTTGATTTATTCCTGATCGGACGCACAAAAGCGCCTGTGGACAAGTGAAAATGAGGGGCTGGGGCCAATGGGATGGTTATCAATCACAGTGGGGAAGTCACGGGTGATGTCGCCGAGACTTAACAGTTCATTTATTTCCCCCCATGCTCAAGTCTCTTCATCACTTAGTGTCCTAATTGTTTCCATTCCAAAATTTGATTGCAGGTCTTTAGGTCTCTTGCAGCCATCATACTCGTTAATTAAATACTCAACATCCAGAGAAAGAAAATTACACCTACACAGTGTATTATTTTACTTTTAACTCTCCCCTCTGTGGTTTGGTTGTTTTTTTTGTTGCATATTAACACATTACTTACTACAACATTCTCATTTCTCATCTTGTGTATCAAGACAGGCAGTGCTAAATTGTTGTCCCAATCTGAGAAAGACCTGTGAATACATCAAGTCTCCTTACTCAACAGCCAACATGATTAAAAGTGAGGACACGCCACTAATAAGCCCAAGAAGGTATCATAGAGCCATGAGTTTTAGTTATTAGTGAAAAACCTGGTCTCTTCATCTTCCCTACTTAATGCTTAGAAGTGCCTACTCTGTGAAAAGTGGAAATATAGGAGAGATAATGAGATCCCTGGAGACTGGGGAACTTTACAGAGATCTCTGGCAATGCCAGATGCATTCCACTAGCCCTTAAGAAACAACATCATAAAATTTCAATGTAACAACTGCTTAATTTTGGCCAGGGTCATTTTTCATCTTGCTTCAATTCTTTGTCTGTGTGTGTGCAGCTATTCTGCTGCAGAAATGATTATCAATTCAACAATTCATTGCTGTAGACGGTAAAATCATTGCATGCTGTACAATTGCCATTCATTGTTCTTCTCTCAGCACACATATTGACAAAAAATATCATGTGAGCAACAAATTTCAACTCAAAATTAATATGATTATTATCATGATGCTGGTTAAAGGTCATGCCATGTGCCTCATTTTGTAAAGCTCTGTGCACAAAGCCAAAAGTTACATAGGACAAATTTAAACAAAACACACACTTCCTGAAAATAAAAAAAAAAACATGTCAAATTTCTACTTGTACACTGAAGGGTTGCCACATAACACTTAGAGGGCTTAAATGAGAGTGACATTCATATACTGTACAAGAGATAATGACAGCAGTAACATGTAATACATTAAGTTGAGGCTTGCCTTAAATCAAATCAATTAGGCTAAACTTACCAAACTGAAATTGTTCATTATCCATGAGTCGTATAGATGCAGGGGCACACCTCTGGGGGGGGAAAAAAAAAAAAAATTCGGTCTTCATTAGTTTGTTTTAATCACAACTTCTACAAAAAGACGTCAAGAATTACATCAAATCATTGTGCCAAAATAAAGCTTCCCAATGCCATCAGACCAATTTAACCAATATTTATTATTGTCAACATTTAGTGCAACAGTTCTGGCTTTGAAGCTTTTGTTCTCTTGTTCTCACCGTCAGCCAGGGCATTTTTTTGTAGCAGAACAACAGAACAGAAGGCGAAAACTGACAAAGTGGAAGAAATACTTCAACATACTGATTTATCACAGGACTTAACCAAGAGCCCGGATAAAGGCTGAGTGGGACCAGTAATGTCGGACATGCCACAAAAACTAAAGGCAATAGCTGGCCACAGATGCTCAACAACAGCTGACAGAAGACTGAGGGCTTGGTGTGTGAGGGCCATCAGGCTACAGCAGTATATACTAAACCCACCATGTTACACCTGTGAATAGAAAGAACTAACTTAGTAGAGGCTAAAGTAAGAGGAGCAGTAAACTGGAGCCATTGCACTTAGGGTGCTGTGAATACAAACGCTGCAATACACTTTCTGCAGTTTCTCAGCAGTAAACATAAGAGTCTGCTTAGGTTTTACTGTAAATTTTTGTTGTGGGGAGACAGCTACTGTATGCTTGAACTCGTAAGGTTTCAATGAGTACCAGTTGGTCTAAAAATAAATGTTGCTTCTTTTTGTTGGTAGGTATGTTTTAAACAATGAAGAGGTGATGTGAAGCCCCGAAAGTGCTTATTAAATTTCATTCCAAGCGTTTCTGGCCTTAGACTCATGTTGAGACAGGGAAGGAAAGCAGTGACAAAGTGCAACATGTTCATGGACAGACTGAAATGTTACCTGTTTGGCAACCTCTCGAAGACAGGCAACTCCCTGCTCAAAATTAGGAAATACCACAGAGCCGTACTTCTGATACTCCGGCATGGGACGGATCTTCAGCGTTACCTCAGTAACCACACCCAGAGTTCCTGTGGAAAATCACAGAGTGTTTTTGAGTAGGACAAAAAGAGGTAAATCAGTTCCCACAATTTTTATGACCTAGCCCCCTCTTAGAGCGGAACTTAAGACTGTTTTACAGGGCTCTGGTACACATCCCGAGGGTCCTCTGGGTGACCTTTGTCTCACATTTCACCTAGTAGATCTGTTTTTTTACCACACATGGGAGAACACCTAAGATTTATCAACTTAAAGAACACCAGGAAATAAAGCAGGGCTCTATCAAAGGCAGCAAGGCCAACAGCAGCAAAACTTATACAGATACAGCTAAAACCTCTGGCTGACCTCATGACCCTGAAAACAGTCAACCATTAGCTGCTGCCGAAAGAGTCACATTGCATGTTTAAAAACAAGAGTGTCTACTCTGGCCTTACAAAGCAACTATGTCTGGGAATAATACTTTAATCGCTTTCATCCAAGTATCACAGTAATATTGTAGACTGTTACTGAAGTGTGTTTAACTTGCTGCATAGCTGTTTACCTACAGGCATTCTGCAAGATCTGACATTAGACTGTATAATGTGTTAACTCTGCATTACATTTCATGCAGAAATTATTCGACGATTGACAGGAAAAGTAATAGCCAAGCATTTTGATCTTGACATCTCTAACTGATTAAATGATTGATAAATCAAAATGCCACATATTACTGGCTCCAGCTGCTTTTCTTTTGCTTTACATCAACGTAAATTAAATATATTTAGATTTTGGACAGTTGGTTGAACAAAACAAGATGTCACAATGGGATCTTGTAACAGACATATATAACTATTTTTTGACTTTATCTGATACAACAATTAATAAAATAAATTAATAAAATAAAATCAACAATGAAAGACAGTACTACAGACGATCCTCAACATAGCCTGTTCCATTAGGAAGCAGCCTTAGCCTGTTACGGCTGTTAATGAGCCCTCTAACGTGACACTACATGCCACACACTGCTCCCTAGTGGCCCAAGGGAAAGCATGTGACTCCATTAGGCATCAGCAAAGAAGAAAGGCCCCTCCCTCCTGAGAGTATGCAGGAGGAGTCACCGAGCAAGCTAGCAAGGGAGGAGGAGGGGTCAAAGAGGCAGAGAGAGAGAGAGAGAGAGAGAGAGAGAGAGAGAGAGAGAGAGAGAGACAGACAGACAGACAGACAGACAGAGAGAGAGAGAAAAGGCACTAGGGAGGAGCTAGAGTGGAAGGCAGTAAAGGAGGATGAGGAATAAAAGGAGGTAATAAGAATAGCAAGGTCAGAAAAACACTCTCTTGGGGACAAATGCAATGAAATGAAATGCTAGAGTGCAGCTTAAGCCATTTTTACTGCCACCGTCTCTAGTGAACCAAACTCATCTTCCAGGATTGGTATTTGCCGTGTTACTATTTGTGACGAAGAGTCTCTCTGCTTTCAACCTCAAAGATTTCTCGGGGAAAAAAGCTGAGTGGACCAAAGCCCCTTTGGGCTATACAAATAAAACTGACTCTGTACATTAAATTAGCACTGGTTGGCTTCACACACCACCATTACACCCTCCACAGTTGAGGAGTTTAAGAGATAAAAGGATTATTATTGATTATTCCAACCACTCCTTACACCGGTTGAAGGAAGAGAGAAGAAAATACTTTTGCATTCAGGCTTCTTCAAAGTCAGCAAGATAGTGCGACCCGGCTGTTGCACAGTGAATGAGAAACTCGAGGTTTCACAGTAATTTCTGATAAAATGGATGCATTCCACTTAACATGCAGAGCATAGATGGGTTTTTTAGTGTGGTGTGTTGTTGTTGTTGTTGTGGCCTGCTGTCAGACTGCTGGATGCAGTTTCTGGGGCGAGGAGGTAGATAATTTTAATGAGACCGTGCAGTGGTGTGACCTCTTAGTTCTAGTGTTCAGCCTTGTGGAAGTACATGTACTCCCACAGATATGTGGTCCTGTCCCATCTCCTTGCAGCACCACACCCCAGCAGCACACCCACCTTCAGATGTCTTACACGAAATGCTCTTATGCGCTTGCATTATGAAACTTTATTTCAACTATTCACTTTTAAAAATATGTAAAGCCATAAAAAAAACAGCTGGACATGTATGAAGCGCAAATCACTCAGACTGAAAACTGTTAATCATTATATCAACTAGTAACAATACCTTCATAATACTGAAACATTTGTAATTGTGTCTACATTCATTAGTCACTTGTTACTATATTTTTGAACACATTTAGAGATTTCTGCAGTGATCCCAGCCCAGTCAGGGAGCATATTGCTGAGCTGTGTAGGGCGAATATAAAGTTTGCCTCCACAGCTGTTTAACATAGCGATGCCAAGAGTCTCTGAACCACCTCATTATGTAGGGGGAACCTGGCATATGGCAGTATTCTCTGTGGGCATTCACAAGGACAGGGCACCGCAGATGGGGTGGGGAGGACACTTGCTGGCTCCTAGCTAACACCCCTCCAGATCACTTCTTCACCAAAGCTGGTTAATGTGTAAAAAGCCCAGAGCATTTGAACCTTCCTGATGTTACTGTTTTATCACAAAGAATTGCAGACATGCACACAGACCCACATTAACACATAAACCCACATTAACACACCAACTCACACACATGCCCACATGCTCTGGTGTACTGAAATCACATGAGAAAGGTAGCAAACCTTCGGAGCCCATGATGAAGTGGTGAATGTCCGGCCCCGTGGACATGCGTGGGCCCTGACAGCCCTTTTCAATCACCCCTCGTGGTGTCACCATCTTTACATGGACAACCTATTTAGTCAGAAAACAGCAACACAACAAAACACTTTTTAGAATCAAAAATATACAAATAGTAGTAAATTTACAAATGTTGTCAAACATTATAATTTGGAAACTGGCATGCATGCCATATGTGTGAGCAGATTTCATAACTGATACTGTGATCAGTGCATTTAAAAGTCCACAAAGCTTTTGCCAATAATTTTCTTTCTGTTCTTGTACAATAACTGTTGTGTTCTTAATGTCATCCTGTCTTTGGAACAAACATGAGCAGGAAGGTAAAGAGGAGGGCGTGTAACTAACCAGGTCCTCAATATTGCCGTAGATGTTCTTCTTCATGCCTGATGCTCTTGTTGCTACCCAGCCCCCCAGGGAACTGAACTCCATGGAGTCAGGCTCATGCCCCGTACAGTAGCCACTCTGATTGAGCTGTAAAAAATTTAAGGAAAACATGCATTTGTTGTTGCCAGTCAAAAATGTCTGGAAAACAATGGCATTGTAAACCAACAAGAATGTTTTAATAACAAGCAAGAAGAATGAGCAAGCAAAGGGAAAAAAAATAATTGCAGCTCTGCTGCTGAATTTCACTGCTCTCGTTTTGCTGCAATGCTAAAACTCAGGTTTTATGGCATCATAGATTTTTTTACAACAGCTTAAAATAACCCAAGTGGAAAGAGCAAGAAAAGACTAAAAAGAGAGATCAGTGCATTATTTGGGCAGTTCCAAATTCCGCTGCTTGACTGGATAACTGATGTAAAACAGCTGTATTACGACAGGAGACATGTTCAGGACTTCTAAAAATGAATACTAAGAAAATTTAAGTTACAGAAACTTCACTTCTACATGTTTATGTAAATCTGTGTGTCAGAAAGTCTTGATGGAAGATTGCTTCACAGTAGGCTTCTGCAGCCCCACCCAATCCACAAAATACTGAGTGACTTCTTAGTTACTTGTCACATGGCCGTAACAATATGAAAATGTACTTGTGTAATGTCATTTTGTAGTGTGACATCCGCAGAAAAAAAAAACAACCTTTGAGCAACCCCCAACAACCTTCATCAGATGCACCATTCCTACAGCTTTGAGCAGGAGGTGTAGGTCATCAGGAACCCACACATTCTCCTCAAGGCAGCCCAAACCCAAAAAGATTGCATCTTTAGGCAGAACATTTAATAGTAATAATAATAAGGATCTTAAAGTACAACAACAACACCGGCCAGAAGCACAAGACGCGGGTTAAGTCAGGCCTGGATTTATCACAGCACTCCCCTGGAGGAAGTTTATAATGCAGACCCATCTGCTCCATCAAAATGTCCCAGTCTAAATGCAGAGGTGGGGTCTGCTTTAGATGCAGCTCATGCATTCCTCTACATTAAATGCCCGCTCCTTCTCCATTTTTCTGAATTAGCTTGATGGTGCCATCTGCTCATGACCGCCGACTCACTCTCTAATCTCTCCCCTTCAGCACTCTGCTCCTGTCTCAAACTCCTTCCTAAACGCCATTAGATCTACTGAGCAAAGAGCACCAAGGTGACTTAGCGTGGGCAGCCTGCATGTGAATGGTCAAGCAGCTCGATTGCTGGCACAACCTTTCACAGTAAAGTAAGCTCTTTCAGTGGATGAATATGGATGGATGAGCAGTACTTACCAATCTCTCCAAATCCTGACCGACGATGCCAGCTTCTATGTGGGCAGTTAAATTTTTCTCGTCAATCCACAGAATGCGGTTCTGAGAATGAAAAGCGTGACTGAGCTCAGCTTAAAATGCTTTAAGCCATACGTTATAAAAGAAACACTCTCTAATGTTGATTGTTACATTTGATTTAAACAGAAGATTTAAATAAGATGGTGATTGCCACAATGTCTGCCATCTGAACTCCAAACCTGCCTACATCTGCTATGCTGACTTTAAATATCTGCCCTCAACAGAAGTCCATAGAGACAGTCCCTTGACAGTTTGCTTACAATACTGGAAGTTTTGCACCAGCATGTCCTTCTAGCCTGACGATCATGTCTAGGGATAAATGTGTGCAGAGGGGCTGCGGGACAGAGACAAGGTTAAAGTCAATTTAACATCTAATTCCAAATATATGCCTCTTATTTGGGCCACTGGGCATATGGCCTACCCCTACCTGCAGGAGGTCATTTCACACCAGCCATCAATTATTCTCCAGAGGTAATAAACTTGACATTCTAACCACACTGCTCCTTTCATGTGCTTCCATTGGAGCCACCTCACCTGTGACCCCTGACACAGATCACTGGTCACTGGTGTCTGTGGCACCAAACTCAGCGACTGGTGGGCTCACAGCAACCGGACAGCTTACATATCACCTCTATGTGAGCCTGGATCAAAGGGCTGTACTGTAGGCAATATTTACCATTTTGTATTATATCCAATGAAACATCATCATGTCCATAATGAGATTACATTTAAACAAATTTTCTGATACCCAGTTAACACATTTATCATCTTTAAAACAAGAACTAGGTCATGTTCCACTTACACATAACAAATACTGAGGCTGAGGAATTTTAACTGAGGCTTCATTGAATGCTTATTTTCATTATTGGCCGAGGTGACGTCTTCAAATGACATAAAATCCAAATGTATTTACATTTAGAGGAAAAACTAGCATATCCTCACATTTCCTCACAATAATTTAAATAAAGATAATATATTTCTGGTGACTAACTGATTGGTGATTTTAAACAATATTTTGAATATGAAGTACATTCCCTCTGGAAAAATAACAATGAGTGGTATACGGAAATATACAGAGAAATGCCAACATGGACACTAAAATTCCTCAGTTTTTTGTGTGGTATTGATAAACGCTGTTGTGCCACAACAACAGCATGTAGTTTGAATAGGTGGCACATGTTGAGAATGCTAAGTGACCAACACCGCCTCTTTCCCTGTGGTCTACCTATCAAATTAAGAAGTTGATTACTGAGTGCCAATAATGTGGAACAAATTGCTTTTTCCTTAAAATCAATTATGAACAAACAGATACATTTGAACAATGTCATGTAAACCAATACAGAAACTAATGCAATGTACTAACTGTGAAAAATGTATAATGTTCAATCTAAGTTAAGATGGTGTCAAAGTGTGTTGAATTAACTCTATGGTCATTTAGGAGGCTACATATTGTGATGCTGTTAAATTACATTATATTAATGGCATATTTCAGTTTTTGTCAATCTCCATTTACATAAATATAGAAATACTCTTTAAATGTAAGCCAGTACAACAGTATCTCAGACAGTCTCAGAAACTTGACATTTGAAGTTTCACAAATGATAGCATTTTCTTGACCTTAGTGAAGATCAGCTCTTCTAAAACATTACAGACACATGCATTTACCTACCATCTGTGAGGTATCCAGAGAGACAATGGAACGAGTTTCCTCTGGGGGGCACTCTAGGGCACTAGAGACACTAGTGCCTCCTAAGAGGGGAAAAACAACATTTACAATAGGAGTTACAGTAGAGAAGCCTTCAAATTGACCACAAGATTATACTGGACAATTTACTGGTTTCATGATTTTAACACAAACACACTCATGAATCTAGTGTTTTCCATCACACCTCAATACTTATAGTCTGAAATGTGTAGCATTGAATAGTGATAACTGTCCAGTACAGAAAGTTGGCATTGGATGCCAGGTTGTCAGATCGTCAGGTCTTGTTTACATGTTCTTTGATCAGATATCTTCTGGTTTATGTTGCAATTATGTTTATTTTATGTTAGCACAATTTGAATGGCTTCTTATGTTAAACACTGCTGTGTTTGAGACGTTTGGTTTGTTTGATTAGATTTTGGGGAGGAGGGAGGAACTTTTCTTGATTACATCTTTCTCATGAACCTCATTGACTCATTGACAAACTGCTGTAATACCATATAAGATTAATTTCATTTCTGCATGGTGTCCACTGCAGTGTCAGCAGTACCTTATTTAGCAGGTTCATAGGTTATGTAGCTTCATTAATTAAAAAATGCATTTCATAAGCATGGGATGTGAATAAATAATATATAATAAAGTACATTAAATACAAACACACATCTAGTGGCCAGCATATACAGCATGTAGCAGCTAATTATGCTGATTAAATCCACTGATTTCATGACTCACCTCCATATGGCATCAAACAAACATTATGTTTGCACGCCAGTTCCACAATTTTCACTACATCATTGTGGCAATCTGTAGACATAGAATATCATTTTAGAAATATTTTAATTTTTCCTATTCTATTACATTCATAAATTAAGTATTCACATAATAACACATTACAGAGGAATAAAAAAGGCACATAAGACTGTGTATACAGAAGACAATAAAAAAATGTATATAGCCTAGGCCATTAGAGCTGGGGGACCGGCACGAGGCAGGGTGCCTTTTGATTTGTCTGATAGTTGTGATTTGCCCGGAGCTTTCCTCAGGCAGCGTCAGACTGCATGAAGCTACACTCTCTGGGGTGGGATGTGCTGGATCAATACAAACATGCTTTAGCCAATCATGGAGCTCACATCCATTCACACTGGAGTGGTGAGAGAGTGGGAAGAGTAGCAATACCCACCTACATGGATTTGCTTGACTGGCCTCAAGTGCTTTTAGAGGCAGTGAGAAATGTCTGCATTCTAGTACATTTTGCCATCCAATTAAACACACAGCTTCTGCCTAGGGATTAAAGTTCAACAAAGAAACCTCCACTTAAAAAAAAAGACAGCTTCACTTGGAGGGACTACTGAGAAATAAAAATTACAGGTCAAAATATCTATTAGATATGTAGCAAATGACAATGTATTTGCCGGGTCAGAAAAAAATTTAAATTTGTTGCTGGTGTGGATGAAACAATGCCTACAGTTGCGTGGCAATTTTCTGCCCATTTGGGAGGCTGCTAATCAAGTCTCAGCCATCAGTCAACACTCATTTGCATGATAAAATAGCGCCAACCATAACAATAGAAAACCAACATCAGAATCATAATTCATGGGTATACTGTGCAGGTCCACACCGTGGAGTATTGGGTGTCAACCGTCCTCCCCCTGACGCTTCTCATTAAGCCTCCACTCATACATATTAATATCGCTACTTCTGCAGAGATTAACCCTTTAAATCACCTAAGCCAGAAGGGGGATAAGTAATACTACATGGGAGGAGAAAAAGACACAGATTTAAAAAAAGGCAGAGATGAAACAGCTTCTGAACTCACTTGGCCACACCACCATATCTGGAACACGACCAACTCTCCCTTCTCGCAGAGCAAAGATCTCGTGTAAGCAGTGGCCTGGAAGAAAGTACAGGAATGAGATGACACAAGCCCACAAAATCTTTTTATCACCAGCACAAATAAGAACACTGTTGCTAAATTAAAAATCACGCTAAACAATCAGATAAACAGATAACATACTGATTGTAGTTTACAAAGGAGCCTTACCGTGGGAGCGAAACACCCGGTCCTCTGCGTCATGAGAGAAGGGAATACCTGTGGATTTCAGTTCCTCCACGAAGGCCTCATTGAGAGTGGCAGGCTGTACAGCGCTGCTAGTCAGAATGGGCTGAAACAAAACAAGCCATTGTGGTTTTAGTAACTTTGTGTAAAGTGAGTGCTGTTATTAACCATTCACTGAAGACACAACAAAAAAATGAATTACACTCACAGTTGCTGGAGTTTTATGCTGCAGACTGGCTCCAAAAGTGTTTACCATCCAATCTTTAAGACCGGGGATGATCATACCACTTAGTCTATACCTGGATTGTGTAAAGGAAGACAGATTGTGTGAACAACCAATTAATAAAAAAAAAAATCAACTATGGCTCACGTATTAGTGATTTCCAGTGGTAGAAGTCAAAGCCCTCAATTGAAAACATCTGAATGCTTGACTGGGCTTATTCATTTGGAAAACCAGGCCTGTGTCTAATAAGAATAGAGCGTGAGGTTTGAGTCCAATGAGGTTATTAGGCAAGCAGAGCAGCAGTGACAGTGCTGTCCGTGTGATCGCCCTCGCCACCCCTTGCATAATTGAGCTGCTGGCACAGCCTGGGCCAGCCCATCAGGGGACTGTGGTGTGCCTTTGTCCAAGAGACCATGAAGCACGTTCTATAATGAAAAAGCCTCTGTCAGAGTGAGCACAGAGGAGGAGAACGCCATCTTTGACATTCATTCAACTGTGCCCCAGCCTCAGTACTGCCCAGGTAGCTTTATAGTCGAGAGGGCACAGAGCCATTTGTGGCAACTGCTTGCACAGGAGGAAACCATTTGCTGCGCAACATCCTGTTCAGCTTGACTCAGTCGCCAGTTCTCCAACAGCCATGCAGGGCTGTCGCTTCCAAAGTCATATGTCATGATTACAATAAGAAGGCTCATCTATACCTCTGCTCTCGTCATGTGAGACAGAGATAAAGGTACAGGAAGAGCTATTCTCTCTGTTGTAAAATGAAGCCATATTCAGTGAGGATAATTGGCTTTGTCTCTGGAGACCCTCAGACATTCAAACAAAATCTTTTTTTCTCTAGAGACACACCAATAATTACTAACATAATGCTTGCCATTTTTGAACAGAAGTGGTTTCTGTTGACAAGCCAGAGTTTGGAAAAGCTGAAAATCACAACCAGTGACCTTCTCAGATGACAATGAACAGCTTAAATGCCAACCACTAGGTGGCAGTAGCACTACATTGCTTGTAGTGTAGGAAGGAGACAACAACTGATTTCAAAAGCTGGGTTCATAGTATGGGCTGTGAAAATGATCAATGCATAACAATGCATGGCCTCAAGTCACCCAAACATGTGTATACTGAAGCTAGACACAGGGGCAGTGCTAAAACAAGATTACAGGCTGTGAATGAGAACTGGTACTTTTTGGCTTCTCAAAATCACAAACAGATAAGTATAAACAGTATGTATGGCAGTGATGTGATATTGTACGGTACCTTTTGCCAGTAAATTCTGCTTGACCTTTCTTATTGAAGAGAAATCTTGAATCGCTGTATCCCCAGCCGTTCCATTTCATAATCTCCTGCCTGTGGAAAAACAAATATTGGCAGAGGTTAAGTCAACACATACACTTTACACTGAGGTAGACATGATAATAATATAATAATAATAAATATAATAATAATTAATACCATCAGAGTAAGTTAAATCAAACAAATGTGAAGGTGATTTGTGTGGGGTTGTGACCTGGTATATTCTTAATCTGCCACCACTGCCCCTCTGACACTACCTTGGCATGTGCAATTTCACCAAGACACAGAGGAGCTGGGAAAGCCCTTGCTGATAATATGACAATTCAAAATTCAGACATATAGCATTTCTCTGACGGAAAGTCTCCTTATTTTATTAAGTCATTCACAGCTTTTTGCATTCATCCATGGTGGGGATGGCTATCAGTTTGCAAATTTACAATATGGAAAGATTTCAGACAGGCACACCTACAATATTCCCTTGGTGCCTATTACTGCTACACAATGCTCTGTACACAGGCTCACAAAACACACAGCTTATTGATATTGTAATGCAGTAGCATTATATTCAAACAACGTATCCACCAACAGAGGAAACTAGCAGACACTCCCTGTGCTGTCAGCCATTTCCCTATCCAACACATTAAAATATTTTATATTTATGACACCTGGTATGCACTCTTATCCATAGCTAGTTTCAATACCGTTCTGTTTTTATGATTAGATCCAGATGTGTCTGCTGAACTAACAAGCCTCAGCTAATTATTTAGCACGTGCATCCACTTAAAAAGCACGCAAGCAACAGCCATACTTTCTGTTCTTTGCTGAAGAATCAGCAGCCATATAGGAGTATGGCTATAGCTACTTAAGATGTGGAATTTGTTTTAACAAATGATCACAATAAAGTAAGATAGAAATCCCTTGGGAAATTGTTGTGCACCTGCTGCAGATGTGTAAAATAAAAAGGTGCAAGTAAGAAAAAAAAAAATCAATGAACAGATTCCAAACACCACAAAACTCAAATATACACAATGCTAAAAATATAAAAAAGGTTAATGGTAAGGTTGCTTCTTAGTGAGTTGCATATAGATTTTTATTTAAAGTGGGATATAGTTATGTACAATATGAAATCTCAAGTACAGGAAAATCTAAATTGACCAATGATTATGTCCATGATATTGCCCATTATATCCCGTAAATCAGAAGGTTGTAATGACTGTAATATACAAGGACAGTAATCCAGAGAGTAAGATAGAGACCCAACTTACAAAGAAGAACACAAATGCTACTATGCTATTGCTGTTGATGGATATTCCATTTTTATCACTGGCTTTACAACCAAAGATGAGGCTACACTGCCCATGCTCTAATATTGTGCCAAGCATGTGTGCTGTACTTACACGCTGCAGAAAGACAACTCACCAATCACAGAGCACCCATAATTCAGGGGTCACTTGGGTTGGGATGCTAACACACTGGAGTAAAAGCCATAATTAAGATTAATACCTGCCAAAATGGAGTTCCCCGTAAATTAAGAACGAGAGTAGAAAGGAGAGTGACACACTGAGTCATTCTCTAATGAATCCTCGCCACCATTAATATTCTGTCATAGCTGCTGTACATACTGAATAAAGACTTATCAATAAATGTGGCAAGGTCAGTGAGTACACATTGCTGTTACAAATAGACAGTTTCAAGCCATCTTCAAAATCTTGTTTAAAAAAGGCACAACAGTAGGTCTTAAGGAATTTGTTTTGATTAACTCAACTCTTTCCTGCCTGTGTACAACCCGGAGGAGGGATCCCTCCTCTGATGCTCAACCTAAAGGTTCTTCCTTCTTTCCCCTTAAAGGTTCTAAGTTTTTTCCTATCCCTAAGGACTTAGGAGTCATATGCTGTACAGATACTGAAACTCTTTGCCGCAAATTTTGTATATTGTATGCTAAAATTGCTTGACATTGTACATTTAACACCATTTTTCACGTAGAATGATGTGTGTACAGTATTACTTTATTTAAATGTGCCTATGTATGACTATGCTGGACAAATGTTAGAAATACCTCTTAGTATAATGCAAAACAATTCAATGGCACCTCAAACTACAGCCTCAAAAATGACCAAAAATCAATCAACACCTCTATAAAACTGAACATTTTAACCTACATTAAAGTAGGATTCATTGCAGGGCTGTTGTGTTAACTGCATTAGTTTTAGCTAGATGTACCTACTAAACTGGTACTTTTACAGAAGTCATCCAAATTAAACAAAAGTGGATATCCCTTTATCAATGCATCAGGGGTGGTTGCAGTAGCTGAGGCGTTAACACTGAAGCTGAGAACCCACAAAACCTTAGTCACTTTTGCCTGAAATCATCATCCAAGAAAGGTAGCAGTGTGAATGTCCGCAAAATTGTAGAAAGGCTGAAATGGTCTCTTGGTAGTTCTCCAAACAAAGACTATCTGTTATCTTGTCATTACACCGTGATATGTGGTTATGCACAATTACGAATACGAAGGGAAAAAGAAGTTAACTAACACACTTCACCACATTGTTGACTTGACCCTATTCCTATTAATTAACATATATTATCCTTTGTAATTTTGACATATACTGATGTCCCATGTAATTTTGTTACATGGGACAATATAATTACTTATATCACTATATTAATGGACAAACCCACTGACTATTTGCAATTTTGCTGCACTTTTTCTTAACTATCAAACTTCCTACACACTGTGGATCCTGAAGTCCCAGACTGACGTTCTGCATAACTGGCAGAACAGACAGGGCTGCAAGACAAAACATTTTATCATATCACCACAGTATTACATTGACTAGAACAGGACATGATGAATTTCACAAGGCCAAATGCTGATACTTTTGCATTGCAGTGTAGATTTTACATTTAGCCTCAGCAGTTATCTCAGACTGACACTAGGCTAGATGTCATCCATAGACTCCGTAGAGAGCGGATGTCCCTCCCTTCCACTTCCACCCCATGGGACCTTATATAAAATACATACAGTAGTCAACGATAACAGACAACAATTTTGTTGTAAAACAGTAAAGCAACATTTAGTTTTCTGGTGAAACCGCGCAATGAACTATATCTCTCGTCTTGATTAATATATGGCAACAAGGTAACGCTGTAATGCTAGCTAACGTTTACTGCTTGGTTGCTACTAGCTAGAGAAAGGTCCAGCTGCAGCCTGCAGACAAACGTGACAGAAGCTGAACTTCCATATATGGTTTGTCCCAGAAGCCACCACGCACAAAACGTGGTGACATTTATCTCGGCCCATGAATAGCCGTTAAAGAGCTGTCAAAAAAAGAGGTGTCAAGTGTCAACATAGTAATCAGTGTTCAATATGTGTTAATATTTACTATACTATAATTATATATTATTAATTAGTATATAAATACTATAATTCCTGCAAATATTTATTTATAATAGCCTAATGACAATAATAAAGCAATGTTTCAATTCATATCACTGTTGTTTATTTGTTCCAAAGTGATTTTAAGTTTCACAACCAAGAATATTCTGTAACGTTACATTAGAGCATGATGTATCTTGATTTAGGTTACAACTTTAAAACATTACTGAGAATTTTATGATAGATAACAGCAGTACGAACATTAACACTATTGTTCAGCTGTTGCAGGACACGTCTGCTGTGTTGGCTGCAGTGGTCAGTGTGACTGGCCCTGGGGGAGCTAACCGGAGCTAGCTAACTATTCCTGACAGCCCGCGGAAGTGCATGACTCTTTCCCATCATTTCTTATCATTTTTTTACTTTATTTTCTTCTCCCTAAAGTTGTTTTTGTCATCTTACGTGCTCTGTTTCTTGAGAGCACTGATATTTTTCTGAATTCTGACTATGCCAGAGATTGTTGTAAATCTTACACCTCAAAAAAAAAAGAATAAGAGTCTTACCCATACCCTTACCATCACAGGGTGTGCCTAAAGTTATTGATTGTATGCATGTCGACCAGATAACCCTACAGTGGCGCACATCCATAGACAGTATATAACTGGATGAAGCCACCCTGCTGATTTGAATGGAGAGCAGTGAAACAAGTTTTGGACCAATAAAATACTACTACAGGGCTACTTCCTGTTGGCACCAGCGTCTACTGCGCATGACACGCAGCACAACTGTGGTTTAATGACATAGAGCAACGGCAGAAACATCGTAATTCTGGTAGCTGCATAGCTACGCCAACAAAAAGTTTCATGGCTCAGTGTGTTTGCCTGATTCAGATTATGACTGTTTAATCAGCCCACCTACGAGGCTCACCTGCCAAATAGCAATGCAACGTCACTGATGGCCGAATAGTTTTTTTGATTCAGAGAGCTTATAAACCAAGCAATACGGTTACAACTCTCATGTGCCACGGGATGTCACAGGGTTTTGTCGTCATTTTTTTGCCCTACATGGGACCATCCATGGAGGCCTGGAGGAACTGGAGGAACTGTGGCTTACCCCCTTGCACACATCGGCCTTACGGCCAACGTGCTAGCAGATTGGTTTAACATCTATTGTGTTGCTGTGCAGCCTCTGGTAATGTTACTGCAGCTAAATAACATCCATCGGCACCATGGTTGGCACTAGCGGGAGTGTCTTAACTCGAAAATGTTTGAACACATTTTCAATTTGCTGTCAATTTTTGTAAAACTGCCGATATTCGAAATCTACACAGTTGATTTCTCAACCAAAACCTTCTCAGAAATGTATTTAAAGTTCTGTTGTTGGCCTCTAAAGAATAAAATGGTTTGCATTAGGATCTATACTGTACATGAGCCTAAATTAACGTCATCATGTTTTGTGCGCGGTGTCTTCTGGGATAAACCATATTTGGAAGTTCAACTTCCATCAGGTCTGCGGGCTGCAGCTAGATATATTTGACTAGCTAGGTAACTTAGCTATGTTCCATGCACAAATGTATCACATGTATCCCTGATGGGTTTAATCCAATGACTCTTAGTCCTTTCATTACATGTAATCATCACATAAGTTCTTGGACGTTAGCTTCAGTAATGTTAGCTTCAGTTATTGAGAGAAAAGGTCATGATGTCACAAATACGACTTTTGGGTTTGTGGTCTTTCTAATTACATATTTTCTCTTATATAAATTTTTTGCTATCGCCATCTTGTTTTTTTGAAGCCATTATGCCTTTATGGTAAATCCACTGAAATGGACCAGTGCAAGCAGACAGGCAGGTTAGCGACTTTATCCTGTCATTTTCTCTCTTTACAAAGACAAGTATTGCAGTATTTGGCATGTGGTATTCTGCAATTTTTTTCATTATATTCGTTTTGGCCAAGAATTTTCATGTCAGTGCATCCCTATCATGAACCCATTTATGTCAGAAGTAGGGTCATTAGAAAGAATGCAGTTTGAAGGCTCCACTTTTCAGACCTGCTGAAAAGTGGGTACTGCTGCGTTCCAGGCAACACAAAACTTTCTGACCGCCTACTAGAAAAGGTGCAATGAATGGAACACCAGCCAAAGTCGGGGTTCCTATTTGTAAAAATCTACCCCGACTTCATGAAGAAGCAGCTGACGTCACATAACGGTGGCAGCACCCACGGAGGCAGCAGCACTGAGTTCAGCAGTGGCAAATAGCAGCACTTGTTCGGCCTCCCACAACTCACTGTCAACTAGGGCAATGCCAAATTTCCTGGGAAACGCCATTGGAAAAAACAATTCTCCGACATCAGCCTCTCAAGTGTGAATATTTTAAGGTTTCTTTACTCCTCTATGACAGTAAACGGAATATATTTGGGTTGTGGACAAAAGACGACATTTGAGGATGTCACATTGGGCTTTGTAAAAGACATTTTTCATAATTTTCTAGCCCTAATAACTAATCGATTAATCAAGAACAGAAGACTGACGAACTGATAATGAAAATAATCGTTAGTTGCAGCCCTGGTTAGTTGTCACGAAAGGTCAGGAGCTGTTAAACTGTTAGGCAAGGGAGTTCTACTTTTTTGTTTTCCGTTCATTTTGTGAGATTACTTAACCATGCATTAGCCCGTTTTGAAATAAGAAGGAACCAAAATACACTTTTTGTAGTCATTTATAACAGTGGCAATAATGAAAGCCAAATCCTGTTTTAGTATTGTTAAAAATTTATATCTATATCTATATATATTGTTTTTGTTATTTTTTTTCTCTTTAATTTAATTTTATTGTTTATTACTTACATTGTATTGTTTCTTTGTGACTTTCTGCTTTGGCAACATGTTTGAACTAAAACGTCATGCCAATAAAGCCAACTGAATTGAACTGAGTACCACAAGAGGGTGCCAGTAGCTGCCACGTTAAAAATTGTTCCCCCAAAAGTGAAAACATTAGGAAATATACATTTACCAACTTTTGCAGATGACCTACAGATGTAACGTTAGCTAATCTGGAACACAGTTAACGATCTTTTTAATTAACACCAAGGGCACTACTGAGAGTACAATTGTGTAAACGTTACACTTGACACGCCACAAACATCAGTTGGTCACGGTCAGCCATGTTTTTTGTTTACGTTTGGCATCGTGCACCTGGAACACTTGCAGGTCGGATGTTTTACATTTTATCTGACCTCTAAATGTCAAAACCACAGACAAAACTAGAAAATCAGCCCACTTGTTTTTACACAATATATGCTGTCAGCACAGAGTGGTGGTGCTTCCTCAAAAGGAACGGGACTACCAATAGGTTGAAAGTCAGGCCACCACTTGCTCTAGCCAATCAGAGCAACAGAGGACACATAAGTTTCACTGTGTTTGCCGAGTGGTGTTACAAATTGCATCACGTTTTCTAACGTGTCCCAGACCTCAACATTTACTTAAGACAAATGGAAAAACATCAAGGACCATGTCTTGCTAAGGATTCTACTGGCAACATGTTAGCATAGTCAAATAAGGGTTAACTTATTATGTGTATCAGTTAAAATAAACTACATAGCTGATGTACATTTATTTGAAAGCTGATGATTCTAACGGCTGTATGTTACAGTAACGTTAACGGCTATTCGACAAATCATACATAAAATGCGTTAGTCTGTTCGACTCAACGACTTCGTTATGTAAAGAAAATGCCAGAACATTAGCCATGACCATTATCATATCGCTGAAGCTTTTAACGTTACAATCTCACTGACACCAGAAGCATTGCCATACATAAATACATTGGTCTAACGTTAAGAAAAGTGGTCCAACTTTAAGAAAGTCGACTCCTGAGAGTAGCCCTAGCCGCACCCACTCCGTAGCAAATGAATGTCTACTTTGTAGCCAAGTAACGTTAGCTAGCAGGCTAATTAAAACCGATTTAGCCAAGTCTCCCTAACGTTACGTTATTAGTGCTTGGAAAAGAGAGAGAAGCCAGTCTGTCCTTGTATGTCACCCTGTTGGTTCTTGCTTAAAACAGATCCACTGATGTATGACTTAATAACTAGCTAAAGCCAAAGAGGATGGACTCTTGTCCACCGCTCCATCACAGCCTTGTACCTCCTCCTCGGTACCGTCTTCCCCTCGCTAGAGACATCTGTCTTGCTCCCCTGAGCTTTGCAGTCCGCTGCTACGATGGTCGAGTCACCGTCCGCCGGTCTCTGCAAATGCCCGGCAATTATACTCAGTCTTTGCTGTGCAATCCGTTGCCTGTCGGAGCTGCCGCCGCCGCTGCTGTTGGACGCCATGCTGCTTCCGTGTTTGTGAAGGGAGGGAGCGGATCCATGAGCTGCAGTCAGAGGTCAGCGCAGGGAAAGTGCGCTGCTTTCAGAGCCTGTAGGAAATATGATCGTCAGTCCACACCAATGACCCGTATATCGCCAAATGGGAAATTTCTCTAAAGCACTAGATAAGATATGCAGTAAGATAATACAAAATACGACACGGTATTGTATACTTTGTGGTAGGTTCAATGTTTAAGAAGCATTGGTTCAGCAGAAGATAATAAGGCAACTAATCAATCATGAGATAAACAGAAAATTAATCTGCAACTACTTTGAAAATGTAATAATCATTCGAGTTATTTTAACATCAGACATGGCAAACATATGCCAGTTCTTATTTTTTAAGTGTAAAGAGTCTGCTGCGTTTCAATTGTCTTACAGGATAGTGAACTATATTGTTTGGGTTTACAAACAAGCCGTGGGAATATGGCACTTTATGACCACATAAAAATAGAGTTGCATTAATCAATAATAAAACAAAGAGTAGTTGCTGCCCTAGTCCAAATATGCAAACGTTCAGGTGTGCGTGGTCAAGGCAAATATAAGAAATTGCATTTCTGCCTGCAGTTATCTTAGGGTTTATAATTATTATTAAAATAATTATTATTGTAAAATGTATATATTCTCTCTATTTAACTTTCAAACCAGAGAACTAAACATACCAATAGTTACACAACTGACACGGCTAACGAGTAGTCCCTGAATGCACCATTTTACGTATTTCCCAGTATGCCTTGCAGTACACGACTGGTTGCATACTGTTGAGACAGGAATTTACAGCCAATATGCATAGTTGTTACGAGATAACAAAATGCGTTCAGTCCTTCTAGTATACCTACTTGAAATATTCAAGAGGTAAGGAAGTCGTGCAAAAAACTGATGCATAATAACAATCATATATAACTGAAGTGAAAAATTAGACAATAGAAATTAACGCAAGCTTTACTTGGCTCGGGATAATATAATGCAAGAAAGTGAAAAGCACAGTACACCAAAAGTAAATAAACACAGTTAATCAAACCTGTGAGCTAAACTGCTTTATATTTGTTCGACTTGTCTACCCATTGTCTATATATAATTGCATATTTGAGTAAAACTGGCAACTTAAACCTATGATAAATCTATAGTAGGACACTAATCATTTTAATTTGCATTATCTTTCACATTTAAAAAACTATGCTGCACTTATTAAAACGGCATCATCATAATGTCAAACTTCCTCATGTGTAAGATGAACCTGAAAATATGACTTAACTGTTTACCTCTGCCTCACCTCCACTCAGTCATCTGACCAGCATGGCTACTCTTTCCATATGGCACACAGCAGTGCTCTTTGAGTAATGATTTAATACAAAATTACGCTACATATATGACAACCAACGGTATTGCTACTTTAGAATACAAATTAACCTTGGTAAATTCTCAAAAAAGACAGAGTCTGTGAAAAATGCTTAAAACAGAGACACATTTTATTCAAGAAAACAGTCACTTATCAACAGGAATATCGCACCATGTTGTAAACTTAAACTTTCCATTATGTTGGAGGCTTTATTTCCACTGGATAAAGTACTAACTCCCAAAACAAAGTTCTGTAATGCACTGACTGCGAGCAATTAAGAGTCTAAGTGTATCACAGAACTTTATTTGGAAAGCCACAGTGCCACCTCATAGGTTTGTCCTTGTGCAGAACCTTATCCTCCTTATGACTGGGTGCTCCAGTAACCTGTTGTAAGGCACAAAAAGCAAGGAAAACAGGACATCCACTTCTCTTTTTTCACTGTATTGACTTCAATGCAAAACATATACAAGAGAGAAGATAGCTGGTGCCATTTGAATAAGACTATAGAATAAGAAGTAGCGAAGATGACTCGAAGGCTTGAAGGACTGGGCCTACAGAAAGGCTTGCTGTGTGGTGGGTCCTCCCTAAAATCACACAGGTAAAGCAGGCCAGATGGAGTCTTTTTACACTTTGTCAGCTCTCTACAGAAACAATTAAATGGCAAAATATCATCTGGGCATAGTTGATTCTGTAGTAGCTACAACCCACCAAAAATGACCCAAACATGTTTTCACTTACCTCTTTAAGCTTGACCATCTGGTTGCAAAGTTAACATATTACCACTCTTTATACTAGCTGTTTGAAGTTTCCAGTTTTGGTGATATCTTTGACTTCGTTGTGATGATTTCACTCCTGTGCCAGTGTGTCACTGATTCTACCTGTTGACTTTAACATCTTTCTGAATTAAACAGGCCCTGTTAAATGAGCTATTCACCACATGTAGATAGATATGATAGCAATGAGGAAGGTGCAGAAGGCCAGCTGAGCTCCAGGAGTATTAAGTGCTGCCAGTTTGAAGGTAGTTAGGACACTTGCCTCTTCAACAGCAAACAAGTGACAGCAACTTTAGAAGTGCAAAATAATGCAAAAAACAAACAGTGTCACGTCTTAAACACTATCTTGACATCTGTTTACACAAGAAGTAGTTCTATGATAAAGGAAAAAGTAAGTTATGCAAGTCATACTGTACCTGACATAGGTAACCTCAAGGCACCAGCTGCAATCCAACACGAGGGGCAAGTAGTCTGGATCATAAAATGCAAAAGCAGAAGGCGATCTAAGGACATTGCAGGACATGGCTGGATTCACAATGCAAACGCCTGTTTTCACTGCGGTCGGCGTCTGTCTGCGGACATGCAGCGCTCTGATCGAAAGGTGGCCACCGCCGCTTTTACCTTTTCTTCCCCCAGTCCTGTGCAGTTCACTATATGCAGCTGGAAGAATGTCGACGTGGAGCTGCCAAACGTGAACGCGTGCTCATGAGCGCGCACGAGGGAAAAAAAGAGAGGCTTTTTTAGCTTAATTTCACGCAGTTGGCACACTGAGTTACACATTAGTGTGAGCTTCTTCACAGATAGGTGCTACAGCCAGGACTAAGTCTGTCTTATTACCTTGACACATTTCAAAAGCAACTTAATTACATCTCGATTCGACTTCTTACTTATGGTATCAAATATAATTAACGCTGAGGATTTTTATAAACCGTAACAACTTTCTTAAAGACTTGGATTGACTGATAGCAAGTTTTTAATTCTGAGGGTACAGCATACTTGCATGTGTGTAACGTTACACCATATTGAGTATCTACTTTAAAGTATCTAAGTATCTAATTTATCAACATGTTACTTAAGTAAAAGCACAAGAGTATAATTAATATAGGCTACTTAAAGCAAAAATACAGAGAATAAGCTACCTTCTTTCAATCTATTATATAGCCTGTATGCCTATTATTGGATTCCCATTACTGATACATTAGCAAAATGTTGTGGAGCCAATTTTAGCCACCACATTTACTGTTGGTTTGCTTAATCTATAGCACCAATGGTGGAACTAGTATTCAGACCCAAGTAAAAGTAGTGACAGTTTAATAATAGTCTATTACAAGTAAAAGTCTTGCAATCAAAGCCTTACTTTAAAAAATGTATACAAAAGCTGTATCAGAAACTTAGCCTATAGAAATTATGGAAAGTAAATTACTTACTATGCACCAGAATGGTTTTATCAAGAGTTCACTTACTTAGCTTCAATCAATTCCTGGAAGTCAATGGGGTCGTCATTATGTCATATGATGACATTGACACTCAACAATTGAGCCATGATAGCCTTATTTTGCTGTTTGACATAACTTCAGACTACACCAAATACACAAAAAGATTAAGTTCAGACACTGGGAAGTGGGAACAGTAAAATTCCCCATAACTAATCTCTTTAATCAAATCTCTCACATGCAGTCTATGTGATTTCGTTTTGAAAGTTTTTCACTTCTAGTCACTGAGCCTCCCCTGAAATAGTTTGGAAGCTGTAATAAATAGCAATAAAACTGTTCATTATTGTTAGTATACCAATATAATTCAATTAAAATCATCTTAAATACTACAGATTCCTGTAGAATATTTTGTTGCTAATATATCTGCACGGCACAAAAATACAAAATTTGAATACAATAAGTAACCATTAGTTACAGCCTTATACAAAACAGTTAGCTCCACCTGAAGCAACTAAATGAGTAATGATTATTTTATATATGTATAATTTATAGTGTAAAAGTTTGCATTTTTCTGCACTGAGTACTTTAACTTGTACTACTACCCTACTAAGCATTTTATTACTTTAAAATACATTTTCCTGATCAATTAAGTATGCAGGACTTTTACTTGTAGCAGAGTACTTTTACAGTGTAGTATTATTACTTCTTTTTAAATTTGGATCCGAATCCTTCCCCCACCACTGTCAACGGGACATTAGGGCCCCAGGGCGTCCAGCGCCACTCCGGACACGGTAACCAGCAGGGGGCGCCATGCACCAGTCAAAACTCTAAAGATGATGGAGTTGAAATAGAAACAGCGAGGTGTTTTTTTTAGTTAAGTAGGGTACATATTTGTTGGCTTACGCAGTTTCAAATGTAAAATTGATGCATTGATAAGATTCCGGATCCTAATCTTTTAGTGACTTTTCAGACAGAGTGACAATCAGTAGGACCCTAAATGTCTGTTTTATCAATTTAATGTAGGCCTATTTATAATCACGTGTAGCCCACGATCATTTATGAAGGTTACCCGAATACAACTTTCAAACGCACATGATTATGTTGTGTAATGTTTTTTATTTGGCAACCAGTGTAGGCTATTAAGTGGTTATGTCCTCTCTCCTCTCCCTGCTCAGCCTGGCTGGCTCCACGCACTTGCACACGCGCACACATTACCGAATCGCCTCATAGGTCGGCGCGAGGGGGACGATCCCGGCGCCGCAGCTCGGTAGGCAGGGCCATCATTTCCGTGATCTTCATTAGATTTAAAGGAAGTAGTGCTTCCCACAGCTCAGCTGCTGCGACGGACTCTATCGGCTACGGACCGCTCGCCATTTTAATCTGGCAATTTGAGGAATTACACATATTTATCAGTCACAAGGCGTTTCTTTACGGCCAGACAGAAATGGAGGTGACGCATTCCAGTCAACAGGTAAACAAGAGTATTTCTTAAAAACAACCACTAGACCAGATAAACCGACTGACATTGACTATTAACTTCCCGTTTAAAGCCTAAGATCTGATAGGCAGACATGGACGCGTTTATAGTTCAGGTAAACTTTTTAATGTTTGCCGGCAGGCTACGCGTTGACAATGTGGTTATGACGTAGTTAAGTGGTTATAATGTAGAAATAACAGCTCCAAGTGGAATAGGCCAGACAACAATAGACCTTGAGCCAAGCTGTGTTTAAGAGATATTAAGGTTGCCCTCTGTACTACTTTCAGTTCTGCAAGTCATTCACTTGTGACGTTTTTCCTCGAAAGGAAATGACCGTAAATAAAATCCATTTTATCCAAAAACACTCTCGACACTGTCTTAGTGTCTGTGCTGTTACTCTGAATAAAATGACATTTCTTTCATTCTGACCTTTGTTTAACAGAAAACCGAGACTCTCTTGAAGCTATTTTCTCGTAACTGCCCCCTCCCTCTCCCCTTCCCTTCCAACACGTGATACCATATCTGACATAGATCATTGTGGATGATTTCTTTAAAGACTTTTTTTCTAAGTTATAACCATAAACATTGAATTAACCTATATGTTGAACATTAATTGAATTTTAATTTAATTATTTTTCATGAAATAAGGCCTCACTTCTTTAGTGTTTTGTTAAACCTGCCATAAGTCAGGGTCAGTGGAAGTACATAGTTGACTGATGAGGCCTGTTTTGGAACATGTGTGTTTCATCATCCTTGGTCAAGGGTGGATGTCCACTGAATTGTGATGAAAGAAGGTGTAATAAACCACTGGAGTCATGTCCCCTTTGAGGCCCTTGTGAAGTTAGCTGAAGAGAAGTAAATGAACAACCCATCACACACTTTTTGTTCCTCCTCTATCACCCAGTGAGATAGCTAGAGGAACCATTAGCTATTAATTGGGCTTGTTTTCAAAATCTGTATGTATTTAACATATGTTTTCTGGTAATTGGTGATGTTTGTCTGTTCAGCATGTTTTGTCTCTATTTTAAACTGAAGGCACACTGGCTGGCTTGTATAGCTGTGATGCTGTGTATTGTGTGGCAGAGAGGCCTAGGATAATCCAAGTAATTTTATGTGCCAGTTTCCTTGTCCTGGTGCCAATCCAGGTCTTGTGCCAGCCACGTTACTGATACTATACTGATAACCTGATCTTAAACACCCCCACATTTACACAGTTTGGAGTTAATACAGGATATGAGCTATTGTTTAATAAATCACTTGACAGTGAAAGGGCTCACTGAACTTTCCCTTCTTTTAGGTGACAAACCTTCTTTAGACATTGGGATTGTTTTTGAAGGGACTCGTATGACTTGTCTGATGAGCTTTTAAGGTGTGATCAACAGACAGGAGTGTGGCTTTTGTAGTTTAGAAAAACACTGATGACCTCAGTAAGTGTGTTCAGACATCCCACATAGATATTTTAGGGCACTTCCTTGTTCTTACAGAAGCCTTAATTCCCAGTTTTGCGCTCACCTCCCTGTCGATGAGTATGACTATAGTAGGTAGCTTTAGTAATGTGTAATCTGTCAGTGGTCATGCTTCTGATGCAACACTGTGGCAAAGAGGGTTAGTGGGTTCTTATTTTGCAGTGCCACAGTTATAGTCAGAAAAACTGTCAACAATGTCTTAAAATATGTACAGATGCTTGTTTGCTATTATTATTAGTGTATAAAGATAACCCATTTTCCTTGAATAAAAAAAATCAAAGGAGAACCTTGTTATACAATATTTTCTCAGTTTTATATCCTCTTTATTGTGGATTGTTCTGCTTTGTGCTTTATTTCCCTTCGGTTCTCTTGGCTTCCTCCTGGCTATGTCTGTTCTGGCCATATGACCGACTGAAAGCATTTGGAAGCCTAGCCCATAAATTATGTTTACACCCAAATCTGAGGAACAAACAAGTCACATGTCCAGACATTTTCTTGTGAACCAGTATTTTGGGCTTATGCAACATCCATAGTCCTTGTGAAATGGTTTCCTTCTGTAAATAAGTTCTGGTGAAAGCAGCACAGTTTATCTTTAGACATTCTTGTTTAAAAAGGCTAATAACATTCAGCCTGTGAGTGGAAATCTACAGGAAACAGTATTAAAATATCCTCACAGTTGTTAGCACGCTGTGTGCTAACAACTGTTAGTGGTGTCAGCAGCACTCTACCTAATGTGTAAATACTAAATGGAGGAGAAACTTATTTGTGCAGAGTTGTGAGAGGATATGCCAAGGTCAGTTATCAACATTTAACAAGGAAATAAGATATTTAATTCCACCCAGGAACATGTCTACAGCCTCGTATTCCTAATTTGGGACAGTGGTATCATATTTTTTTTAATCAGCTATAGATGTACATTTAACTTCCAGATTTTATAAATGCTGTAAAATATCAAACGAATGTTTGGGCTCTAACTCATTTAGACTTAAACTGTAAAATTAATCACTTAAGCAAAAACTGAGTTTGAGAGTGTGCACCCTACGTGTTTGGCTTGAATGTGATGAATTCACACCTCAAGGTAATTGGATGGGTAATGATCATTTCCCTTGGAAATAGTATCAAGTAACGATACGTGTCTTCTGCTGGTGTGTGGTGGCAACAGGGGAAATAGAGAAGCACATCTATTATTCATGCAGCTTCTCCCCCTTGACATTAGTGCCAGTGTTGTCAATGAACAATCACTGAGGGACAGGGTGTGGCGGGTGCAGCAGCCACGCTTCACAGCAGAGACGCTCTTCCTTGCTCCAGTGTTGCTCACATTCTCACTGCAGAACAGCATGGCTACGCCTCACAACTCTCTAAACTGCACTTCTCTTTCCAGGACATGAACCTGATTGACATATTGTGGAAGCAGGACATCGATCTTGGTGCCAGACGTGAGGTGTTTGACTATAACCACCGTCAGAAAGAACATGAGCTGCAGAGGCAGCGAGAGATGGAAGAAGAGAAGAGGCAGCATCTGGTCCAGGAGCAGGAGAAGGCCCTGCTAGCACAGCTACAGCCGACGAGGAAACGGGAGAGTACATACCCCGCCCGCCGACCAGCGCCTCGCTGCAGTCTGCTGTCACACCTCTAGAGGTTACACAGGTAAGCGCACATGGTCGTCATTACTCATGTCAGAGGTGGACCACTCCCGCCTCATTTGATAGGCTGTGCCTATGTTGTAGCTAGGAAACCACATCATCTTGTATAATTACAGAAGCACAGGTGGGTCTGTAGTTTTGCATCTGTGTATTCTGCTCTAGAAACAACACTTCAGAGACCCACGCTATAAATATATATCACACGCTGTTTTTAAAAGATGGTGTGTCACAGTGGATGCTAGGTAAATTTGAACTTGAACCTTTCTTACAGAATGTCAGCTTCACAGAAGAGACTGGTGATGCCATGTCATTTGATGAATGTTTGCAGCTCCTGGCAGAGACATTTCCTGTAGAGGAAATTGAGGTAAGAACATGAAATTATTACCACACAGGTGACAACATAGCTTTTAGCCCCTAACATGACTTTTAGCTGCATTAAAAACTCATCATATTCTTGTGTTTGTGTGACAGAACTCCCCGGTTTGCCTGGACGCAACTGCTGTTTCAGTACCCATGGCTTCCCCTGAGCAGACAGTTCCTTTGCAGGCCACCCTCTCCCCAGGTCCACTACCACCACCACCGCTGCCGCCACCACCACAGAGGATGTCCCTAGATTTGGAGCAGGCCTGGATGGAGCTTTTGTCCCTCCCTGAGCTGCAGGTATAATACATGGATTCTACCGCCTCAATAGCATGGTGGTTTGCGTTGTGGAACAAATACCCAAAGAATGCATCAACGGCAGGAGCCCAGCATTAGAGGACAAACACTTTTTTGTTTGCTCTATGAGAATGGGGTCTCATATATGTGAGACAGGTGCACCTGGCTCATTCCACTGTGATTAGGTTTCATTGTTGAGACTATTTAGAGAACTGAGGAGATGGGTTTTCAAGATGTGATGCAGTTTATATGATTAGCAGCCACTAGCTTCATCTAGCAGAACATGACATCTTGTTCAAAAAGGGTGTTGCAGTATTAAAACCATAAATCGCTGGCAACAATGTGAATATTTGTTCACTGTGGGGTTTTTTCAGCAGCTGCTTTATCAGTTTTGTTTCAAGGCAGCTCTTATTTGCATTAGCTGATGGGTGGAGCAAGGTGCCATTTGTTACCTTTACCTCTCACTGTGTGTCAGAGTGGACTGCACTAACAACGCTGATCATACAGCTTACAATCAAGCAGCTTTGCATTAGTTGCTCTGGCAAGCGGCTGATAAGACCAGATACTTTGGCGAAACGGAGAATGTGTCAGTTTCAGTTCTTGTTAGCTGTTGTGTGAAGATAACTTTTGGCTGTTATGGTCTAAGCAGCAGCAAACTGGGAGATTGGTATTGGTGATTGATGGTCATCATATACATCCCTAATTTTAATGTTTATGTTTTGTATGAGGGTGATGTCATTTTGAAAGTGTGTAAAGTGGATTCCATTTTATGGAGATTTTTGAAGCTGCAGTAGGTTTAGAGCACATACCGTACATGTATTCACAACAAAAACATACATTTATAAATTCACTCACATCTTGGAATTAAACTTGTGAAACCCTGTCATTTCATGAAAACCAGTTGGAAACATGTACTGTATTATGTTGATTGTATTTATTTTAATGGTTCTTTATCTTTTTCTTCTAGCAATGCCTGAACATGCAAATGGAGGACACATTGGAGACCACAACATACCCTCTTCCAAACAGCCCAAAAGTACAGGATCCAAACTACTCCTTTTACCCCATGACCAATCTCACAGATGGGGATACAAACAATATAAATGTCAGTCCTGCAGAGTTCGTGAATACCTTTGATGGCTCTGTTCCCAGTATGGCCCCACCAGACAATCTCAGCCAGATCAAAGCGAAAACTCCTAAGTTAAATACCAACTTCATTGCAGAAAGTTTTTGTGACATATTTTACCCCAACGCCATTCTGGAAGAGAGCAGTGATCAACATAGCCTTGAAGTAAATGAAAGTAACACCATGTCTGATATCCCAAACAAGCCTACTTTCATACCAGTGGACCATTTCAGCCTCTCACCTGAAGATGAATTTGACAGAGGCAAACAAAATCTGACAGCAGAATTGCCTGACTCAGATTCAGGAATCTCTTCAAACACAAGTCCAAATGCCAGTTCACCTGGGAAGTCTGTATATGGAGATGGGTCCTTTCTTTACAGCGATTCAGACATGGAGGAGATGGACCAAAACCCTGGAAGTGCAGAATCTGACTACTCAGAGATGTTCTCACTCAATTTTCAACCGGATGATCTTCAGCCATCTGCTTTATCTGTAGTAATAGGGCAGCCACAGCAGGAGCAGGAAAAGAAACCCAAACAACACAAGACAGATCCTGCAGAGGAGATTGGCCATGACAGTGCTCCCTTCACCAAAGACAAGCGTAAGAAGCGCTCTGAAGTGCGTCTCTCCAGAGACGAGCAGAGGGCCAAGACCCTCAACATCCCTTTCACTGTATCTATGATTATCAATCTGCCTGTTGATGACTTCAATGAGATGATGTCAAAGCACTCACTGAATGAGGCCCAGCTGGCCCTGGTCCGAGACATACGCCGTCGCGGCAAGAACAAGGTAGCTGCCCAGAACTGCCGCAAACGCAAGATGGAGAACATAGTGGGCCTGGAGAGCGAACTGGACTCACTGAAGGATGAGAAGGAGCGTCTGCTGAGCGAGAAGAGCCAGAACATCACAAACATGAAGGAAATGAAGCAGCAGCTCAACAGCTTGTACCTGGAGGTCTTCAGCATGTTGAGAGATGAGAAGGGGAACACATACTCCCCAACCAACTACTCCCTCCAGCAGTCAACAGACGGCAGCATCTTCCTCGTTCCCCGCGTTAAAAAGACATTCAAGAGCGAAGACAAACACTTATCTTCTTTGTAATACGGTACTGCATTATCATAGTAATACTATGCAATAACTTTCTAGACGCTTTAAAGCATTAGTAGCTCAGCAGGACTATTGTATAGTTTTTGCTCACTTCTCTTGAATGTTGTAATATTTTTGATATTTTACTTCTTTTGTACTCCAATATCCACAGATTCTTTAATCAATATTATTTGTAAATATATACATTACTTGCTTTTGAGATTGACAAAACTGTTACTGTATGTGTGTGTATATATTGTATAGCTCATATATCTGTATGCTAATGATTGTTTCAATCATTGTTACTTATATTTTATATAACTGTCCCTTTATGATTTATGACTTCTGTGCTTTTCAATAAACTATTCATACAGCTATACAGTCGCCTGTTTTCTGAAAACACAACATTGTGTGGTGTACAAAGCCTGCAAAAGATTGATGCCAGATGGATATATAATTTAAGGAATGATTACATAACTTACCACATGTTCAAGTCAGTTCTCGACTTGAAGGTTCTACCAAAAAAAGAACGGAATATTGAACTGAAACAAGTGTTATTGGCTTACACCACTTTCACAATCTGCTTGCTTTTTATTAGAGCAAGCATGTTTGAACAGTAACCTAAATCTTTTAATACTGTGAAACTCCTGTCGCAAAGAAATTACATCCATGGCATTCATTGTTACCTAACAAAGAGTACAATTGTTGAGCTACAGTGGAGTATGCTCAGGCTGAACCATCCATATCAACTTCACAATGGTCCACCGGGCCAGCATATTCAAAGATATAGCCCTACGCAATCAGTGTGTGCTCTATGTGCACTTTCACACACAAACACTACCTTTGATCACAAGCCCATTTTCTGCTGTCATGGCAAAATTCAGAGGGGGTGTGGCAAACTAACCTGGCCAGCAGGGTAACAGACTCAAGAACGTCTGTGAATCAAGTAAATCGGGTAAATCAAGCAATCAAACCATGACACTGAGAACAGTTGCACAATATAGGCAAACATGTATGACTCAGAATATAGCTTTCAGAAAAAAAACCCCACTCAAGTCTGGAAAAAATGTTTTTATTGAAGATCACAAGGTAGTGTACATATCTTACTGTTGAGCCAACATAGTTTAACACTGGTCTGCTTTTGCCAAGCACAGCTTTTATTCTGTGTAATAGAGTTGGTCATTCTGGATTACTCTGTAGAAACTCTATCCTTCAACAGATTAGCAACATATTAGCAGGCATTGTATTCCCATTTAGAGACTGAGTAAACCTGGAAACCTAGAAGTGCACGTATGAATCCTTTCCAATTAAAATGGATAAAATAAACTTGTTGCAGGTAATCCATATGGGTCATATTTCTACTAGTGATAGCGTTGATAATGTTTAACAGGGACAACCCCTGCCTAATTCAAAATATGTTGGATATGCATAAATATTTAAAAGTTAAATCTGAAATGTGTGTTTAAACCTACCATGTTAAATAACTTACTATACAGTTGCTACATTCTCAATACAGTAATTACAAGCCGAATGTCTGGACCTTACAGAATTTCCCATGACATCTCAACTTATCTGGAACTGTCAGGACTTAATGAAAAATGTTTGGAAGATGACTTGCTTCAAAGTCTATACGTCTTGGAAAGCATGCCAATTATTATTATTATTTTAAATACTCTGTATATTGTGTTTATCATACCATAGGTTAGTGTCAACTTAGGTTCCTCTCCATTGACTGTATGTTTTCCATATGTTAATTTGACTGCCTGTCATGTAATTAAGAATTAATTTACCTTTTTGGCATATGTTCATGAGATTTATGCAGAGGATCTGGCCTCCTCAGAAGAGGTAGAGGTTTCATGTTGCTTTAAAACTGGCCTTATTAAAAGAGCTGATTACTAGCCCTTAGTATAAATGAAAGAATTTTCTATACTATCGCCTACCTTTGCAGTAACAATCAAGTTACTTAAAAGTCCTTTTCTATAATGTTTACATTGTCCTGCTAATATACAGATGTTGTGAGGAGGATTGACAAGGACGATTTCCATACATGGAACACTGCATAACCTAAGTGGTAGTTTGGCACTATCAAACACACACACACACAGTGGCCACATTATTGTTGTTATAGCACTGAGGTCATAATTAGTGGTGGTGTTGTACTGGACTGCGTTATATTAAGAGGTGTTTCTAATATTCTGCCCCCCTACATGTATGTAAATAGGGAGGACAAAATATTTGAAACACCTCTTAATAAATGTAGTCAAGTACAACATCACCTTTAACTTTGACCTCAGTAATAAACGTTTGCATGTCAACAAAAAGGCAAAATGTATGGCATATCTATTGTATTGAATTGTGACGGATTGTACAGGGGTACCTAATAAAGTGGCCACTGAGTGTAAATTGTTCTTTTTGTAGGAGCGGGATAATATATTGTTTTCCCAACTGTTTCATCACTATCCGTTTTATCAGAACTATCTGACTGATAGTACGATAATAAACATGGACACATATTTTGCCTTCCAAGGGTACCAAGCAGTGTGGTGAAGGTCACAGGCTGATTCCAGTCAAAGTGGAGCAATACTTGATGTCATCCTGCTCGGTTTACCTTAAAAGAACCCTTGCACATTGTATTATCACCCTGTGCACTGTTAGATTACAATATGAGCAGCCTTGGATAATATTTTGAAAAAGTCTTACCCATCCAGAACCTTCCATGTTATCAGGTCTTTACAGATTTTCAGCAAGAAGAGAATTCCTCTTTCCACATCTGCAAATCAAGCAAAGTGGTTACTCTTACCTGCTCCATCTTCTTAAGTCAGCTTTTGTGAAATACTCACTCCCTTTTCTTGTTAATGTCTGAAATCTAGCATTTGCGGGTAAAACTGTGGTATCTCTGACTCAACAGGATCTCCAATGTGTCCAGGAACTAGTCTTTCTTCGCTAGCACCAGCTGCTGGAGGGTTTAGCTAGCCTTGAAAGGGAGATAGATGCTCACTACCAGGAACGACACTGCAAGCTTCCTCCACGGGCGTTGTGCTCGATGCTGCCTTCTCCCTTCTCTCTCAAAATGCTGCCTGGTCCACTGTGCTGGGGCTGAAGACGTCCTGTCTGACAGTCATCTGCAATCTTCCACACTAGCGATGCTGAGGGACCAACTGCAGGTGCTCGTGGCTGTTATAATCCTATTTGCTCAACACTGGCATAGGTGGTGTATGGGCCCCTGCCCTAGGACTACCCAAAACTCCCTTGTCATGGACCTTAGTACAAGTAAACACAGTATGTATATATACACACACACTATTTTCCCCCACAGAGGACTTAATACTCCCAAATGAAGAAAAGTTCTGGACAGGCTGATTTGCTAAACTTCAGTCACAATAAGCAGGCAACAGATAAATTAATAACTTGTTTAATCTTTTTCTGAACCAATGACGCACTGAACTTCATGTTACTTTACTACACAATTTTATTCGGTCTTTTTTTACTAATCAAAATATTCAAACAATCTAGAATGCGATTTTCTGGGAACAAGAAGAGTGAGAGATTCCCTTAATTCTAATCCAGACTGCTTATAGTTTGTTGACACTGGTACTATGAAGGATTTACATACTGTGCTTCACATACAAAATCAAAATACACTTGACACTTGCAATTCAGCAATCATAATAACTTCAGAAAGAAAAATGGAGTAATTCTAGCTCATCTGAGGGCCTGATATAACTATGCTATTTGACAAAAACCAGGTGTAAAGACAAGGAATTAATTAACCAGCAGAAAACTAACTCATATAAAAAAAGGAAAATAAAGATTTTAAGATCTGGCTTCAGATAAAAAAAAACAATTTACTATTTACCCCTGATACCATAGGCACAATACACACACTTCAGACGCATAAAAGGAAAAGTTGCTTAGGGAAACATCTATCACAATTAGGGAAGGGTATCATCTGCACTCATGTCTTGTGTATACAGTCCTTCTTCCATAAACTTCTCCGATTTAGCTGCAGTAATGTCTGCCTTGTGTGTTCCTCTAATGCTTTCAGATGACTGCCTCAAAGTAACCTGCAGCTTTCCTGACATTTCCTTTGCTCATCTCCTCGCCTCTCCTGCTAAGAACTGAAGCCTGTTGAATGGATACAGGATAGAACAAATAGTTATTCTGCACTTTCATGGGCTCACTCTGTACTGTGCTACGAGGGTGGTGTGAAACTGAATGCAACTTACCAAAACATGAAATAATTAATATCGTCGTGAGCCATAGCCACCTCCGCCGCCGCCGCCCGCCAGAGCTGTAGCCACCTGCAGGTTAAGGATTGGGCACCATAAATGTTTTACTCTTCAGAAGAAATAATCATGTTATGTCACCAGATGTGCGCTTTTTAAATCTGATCATGACATGTGGAGTAGGAGGGTAACACTCACCGCCATAGGGTCCACCCGAGTTTCTGCCACCAAAGTTATTTCCCTTCATGGGCCCATAGCTGGACTGCTGTCCACCGTAATTTCCAAAGTCGTTGTAATTTCCACCACCTCCATATCCTGAAGATGTAAGTGTCAATTTTATGTCTTGATATCAGGTGTCTAGTAGTGCAACTTTTCTATGAATTACATTTAGCACTTTAGTTCAACAGTAAAATTCTGTACTGAATGAATTTTTTACCGCCGTCATTACCCCCGTAACCTCCATCACAGCTGCCGCCAAATCCACCACCCTGGTTGCCATACCCTGGACCACCACCTCCATAGCCCCCTCTGCCTCCTCCATAACCTGGTCCTCCACCATAATTTCCTCCCGGACCTATTAATAGTGAAACACAAATCAAACTTACAACATAACCTTATTTATAACAGTGACATAAGCGATATTAACAACACACTGTTTTAAAGCACTTCCTAAAACACAACACAACATCTCACCATTGTCAAAATCATCGCCATAACCACCTCGTCCTCCACCGTAGCCACCTGGAGAAAAAAAGTAGTATGCATTAAAACTGTTGCCAATGTCTTTTTTTCTTGCAGCCTTGTCACAGACCATGTCCACACAAATGTAGGGTCATTTGACAAAAATAATCTCTTTCTGCTCTGGCCTATTTGGGTCAAGATTTCACAAACATGACGTGTTTTTCTGCATGGCAGCAATGTTAAAACAAAACGTTCCTGTAGCGACGTATTTTGTAGTAACTACCTGTAGTTGGAGGCAACAGAGCGGAGAGCTTCACATAGCGTTCAGCAAGCTGAGTAACCGGTTTTATCAAATGATTATGGCCATGCATCATTTAGTGGTTTGTCTCACTGACATAAATAACAAGACATACAATCATGTCGCCTTTTGGGAGTTCTGTGTGGCTGCAAAACTTTGATCTGGAAACCCCGTGACATATTAATATCACTATCAAATGTATCTGCATTAGTGTGGTTCAGGTCAGAGCCACTTTCATGTGGTATGCAAATCATTCTCACCTCGGCCGAAGTTGCCACCACCTCCATAATTACTACCTCTCCCCATGAAGTTTCCAGATCCTCCACTCCTGCCTTATATGGAGAAAGATTTTAGAGATGTTTATAACACCAGTGAACTGTCAGCTGTATACAATATATACAATCATGATCAGTGAGTATAACTTTATTCTCCATGTGATAGTGTGTTTACCTCTGTTAGTGGATATAGCACTCATTTCCTGTTTTGAGAGAGCTTTCCTGACCTCACAATTGTGGAAGTTGATTGTGTGGAATTTTTGGGCTGTAGGGGAAAACACACTTTCATATCACTGCTTGATGTTTGCTAACAGCCTTGTTAACTCTAAAGTCTAAACCAACCACGTACCGACAATTTTGTCTACAGTGTCGTGGTCGTCAAAGGACACAAAGCAGAATCCTCTCTTCTTCCCAGTGGAGCGTTCCTCCATGATGTCAATGCACTCGATCTTTCCATACTTCTCAAAATGCTCCCGAATGTGGTACTCCTCAGTGTCCTCCTTGATACCACCAACAAAGATCTTCTTCACTGTCAGATGGGCACCTGGTTTATTGGAGTCCTGAAATGGCGTGTATCAATGAGTACAGACCTAACAATAACACTGCTGCATGATCTGCCTTCTGGTCTGGGATTTGTTTACCTCTCTGGACACGGCTCTCTTGGGTTCAACAACTCGGCCATCTACTTTATGAGGTCTTGCCTTCATAGCCTCATCGACTTCCCCTACAGAGGAGTATGTAACAAAGCCAAACCCTCTTGATCTCTTGCTGTTGGGGTCCCTCATCACCTAGAAACAACATGTTACACAATGGTAGGTGAGCACAGTTTAACTGGACTGATAAGTTACTGTTGTTTATCATCATCTGCGGTCCATTTTGTCACAGATTATGATAAAAAAAATATGTACCACACAGTCCGTGAGACTTCCCCATTGTTCAAAATGGGCCCGTAAACTCTCCTCCGTGGTTTCAAAGCTCAGACCCCCAATAAACAGCTTTCTGAGCTGCTCTGGTTCTTTTGCTTCATGGTCCTATAAAAACATAAAAAAATATATAAACGTATATTTCATTTCAGCTGTATATAATGTTATAGGAAACTAGCTGTAGCTTAATACAGCATGGTATAGCCTGTGCTCCTGTAAAAAAAAAAATAACATCGTAACTTACTGACAGATTTTGCACCAGGCCGTAACGTTAACGTACCCGACATACTAAGCTAACAATAAACTACATTATAGTGTTAATTAACCCTGTGCACCGACAAAATGTATCCATATATTATTATTATTATTATTACTATATTTATATTTACGTTACCTCGCCGCAGAAAAAGAGGCCCGCAATCCATAATACACGTTACCACAAGCTAGTTAACGCAGAGTAAGTTAACGTTACCCTGCTAGGTTTGACAGCTAGCGTTAGCTTAGTTGCTTCAGGAATGCCACTGGTTGTCCACTGCGTTATTACCAAAAGTCTCAATAGATTTCGGTAATAACGACTAATGTATGTTAAGGAAACCAAACACCAATGTCCATTCAACAGTCAATCGAACCAGTAACCCAGCAAAGAGCTCTCCGGTGTTAACTCCACATAGTTAGCTAGCTGTCATTTTGACCACCTTTAGCTTAGCTGCAGCGTTAGCTCCCGTTTACAGGGCTGAAACTTGAGCTACGCTAAAGCTACAGAGAAGCTACACTTTACGATACAGGACGGTGCATTCCCTCGCCAATGTTACATAGATGCCAAAGGACAACCGTGGTTTTAGTACATTTTACAAAAAACGCATTTAGTTTGCAACATTTGCCAGCCTCTCACCTCCATTTTGCAGATGTCCGCGGGAGCAGATCTGAGCGGATCACGTGACGAGGACATCGGTGTGGTTGGTTGTGTCCTGCTGATTGTCGGTCCAACCCTGGTACAACCTGGATTATACAACTAAAACTATAGCGCACGATATAAATGTAAAATCATGGAAATCATGTAAAACAAAACAAAAGCATGTACATAAAGGACTGTGTAAAGGTGTGTTATATATTTGCAGGCTAACCTTTTTTGTTGTCTGGCTTCTTGCAATAAAAAAAGATGATCTTATGCGACATCTACTGGTTGAAGATAGATAGGCCTACGATATGGCTTTGGATTTTAACGCATAGAAAGTAAATATGCTATATAAGGTTTGGAAAACACTGTGGGTCACTACAGACCTGAAATGATGTAGCCTACAATATGGTGAAACCCAACGTTTAATTATTGAGACATTCTTATATAAAGTCTATGAACATGAGACAATTGGGTGTGGATCTATGGTGTTGATTCAACTTGATGGACATTTTTGAACGCAACAGATCATTCAGATCAAGTAAAGTGACGACTGTTCCTGTTCAGTGTTGTTAGTTTAACTGGATGTTTCTAGTGAATACGCATAACAAAAGCCTAATTTAATCTGAATGATCTTTGTATTGTAAAACCCAAATAAGAATATAATCGTAGGCTACAGAGGATATTAGTAGGGTAGACGATATGCTAGGGAACGTGAAAAGGCATATTTTATGACAGGTTAAAGTAAAGTAAAACCTTTACCAAAATGGTTCAAAAGCACTAATGCTAATTTTTTTGGATGCATCAATTAGTAGGATATGTGACATGTAAAACCATCATGCCTTAGGTCTACTAGTCTGAGTTAGGCTACTGCCATGGCCCAAGAGCACATTTTAGCCTACTATTGGGCCCCTACTACCCTACGGCCCTCTACATGAAAGATAAGATATAGCTACTTGATTGTCCCTGGAAATTGGAAGGAAATTTTTTTTGGACTCTCTGTCGGTTCTGTAGCTTCACGAAACAACACAAAAATAACAATAGATAGGGTGATATTGCACAACCCATATAGCCTACCTTTTGCACAAATTAACCTACATATTGCACAACCTGAATAGCCTACATATTGCACAATGGCAGATTGCACAGCCCTTTTGGTCAACATCTAGCCTCCATTACATGTGAGTGTTGATAAGATTAAGGGACATATAAAGTAAGCTTGAAATTAAGCTCTAAAAATAAGCTTGAAAAAAATGACCTAGTAGCTCACTAGTTGTCATCATGCCTCACACCTTCCCTTAATTTTGAGTCTTTCTGACAAAAAATCAGTCTCCTCCGTGATCAATTGAAACATTGCAACCTTTGCGTTTGAGTTTGCGTACTATAGGTATGTTTTAAAATACGGCCTAAAAATTGCTAGTAAAGGGTATGCCTTAGTTGATACCAAACTTTATGGTGCAAATTCACTCCCAAATGTACCATTAATCAAATTATCAATACCAATCTTGGTATTACAGGTATAAAGCATCTCCACAGAAACAGCATGCACTGTATTTTCAGCTGATCATTAAACATCACAATTACAAAGGAAGTTCATTTCAATAACCATAACACTGGGACTGTTTCTGTTTCCTCTTAATACAAAGCAATTGTTATTTGTATTTAGGGGTGTTGTATTTAGGGCTGCTTCCAGAAAAAGGACTAGAAATAGGACTACTATATGTATTAATCTGTAATTGGGGAAACGGGACATACATCTGTGTGAGTCTGATCTGTCTGAGTTCCAGTTAGATCTCTCTGACAAGGATTCTTGATTGGGCAAGCATGATCTATGAGCCAGATGCTACTGAGCCTTGTTGAAAGTGACCAGCATCTCCAAATATATTACTGTTTTATGGTTTAGACAATGTCTGTCATTAACTTTATTGTAGTGAGTGTGGGGAAAATACGGCCCCAATAAAAAGGGTAATGTTTTTCTGACACTATTAATGATGAGTATTTATGATCAACCCATAGTTCAAATTCAAAAGACAGTCTGTGTCTCCTTTTATTCTACCGCAGATACTGTATTTGCTCTGTTCCACTTGTGTTTTAAAATAAATAAATCAAAACAAGTAAATCAAAATTACAGCTGAATTAATTTTTTTCCTAAATTAAATTTATTCTAGTAAGTGTAAGCAACTGGTAACATTATTTGTACAGAGCACATACAATAGGTTTTAGGGAATATTTTTGAAAGAAGTAATGCCAATATCCCTTATTGTTTTATTTATTTATTTTCAATGTACTGCCATGTGTGAACATATGAAACCCACTGCCTACAGAAAAGGGTTGTAGTATGTTATCTGTATATTTGCAGCGGATGCCTGTTTAGAAAGCCTAATATAGCATCTGAAGCCTGTGTGAGCCACTGACATTTAACAGACTGCACTGTTGTAGATGAAAACGTTCTCATATGCTTGTAGCACTGAAAACAACTTTATTATTAACATGTATGGATTTTGGCTGATGGCATTCATTAGGGTCAGAAAAACACCAGAGTTAAGTATGTATGTAACTTGCTAGTAGGTGAAAAAGTAAGTACTTTATTTTGTGTTACATGTTGGCTATTATCATATCCTAGAATTCATGGCTACCTGATAAATAATCTTGTTATTGAAAGTCTACATCTGAGATTTGTAAGGAGGAACTGAGCTGAGTGTAGGGAGAGTAAACAGTACAGTATCACCCTCTCACAGATGTAGTCTGATGGATGCTCTCTGTTTACACCCCTCCGCCCCAACCCCAGGACAACATGTTTGTTTGGTTGTTGATCATACCCCTCAGTCTTTGTTCCTAACTGCCCCCTGACACAAAGATATATCACAGGTCCCACACATTGCTACCTGGCAGGGACATATCTATTCCGTGTGCTTGTGATGGGTGCTTTGTCCTTTGGTATGGTATCTTAAGATGTTAACACGTTTTTATTTCTAATATATCAGCTTCTGTTTTATCACTGTAGTTTGTGGTATTTATCACTGCTATGTATGCCAGTAGGCCTTCAACTATAAGTCCAGCGCTAGAGAACTCAGATTTAAATGCAATTAGCACTTCATTTACATCAAATGGGGTAAAAAATGTATAAAAGTAACGGTTAATGATGCCCATAAATCGGTCTTGATTGTAATTTTTTCTGTGACAAATGAGTGATATAATGACCCCCTGAAATAGAGGGGGATGACATCCTGGTGTGGACTAAAAGGCAGCACTTAGAACCACGATTAAATAATTAATACAGGTTTTATACCCATTTTACACCTCCAAATTATGGTTTGCCATATATCTGAGACACAGCGGCCGAAGAGTACCATGTCAGCAAAAATTTCATGTACAGTAAATCTTTGTGAGGGAGGAGCCAATGGCTGCAAATCATCTGTTAGGTGAGGGATGACATGAATAAAACCTTTCCCTCTTTTTATTCTTATCATACAGAGTACGGAAACACACACACACACACACACACACACACACACACACACACACACACACACACGCACTTTTCAAATTGTAGTCCTTTGACCTTTGTATCACTTCATAGCAATAGAATTGCTGCTCTGATTTTATTCATCAGCACCAAGTACAGGTATAGAGGAAGTGATCCAACAGTAGGTGGCACCATATCATAACGCTCCACACAACCAGTCTCAAGGCTCATGCACAAAAGAACTGCTAAGCCTGCAGGGTTTTCTTTCAACTAAATCCACTTAGTACACCCTAACTTACATAAAAAATACCATTTCCTGGCTACAATGAACCCACAAATGCCCAAACACAAGCCTTGCAATTTGCACAAAGCAAACAATACCTACACTAATAATATAACCTCTCAGATAATGGCCATATTGTGTCTGATTCTCCTTTTTTTTCAGTGTCCTCTAGATGGCGCCATGGTCCATGAAAAGATGGGCATTTGTTTTCAAATTATATCACCATGTAAATGTCAAACAATGTTTCTCAGTACTAAATTATTATTTTTCCCTTGTGTCACATGTCTGGCTACTTGATTATCCACAATCATTTCCAAACCTTAATTATATTTGTTTCTATTTGTTTCCTTAATTAATGTAATTATGGGGAGCCGCATTTTTATTATTAGCCTATTAGCTGAAACATAGCAAAATATACTTTATTAAGCGGGCTGTTGTAAAATGATTTATTTAAAGTATTACTTTTTAGCTAATATTTGCTAGAGATAATGAGAGATGCATTTTGCAACTGGTTTTATTTCCTATTTTACACAAGTCACATGTGTTTAACTTGTCTTACCATTTGTCACTGAAATATTTTAATGAACTTAATGTCCTTCACAAACCCTAAGCCTCACTGTCTGTGGTGCCTGGAACTTTAAGGTTGACCTTGTCCTGAGAAAACTTGGACTTGGCTCTATGACTCCATTAGGGAAGCCTTCCTGCCATAACCTGGGTTTGGGCAGACGGACATACGCAAGTGGAAACTTTGAGGAAATGGAGATTCAGAGCAGGGAAACCAGGGAGTCAATTTAGTCACTGTCTACTACCTTTTCGCATGCAAGTACAAAGCCAATCTCACACGTCGGTGTTGACTAGAATCTCTCTCTGAGGAATTTAGGGAAAGAACAATTCCTGGCATCTGTTTCCTGTTCACTTGCATGGAGGAAATTCAGTGTAAATCACACCAAATATAAATAGAAACAGCATTCAGTTTACAGAAGCTAAAGTTGGTTACAGTGGCCTTGCATTCTGGTTCTCTCAGGTCACTAAAATCTTTCTGTATCTGCAGTAAGAGTAGCAAGCGGACATATCACTGCATTAGATGCATCACAAGCGATGCCAAAAACATGACAAAGCAAGAGTTATATTTTCCACAGGTATGCTAAATTAGTCAGCACTTTAGATTAGATTGAAGAGCCCAGTGAACACAAATATGTGTGATAAAATGTGTGATAATAATGCTTCTAAATGTTGCAATAAGTGGTGAAAATTTACATTACTGTTTAAAGCCATACATGTCTTAGTATGGTCGTAAAAATAATAATAAATGTGTTTTTGTGTGTATTGTTACTGTCTATAAGGCTGTTGTCAAAGTATGTATTATGCATTATGATTTACACTACGGATGGATCAGTACAGCAACATCTTATCTTCTCTTATGCAAAATTGTATTAACATTGAACTGGCTCTGTATATACAAAAATTAAACAAAAAAATCCTATGAGATTGAAGTACGAAATATTGTGATACCGTGTTCAGTGTTGTAAAGATCATCACATTTCTTTTAATGTAGTGTCTCTATAATTTGTGCAAATGAGCAAAAATAACATTTTCTGCAGTTTAAATATGGACTGATTATTTTAATCTGATGCATGGTGATCATCACACTGTGTATTGGTATTGACAGGCCAGGAGAAAGCCTTTTTAAATGAGATACAGGTCAGGGTGGGTGGGGACAGATAATTGCAGGGTTTCTCAAAATGCTCTGTGGGAGCAATACAGTGTGTTAGGGTGTTTGGTTTTCTAAATTAATAATGCATTGAAAAGATTTAAGGTAACTGTGTGAAAGTTGGTGCTAAAGTCAATACAAAAAAACTAATTTATCCAGAAATGTGAACATTTTTGCATTTTTAAGGCATGTGTGAACTTAATTTAGCTTAGCTTTTAGTGAGAAATAGAAAGAGGAGGAGTGATTATGCTAGGAAACAGTCCAATACATCGACCTATTGATGTCCAGAGAAGAGACGCAGATAGTGTGGTATAATAAAAACCTTTATTTACAGCTCCTCAGTGGAGAGCAGAAGAGTTTCCCTCTGGCACTAATTGACTGCCTGCAGCAAGAGAAACATAGACTCACCCCTCGCTGGCGCAGTGCTCTCAGATGTAATAATAACCACTATGCTTTCTCTCAATGTACTGCCAAAGTAATCCTCAGCTACAGTTATTGTAAGAGTATTCATTCGAATAACACAGGGGTCTAATAAAGTGAAGATTTGGGGACTGTATTTTTGTGCCTGCATGCTTGCTCTCTGTTTAAATGGTGTGAGCCAAAAGTGATCTGTGCAGCTTCAAGGCAGTTGTGTGCGGTCCATTCAGTGCAAGTCCCTTCTTCCTGGGTGAGAAATAAGGGAGGGGGCAGGTGTGGGAGGCAAGGGAAAACCATTTCTCCCTTGTCTCCCTTCCCCTAATTTTTGTGTACGGGCAACAAACGACCACAAAAGTGCTGCTTTCACAGTTTTCTGTGGCCCGACGTTGAGCTCCCAGCAGAACAAGACAAAGGAATGGCGAGATGATGAAGTCCCGAGCAGTACAGGGCAGGTGTTTCCTTGGTCTCCTGGGAGCTGGGGAGTACACCTGCCCACTACTAACCCACTGTGATGGATCGATGAAGCAGTAACTGACTCAGCACTTCAAGAGCTCTACCTGGGATTAGAGCACAGAGGACCTGATTGAAACACACTGTCATCCCACAAACAATAACACGCATCCATCTTGGCGGGCCGGCTCCTCTTTACCTCCCCTGTGCTTTACTATCACAGAGAATGATTGCGCTGTTGATGATGAGAGGAGCAATCTATTGGATGAGAGGCAATGGCTAAATTCTGGCGACATAATGTCTGATGGCACCACTTGGATACAGTAAACACTATCTGCATCACTATGAAGCAGCTGAATTATGACCTTCGCACCAGGCGATCCAATATTGGTTTACAGACATGAATACACACACACAGGCACAGAGACCCATGCATGGACTTATAAACACACATGAATGGACATGCGTACACATTTACACCAAACCTCAAAATAATCATACACAAGCATACAAAAAGAAACAGTGTTATGTGCGCAGACAGCCAGATAAACACATTTCTGTAAAGTTTTGAATTAGATGATACTCCGTTTAAAGAAGAATAAGCATAAGGCCTGCGTGGTCCCAGGAGTCGATGACTAATGTAGTATAATAGCCAGTGCTGGCATGGGTCATTTTGCAAGTCGACCCAGGCAAATCCTCAATGGCCTTTTATCCAGTTAGAGAAATGATTACTATCAGTGCATTTCAACACATTTTCAGACTGTATAGAAATATATTTTCATCATACAATACCCACAATAAACATGTCTAGAACAAAAAATTTAATCAAGGTACATAGACAGGAAATGGTCGATGCTCAAACTAAACAGCTGCTGGTTAGAAAAATTAATTTAGGATGCAATATATTACAATGTACAATTTGATAAAAACTAACAAAAAACACAATCCCAAATATTCCTTTGGTGAAGTGTGATACCTCTGTATTCACGTTAAGCAAATAATAATAATAGGCACAATAATAGCACTCTTATTCTTTCATCCAGACTTTAATTATGTTTTCCTTTTTATATCAAGGTCAAATTTAAATAAATGATGGTTTCATTTTTCACCGATTTGACTCTTTCATTGCAGAAAATGCTGTGTTTTTGATGCGAATTGACATTCATGTAGAGGCATGTGCAGGCTTTGAAAAATAAATCACATGCAATGCTTAGACACAACTTTGGAGGGAGCCTTAGGCATGAGGTTGAACCTGATCCGAAATCCCAATGCCATTAGCCCCTTTTCTCTCTTCTTAAGCAAATATGTAGAGTACAAAGTAACTGGAGTGCTCCTTCTCAATGTTAATTTGATATGCAAAATTCTCCATTTACATAACCCCCCTCCCCACCCCAGAAATATAGCACTGTAATGGGATGTTACTGATAAAACACAGTGGTTATACACTCTGTGTAATGTAGGTTTTGATTTGGAAAGTAACAGGCCTTTAAAAATGTCTTAAGTAGGTTTTCTTGTATCTTTTTTGAATTTTCATGCTTTTCTTACAGTAAGTTATTGCATGTATTGAACTCATGCAGATTAAGCAATTTTCGAGTTGTTTTTCTCTACACTGATTAAAATGCAGCAGGAAATACCTTACTAAAATAGTGTTTTCAGGTGTGAACAATAGAGTAAATGTTTAGAGAGAGACTGGATGCTGTCCCATCTGGTGGCATCAGAATATCTGGCTGCACTTTGCTGTAGCCAGCCACGCTTTCTTATCTTGTCCTGTTCTGCTTATCTGGCCTGTGTACAGAGTTGGGTCTGTAATGAGCGTCACGCCTACACCTCTCCCCATGTGGATAGACCGACCGCTGTCCCACACATCCGTCCACACAATACAGTGGGTGTGCGCCACTCACTCACACACACACACACACACACAAACACCTGTGTATCTCCCTGCACATGTGCCCACCACATGCACGGACGAAGCTGTGTGGTCAAATGTGGGACCCTGGTCCAGGTGGCAATGACAGATTTAGAGGATGTTGTGGACGGAGGTGGACAGAGGCTGGCCTATGGAGGATATGTGTGACATGTAACATGGAACAGTGGCGTGGAGTGATGACATCCTCTGTTTAATGAGCAGAGTTAACACGGCCCATGTTAAAGTGAGCTGCCTGCCGCAGAGGGCTGTAAATCTGCCTGCTATCACTGTTGCCTCACTAATACAGGAAGTATTATCTAATACGTGCAACTAGGAGGGCTAATTTCAATAGAGCTGATACCCCCCACAAACAGTTTTCAGTGTGGTGGAGCGGATAACCCAGTTAGAAACTTTTATCATTGGAAAGCAAGTATGGAGTTAGTTTAGTGGCACAGGCACTGGCCAGACACCTCTCTCCCCTTGAGTTGTCTTAAGTTGAGGTTAGCAAAATCAAACATGGTGCCAGACAAATCCCAGACGTCTGGTTGTTCTGCCCCAGCTGCCTTCGTGCTGCCACATTCCTGGGCTATGCTGGAACTCTAAAGGACCTCTGTGTCAGTGCCCCTGTTCTGGCCTGCCCTTCAGCCCTGATTTGTAGAGTGCTGGTGTCAAAGGGGACTACTTTGTAGATGGTGTGCTCTGCTTACCTGTTTCCCGACAGCAGAGGCAGTAAATGTCACTCTATGACACTCTCTGGACTATCTCACCCTGACCATAACAAGGCCTTGGGATTGATACACAAACATACCCAGAAAATTAAAAGTAAAATAACTTCCGCCCGCATGTTTGTAACTAAAAAAGCTCTTTAATGCCTGACTGTAAAAGGCAGAGATAGCCGCTTTCTTTGTGGATGTAGGGCCTGGCATTTGTCTACAGCTGTAATGCAATTGTGTTTCAGAGTTTTCCTCCACTGAGCAGGGGGTAATTGCTGACTAGTCTTTTAACCTTATTAAATCATCCAGAGGCAGTGTTGGAGCGAAGATGGAGTTGATGATACTGCACCTCTCGTGCTTTTAGGAAAAGGAAAGATGCTGACTGCACTTCATCCAGGGGATTATACACTGAATTCAAGCAAAACTGCTACAGCTAATTAGAGGGAAAGGGAAGCACAGTGACAATCACCAGGGGATGAACCTCAGGCAGTGCTGGTGGATTTTTTTTCACTACATTCTTCCCTTTTTTGTGCAAGTTAACTTAGCAGAACAATTACTGTTACTGTTTTGGTTATTATGTTTACTACACGTTGCATTTGCCGTCATTAAAATGGCCCTATGATGTATAACGATTTTATTACCATACATCCATTGACAGCCAGTATTCTATCACAGTGATGTGTGTTCATAAAAACACACATACACAGGTTTGATCGCTCGTGGCCATTTCTCAAAAGCCCAACAGTCACAATATGGATGCCGAAATTCCAAAGAGGTTTGGGCCTGAGCTTAATTAGATCCTGTGAAGCTAAATCAAATCAATCTAAAAGAGAGCAGAGAGCCAAACCCGCCCCATACAAACGTGAGTCTGTCGTCCGCTCTGTGTGATTGCTATCTCAACAGGACTAGGTTGGGTTGCTTCAAAGCAAAACCACCTTCTTCACCCTCTCCTTCTGCCTCTCATGCATCTTTTTCAGTTGTCAAGGAAAGAGGGAGTGAGAAGTATGGAGAGTTTTCGCCTCTTACTCCTCCCCCTGCTCACACTGCTTGACCTTGACAAGTCAATATGATACAGACACAATTTGCTTATCTCCTCCTGACATTACCACTGTTCTCCCTGCTGCGGGGGCATGGGGCCTGCTCCTCTAGCATAGCTTACAAACACATCACTCTCTCTTGCTGAAGAGCCACACTAATCTATGGATGCTCACTTATGGTACAGGCTACAAGACATGCACAATATAACATCTAATTTGATATAAAACAAGGCATTCTTTTAAATTCTTATTTCTTCCACTAAGGCTTCTTTTAAGTTTTATACCTGACTGGAAAACAAACTGATAGTCTGACTGCACGACTAAGGTGACAAAGTATTTTTCCTCATCAATTTCTGGCTAACCTACGATCACACAGCCACCCTACTCCAGAGTACACAGTCAAATGTGGTGTGCAGATATATACCTGTGTGTGTCAGGCTGGTGAACTGACCCCTCAGCATCTGGCTGGTGCTCCCAGACCAGAGAAACAGTCAGCTCCCCGGTCTCCAGCTGCAGGGTGGCTCCAACCCAGGTCCATTAGTCACCAGACCCTGGACACCTCTCGCTTATCCCACCACATAAGGTAGCGTAATTGATACCCATCAGCTGCAACTATAATCTCCTTGGTGGGAAGCGGTGCGGGTGTGGGATACGCACCTCATGTTTGGTTAAGAAGGTGCCGAGCGGGGTCCAGGACTCTGGGCCTGTCTCTTTGCCATCACTCCACTTGAAGGTGAGATGATTTAGGGGCCTGGGAGAAAGTTAATTTCTCTTGATCATTGTGTGCAACCTGGAGCCTTAATGGCGGGCGTAATTAATTCTGCTGATGTTAATCACCAGGGCTGGTCCCCACAATTATCAGCCCTGTGCAGATGGGGCGCGGCGCAGACATGAAAAATTAGGAAAATGAATCTGTAATGGGGTGGCAGATCTAATCTGCGTCAGAGAAAACAAAGTTAGGAAGAGCAAAGAGCCCCAGGATTCCAGGTGAAAGCCACCAATACCAACAAACCTGTGTGGCAGATCTGAAAAATGTTACCGTGTCCAAAGTGTTTGGTAATTACTGGGGCATTGAATTGTTCTATTGTTAATTCATCACTGTAGCAGAGGTTAAGTTCAAGATCTCCTTTCTGGGCTTTGGGTTGCAGAGGAGGGGAAGCAGCAGTGGTCACATGCTTCTGGAGTCACTATGAGGTTAATCAGGTTCCACTCTCAGTTGTGTGGGCTTTGCAATCAACCTGCATACTCGTCTCCACAGAGGAAAAGAATGCACTGCAAATGAATGAATGAAAGACTGATGCACCCTGCTCTGCTGTTCACCTATGTACAGGTGCACATATTCACTATATGTAGGCTAAAATACAGTCATATGTGTGGGGACATGCTCACAAACAATGGATGAATGAATCACACACACACACACACACACGCATACAAACGTGTGCGCGCACACACACACACACAGACACACACTTGATTGTTTCAATCATGGATCCTAGTGATGGAAGAATTACTAAAGCATTAGTGGTCAAAGGACAGATACTCCCAGAGGACGTTTCCTCTGCCAACGTCAAACAAAATTAAGCAAAATACAACTGATTAATTGAAATTGCAGAGGAGCCATTTTTCAAGCCCTTACTTGGCTCTGGCAGTTGGGCATGCCGTCATTCCTATTTGGTCTGCTTAATTAGTCTTCTACCTATTTTGTCTTTAATAAGGCATGCCATAGGTTCTTAGAAAATCTAGGAGGTTAGAACGAATCATTATTCATCATCATTGTTGTTAGAATAGTGAAATCCGAGCAATAGACTGAACTGCTGGCTATGATTTAGTTAAAGTGTATTATTAATGAGTTTAATAACTAGCCCTGTTACATTGTTGTTACTCACACAATCGGTGCTCTTCTTGAATATCAAACCAATTTAAATATCACACTTAATCGTAAGCAAGAAAAAACTCTAATGCACTACTTCATGATCGGAGTAATGCTTTCTTTTTTGTGTGTTGTAATTTATTACATTGCAGCAGACTTCTTTCAAACTTTAAAACCTCCCATCTCTGGATTGTTGAGGAATTTAATAGTAATTACAGTTCAGATCAATACACACATATTGACAATATTACAATATTAAAGTTTTTCCCTCAATATACACCAAAGGTCAAAGGCTCATTTTCTTGTAATTACTCACAGGAGGGGAAATGCAATTCTTGAGGTGAACCTCGATAAACAATAATAGATGGGCCAGCTGGCTGTTCATTGTTCTGTGGTCAGACGTTCCACAGCAGAGGTGACCAGGTGTTTACACGGGGCACAGCCACACAGCCTCACGGCAAAGGGAAGGACATAAACAGCATTTAAAGGAGGCCTGGAAAGGTCTCAGATCAAAGAAAAGACACAAAAGCCATACCACACACACGATGATCATGACAGAAATGTAAATTGCATTTTCATCATGGGGCAATAACTGGATTACATTTGCAAACTGAAAACCTCGTGTCCTTGAATTCCTCAGAAAATTCCTACACATGCAGTAACAGTTTTTGTAAGAGCACATCAAGAATTCCTCTGGGAGGGTGCAGTGATGTAGATTAGTATAGTCATAATTCCAGGGGATTATATGCTAATGCACTCTTGCCTGTTTGTGTGAGAAAATTGCATTGTGGTTATTAGCGTGACACCAGAGCTCTGAGATGCTACTTGGCAAACGTCCTCATCGGCTCTGGGATGCCCTCCAAGGATTTACATTTTTATTACATCAGGAGAAGGAAACCAAAGTGAAATAACAGGCAGTGCACAGAACGAATGCCCTCAACTTGCAAGATTTAATTGAATGTATTCAAATGTGATTCATTGAACAATTATACTCTCATTCTGCGAGCACGTAGTGCAATTGTTTTGCCTATACTGGGATCTCTTCCCCTTTCCTCATCCTCTTGCTAACACTCCCTCTCCCTTTAAATTAGAAATCGGACTGGCCTTTGTAGGAGACACTGAGGGGGAATCAATAGGTGCATTAATTACAGCAATTCATTACCCAAATAAACATGGGACTCAACCTTTGCTGGATACAAATTCGGGGGACGTTAAGTGTTTGGCTAGAGACAAAGGCCTGGACCGGGTATCCCTATTGCATTAATCTGAGGGATCAAACTCCGCTGAGTGCCAGGGCTCCTCCAGGGAGTGTCCAGCCTGGGATCAATCCCCACGCACAGGCAGTGAGTTATGGCTGCCGAATACAAACGTGGTCATGTGACATGGCACTGACAATGCTGCTGTTGCTGTGGTGTGTTCTGTCTCTCTCTCTGTCTCTCTCTCAGGCACTTAATGGGGTTCCTGTTGGCCCACAATGCAGCAGGCTTACAGGGCAGACTCCTGCTCCCCAGATCCCTAGCTTCCAGGCCCATTCAGGGTCTGGTCTCTTGCATACAGGACCACAGAGACTCTTGAAGGCTCCTGGCAGAGGACGAAGGTAAAGGACATCCCTCTCCCTCACTGTCATCTCTACAGCGTGTGCCTATTTGTGAATTATATCTCCAACGGTGGCCATAATAAAACATGATAATGATGGATTGCACCGATAAATTACTGTTGAGTGGATTGTTAGGTCAGATGTGTTAGTGTGTGGTGAGCTGCAGCAAATGTGTGATAGCCCTGAACACCCAGGTATGAATACCAGTAAACACACATGCATGCAAATAAAGCACACAAACATGTATGCATTCCATGTAATATGCAGTGTAAACAGTGGATTTTGCACATCAAACTCTGTCATTCCTTGCTGACAATTTTGAGTACAAAAACAAACCCTAAAGTCATCATATATTTTGGTTGTTGGGTTTTAGTATGTCGCATAGTCATTCTCTGCACAGTGTGACAAAAGGGAACATGTGCTGCACATGCATGTCCACAAGGTCCTCTATATTTGTGAAAACAATATGTTTCAGAGATTGCATGCTTTTACATCAGACTTAAGGTTGCCATCTCCCTCTCCACATTTTGACCACATTTTTAGCAACTTTGACATGTCTTGAAACTTCACCTAAGTAAACTAAGTATATGGATTGTGCCTCAAAGTATTAAAAGGAACAAGTACTCAAAGACAAAATGTATTCAAAGACAACATATTCTTTCACAGTATTTATGCAGACAAATTGTAACTATACAAATCAAGTCATTCATATTTATCTCACCACAAAATCACAAATTTGCCTCAAAGGGCCTGTACAGCATACAACACCCTCTATCCTTGGACCCTCAGTTCAGGAAAATCTGAACAAAACATCTCTAACGGACGAAAAAGAGAGAAACCACATGAAGAGCAACAGAAGAGGGATCTTTCTTTCAGGACGGACAGACGTCGTATATAAAAGTATGACAATATTAGTAAAAGCATCCATGAAGAATATGCATCAGGAGGACACTGAGCCACAACACCGTATGTCCAGACTGTATACTCATACTTACATTTCTCAAAATAAGGGACTTGGGATGTCAAAGGTGCCTGATAACACTTTACAAAGAAAGATGCACTAGTACTAATTATAATAAAAATAGTAATAGTGATAAAGAATCATAACAATATGTAACAATAAGAATAATTATGTGTGAAAATAAAATTTGAAGCCTAAAAAATAATCAAAATTGTACAGAATAGTGAAGGATAGCACATGTATTCCTCTACAGTAGACATCATGAGCTTGACCAGGCAAATCACAGTGTGCACATCTGGGCCTAAAATGTTGCAGATGTTATCCGTGTGTCTTTTTTGCCATTATATATTTTGGCCCAGTTTATCAAAGCAGTGTACACTTTGGTAATGAACTCATGCCAGATGAACTCACTGGGTACACAGTTTTGGTCTCATCTGACCTGCTTGTTTAATGTGAACTGACATTTCATTGGCCCACAATTTTCAGCAACCCTGACGATACATGACCTAACCCACTTTTCGTCTACTCTACTGCTCTCAGCACAGAACTTTAAGGACTCTAAGGTCATCTTTGTGCTCTGTGTGGTGATAAATGTATTTTTTCCTTGAATATGTCACACTACCAGTATTGGTCATACAAATATAAGCTCGTGAATAATTATGTTTTAGTAGTTTCCAATTATTGTGAATATCCAAATATTGTTAAAGCATCAAACAACCCACTTTCACCTTTTAACACTTAAAGCTAAAAGGTGATTAGTTTTTCATAAAAGTCCATTTGAGTTGGCCACCATCCAAAAGTGTTACTAATTAAAAATCAATCTGTGGGCCATTAGCGCGAAGGTGTGTGCCAAGGTTGTGTGTATCAGAGGATCATTTGTAATGAGGCTAGCTTTGGATCTGGAGGAGGGAGAGAAGGAGGGATGGGAGCAGGGGGGGGGGGACAGATCTGAGATAATCTGGGGACCTGCTGTTGCTCAACTTAACAATTGATACTATGTGTAAAGATGCTGAACTTGTAGTCTTCACTAATTGATCCACTTACCCTCATTGGGAGAAAGCAGAGAAATAAATGTGGGTGTTCATTGCATACGAGAGACTCCATAGATAACTATTAAAGCTGGATTTGTTGCCCTGATTCTGATGGCTACGGAAGGGATTGCAGAGTAGGAAGGCATTTGTCTGCTTTAGCAGGAGTGGTGTTAGATGTTTTCTTGATAAATGTTAGCTAACTCAGACCAGCACCTTGGGAGCAGCAACCTGGAGCCCAGGACTCTGGAACTTATTAAAGTTGCAGAGGTCTATTTCATAGTACCTCTCTAAAATCTGCCCAATTACAGAGGTGTAGCTGGTACTGATGCCTACCAATTTGGCCCATAAGTCCAAAGTGTAAAGCACCACCACTTTTGTTTGAAGAGGACAGGACAGTTCACTGCGATTATATTGAAAAAATGTTTTAGCAAAGCCAATAACACAAAGGGGATTTGCAGGATATGAGCCCTGTTTTTATGTCATATTATGTCAAATAAAAAGGGTCTACACATATATGTTGGTGGCCAATTTCTAACCCCTCATCATACTTTATGGTAGCGCTGTGGCTAATGCAGCATAAAACTCTGCTCTATAGATCATCTGTGGTAGTAAAAAGAGGCCTTGACTGTATTATAGGAATAATTGTTGAAATTACTTTAAAGGTGGTTGGTTTAACTGCTCTTTACATTTATACAGATGGTGTCTTGGGGTGTGTTTAACATAGTCGGTAATCCCCGCAGTGGGTTGCACTAGCTATGTTTGTGTAGTGCTTTCATAAATTCTTAGTAGGCTAACTAATAGCAAGCGATTTACTTAATCTGGTTACATCATTAAAACTTGTGTTAAGTCTTAGGTAGTAAAAACTTCAGCAATGTGTAAATATCTTGGTAGAAAACATCTATATATATATTAAATGGTTATGTTACCTATTGGTCATTTGGCTTAGTTGTTATTAGTTGTATAATGTTTTGTTATGTAATTGTAATATAATTTCACAAAAGTTTATATCATTATTAAACCGCATTTTGATGAAGTGTCAGGTCAGATCATTTACTTTCTACTTTTTAAACTGCTCATATGGCCTATTTGCACGCTAGCGTTAGCTTTTCCAGTTGGCCCAGTTTAAAAAGTTGCATCTGGCAGTTAGTATGTGTAAATATTTAGTAACAGCTGATCTTGTTGTACAGCCTTGTTTGTGTAGTGCAATCTGTCGTCATTTAGTGATTTGTAACAGCTAGTCCAACCGGCTTTTGATTTCTACTATTTTGAGGAGAAAAGTGTCTTTGAGGGAAATTTCAATTCCATTTTTTCTTTTGGATGTCCATTTGCGTGTGACTATCAGGCAAAGAGAGTGATATAGCAAAAAAACATAGTGTTGGTAAGAGTGTGTGAGGAAGAGGTAGAATGTATATGTGTGTGTGTTAGTGAGATAGAGAGTGTACAGTATTGCGTGCTTTTGATAATACATGAGTCTTGAGACCGATCTGTGGCTGCTGTGACAGAGGAAGCTCAAGGAGAGCTCAATAACAGAGCTGTCAATGTATTCCCTATTTGAGTGTATTTTTAGTGCAGGCATCATGGGCCTCATGCATATTTCAATAGATCTTTTGTATATTAGGTGCGAGGGCACACACAAACTGGAGTGAGGACTAGCACAACATGACTCCAAGAAATATGGGCTTGATTCTTAGATTTGACAGAACAGCTCAGAGTGGCCCTAGATAGGTTGGGTTTGACTTTCAGTGGATGGGGTAGGAAGACCTTCATTGATTGCATTTTGAGACAACAAAGAGATGACATTGAACCTACTATGAGGCTACAAAAAAGATGTACAACATATTAAACTTGCAGCGCCAGCCAATGTGTAATAACACTACACAAAACAGAAGAAAATTAATAAATACCTTGGCAGGCAGGCAGAAAGAATCACATGCATACGAACACACACTCATACACGAGCAGGTGGTTATGTTATAAAGATTTTTCGTTTCGAACTGCTTCCTAGATTAGATTCTCAAGTATTGCACGCAAAGGGATGAATTCTAATCAGTGCCGTCGCACATCACATTTGATATATATCATCACAGAGTTGTAGATTATGTCATATAATGGTTCAATTTCTCCTGTCTGATTAAATCAAACTTTATGAAGCTGTCATTGCTTTGCCGGTGATCATGCCATAACTTTGCAGCAATGTGTGCATTAGGCGACATCAACCTGTCTTTCCCCCAACAGAGAGGTAGAGTAAGAGTACCTCCTTCCCCCTGGATGTCATGGCTGACTACCCATAACACCCTTGCGGCCGCAACCCAGCCCAACAACAGCAGGGAGCAGCCTTTCAGATTCCAGACGAGGGCTTTGGGAAGATCAGACAGGCAGTTTTTCCATTACATCGAGGTCTTGGAATTTACTCTTGATGATAGCTGGATTCTATTAAAGAGGCAGTCTCGGTTGCCTTTGAGGCTTTGCTTTAATATGCATATATCACATTATGGCAAATGTATTCTATAATCGATTCCTGTGATGAGACAAGTGGCTGACATCTCCCAGGTCTGTGTAACGTAAAAGAGACAGCTCTATCTTTTCTAGCACATACGTCTCCCTGTGAAGATGGAGGAAATTTGGCGTCAATGAGCCCTGCCAGGTTAAACATCCTCAGATGTCACAAGGCGTTACTTCACACTGTGGATTGCACTACAGAGCATTGCCAGGAGGGGGAGTTTTTCTTGTGAAGAATGTGACTGGCTCTACCAAGGCAGTTTTGCATTACCTTTCCGTGACTTCATGTGTATCCAGCAAAGGTTCTGACTGCCTGCATGAAACATCTGCAGCAGATACAGGCTTCATCATTCAGAGGTCAACAGCTGGTTTCAGCCTCAGTTCAGCTAAAAGAAACATTTTGTTAAACCACAATCAGGCACTATCTCTTGAAGGATTTTTGCTCTTACAAGTATCTCCCCTATGGGAAGGCGAATTGCCTTGCCTTGTCTTCTGATGCCCAAAATACATGTCTTTGTCTGTGAGAGGAAACCGCAGAGAAAACCCATGTTAACATGGCAAGAACAAACTCCATACATACATTTGAAGGTTCTGTTGTCAATATTTAAACCCACTGACAACCACTGAACCACCACTTGTCCATCTAAAATATTATCAACATTGTTATTAAGGATTGTAAAGGAATATTTGAAATTTACTGGCAGCCACTGTTACATCAAATATTTATAATTGAATTTGACTTACCTTGAAGCCAGTACCTCCACAGCTTACCAAGAATAATTAATCGTCATGCTAATGTTTCAAAAACATGCTAAGAAATTGTTTAAAATTTAAATCTCAAGCTCTATTCTGAATTTAACATGCCTGCTCTTCAAGTGCTCTTACGTTGCTTAACAAAAAAGCTTTGCCAGCATTTCCAAAGCAGCCCTTGCAAGCTGTAGTGGATCCGCTGTCAGCCTTTATTCCAGGCGCTGCCAACGCAAGCATGGCCATAAACACACTGTGCACAAAGAAAAGTATCCAGTGATGTAGGACCCATACAATGAAGGCTCTTAATTCATTAAGTGAAGATAATATTTGAGCATTTTAAATCACGTGTGTGTCTGTAACAGCTGAGCAATAAGCACTGCCTGCTGACTTGAATGGGCGGAAAGAGTAAACTGTTTGAAATAATGCAAGGGGAGGTTGAATGTGATGATGATTAAATTAAAGAGTGATTCATTTTAAAAGGACTACAAAGGACAGATCCTGTTTAAGGCTGCAACCTTACTAAGAGGTGTAATTACTCGGAGAATGCCAAAGTCAAAATATCCCTACACCATTGGAAATCTATTGTGTCCATGGATTGGCCTAGAACTTTCAAGGTGCTCTAACGAGAGGGAGAGGAGCGGTCACATTGATGGCAGAGGGGGCATCAGATTTCCATTATTGACTGCTGCAGATATTGCACTGTAGCGGTGTGTAAATTGGTTCCTGAGGGGTTTTCAGTTCTCTGAGCTGGGGCGAAGTGTGCAGGTTCACCCCCACCCCCCATCCTCTGTAAATCGTAGTGGCGGATAGCTTCCAGTCCCTCACTGGCGCCAGACCCCCTCCTCTGATCAATACCTAATTCCAGCCTGTGCAATCAGCCGCTGTTGCCCAGGCAACGCTGATGTCACACAAGTTGAGTGCTCCCTGTTGCAACAAATCATTTCCTTTAAGCAAACGTAATAGAGTATTTGTACAGTAGGCTGTCAACTGAGACTATTTACATCAAGCCTGAACCTGCAGGACATTAGTTATGCCTGTTCTCAGAGGGAAGAGCTCACCAAAAGTGGTGACCTTACAAAGTAGCCAGGAGGAGGTAACTATGGCAACACAGGCTACTTCAGAGCAGTGCAACTCCAGAGAGGATCGGGTCACAGCAGTGGCGGAGATGGGATGGAACCTGTGTTCTTTTTGGGGAGGGGTGAGCTCGTACACTTGTAAGGAAAATTAGTCACTTGTCCTTGTTCCCAGCCAGAAGACACAGGTATAGACACATGACGAATGTACAGTCACTATCAGCTGTAATATCACAAATGAGGGGACTTCTTTTAAATCAGTTTGTTTTATTATTCCTGTGGAGCGAAAGACAGTTTAATTGAACAAATTAGCATATTAGGGAACAGTTTAATAACTTGTCATATTTTCAGAGAGATGCATCTCTGCACACAGTATATAGTGTCCAGTTGGACAATAGGTGGTTTGCACCATCGCTCAAAATCAAACAAAGAAATTTGTAACATTATTTAATACATCACCTTGCAGTCTCTCAGAGAACAGCTCCACAAAGCACAATGTATTTAGACTGAGAGGCATAAGGATTTGGACTGCACAGATTTTTTCCCTGTTTTTGGCTTTTATTTTATATTTTTGTTTGCAGCAAGTCAAATGAATTGAGCACTTGCTGCTTGTGTCTGTTAGGCTGCACATCAGAAGTTATATGCACCATCCGTTGGCATCTTTCATTTCATTAAGTAGCTGTCAGGGTAACAAATACATCCTTAACGCATTAATTCCTGTCTACCAATCACTCATCAAAGATACTAGAAGTGATCAATCCAGTAAAAGCACTGTTGAACCGCGTCATTCTGCAGCTCATCATAAACATTCAATTTGCTAAGCTCAGAAGTCTGTATTGAGTAAAAACATGAACTTACTATAACCCCTAAGAAAAGATTTCCTGATTATTATCACAGATATGTCTTTATTCCACCCACTTATGTAACCCCAACTGGAAGGACAATCACATTTCCAGTCCTTCGTCTCACTGCATAAACATGCCATCAGTATTCTATCCAGAATGACAAGTGGTTTGAATTATGAAACCTCAACCTGCATTCACATCATTGCAGCCATTTTAACTGAACATAACATAAAAAAGATATATCATTCTTTGGCATTTCTTGTGTTTTCTAGGAAAGAAAGACATAAGATGATCAAGCATCCTCTATACATTCTCTGTCCTGGCAGGTTTGTGTTCAGGATCATGGTTATGGGAACTATTATTATCGTATTTTCATGACAAAGCCAAGACTTAAAATAGTTTTACTACTCCCAAGGCAGCTGAAGCAAAATAGCTTTGTCAACCTTGCTATAACACACTTTTATTGGATATTAATGTAATCTTCATATTAAAAATGCTGATCCCCATAACACAATCTGTCAAATCTGAAAATCTGATTTCTATTATCGCTTTTAAATGCAATTTTACTGTCATTTGTCAAAGACATTGGTAAATTATTCTGAAAGAACAATAACATGTCTCACAGTACAGTGAGATTAACAGTTGGTGACTCATGAAGACATAAAGAAGAAGCAAGAGTGATGGCCATAAATACTTGATTGCTTATACTAGCAGGAAATAAATTGCAGGCTTCTTAGCTGTACATCAAATGTGTATTTTAAAACAATAAGGTGAGCAGTAATGTTTGTACCGCTTCAAGCCAAGTCCATGATTATCAAAACAACTTTTATGTGCTTCATTTAAAGTGATGCACACAAATTTAGGACCCAAGGTAAATGCAGAAAACACTTAAACTTAATAGGTTGGTCATTTTGTAGTTGCACCATGATTTACACACAAAAGATCACTCGCTATAAATTCACAACAAGTTTGCTGTGGTTTGGTTTCCACGCAACATTTGATGAAGTTGAATGAATGACCGCTAAGTCCTTAAACATCGTTACAGCAGATACAGTTAGAGGGATTTTTGTGTGTTTGCTGCCGGTTTGGTCTCCCCAGAGGCTCCATGGCCACTGATTCAATCAGTGTGTCTCCATGTCCACTGTTTCCTGGCACTGATATATTACAGGGTGCAAGCAGTGGTGTGCGCCGTCACTGCGTGGATCAAGTTATGTCACAGCCATTTCACTGCAGCTGTGATTTTATTCAGTGGCTGTTCAGACACGTTGAGGGGTGAAGACATCATTTTGATCTGCCGGGTTTGAACCCTTTATCTGAATGTGGATTGAGTAAGGCAAGATGAAGGTCGAATAGATTTCTTAGTGCACACACCGAGACAAAGAGGGCGGAGGGACTATAACTGGACAGTGTGAATGGAGACAAATACTTTATGTTAGTTTTTACATGATAAAATGCTCTTAAGCCTTTATTTAATCAGCCAAATAGAAGGAGAAGATGGGGTTATTCAATATGTTTCTTATTGTCAACAAATCATGAAAAGACCGCTACCCTGCCAAAACACTTTTGTGGCACTCAGCTGCGAGCCCATTCATCCATATAGATGTAAATCTATAAAAGCAAGTAACAAATATTATTTAATTTTTAAAAAAAGCTACAAAGGAAACACTCACTACAAAGATCAATTGTTAGTTGTGGTTGTTTTTTGGGATTTGTTTACTATATGTATTTTGAACATATAACGACACTGTTGACTGATGGCCACCTCTGTGTTTGATTATGTCACTCTTGATCAGATCAAGAAAATATGTGTTTAAATTAAAATTAGAAGCAAGAAGGAGAAGTTATTGTTTTAATGTCAGGGCTTTTAGCACCATCACAATCACCTTTCATTTTACCTTTAAACATTTTGGATTTTAGTTACATTTTTAATTGTTGTTCTACTGTAAAACAGGTTGTAACTTTGTTTTTGAAGTTGAACTCTCATATATTTTTTTAATTTAAGAGGGCTAACTTATTCTTTCAGATGTGAGGCAGTCAAAGAAAACATGTTGGAACATATTACCTCCACAAACATCTGATCAAGCATCAAATTATACCTATCTGAGTTTAACCATAAATGCCAATTGGTGGGGGTTCGTGGATTTGAGCTCCAGGTTGACCAGGCCAATGAGAGCTTTTTCAACTTGATAGAATATGGAGATATTCGAATGTTAATCTGATTCAGACCTTAGTGTAAATTTCCATATTATTATCCAAATGTATTCTTCTGCTGGATGCTTTATTCAAGGTGACATTGTGTTCTATACATTATTGTATGACAATGTGCTGAATGTGATTACATGGCACTTATTCAACTTGTCATTTCTCACAAGGGTTAAATAAATACAAACTGAATTAAATGTGACTATTATTCCCTCTCCAAAGGAAAACAAAAGCTGAGAAGCTCCTTTGCATATTCCCTGACACCTCTCGACTAACAGATGAGACATGATTTAAATATGAGCTTGCTTTCTTCACCTGTCGACCTCCTGTAAATATTATTTATGGCCTAAAACAGATATTTTAATTCTAGAAATGTATTTTATTTTGTGATAGCCAAGTGTCAGTACTCCGACTCAAGATACTGGCCATTTTTCAAGACCACAATGAATATTCAAAAGGTTTGCTTTAGAAAAGGGTGAAAAAAGAACAGGGGTGAGTTAACATTAATTAATATTCGTTGCAGTAAAAATGAAAGCTAGGCCCGTGCTAATTTCAATAGACAATTAATCATGAGGCTCAGTAATTACACCAGGGAGTTTACAAATGATTTTTTTAAGGGGCCAGAGTAAAGGAAAGGAGATAATCCCCTACCCATCACAATCACTGGCTTCCCACCAATCCCTGCAGAAAGAGCAATTAGAGCAAACAGCAGCGAAGCAGTAATTGTGTACCAGGAGAAGATGAAGGCAGAATCTTAATTGCAGTGAATGAAGATCACTTGCTCTCACACCTGATTGTGCTGAGGGAAAAGAATGTGCAGGCCAGAGCAAGTCTGTAACACCTCCAGGTGCCGGAGTAAAAATAACCTTAACAGGAGCTCCTGCTGTATGAGGGTGTGTAGCACATGACATGTGGGCATCCAGAGTGCCCCATTCCAGTTCTGTCACACTGAGGCTGCCACACATTCACAACCAAGTCTCGCAGGGCATGTTACCATTATTTCACTTTTCACAACTTACTTTACTTGGTTCAAATGACTCACATTGGCTTGTTTCTTGAGATTTTACAACGGGAAAAAAGCTTTTTTTTTTTAGAATTGTGATGTGCTGTTAATAGAAATAATTTCCAGTCTGGATTATTTTCACAGTAAGCACTGATGCCTGTGTAGCACGGCATAAATGACATTTAGAGCCTCTAAAACTGTAATATTTTCTGTTTTGCTAAGAGAGTGAGTCTTGGCACACTATACATGTGTGATCCACCACACAGAACCTAAACTTTCCTTAGTTGTGTATGTATTTACATTTGTTTAATAAACTCTTTTTCAGCTATCTGTTTTTTTTAACATTTTGCTGTTCTGACACCCGTACCAAAACAAATTTGTTTAATACAGTATACAGTTGTATATAGTACTTGGTGAATAAAGTCTGATTCTGATTTTGATTCATACATACAAGAAATCGGGTGCCATTTTTCACTCTGCTTTAAAATCAGATAAACATCAGTAGTAGCTTTTTCCATATTCGGTCAACTGTAAAAATGCCAATAATTTCTTTTTTTTGGAGACCTGGAAACAATTTTACATGCTTTTGTGTCTTCACATCTTGTCTACTGTAACACATTTTGAGATGGTTTTATTTATTCTTAAAGATCTGCATGTTCAGGCAGCAGCTCTCTTTAGTTCCTATTCAACAAACAACGCGGAGCCTCTTATGACTGAGTAGATTGAGTAACTGAGTAGAAATAAGAGCAAATCCAGATTGCTGTGTGTTTGAATGTGTTTATGGTGAATCGCATGGACTCATGAGAAAAAATATTAAGTCTGGTCACTCTAAAATGGTGTTGAAATATTGTGCTGTCAGCACATTACCACATCACCTCATGACATACAGTTGGGGCACATGGTCCAAGGTAGAGCCATGAACCACAGTGTTGTTGCTGGCTGCCTCCTCACTGTGACGTAAGCCAGGAATTAACAGAAGACATCCAAGGGTCCAACTTTTATTGCAACTAATTTACCGGACTAATGTTGTAACTTCACTAATAAATATATTCCTTGTTCAAAATACACATCAATTTATCAAATCATTATCCAAGGATACAGCCACCAGCTTAGTCACTTTTTAGAAACTCACCTGGGGAATCATTGGTACAGCTCAAAATCTTCCACTTTTTGACTCTGGAGAACAATATGTCATTTTTATTAAATATTGTGTTTGAACTGTGTGACTGCTGTGCTTTACAGTTGTCCAGAAAAAGCAGTGATTCAAATTCAAAAGCTGCTTTTACTTTAACATGACAGCTGGATTACTGTGGATTGGAAGGTAAAATATTGTAGTGAAACAGTTAACGCTCACCTAAAATGTCAGGATCAACACACTGTATATTTATTGTTCAGTAAATTTCAGTAAAAAGTTTCTTTTATGTCTGTTTTCTCTTTAGTGATAATATGACAACTTTATAATCTCTTCCATGGGAATGTGATTTTCTCTGAATATGCACACAATCTGGGGTCATACTGACGTGATCTTTCCACTGTGATCGTCTCAACTTGTTTTTTTAGATTAAATGTACAAAATGGTGGAAAGTAAGTACATTTGGTACACATTTAGAGTTTTAAGATACTGGTACTTGTGTTGAGTATTTTCATTGTATACACCTTTAAACTTCCACTTCACTACATTTATCTGACAGCTAGTGTGCAGCCAGTTACTTTGCAGATTGAGAATTTACCTAGAAGTATGATGTATATCATCAGTTTTTAAAATCTGACACATCATTAGGCTATAGTTAGGCAACAGTTTCAAAATAGCTCCTCCTCAACAAACATCAACTGTAAAATCAGTGGTGATTTAAAATATAATAATTTTTGCTCATTTGATTCACATATGCTGTGAAGATTGTAAGTAATTTTGTGTATATTTATTCTTCTTGAGAAGGTGTGTCAGTAAAATTACAGAGTTCCTCTCAGTGCTTTGTCTCGGAGACTACTGGGAAATGCAAGATTTTAGTGATCTATTTAGGGAAGTGTGTCCAGTCCATGAGAGCATGATAATCGTTAAGAAATGAATTAGCTCTACAGTGAATGATCAGTTCTGCCTGTGATCTCAGTTTATTGTGTAAGAAGATACAAGGGTAGGCATGCCAGAGCCTCGTGCTTTAACCCCAACTTCCTGTGTAACAGTATAGCATTTCTGTTTAACTTTATAATCAGGGCTTTATTAATGCAATGCTTTTCTTCGGCCTAATAATGAAACACAACACAAATAAAATAAATTGTGATCAATGGAGGCGAGCAGAGACAGATGAGGAGTCTGTCACACTGGGGATGATACCAATTTATCTCTTTAATGCATCTCCATGGGGTTCTCTCACTAAAGGATACAGATTACTGAACCCCTTGTCTCAGAGGGAAATGCGTGAGAAGAATCCATATAACATACAGAGATGGAGAGCCCTTCTTTCATCTTGTATCATTCATGCTTCTTGGTCACTCTCTACAGCAAATGCACAAATCCAGCAGACGTACACACATATTCAGAGGAAAGAGATGTTCTCTTGCATTTTAAACATTTTTACATGGCTGTAGATTTACATGCATTCGTGTTCCTTCAAAAATGTGTGTACCCAAATAATATGGTGTTGTGTGTTAAGAGTAATACTACATCTCTATAAACTATAATTAAATCTGCATGCCACCACTTTCATGTAAGTCTGTCATGTTGCAGAGGCTCAGCAATATTTGTTGTCATCATGATTTAGGGCAGGCCAGGATCACTGTGGAAATAAGTTATTTTTTACTGTTTTTATGTGTCTTGCTTCAATGGTAGACACAAAACTGTGTTATTCTTGTGTTTATAGTTTTTCTGATTTTGTATTTTGTGTTTAGGCATGCCCACGTTTCATGTGGGATTGCATTTGCATCTGCCTTATTTGTGAAAAAGTGTGTTATGTGCAGATTCTTTTATGACGAATCAAAACAAACCAAAACCACAGGGAGCTGGTAAAGAGAAGACAAATCTAAAAAATCTGGAGCGACACAATCAGCAGCTTGGGGTTTTCCACTTCCTAGAAAGGATGAGCCATAAACAACTGAGGCTATAAACAACTGAGGCTTTGCAGCGGGGCCAGAGACAGAAATCTAACATGTGCTGGTGAATGAAGACAAGGCAAGACACACCCCTGCAGTAAATAAGGAATTCCCTACAGCTCTGCTCACAAACCAGAAGGCAAAAGTCGACCAGGTCACTGTGTTGCTAATAGCAGAGAAATATTTGAGGTCAGGCAGTAAAAATACAGTCATTCTCTGCTCCAGGCATGAAGGACAACACTATTATCCCAAACACAGAGTCTTTGATCCTCAAATTCCCCATTGGATATGACCATGTTGAGCAGGATCCGTTATGTGCAGCAAAACTCCATTTTTGGAGTGAAATGTTCTCATGTAATGTCAATCAGAATATATATATATATATATATATATATATATATATATATATATATATATATATATATATATATATATATATATATATATATATATATATATATATATATATATTGTGTCTATATATACTTTTCATTCATGGGGTTTCTACTTTTTCTGAAGGCAATGGCATTTCAGGAGGCCCAAGGTCAAATTTAGACTGGGTCATAAATTGTTTTGTTTGATGGCCTACATTTGCCTCAATAGCAGGGGTAAGGCCAAGCCCATAAAAACGTAAAAGACGAGCCGGCCGACTGTGGGCTTGGCTGCCAGCATTGTTGTCCTGGGGACCACGAGACGCTCCCAGTGGAGGTTTCATGGTGAATAAAGACTGTTATGGCCCACCATTGGCACGCACAGAGGGCTCATGGAGATCATTACTGCTAGGGCTCAGTCAGGGAAGGAGTCACAATGGCAAACTCAAAGCTGAAGCCATTCCATTGTCGGCAGCAAAAAGGGGCTCGTCTCTAACGGAGGGTCGCATTTCTCTTTGCTGGCAGATTCAGGGGAGGCATTAAGGGACAGATACACAGCAGTGTCATAGATTTATGAAATGTTTTTTTCTGGTGCTGAAAAATGACTGAATTTTAGTCTATATTAACATTGTTTTGTCATCTAAAAAAATAACGGTTTTACTCTTAAATCTCTGAGAAGAGCAGATTGATGTCTTAGCCTTATATTTATTAGCCTGACAATTAAACTACAACTATTAAGCGTATCACAGGCAAAACATGAGAGCACATATATAAAAGATTGGTTTAAAAGATAAGGCTCCAGATATTCTGTATTTTTATTAATTTCAGCTCATGAAAAGTCCAACACCTAAAATGCACTCTGTGCCACGCCCATGAATTCCTACAGAAGATTCACAAAAATATTCTTTTATTTACCTAAAACAGTGGACTAGTTTTTAACAGAAGTTACTCAAACAGGAGTAAATAGTGCATTTATTAGGGACTATCTTCAGCTGCGGATTAATACACATTTGGTGCTCTAGTGAAAATTTGGCAGAAGGGCAATGTATGTGGGATTGAAACTCAAACTACAGTGTATAAAGGAAACATGTCACCCAGTACAATGGTGTGGGTCACTAATGTGTTTTTCATAGTTTTTAGACAATGATACAGAGAAATAAGATTCAGGCTTTGAAAAAACATTAGTATGATGAATTAATTGCCAGGTTTGGTATTTTCACAGGTTTTGATGACAACAAGAAAAATATAGAACATTGTTGGACCTATCCTGTGTGTAAAGACTAACCAAAAGCCCCAACATCCTTTTTCAAATAACTTAAACACAAAGGCTCCTCACAGGTCTAAATCATTCATGACTACAGTAATATCCCAGTAACCTTTTAGCATAATCAACGTTGAGAGGGGCTCACTAAATCACTGCGGCAGGCAGTTTTCAGTGTTTGCTAATAGCACTTGCTGAGTAGATATTAACACATGAAGAGCAGGTATATTGGTTGTAGTGAGAGGGGCGATTCGGGAATCCCTGGACAGGACCTCCATGCAGGCTTGCCCGGGACAGGCCACACCTCGCTCCTCTAGCCACCCCCCTCCTCCTTCTTCACTCAGCTACATCTGCTCCTCATTAACACCATTATAATGAGCCGCTGCACCTGAGGTAAATAAAACACTGGTCTGGCTCTCAGTTGGTTCCCTCATCCTCACATGAACAGATCCAACACAGTCATTCTGTATGTGAGCAGAGCTTGCTGCTGTCGTCAAAGAGGGCTTGGATGCCCCCCTCGACCCGCCTGTTTTTTTGTTTCTGAGAGGACATTAAATGTGGTCAGTGGAGGAGCTACCGGCTACACATAAAACCCCCACAGGTTCTCCATTCACAGCCACGGCCACAAAGCGGATAATGAGTTCCATAAAACTGTCAGGAGGGAAGAATAAATGTGCATCGGATACACCAACCGTAATTCAGATGTGGCTCTAAGTAGCTGGAAGAATGATAAGAAATGGTTTTCTCCGGCACTGATCAGACACTGCAGAAATATTAACGTGTTAAAACTCTGGTAAGAGGCAGCAGTAAGTCTCTGCTCTGAGAACAGTCATGGCCTCCGGTGGTCTGGACTCCGGCCAAGTCCGGCTCTCATTAATGTGAAAAGGTTAAATGCTCTTTCAAAATTCAGGTTATAGTTTCAAATGTAATGCTTTTTTGTGGGGGTTGCCTTCACATTACACAGGACTGCAATTGTTTCTTTTTGGTAAGTGGCTCATAGTTAGCTGATATCAACAGCAGCTGTTTCTGGAGACTTCCTTTGTGTGTTCTGGGGAGTGATTAAAAACAAAAAATAAAAAATTCAACTGCTTATTCCTACTTTATGGTCCAGTCATTACTCCTGATATTTGCTTAAATACACTGAGACTTAGATAAATGGCATTTAGAATTCTTCACAATTTTATCATCCTAACATTACCATAAATATGACATCCAAATAAAAATCCCCACCAAATCTGATTTAGTTGGATGTGAAGCAGTAGGCACCTTTGAACAACGCTGTTTTGACAAATGAACATGACATGCGAGGGGAAAATAATTTGACAGGTGACAAATGTTGAGCGGTGATACAATCTGAAAAGCAGGCCACCTGAAATATGACTCACTCTATTAAAATCATTCATGGAAGATATTGAATAGTTCTTTAAAGACTCCAAATATCTGATAAGGTTTACTTTCATTTGTTTCAATGTGTTTATGATGATTACATTTAAGACTAAAGCACAAAATTATGCTCATTTAATTATTAGTTTGGCATCTTGTGTGTTTGTTTATGGGAATACATAAATCTCTGGGATCACATCAGAAAAACCATCAATCCAATATACAGTACTGTATACTGTCATCACTCTGTGTTGTACACATTCAAATGTTTTGATTTAAAATGTGTGAGATCTGACAAGACATATAGTTGGACAAGAAATTATTTGCTTTGTATCCCGAGCTTAATCTAATTCTACCTAAAATAGCAACATTCACCTCAACATGAGTTGGTGCTGGCTGGAAAAAGTTAGCTGTAATTTAACTGATCAAATACCATGAAATGAAATAGATGAGGTTGTTTGGGTCATTGCGAAAGTATGTTTTTGTTTCAGTGTCCTAATTACCAGAACATGGCAGGGGAGTTTCCCACAGCTGCTGTTTGTCCACAGCAGCAGTGGGATCCAAGTTGACCTGCAGACATTACAGACAGACAAATCTCTGGAAGAGGAAAAGGTAAAATGTGCAGATGAAAAACACTGAAATCATTCCACTGACTGACTGTGTGGAGTGATGAACGTACATCTAATGTTCTTCCTTGTATTGTACTGAATTGTAGTGTGCTGAGGCTTAACACAATTGTTTTTGATTCATCTCAACTGGTGTTTTTTCTTTGTCACAAACCATAATTTAGGGTCATGTTCAGCATGTCAACATGACATCAATAGCAGTGGTAGAAAAACGCAACGGCATGTACAGAGAGAACTGCCAAACAGAAATAAGTCAAAGGTGTATCTACAGATTGAAGACGTGCTAATTTGGAGAAAAAGTGTCCATATTTTATGAACACACATGAGTTCAACAGACATGATTCTCAGACTTTCCAATCCAACGTAAACATAGCCATCATACACAGTGAAGTGAATGTTTTCATTCTCTGCATGTTAAAAACAATTCAAAAACACATTCCACATGTACTATAAATTGCCATTTGTGAGGTATACATACAAACTAAAGTGGAATAGTAATCTAAAGTACAACAAGACTGGTTCCTCGTTTGTAAATTAAAGGTCAAGACTATAGACACTTAAACAATTGTCTATAATCACATGTACACTGAACAAAATTATACACGCAACCCCCATTGCCCCCATTCATCATGAGCTGATCTTAAAGATCTAAGACTTTCTCTATGTACATAAAATGCCTATTCCTCTCGAATATTGTTCACAGATCTGTCAAAATCTGTGTTAGTGAGCACTTCTCCTTTGCTGAGATAATCCATCCACCTCACAGGTGTGGCATATCAAGATGCTGATCAGACCGCATGGGTATTGCACAGGTGTGCCTTAGGCTGGCCACAATAAAAGGCCACTCGAAAATGTGCAGTTTCACCACACAGCACATTGCCACAGATGTTGCAAGTTTTGAGAGAGAGTGCAATTGGCATGCTGACTGCAGGAATGTCCACCAGAGTTGTTGCCCGTGAATTGAATGTTCATTTCTCTACCATAAGCCGTCTCCAAAGCCGTTTCAGAGAACTTGGCAGTACATCCAACCGGCCTCTCAACCGCAGACCATGTGTAACCACACCAGCCCACGACCTCCACATCCAGTATCTTCACCTCCAAGATTGTCTGAGACCAGCCACCCGGAAAGCTGCTGCAACAATCGGTTTGCATAACCAAAGAATTTCTACACAAACTGTCAGGAACCGTCCCAGGGAAGCTTATCTGCATGCTTGTCGTCCTCATCAGGGTTTCGACCTGACTGCAGTTTATCATCGTAACCAACTTGAGTGGGCAAATGCACACATTTGATGGCGTCTGCCATTTTGGAGAGGTGTTCTCTTCATTGATGAACCCTGGTTTTCACTGTACAGGGCAGATGGCAGAGATCGTTTATGGCGTTGTGTGAGTGAGCTGTTTGCTGATGTCAATGTTGTGGATTGAGTAGCCCATGGTGGCAGTGGGATTATGGTATGGCCAGGCATGTGTTATGGACAACGAACACAGGTGCATTTTATTGATAGCATTTTGAATGCACAGAGATACTGTGACAAGATCCTGAGGCCTATTGTTGTGCCATTCATCCACGACCATCACCTTATGTTGCAACATGACAACGCACGGCCCCATGTTGGAAGGACCTGTACACAATTCCTGGAAGCTGATCCCAGTTCTTGCATGGCCAACATACTCACCAGACGTGTCACCCATTGAGCATGTTTGGAATGCTCTGGATCGGCATATATGACAACTTCACACAACCATTGAAGAGGAGTGGACCAACATTCCATGGGCCACAATCAAAAACCTGATCAACTCTATGTGAAGGAGATGTGTTGCACTATATGAGGCAAATGGTGGTAACATCAGATACTGACTGGTTTCCGGACCTCCTAGAACCACCCAATACAGTGAAACTGCACGTTTTCGAGTGGCCTTTTATTGTGGCCAGCCTAAGGCACACCTGTGCAATACCCATGCTGTCTTATCAGCATCTTGATATGCCGTACCTGTGAGGTGGATGAATGATCTCGGCAAAGGAGAAGTGCTCACTAACACAGATTTTGACAGATTTGTGAACAATATTTGAGAGAAATAGGCCTTTTGTGTACATAGAGAAAGTCTTAGTTCTTTGAGTTTAGCTCATGATGAATAAGACAAAAGTGTCTCCTCAGGTTACACTGAGGAGTGTGAAAGGAGGACAACCTTTGAAGTAAGAGCTCAACTGGGACAGTTGTCATCTTTCAACATTAGAAACTTACCAGCCACATGCCAAATCCCTCACCAATTTGATACAGTGTCCTTAAATAAATCATATTTTATACAGTGTGTATGATTAACACAACTAGGTACTCTTAAAACCAGCATCACTGAACAAGAGCAGTTCCTGGAGCATAGACTTTTGACTCTTATATTATTCTGTCTGCTTCCAGTGAGCTACCGTCACTTCTTTCCTTTTCTTCTGTATCTCAAATTTCTGTTTAGCTTGAAACATGTTGCACATCTGCATGTTAGATTAAAGCAATTCTTACATTGAGAGTATCAACTGTTAATAATGTTTTTCTATTCACTCAAACACAGATAAACATGTTTGCAAATAACTTTTTAAGATATGAAACATGTTTGCATTTGTTGTTGTACTGAGTGTTTCCCCTCTCCATTATCTTATAGTATGGGTAAGAATACCTAAACTCATGCAAACTTTTTGATTGGTTACATATGTTCAGTGCCTAATTATCTTTTATGCATTGGTTTCATTTTCCTTTTTTCATCTTTGTTTATTCAGAAGCCAGTGATTTACGGTTCATGAATTTATGCAACAAGGGAAAGCAGCCAGTTCTGGAGGCCATAACTCATAGGCCAAAAGTTGGCCTTATTTACATTATATACAATACAAACCTGATTTCTCATTTGCTTTTAAGCCTGGTGTGTAAATCTTCATGGGAACACATGAGGTTGATAATAGTGCACAACTTTTTTTCTGTACCAGCCAACAAAGAACAACTATAGTATCTATTTTCTGTTAAGGCATGTGTAATGACATGATGCACATTAGTTATAGCGAGACTCAAATGGCAGTTACTCATAATTAATATGTTACTTTGAATATTTTGGTTGTGTATGGTTCCAGTTTGACCACTGGAGCTTCAACATGAATTGCAAAATCACTCACTGAAGTATAAAGTGATGCAGTTGAACCACTTACGTTTTTATTACTGTGGTCTTGGGTGTATTTCTATGGCACTGGCACTGCAGAGCAGAGCATACAGTGTGGGAGTAACAGTAAAGACACTTTTCTGAGGTTAATGGATAAGCTTAAGGTCTCTCTCACCCAAATGTTATTTTTATGGCCAACTTTGGCAGGGAGCCTTTTGTTTCATTAGATTGTGTCTTTATCATTTATGCACTGATGGGAACACAAGGTTTTGGGGTTAGAGACACATCCTCTAAATGGTATTTCACTCATTCAGCCACAGGGCAAGCCTAATGGAATCTGCTGATCCCTACCGCTCTAAATGGCTTCAGAAAAGAAAGACCCAAGCAGCCCCAAATTCTGCGCACAAATATTGCCAGAAGTAATGCATTAAATATTTTATATTCAAACTATTTGATGGCTATCCATAAACTTCATAACAGCTTTCATAGATCTATAAAAATATCTTTCAGTTTGTTTGCATTTTCATCTGCAATGAATTCTCAGTTTCCACAGGCTATGAAAGAGAAGCGTGGATGTGTTACGTATTTTATATTGATTGGGCGGGCTTATTTAATTCAATTGCTGCATATCTTTACTTGGAGGGGCACTGAAAATCGTTTGAGAATCAATGAGCGGAAGCAAGCAAGACAAAAATAATTGACTGTTTTCAAACTCCTGCAGGCAGCAGAATAACTAACCAAAACAGCTCCCAGGGATGTCTGAAATTGGTTTTGCAAATCTTTCAGCCACATATCCAAACCAAGAAAAATGGTAATATAGAAATCCATTTCAAACTCTACAGTGCACATGAAGTTTATTTTCAGTTTTTTTATGTTCTGGCACTTCTTCAATTCTCATATACACAAGTATGCTAATGGTCAGTACGGTCCGTGGCTGAATAAGAGACATGGTGTGTGGGTTTATCTTGACTTGTTTGGAGGTGAGAACCAGATGCGGTGAGGTGGAGCTCTCCCCCATGGAGCTGCCTCCCTGGGTGCCTGGAGGTCCACTTCCAATCTATTTGCTATAATTGCCGTCAGAGTGTACACCTTGGAGTCCTCTAATTCCCTCTTTTATTTCAGCCACCATGAGGGAGACCATCTGTCCTGCCTGCCTGCACTTCCCCCACCCTTTGGCGTCAGGTCTCCCAGTCTGCACAAAACACGCACGCACGCACGCACGCACGCACGCACGCACGCACGCACGCACGCACGCACACAAACACAACATGCCAAGATTTTTGTCTGAGACACCAGGGCTTTGATACATCACACCTTCGTCCAGCCAGCATCACCCAACTACAACAGAGGACATGAGTGCGGTTTTATGAGGTGCTAGTGAGGATGACCACAGCGCTGTCACATAAAAGGTAAAAGTCAGTATAATGAAAGTAAAGTGACAGAGATTCCCATCTGCTGACTTTTTTTTATTCATTCAGTTTTCCAGAAATCTGAGAAGCTTCACCCACACAAGCACATTATACAATAATTTTGTATAATATCAACTGAAAATCCAGAAAGGAGGTTTTACTATAAGCTCTTCTTACCTCTCCTTCATTATTCTTACACTGTATTTTTATATATTTTATTTGTATTTTGTGCTACTAATTAAAAAAAAACATGCACACTCTCATGGTCTCTCAAACACACTTAAATAGGGATTCACTGCTGAACACAAGCTGGCCTTCTTTCCCTTTAAGATTTAGGTTATATTAGGTCTCCTGAGGTGGTCACATTTTGTTTTCAAGTCTACAGCTTTGTTCCAGACCACTGGTGACAGGCAGGGCTTGACCCCACTGCCTTGGCAGGACAGGTGCTGTGCAGGTGCACACCTTTACCTCAGCTTCATATCTGGCCTTTGTCCGCAGATTCTCTCAACCCTCAGCATCTCCTCGCTGTTAACTTTGCACTCCAGATTTTCTGAAAAACAAAGTTATCTCTGCATTAGTTTCCATTATTTGATCAAAAGTCATTCAAAGGCTAAGCTACAAATATTGTTCTGCTTAAACAAACAAAAAGCATTAATAATGCAAAGAGATGCTAGCAGTAGGTCCCCCAAAACTGAATAATAAGTGACATTTTCTGTATCTATCTCACTGCATCCGTGCTCTTTCACTGCGTCTTTGTTTGTGGTTTTCTAGACTGCAGCCACAGTGTCTGGGGCGCGACTGATTTAAATACCATCCCATCTCATTAACATGCACAGATAGAGCTGCGAGGGCCAATTACATTCATCTTGTCATGTGGCTGGGCTTCCAAGTCGTTAATATTTTATGGCAACACGCTCCACCAGCCGCAGCAGCAACACACCAGTGCTCTTACATTATTCCACAGCTCAGGACATGAGATCAGAAACATCCCCCTGAATACACACTCTTCTAGGTCATGACAATACAAGCATGAAAAATGAGTGTGTGTGTGTGTGTGTGTGTATGTGAGGTGGAAATCCACATATAGATTTGCCACTTTTATGATAATTGATTATTATCAGACAACTAAACCTTCAAGAAGAACTGCGCTGAAGAAAGATGTATATGTTTCTTTATTTCAACCATCTCCAGTAAAAGTGTTGAGAAATGTTGAAAAATACTGTACTTAGTGAATAGACTGGGGTGAGGTTAGTGTGTCAATAACTCTCCATTTTTTGTATTGTTTTCATTTTATTTACATGCCACCTTTTGATATCAATGGACATCTGACCCAAACCCATCGGTTCCTACGGAAGGCCACAAATGTATTATTTTACTAAATGGCTAAATCAATTCTTACACAAAAACTGAATGACATTATAGTTCTTAGCAAACATTACTAAAACTGGAGTAAATAGTGCATTTGTGGGAGACTGTTTTCAGCCATGGATTGATAAAAATGTGCTGTGTTACTGAGTATTTACAGCAGCAAGATGGTGTATATGAGATAAACTGCAGTGTTCAAGGTCATCATAATGAAGCCACATGTCAACCAGCATAACAGTGGCTCACTGATGTGTTTTTAATAGTTTTTTAAAAAAACAACAGAGGTCTGTGGCACAGAGGAATACAATATATTAAGCTTTGACTACACAGATAGGTTTCATAGTTCACATGTTGACAATAAGAATAATATAGAATATTGCCAGATGTAAGATTAAGATCTTTGCGGGAATATTTTTGTATTCCAGTTTTCTGCAAAGCTCCAAGATCCCAACCCAAGAGAGGCCCTTTAGGACCATATGGAATGGAGTGAATGACTAATTGTAAAATCCTGTTTGCTCATTCTTCTTCTTACTGGATGTACAGTCAGGCCTCAGGATTTCTTCTTGGCGTAATTAGGGAGCCTACGAGAAAATAAGCAAGTCGCATTCAAAGAGGAGTGGTACGAATCAAACATACACACACAAGAATTGAATGTTCTCTCTCTCGCTCTCTAAACATGTTTGCAACATCACTGCAGCATACCAGTTATAATCTTGATGAACTGAGCTAAATAAAAGTACTATAATCCAAGAAAAATCTATGGCCGGGCTCCTGTAATTCATTTAATGACTTCTCTAATGAAAGTGACCAGTCTACAGAACAGTGGCTGCAGCTTTGTTCCTCTACTGTACAGAGCGAGGGTGGCCTGAGGAGACAAGCTCAACACATTTCTGACTGGTAACAGCAGCCTACACCGACTCGCCTCCTGGCTCTGTAGCGATATGCAACAAGATTGATGTGTGTTCCTGACAAATAGCCTGGACGGTCATTTATATGGAGGGATGCTGCTTGGCAATGTGAGGGGAAGAGTCACTTAGCAGAACAATTTCCTCACACAGCATGGTCCTTTCGCTTCATCTTGCCAACAGAAATTATATTCAGAGAAATTGCCTCGCTTTTAAACTGCATTGTTTTACGTCATTGTATCACAGATCTAGTTTGACAACAAAATTGGGGGAGAAGAAAAGATCTGTCCCTTTGAGTTGATAAATTCTGTGATAAATAATAATTCACTGGGCAAACTGTTGCTATAGACTCACATTATGTGCTGTATGTCAGACTCACAACTTAATATACATTTATGAAAAATCCAATCTGTTTTATTTAAATTCCTTGACCTGAAATATGCTCTGATCTCATCAACATCACATTGCAAAAGCCTGATGGTTATAATTATTCTATTAAACAAGTTACACATAAAATTAGAAAGTAATAGCTTTTGAAATCTAGAAACAATGAGTCCTGTGCATGAAGGCGTTAGATTAATTTAATTTCTGTGAGATCATGTGACACCTAGAACATATTGACATTTGGGCTGCAAATTACATTGTGTGGCAGACAGAAAAAGTATGAATGGTGCAGATTTGTGATAAATAATTGTTCATTAATTTTGTGGCTGAATGCTGCAAATGAATTCACACTCCACCGAGCAAGGCAGTAAACATTATCTACTTCAATTCAGCAAACCCCTTTTTTCATTTCTTTTCATTTTTCATTTGTTTTCTTTTAGATTTCTTTGACCTAAATACAGTAGATGCATTCAGTATATTCATCGTCAAGCACATTAAAGCATTCTAAATGCATATTCTGTGAGAAAAAAGTTTGATCTAATATTATTCTCATTAGATCCTTGTTTAAGCATAAGCAGAATCTCTCGTAAATTGTTAATGAAATATTAATTTATTATCAGAGTGCAATGCCTTCTATCCGGTGACATCATTCTTCAAAACATACTCAGGTACAAATAAAAAATATATAATAAAGAGTAATAACATCAAAATCTTCTGAACATTACTCATGTCTCTTATCTGTTGTGTCGTAGCAGGGCAATCCTCATATCTCATTTCTCAAACAGCCAGAATAACTAAAGCGTGAGGTGTGAGCTGCTCCACATTTTGCATATCAACCATCTTCCTGCTGACAAATGTTGGCTTTAATAAAACCGCAGAGCAAAGACGGGACCGGGAGGGAAGCCCACCAGGACAGGACTGGAGCCGAGACAATTTACCAGGAAATGAAAAAGTAGAATTGTCTGTGGGAAATATCAGAATCATCATAATAATTTGTCACACCGTGATCTGTATCTTCACCACAGCTGAGATTGTATATCTGTTGAGCCTAGAACTTTTTTGATTGTGCTCTTTGTCTGCGTCTTTCCAAAGACAAAATTCTGTTCATTAAGTGAGCCTTTGTATCATCTGCTGCTGCGCTCATTACAGTATTTGAACCACAGCTGAAAAGCTACAGTTAACTTATTTCTTCTCTTTTCTCTTATTATTATGCAGATTGATTATTACAGTGCACCAAATAGCAGTTAAAGAGATGGGCATGTCATCTCCTAATGGAAGAGCTTGGTCATGCAAACAACCAACTGTATAAAACTCTTACTGTTTGCATACAGTAGGAAACAGCGATCATTCTTTTTAAAAATTTAATCAGGAACTGTATGCAGCATTAGCAGGAGTGAAACACTTGGTGTGAGGGGAATGATGTGCATAAGAGCATGCAAACGACTTCAATATGTGTATAACATTCACATTCATCGAGTATAGTAACCCCATCTGAAACCTTAATACTTTGTAAGTTAGATTGGGTCACATAGCTTTCCATACCCACACCTGAAGGGAAAAGTAAAAACCTGGTCTTGCACATCTACTTTCTGATTGTTGATGATGATTAGTTTGTCTGGGGTAAAAACAGCATTAAAATCCAATACTTGCACCGCTCTGTTCTGTTCTTCTTCTTTGCTGGAACATTATAGGAAAAGTTAGACATTTTGGAACACTTGCTGACAATTAGATAAGACAATATAACATTGAATACTAAGTAAAATGTTTTCTGTTGCCTAATATATTTACAGGTCACACTTTATTTGAATAGTCTACCTAGCTGTCATTCATTAAATTATTGTGCAAGAAAAATGCTATACATGGTAGTTAGTCTCTGATTTTTTAATGCTAAGTACTAACTTGTGTCCCCAATGTAAAGGACACCTGTCAATATTTTTTAATGTCCCGCCCTATCCAGGCTGTGATTGGTCGGTTCACGAAAAGTGACATTAGCACACAGCTGCTTGAAAGCTTGAAAGGCAGCAGAACTTCTCTTCTCCCTCGTTTCTCTTCGCCGACAGAGATTAGCAGGCAGGCGAGAACGGGAGCAGATGAGCTTCACGTAGCGCCCCGAGAACCTGATATGGAGAGGGCATAGCAGATTACCGGCAACTTGCCCGAAGTCTCTTTGGTACGCCAAAGAGTAAAATGTTGAGGTGCTGGTACTGCTTACCAATGCCCACTTCAAGCACTGAGCCTAGCTGTTTCTCACTGTTACCAGTTGTTATGCTACTCCAAGCTAACTGGCTATATTTTTATTTTTTTTTAAAAATGTTTTCACTGGCTATATATTTAACATACAAGCAGGCATACCATACACGTGTGGTATTACTCTTCTTCTCCACAAGAAAGTATTTTCTTAAATGTCCAACAGTTCCTTTTAGTCCAGGCTATGGAAATATTAACATCTTTCCAAGCAGACCAAATACATATCTGGGATCATGAAAATACCTACCAAGATACAAGTCACTGGTGGATAACAGGTTTTAAGACATTACACATTGCAGTGCTGAGATCAGAAGTGAAGCTAGGAGTTTGGCTGCTTATCAAAACTGTGCTCCCAGCACAGGAGAAAATGCAGGGCTAGTTTAGTTACAACTTGGACTCCTTCATTAGGACTCTGACTAAATGGCCCTCGGCCATACTGTATAGCCAAGCAGATTACTTTCCATTTCTGCACACCATGTCTTCTTCTTTTAATTGCTATAATGGAATGATGTGCTGAGTGTCTGGTGTGTGAGCCATCTGCTGCAGCAACACACCTCCGGTACAAAACATCTGAAAGCTAAACTATAAAAAGAGGTCTTTAAATCACAGACTCTTGTGAAGGTGATTTAGAAAGAATATAAGACTGAATCCTTAAACAAGCTGCATTTATTTTTTGTGGGTGAAAGTGGGTGATACAGACAGTAAACAGTTAAAAATATTTCATATGAGGTAGATGGTGCAATATGATGTTAATCAACAGGAAAAAACAACAAATCAGAGCAGATGCAACGTGGGCTGAATTTGATTTTGGTATTAATTATAACCTGATATCATCACCCTCAGCACAGTGTCCTGACACCTCCAGAGTGCAGCGATCTGGGTGAAGACCCCATGATGAGAGAAAAAATACAATTTAAAAACAACTCACTCCTGCTGTTGTCCCTCTCCCACTGAGGTAAGGAGGACAGCATATTAAAGGGCAATGTGATTTTTTGTTTTTTTTCTCATGTCTTGTTCCCTTTGTATCGTCATGTCAATGTTGTGTATTTTGTCTCACAACAATAATTTTAAGAAAAGAAAAAGAAGAAGAAAAAAAGAGGGTGACGTGCCAGGACAGGCTGGTCTGCTTTTCAAAATGCTCTCTGATAGATGTGGGAGCAAGGACGTCTTTTTTTGAAACATGCAGTACATAAATCCTCTCATTAGGGTGCAACCAGTACAGGAGTTTTGAGAACCATTGAGGAGTAAAAAGTAAAATTTCTGCTGACGTAAGTCAATACATTTAATTTATTATGACTTGTTTTAATATGGAGAAAAATTCTGAAATAAAACTACCAGTGGGTAGACTCGCATTTAAACACACAGTTTCACTTTCCTAATGCACTTAACAGCAAAACATAGAAATCCCTGAACAACACAGACTTGCTGGCTATTTTAGCTGCAGCTTCACATTTTCTGTCCTCTTGTGACTAGTTATATTGTTTTCTGTGAACTTGAGTAAAATATTCTAAACGGGATGCATTGCTCACTGCTCATTCTCCAATATGTCTGGCTCAAAAAAAAGACAATTGTTGTGGCTCGCTTTTAATTGCTCCATCTGTAGTGCATCCCATTGGGAGGTTGATACCTCAGATACTTTCCCACATAAAAGCAGAACAGATAACTTTCACACAGACCCAGAGCAGAATAGCAACTGCGGCAGTGCACTTCATTAAAGCAAAGCGTACACTACAGAGGAACCCTGTGCTTTAGCTGGTAGTCACTGCTTGCGTAATCAGACGTCCTGAGCAGATGAAGCATGGTGCGGTATGCTGGAGCCTGCTGCTACATTTACTTAAAGGATGTTTCCATCACTGGTGTGTCATCTGGAATCTGTTCCTTGATACCTTTGCTCCATTCCAAACCAATTAGCAGTTGATGGTCTGCATGAAGATGGTTTCCACTCCAGTGAAAGCTAATCTAAACAGTCAATACGTTGCCAGCCAGCAGATCTTTGAGTTCCAGGAACCAAGTGCCAGGAAATTCAATGTGAAACAGCAGCACATGTTATATATATAGTTATTTATTCTGTAAACCTTCTAAACTACATAATAATGGATCATTTAGAGAACTATACACACATGTGTACATCTTACTTATTTTACCATGGTTTAGTTATTGTGTAGAGGTAGTGAGCAAATCATATACAACTAATATAAATCCACTTAATACACTGCAGAAAGGAGCAAAAAGAATTACTAAAGCAGTACTCACATGCCTGTATGTACATTGAAACAGGTTTTGCTAGCTGTAATAATTTCTGCTGTTCATACTGGCCATTTTAGGTCCCTTCCTAATGCACAGAAGTGATGGGGGACAAAATGTAAAAAAAAAGTTATTATGAGGCTTCAGCAGTCTGAGTCTGTCAAATCAAGTGGACATCTTCCAAAGTTACAAGAATTCCCTTTGTTTTGTTGCCACAGACAGCGTTTCCTTGCAGAGCAGCAGGAACTCTGTACTAAAAACACAGTAACTTTCGAAGATACACTATTGATCTGTCTATCTCAGAATCATATCAATGTCAGGTAAACTTAGGAATGTTGTTTTGCACAGAAGAAGGACCGTACATTTTGTCTTGCATCTCTTACATTGGAAACACTTAAATAAGGGATTTCTTCATGACTAGCATGAACAGGGAGGAAGATTAAAGCAAAACCTGTTTCAGTGTCCATGTGAGCACCTGAATTGTTTTTAGACAGAACTGGAAAAATGTGATCCTATCCTATGTAACAAAATAACTGGATGACATGAACTTAATGAGTACTGTTTAAGTTTAGTATTCCACTAAAGCACTGACTAGTTAATTTTTCAACTGCAAAATGTCCTGCTCAGTATGTACCTTATTCACATTAAAAAACAAAAAACAAATGAGATCTGCATCAAGAGTGTTTGTTTGTGATATGGGTTTTTTTTCATTGAAACTCCTGCATTGCTCATACTGTAGTGCACTTCTCAATAAAGGTTGTGGTAGAACACCTGTAGTGGCACCATTTTGTTACCTGTTTTGAGAAGGAGCAGGTAATAAAAAGATTTCTCGTCTCCCTGTTCCTTTTCAATAATCAAATGTTTGTACAGACTGCAGCTTATATTTTGAGACCAACAAGAAATTAGGGAAACTGTGCCCTGACAATCCTCAGAGGTGTCTTACTGTAACATCTTTTTTTTTAAACAGTAGATGGACACCGATTTAGCAGATAAATCAATGGCTGCTGTGGTAACAACTTGATTATCACCTCGTTTTGACAGGATGAATGTATTATCAAAGGCAATTAAGGTGTCACCAGTGTTTGCACAGAGAGATGGATGACGCTTTGATGATCATGATGAAAAGCTGTATATTGACCTGGAATGAAGTGTCATCCCAGTTATCTGACAAATATTCACAAGGTTGTTAGCTCTGCCTGTTTTATTGTTGAGAAAATGTAATTTGTTTTTTTTTAATGACAAATAGAAGTAAATCACATATTAAACGGGTGAGTATTAGTCTGGTTATATTTAGGCCATAATTTGTGAAACATTTGGTTACATTAACAGTGCTAAAAAAGCAATAAGGCCTTGGTGAGGGCTCCAAGACAAACCCTTTTCAATTTGCAACCTGATTGGCTGCAGACACACACACCCATATGTTCATGGGGGGGGCATCTCCTCAAGGCTTTCCCTATGTCAGTACAGCATGTCTCCCATGACTTTATTTACAGTCAGAAACTCTTCAGTGTGTGCATTAGTACAAGAGATTTATCACTCAGGCCCGTTTCATTTGAGAGGCTGTAACTCTTCCTTTCAGTGCTCTGTAATAAGAGTGCAGAAAAATGTACCCTAATGTAGCAGTCAGAGGAGTTTCTATGAAATCAGCTCTAATCTGGATGTCTAGTGACGGCTGAAGTGCAGAGTAATAGCTTAGGTAATTGGGAAAATAGGTCACCTGGGATATGAGGTGTTTGCAGGTGGACTTAATGGAGGGATAGCTTTGGTTAAGGGCTAATATGAATCACCGATAATGTGTTCTAAATACGTCGGCCATATTGTCACTTCAGTTAAAACAGCCTGGACTGATAGGTTTACACAACTGACAGATTGAGGTCATGGCTTTTAACTAATACTCCTTGTAGCCTAATGGAAGTTTGCTTCACATCTAAATCTCATGTAGGAAATGGGATGAATCCAGTTACCTGGTTGCTTGTAAAAGACAATATTTTGTGAGAGGGCCAAGCGTTTATCGCTAACCCTGTGTGCATGTTGTGGTTAATTATTATTTCCACAGGAAATCCCTGCATCCAGCAACGACCCCCACCTAAAACACACTGACACAAAAACACACACACACATAGAGACACACACACAATATTGAATGCAGCTGCATCTCCCACAGGGGAAAGGGTAATTTGTCCAGCTCAGAAATAAGGGTCTCTCCATTTCTCTCAGCAGGATGATGAAAAACATGAAACCGTGCTGCTAATGAAAAGAACACTCAGGATGTGTATTATTATTCCATCAGTCTCACCTAGTGAGCCCTGGCCCGGGTCCACACCAGAGGAAGGACCACGGCTTTTCCACCCTCTCCTTTCAGAGCGATCTCGTGGTAGGCTGCCACTCGCAGATTTCCTCTTCATTCATTCCACAGGAATTTGGCTGCCATTTCCTGAGCAGAGGAGAAGGTTCGACTGGCTTCGTGCAGGGCCAAGCTGGTATTTATCTAACCACACACTGGGCTTGATTCATGTGAAACAAGCACGCCCTGTAAACAGTCTCATTACTGAACTCCAACACTTCATTACTCAACAGGCCAAGTCACTGGCTGGAGAGGGAGCCTGAAATGGTGTAAAGCGTGGTTTGAACACATTTGCCTCGATACGTCCAGGAGGGGACTGATGGATTTATCTCAGAGGTAATATGATCTTAACATGTGACTGATGTGGTTAACTCATGGCTGAATAATCTCAGAGAGACCAAAGTTAGATGTGGCCGCTGTATGACTTGGCCACCATGCTGACAACAGGATTTCACTGCACAGCATTTAGCTTTGTTATTACTCGCTGGCACCCACATTGGCGAAAGACTATACTGACTGAAAAGTGAGGATTTAATCCTTACCACAGGGTCCAGGATGTCTAATGAGGATGTTGTTCTGTCCAGACCTGAAGCACTTCCACCAGCACATTGTAACCTCAAACAAATCCACCCCTGCAGCAATGCTAACCTTATATCCTCATTTACCATGTGCTAGCACCGGGAACATGACAATTTGCAATACAACAAATCAATGTAATGTAATCTAATACTTAATTTGATTTAACTGTGACGAAAACAGACATATTCATTGCCTCCTAACCACATTACGTTTATCACAGTGGGAATCACAAATTATTTCCTAATATCCTCTGTCATTTAATCTCTTGCATTTGCACAACAGGAATCTGGGAGGGAATCATCGCCCCTCTAAATCTATTTGTCGCACCTTTCAAACTCACAGCTCTCCTCACTGTGGGTCACCTGTAATTTGTAATGTTAAATAAAGGGCAATTCATTTCCTACAGGGCTGAGCAGTAACCCAGACTAATACTGAATCAGCCACAGATTCAAATTCATTACACTCAGGGTGCCGAGCTGTTTCTGTTCATACCCATATGCAGCCATGAATATTGCAGCAGTCTGAAAAGGTGTGACAGTCTACACAAGAGTTACAGCAAAACTCTTTATATGAAGGCACAGGACACAGAACATAAAGAGCAGAGAAATGAATGTGAGCAAGATAACATCACTGTCAACGGTGCCTGGCTTCAGTGGTATTATTTACAACTGATTATATTTATCACTGAGATATTTTTCTGTCTTTGAAATTCGCAGATGTACTCTGTGACAGTAAACATTTTTTTACTGTGATAGTAGAACCTTTTATATTGAATAATAGAGATGGATGAAACTTTTAAAACACAAAAAAGACAGAGTGTTGTGAGATGCCATTAAGACAAGCAAAGTGCCATCAACATCTCCAGTGTGTTTATATGCAGCAATGGGCTTTATTGGTTGTATTGTGTTTTGGAGTGATCTTTGCAGTGGTGGAAAGTAACTAAGTAAATTTGCTGAAGTACTGTACTCATTTTAATGCACTTGTAATTTACTTGTATATTTCCATTAGAAGGTTATTTGTACTTCTTCAAAAGAACATTGCAGAAAACGAGTTATAAAAAATGACACATTGTTACAGATAAATAAAATGCTCATTAATATATAAATATAGCTCCACCTTGCCCAACTACATCCTACATGTTACATATACATATATGTATATACATATTTATTGGTAAAATAATCAGATCTGAGTACTTTTACTTTGATATTCAAGTAAATGCACATAAAAAACCCCAGCAAACGTTATTTAATTTATTGAGCCAATATTCCTTTTTGGCACAATTATATTAATGGATTTGGGAAATTAAATATATTTACATTTGTACATAAGGTTTAATGAAAAATGTCACTAAAACAGAGAGACATATTGATTCTATGCATGAAAAGCTATTTAAATGTATGTTCATAACTAAACTCTCAACTATTAATATACAGTAAATAAAAAAAGACCAGCTGTGTCTTCACATAGAGTACAGTATAGTAGCAGTGTGTCTGAGCTGAGCTTGGGAGCATCTTTGAGGAATGAGTGTCCAGTAGGATTTGGCCATAGTGCAAGCCCTGCTGCAGAACAGCGACTGCGTTGCTGTCTGGCTGTATTCACCTGAGCCAAACAAATGGTTGTGTCAAGCTATCTGTGTTCATATACCCCTCTCGTTCAGAAAGCTCCATTTTTCAGTTGGAAGCGGCTGGCAAACGACTATGGAGGGAGGTGCGTGACCCTGATGACTTCAGTGGCACTGCAACCAACTGTGACAATGAAATTGATTTTGAAAGTACAGACCATGTGCCTGGAAACTGTGGGGTGTTTCCCCAGAGCTCTCTGATCTGATAAAGGACTACAAAATGTAGTTATCCCGAATAACAAAACATCCAGGATACAAAATATAGACTCCTAGGTTAGGTTTTGATTGGGCTTGCAGGCCATTTTGCATAAACACTGGATTTGACAGGAAAAAATATAAGTGGGCTCACATGAATATTTGCCGCAATATTTAGAAAAAGAGAGAGAGAGTTTTTTAAAAAGCAGCTCTAAGTGCTTCTGATGTGAAACTTCTTAAACTCAGACAGACATTGACCCTTCACTTCAGCGGGAGTAGAGGTTGGAGTTTATAAATGCTTGAGGCTGTGCAGCAACACTTGCCTGAGCCAAGGCAAACTACAGTGTTACTCCTGTTAATGTAGCATAAAAATGATTATGACAGGCTTCATCAGTCCTTCTGATCTCAGAGAAAGGCTGTATTTAGTGTGCAGTGTAAAGTGGTTTTTAAAAAAATGTTCCTGTGTCTCCAGCTTTCTATTTGCAGCTGTGTTTTCTGCCCAGTGTTTACAGTTCTGGTTCTGCCAAGAAGAGACAGACAAGCAGAAGGATTGATGGGGGAACAAGCAGCAGTGTGGTTATCAAATGAACTGGCAATAAACATGTGTTTGTGCAAAAGATGGGACATCATATGTGAAGACATCATGTGTCACTATTGTGCTCATAATTGATTTGTTTGAGAAAGATGTGACAAGTGACCCAAAATAGCTAAAAATAAAGGAAACATTTACAGGCAACACAGGATTTTCAGCATTTTACATCCATTTTCTGTTTTTCTGTCTTGCGTTCTTTATCCCCAAGTGATACCTGACGTGATAATATTTAGGCAATACAATCTTAACACAGTTGAAGGGTGGAAACACATTTGCAAAGAACTAGATAGGTCATTTAGGTTGCATTCCTTGCTCTGGTTGTCTTCCAGTGTTTTGAGATCTCTTTGTGCCCGGCCAGCAGAGGGAGCAGTTTCTACAGGATATCAGTTTCATTGTCATGTCCAGCCTCCTGTCTAGGCCCTGCTGCTTGGCTTCCTTGACAGCCTTAAATCAAATAAATAGACTGAGAGAGAAGCATGTGCATTCCACAAAAGTTGTACACTCCTGCTGCGGTCATGTTGAATGTTTCATGGCACGCACAAGAAAAGGGAAATCATTTGTGATAGAAAGTTATTTGAAACGTTTTTACAAGTTTTAATGGACACAGTTTGTGGCAGTATTATTTAGAAAGTACTGAGTGTGAGATAAGATCAAGTCATTATGTGGTTACATTTTCTATATATATATATATATATATATATATATATATATATATATATATATATATATATATATATATATATACTGCAGCAAGATGTTGAGATGGCAGCTCAGTCCAGCCACAAGGTGGTGCTACAAGAGGAGATTTGGATATGGTAACGTCCAGCTAAAAGGCTGGAATGTATGTATTTATTGTGCTCTCTTTACAGTGTAGTGCATGCAACCTGATATCTGTCTGATTGGACCCATATGATGCCTGTGTCAAACTTTACTGCCAGGTTATTTGTTTGCTTTTAAGCACAACCTTCTTCCTGCCTACAAGAGTCTTTGTGGTGTGAATAAAGGCAGAAGAGAAGCCTTGTCGGGATCCATGTTTGTCTGATGACCAACAACATTTACTGTCTCTAAAAGGTCAGGATACACAGAGCACATGGAGAAAACAGTGAAACTGGGATGGAATGGTGGTAGTGAACAATGCAGGAGGGCGGCTGCCAGGTTTTATGGTCTGGGATCATGCTCCCAACCCCCACCACCAGGTCCCTCTTCCTTCCTGCGATGTACTGTAGTTTACACTTGAGCCACTATGAAACATGTTTGCTGAAAGAAGGGAGGCAGAACAATGAAACAATGAGACCATGTACTTTAGGGAGAGGTGCCAGTTGAAAGCAGTTGGTAACACGTGATGTGTGATTTTTAACACCTTCACTGTGTTTTTTAATATTAATCTCCTTCACTTTCAATATTAATTCAAACCTTACATCCCACTGTGAGGTATTCATATGATATGTCATCTCCTCCACACACACACTTCATTTGGGCTTTAAAATAAAATTTAAACCTGTTAATTTCTCAAACTTAAAGATGTGGTTTAAAAAATGGCTGCATTTTACATTAACAAAGTTTTTTAAAAATAAGTAATTTTCTAATGTTCTGCAGTAAAGATAACTGAACCAGTTTGAGAATAAAAAATAAAAGTGTTATGTCACAAGCATTAATAGTCAAGATTCAAGATTCACTTTATTGCCATTTCAATAAACAGTGAGCTTAAACAAAACAAAACAAAACTCCAATTCACATACTGTACCACCTTCGGACAACATGTACTGTACTAATAATAAATAAATAAAACAAACAGGCTATCAGTAACACGCCAGTTATGTCTTACCTTTATATACATACCATTACAGTTTTTTTTCCTGCCACATGCCTTAGCCTAAGTTACAAAACAATTAGCTAAAGAAAGCGAAATAATAATACAGATTTAGATAAATTTCTTGTTGGGATTTCTAGCACTGACACCCTGGGCAATTTCTTAAAAACATTTTTCATAGTTCAAAACACACAGTCAACACAAGAAAAGAAGAACAATGAAAATTTTGCATGACGCTGTATAAAAACACATATCTGATGTGAATGTTCCTTTTAAAGCCAATAAAAACTGTTGTAAACACCATTGTTGGATTTGGCCCTGTATGTTAACAATGACAGCAGCGGTTTGAAAATCAAGGTTGACCATGGCTTTACATCCCACTTACAACACACACACACACACACACACACACACACACACACACACACACACACACACACACACACACACACACACACACACACACACACACACGGTGACAGGCTATGGAGGAACCTGTTTGTGACAGTGTCTTAACAGCTGGAACTGTGGTCATCCATCAGCATTGAGTTTGATATTAGGGCCGGCTCCCTGGTGGGTCATTGACACAGATGACAAACCTGTCTGAGGAAGTTATAGAACTGCCAATCCCGCCACTATGTGCCACTTACTCAACTGACATTTGTCCAATCACAGGCCACGGGCTAAATTGAACAACCCTCTTCCACTGAAGTACTAAATACTGTCGCTGATAATGGCATTTTTTGTAATAAAGCTACAATTCAAAAATGGCACTGTTGTTCTTGGTTTTAAAAAGCTTTTCTACTCTAAAACCTGCAGGTAAAAGTTTAAACATGACTTGTTGAGAGGATGGGTTGGGATGTGCAACTGTGACTAGTGCACATTAACGCTCCACGGCGCTGGTGAGAATACTGTGTGCGCCCCACAACAGAAAACAATACCCAGCCACACAGTCATTTACAACTCCAACTATATGACTGCAATAAAAAGCACTGCAAATGAGCCATTCTGGGAGCCCCAAGCCAGATGTTGAGTGAGTGGTGTGCGTAATAAGGCTTAATGAAGGGTTGGAGTTACCAAAGTGTCCAGGGAATGAGAGGGAATAAACACAACATAAACAAGTCCTAAAAATTAAACTTGCCAATCTAAAACATGTTTCTTGCAACCCTTCCAGACTAGATACAGTGAGACATTTCCCCCATGGACATTGGAATCAGTTTATATCATTATTAAAATCAACTACATATTATTGTCAGGAGTATCTTGCCATCTATTGTTCCTTGTCTTAGTGTAAGCACTGTGTAGGGTCTGCTGAGGACCACCATGTTTTCAAGGTGACATTGTCCACAATGAAAGGAGGCTTCCTGCACTGGGAGCCTCTCTGGTTTACAACTTCCTTCTTGTGGCGACAATCCTACCAAAATATGTGTCAGGTTGTTGAACAAGAGTGATGATGTCCTATACAAGAGGAAAAGCTGCACTCCAGAGACAAAGCACTTATTATTTATAATACTGAGATGAAACCAAATCATGACCTGTGATTCTGCTTTCAGCACGGGCTGGATTAAAACCACACAGCGCTTGCCATGTGCATATTTTCACCTCGATGCTGCAGTAGTAAACCGATTATTAATTGTTATACTTGGCTCTCAGAGGATGCTGGACAATGCTGCAAATATTTTCATGCAACCTCTGACAAGCCAGAGGGGGAGGTTACTGCCTCCTTCACACTGAGATAACATTTCCTTATCAGCTCTCTGTTGAAATGAAGTGTTTGATGTTTGTGTGCTATAGAAAGGTGGTGGCAGTAAATCAAGTGTGCAGTGAAAGTAGCAGTAACTTATTCTTTATTAACCTCTCATTTGAACACACTAATGATAGAGCTTTGATAACAGGAAACAGTGCACAGTGTCAGATTCACAATGCAATGCAGAATTTCTGTGCGTCTTCAAAGACCAGACAAGAGAGGAAAACAGCTGCATCAACTCTGGCAGGGGGCAATACAACCAAATCTGACTTCACCAATGCCTTTTACTCAAATTTTTATCCTCTGACTCCTGAGTCTGATGTGCAGGCTGAGCACTCACATCTTGGTAGTGAAAGGACAGAGTTGTTCCTGAGAGCTCATAACGAGACAAGACAAATTAAGAAAAGGTTAAGAGACACTGGTTGCGGCACAGAGGTCCACTCACTTAAAGTGATGCATCGCAAAATTGCTTTCCTATTGGGCGGAACATTTATTCTGTGGGACAGGTGTAGGCTGACTGTGTCAGCAAACAGGATTGGCTTTGTGTGTAGGTGTTATCTGTATTTCAAGGTATTTTCTTGTGGGAAGTTTTATTGCAGACTGTTGAATTGGCTTGAGCATTATCATGTGTCATACATGGCGTAAAAGACAGACATACAGTATCTTGGGTCTTCTGAGACCTTGGACCATATTACACCCTGTCTATGTCATTCATTTTATTTAGTTATCATATGTAATAATGCGTCTATGAATCATAGTTTTTCAAAGTATGCGTGTAACAGAAGTAAATGTTTTCATGTGTAACCACATTCTGTGTTGCTTATGAATTAATGCAGACTCAGGGATAAAGACATTTGTTTATCTTAGCTTACTTTTACAGTGAATAACTAAGAAAATGAATGTGCGCTACAAGCAACTGATCATGAGGATTTTTTTTTTGCCAAGTTATCAGTCTGAGCACATAGAGTGCATTCAGTAACCATGTTGCAATGACCGCAAGACAATAGCTGTGATTTATGAATATACCCTGCTGGCATATTTGTGTTTGGTGGGTGCCAGTCATTGAGCAGTTACAGTAGCCTGTGTATAACTGGCAGAATAAATGTAGGATATAAAAAGGCCACACTGACAATTGTGGGGTATTTTTGCATCTTTAAAGACAAATAAATGGCAAAAAACATGTTTGGGTGGGTTATTTATATTAACACTGTTTAATACATGTTATGTACAATAGCTTAAAGCAATCCATAAAGTAAACAGTAGCTTTCTTTATGTTCCACTGTATGTTCCACGTCATTGCAAAATGCTCCAGACTGACCTGCTTCGGACTCAGTGATCCCATGCAAATGTAGCCGATCAGGCAGCTGGGTGTGAAGTGACCAATGCTGTGCCAGAGAGATAAGCCAGAGCTGGAAGTCAGGCCTGTCCAGTTGGCCAGGTCAAAGCATCTTAGTCAGACACACAGAAAATGGCACACTGTCTGTCTTACGTTACCACTGTCAGCAAGAGGGTGGAGGAGCTTTTCACCAACACCAACGCCAATATCTGTGGGGCTACACACACACACACATGTGCACACACACACACACACACAGACACACACACACAGACACACATAGGAATAGCATGCAGGAAGTACCTCATCACCACACTGTTTCTATTTCCCAGAACGACCACCTTTTCCCTCCTGAATGAACTTATCGTTGATACTGAATAAAATATGTCTCTCCCTGCCTCTCTCTTAACTATACACACACACACACACACATTATGAACAAACACACAACACACACACACACACACACACACACACACACATTATGAACAAACACACACACACACACAAGAGAAACAAATTGATCACTTTATAAAACCGTTACACTACCAAATAGGAGTTTGACTTTGATTTTGTTGATGTCAGACAGTCTTCTGTGAAGTTCCTTCTTCACTTCACACATATATGTTCAAGTTATATAACAAAACATAAAATGGATAAATCAAACAGTTGTACAGCCAGTTTCTGTAAGCTGGTGCTTTCCCCAACATAAACCACAGTATGTCACTAATGCGTCAGAGCTGAAAGGCCTGCCAGGGTTTTTAGTAGCCTTGTAAATATCAAAGTCTGCTTGTAAAGTTTCATAAAGTGCTGAAATCTCTAACAGCTAATTTCTTTTACTGTCAGTTTGCAAAAAAATTTACAAAGCTGTTGATGTGAAATCTTCTGTAGACTGACAAGTCATCTTATTACATGTTCAAAGGGTTTAACTGCAAGGCTGTGGTTTTTGCAATGGCTGCTTGTTGGTGTGTTAGAGGAGACAGGGGACTCATGTCTGTGTGGGACTCTGACACTCTCTAGTTACCACTAGAGGGCAAAGCAGCTCCAAAAATCTCTCAAGACTCATGCCACTCTCTGTTGTTTGTAACTGCTGAGATATTGGAGATGAAAAAATGTTTGGCAGATCATTCATTCACTAGAGTGTAAATGACTAATTTCAACATGTAATATATAGCACATAAATCCTCAATACAATGAATGTCTGTTACAGGAACAGGCTGATGCATTTTCCTCAATGAGACAGTCAAATCAAAGTAGCCTGATGGTAATTTTTGAAAGAGGAAAAATCCCTTTTCTTCATTATATATGACTGCCTGTGTATAACACATCCTTCTGTTGCATAGGTCACAGATCAGTTTCCTTTTAGTCCTCATCTTTGTTGCAGTCACACCACAGTTGAAGTTGAATAAAAACAGGATTGTGAACCTCTAAATAAGACAACGTATATCCTTCATAGACACAGAAGGCACTGAGATGTATTGCATTAAGTGCTTCCTGTCATGGAGGGATGGGGGCATAGCTAGATGTGGAGCTGGATGCACTGGTCTGCAGCTGCTCCCCTTGGCTGTGCTGTGCTCCAAAGAGAGCCCAGCTCTGCTCCTGTGAGTCTGGGCCTCAGGCCCCACAGCCACCTGGGCCACAGGGAGAAGGAATGCGCTGACTTAATGATGTACCGTAAATCAGTCGAGCCACACAGCGATCCCAATACTGCCATTGGACGGCACTGTGCCTCTGAAAGCCCAGCCCACTTTGAACTCGAGCCCCGTACAAAAGGCATGTGGAAACATAGTGTGTGGATCCACTCACAATCAGTTTGCATGGGGACATGTTCTGCACGGCTACGCTCTTGGTTGTTCCACTTCTCCAGTCACCTCTGCAGAGGTCGAGGAGGTCTCAGCGAGGCAAGGCAGAGAGCAGCAGGGTTGAAACTGAGTGCGAGGAGCTCTACCCCCTCAAGGCTGATGGGAAACTAGTTGGGGACACGGAGGGGCTGAGCACTGAGGCAGACTGCCATAAGTGATTGCAGCTGCTGCTGAGGCCTTGAAGTTGGCTACAATAACATCCAGCCAAGTCAGGCAGATGACAAGGTGTTAGGGAGCCTGTTTGTTTTAATCCTGCTGTAGGTGCCAATTCTAAAGTGAGACGCTGCAGGTAAATACAACAACAGCGGTGCAATCCAGAGTGTCTTTTGATAGGGTTAGTGATTCAAGATAATAGTGTTTTTTATCATCAGTCTATGGATGAGTTCATGTTCTCATAAAAAGTTTCATTCAAAATCAGGAGCCTTTACTGTTATTCTGGAGGGGAATGTTTTACTTTTACACTTTGACACTGTGGAAGCATCTCTCCAGTTACTTTGAATTGTACTGTGTTATTCTATATTTTTATGTTATTCAAAATTAATTTGTCTCCTAGATGGCACACGCTTTATAGATGAGGCAACTCTCAAGAAGTTATTTCAATTCACTGTGCAAAGCTCCTGTTTCTTCTTCTCAGGCAGCCTATTCTCCATCAAGTCCAACTGAATGGAGGCGTTCACAGCGCAGTAGCTGCAGCAACAGAGAGGTTGGTGGTGACGCTTCATTTTTCACCCCAGGACTAACTTCTCCATGCAGTGTGGGACAGGACTAATGACAGTTATGTTAATGATGTTGACACTCCCACCAGCGCCAGCCAGCGTACAGTAATGAGGGGAAGTAAATAGCAGGTAGCTGACAACACGACTGCTTCCGCTGCCACACAACTAATGATCCCTTTCACACCCTCTGAACATACTTTGTAAAGATGACAGCACACAATTTAGGAGGGAAAATCCTGCCTTTCATACACCTTCACTCCACCTGTCAGTGGGGAATACCTCTGATAAAACATGATACACCATCACATCAACATCTGCATTGTTCATTGTTCATTGTACTCCGAGATTCCAGAAATCTAAGTGGGGGAAAATATCTTAGAAAACATATCTGAAGCTATGTGGGAGACTGATCTTTCATTAGGGATTAGCTCTGCTTATCCTGTAAAGTCCAGTGTAGAGCATGGCATTAACACCGCAGGGTGACAGATTTTATTACCGCTGTGCCACCCCTGGTTAAAGAAGCACTCTATGATCTCTTAAAGGACACACCCATTCAATCATGGAGGGCTTTGTATAAAATTTAGTGTTGAATGGTACCAAAACCATTTTGATTGCGTCACACATCTGCATCTAGATCAGGAACACCCCTCCAGATCATGTACAGGAAAATATCACTTTGCTGAGTGGAAGAATTAAACAAAGCACAAGTAATCTAATACCGGGGAGAGAAAACAAGAGAAGGAAAGAAAAATGAGTGGTGTAAGTCTTTTGGTTTACCTGCTGTGCTCCTCTCAAATGTGAGGGTATGTGTCTGTGTGACCCTACTCTGAACTCCAAAGTGAAAAATTCATTCACCTCAGGAGCGTCTGTACAGCATGTGAAGATTGATGCTTGTGGCAGAACACATGAGTAATGATGTCAACAGTCATCTTGGCAGTGGCAGCCATTATTACCATCTCTAGCATGAAATGACACGGGGCCTAATCTGATCCCTAAACAACACATCACAGCAAACCCATAGCACTCTGCCATGCTCTGGGCTCACACAAAATCATTTACATACTGAAATCACTGGGACTGTGAAATCTTCAGTATTAATGGCTTCCACAAACAAAAATGATCTTCACGTTACAGCAGCATATCTCACATACAGGACATGGTAGATGTTCTTTCTAGCAGCATGTGATATCTCATGTGATGAGCATCAACCCCATTTGCCAGTGGTCGTGCCTGAAGCCACAGAGCAAAGGAAAATGCATGAATCTGCCCCGGCAGCTGAGGCCCTGAAAGCCACACTGTGACACTCTCAGTGAGCAGGCATCATTGATCATTGTGTAAAAACACAATGGGCCTCATTTGAAATAAAAATGTGTGTAGTCCTGTATATATTCAGATTTTTTAAATTAATTTGACAACATTTAACATAAATCATTTAAGCTAATCATTCATTTTAATTAATATTATCTGTGTAATACATGCTTTATAAGTGGCTCAGTGTCCTTAAGTAAACTAATGACCAAACACTGTCAGAGCTGAAATATTTTCCGAATCTTATGCTCATATTGTGACCAGGTTTGTTTGTTTTTTTGGTATGTGTGTTTGTTTCTGACTGAGACAGACAAACTTACTGAGGAGGGTGGAGTTTCCATCAACACCATGTCTATGGAGGCACAAGGACTCTCTGACCCTCCTGTGAACTTTCAGGGGGGTTGCAGGGGCCACCGGAGAGGCCAAAGGTCAGCATTCATGCTCATCACAAACAATAGACTGCTTTGCCCACAGCACAGAGAGAAAACAAGCTGCACATATAAGCCAGAATGTAATTACACAAAACATGCTTTCATGATATTTGTTGTTCAGCGTTTTAGTATTCATAGACTTCTCAATCAGTTTTTGCTTTTCCTAAAAATAAACAAGTTTACAGTTTATTTAGTTATTATGTATCATACCGAAGGTGGATTAGGTGTTTCATAGTTAGTATAGGTACTACAAAAAATTTAAATTACCTCAGTAACTTTATTTATTTCATGTATACAACATACACTATAGATACCTATCCCAACTTCCGTATATGTGAGTTTGACTCACAATACTACCTCAATAAGGCCTGCAGAAGTTGCACCACTACACTCACAATATCTGCACATACATACATATTTGCACAATGCACGTAAGTCACATATTAGATTAGATACAACACTATTGTCATTGAACACAGTAAGTACCGGAACAGCTGTACGAGTGTGTGTGTGTGTGTGTGTGTGTGTGTGTACAGAATGAATAATAAACAGATAAGTAAGTTACAGCATTAAGAGATGTAGCTGTGATATGTACAAAATAAACAAAGCAATGGACAAAATTTACAGAAGTAGTAGTAAGGTATTGCAATGTAAATAATATATTTATCCTTTAAATATTATTTCCATAATTTCTGATTTTATCTTACTGCATTTATATCATTTTAAACAGTTCTCTATCTCTTTCTTTATACTGTTTCTTGTACTGCTCTAATGTATGAATTTTCCCTCTGGGGATCAATAAAATCTCACTTTCAAAAATGACTGCATGGACTGGAATCAGTTATGTTTAATGGTGTATGATGTATGAAACAGACCTTATAGAGCTTGTTTTGTTTGTTTGTGTGTGTAGAAAAAAAAGATATTCCCCTTGCTGATTCTTCAAGGAACCAAAAATCTAACACATCAACATAGGTGTTCTCCATCATTTAAACATTAGAGCATGCGTTGCACCCGTGTACAAAGAATAACAACAGCACCAATAAATCACTGCATGGTCATGTAAATGTTAAAGAGTGATCCAAACATAGTATGTGCTGGTGGGTGGTAAATTGTTATGTCAGCATAGAGCTTTGCTGAGAAAGGAATGTAGAAATGTCCATTTTGCCCTTGTGGCAACATGTGCACCTGCACTACATTCGCCAGCTCTGAAGTGTGAGGGATCTGAAGCCTCTAACTAATAGGGAGAGTAACATCAGGCTCATTGCCATGTCTGCTGCCTTACTGAGGAGTGGGCTGCCAATGAAGAGACAGAAGGACGCCAAAGGGATGTGTCTGTTGCGGAACGATAGGAGTGACTAGCTCAGCTCTGCATGGCCCAGTCATATGTCCCCCCTTTGTCCCCCTGAGGCCCTGCGAAATGCTGAGCAGCAGGAAACCAGCACACCAGAACAGACAGGCCCAGCGGTGCACCCACTCCACAACAACACAACAACATATCACATTGCAGCCGTTCTTGACATATGCACATATTAACATCTGCACTTACAAGCAGACAGGAAAACTTCCCGAGTGCCTGCTGCAGTATAAACCCCACAATTCATATTGCTTTGCTGTAAATAAACACAAGTGTATTTCTCAAAAGTAGTTGAAACCCACTAAGTTGCTTCTAGTTCTTTGTGGGGTTTCACTCTATTGCAGTAATAAGCATTTCAACATTTTTTCAATGTGCATTACAAACTGCTCAGACTTGCATTCCTCACTTGAACCACTAGGGGGTAAACCTCACCACACTAGATGGCTGCTGATGTATGCAGCAGGTCTAACACCAACTAACCCTGATCCCCCACACCAGATCTCCCTCTGCTCTGTTATCCACCAGTCTAAATGAACCAGTCCACCTCCACTAGATTATCATGATGTAAGGCTCTCCTAATTGGATTCTCCGCAGAGTAAGGACTTGTTATTGTAATGCGTTATCTATTCTCTAGATTTCTTCTGCAGCATCTGGGAGATGTTGTCATTCCAATGATAAACATCATTTTCACTTGAGCCTTTATTACTAGACACCGTGTGCGAGAAATGGAGATAAATGAGCGTGAATCCCTGAGCTCTGATATGCTACTATAAGCTTTCACCTCCTGTGTGCCCCAACACTGTGCCAGCGGCCTCGCCTCCACACGGGAGATGCACCAGCTAACAAATGACCAGCGGGATTACACATTTTGAGCAGGGTGGAAATTGTTTTGTAACCACACATGGAGGAAACACTCTTCAAGAAAAATACATTTGCTGTTTGACTGCTTGGCCTTCCTAATCCTTATCTAAACCACAGATAGAGTGCTGAGTGAAACTATCCCTGTCTATGAGTAGCATGTTTCTTTATTCATATAATATAACATGCTTGTACGCTTACTGGTGTGGCTCAGTGACATGTGAATGAAAGAGGATATTTATCGTGAAGTCCATGAGTCCACGTGAAGACTAATGCTCCCCCCAGCTTTTTAGGAGCTGCATTTCTGAGCGACATTGATGCAGTGCAGTAGATATGAGGAAACAGTGAAACATAAAGGGACCCTATGTGACCTTCAGTGTGAGTGATTGTATTTTAATAAGCTTTACATGCGTTTTTGTAGGCTGGAATGTCAGAATAACATTTGTTATGTCCTGGTGTGTCTCCTGACCCAGTGCCCTCCTGACTCAAAACTCTGTTGTAGACGTTTGACAGCAACATACTGTAGGAAACCACCTTACCGCATGCAAAATAAATGTCCAATGCCACAATGAAAATAATCTTCTTACATCGAAAGTCATATCGGAATCTAATAAGAGCAGCAATTTTTGGCCCACCTTAACCTGCTGGTGAACTCTATAGTTAATACGCAGCAGTTATTATTTTACCATCAATCAGCAGAGAGGCAGGCAGGGTGCTCTCTCACCTCACAGCACTGCCTTGCAATCTAATTGTGCCCAAGCTTCATCTGTTTCCAGAACAATCAATTCCTCCTCTGGCTTGATGCAGGCAGCCGTGCCGTGAACCACTACACAGCCTTTAATATGAGTTCCATCGTCCAGGCCTCCTAACCAGAGAGCCAGGAGGCAGCTTTGTTGGCCTGATGGGCCCCGGCTCCGAACCTGTGTTCCATCATGTATTTTTTGTGGTATCTCTCCTGACAGGTCGAGTATCTCAGTGTTGCTTTGAAAATCAAGATGTGGCGAGAATGTGATGAGACCTTTGAGGAAGTGGCTGAACTTTTGAACCGGCGTGTGGGGACAGTCGGGGCTACACAGACAATATTAAGTGGCCTACTGCCTCGGAGCTGTCACTAATGGGGTAAACATTGACATACGAGTGCAGTCTCAAACAGCCATTCATCTGCGCAACTTCGCTAACCTTGAGAGGAAGCATCATCCTCCTGTCTGTGACAACTCAAAACAAATAGAGAATAGAGTATTTTCATAAACACATTTCCAAGAGGAATCATGCTTGACTAAGATGCATGGACCCCTAAACCACATACTGTGTACTTTGCACCAAGCTGCACTGCAAACGTTATAAGTATATTACGATACTGTATTTATTACACTACAATAAGTGCACACCTGTCTAATAAAGAACTCATTTATATTTCAATAACAAACTTTCCCTCCTGTTTTTTTATGGATGTGCTTGTCAAGAAAAAGGTTTATATTCATTTATTTTGCTAATTCATGCGAGAATCTCACGATAATGACACTAGATGTAATGAAGTAACCCTGTGATGTGTATCAGAACCCTAAAATGTCCCCTTTGGGTTTTCGGCTCACACAGTGTGGCAAACGTATTTATTATACGTGTGTCATTGCTGAAGATGAAGACATATGGCTCTTTTAAAGCTGCTAACAATACCAATCAATAATCATGAATGTCTCAGTATTGTCATATTTCATAAATCAGCTCCATTGTTTTGGGATGACAGTGATCATTCTCTACAGAGTCGCAGGATGAATGCATGCAAATAATCCTTATCTTGATCACAGTCATGTGAACTGACCACACTGACGTCTATTATTTTATGAGGTCTAATAGTCCTGTAAATCTGTATCTAATGTCAAGGAAGGAATGTGAAAATAATCCTTCACTATATGTGACAGGGACAGCATGGAGGCTCACACTGAGATTAAGACACATTTCAGATTTACTTGCATGTTAGAAACATTTTCAACCTGTTTTGCTCATCTATTTGGTCCCTATGGTTAACCTAACACCAATCCAACATCCTCTAAGTGTTTTATTTTTTATTCAGGCTACTTAGACCAACTTGTCTACATGTCGAGGAGTTACTATTTAGCAGTAGATTTATGTTTAAGAGCACAGCGGGATAACCTGCTTGGCAAACTGTGCTGGTTCCCAGCCAAAGCTATCTGTAACACACACTTTGAATTAGAGGAGTAGGCTGAGCAGGAAAATAAGCCAGTGATATTGTCACAAAGCAAATGTTTTTTGCACAGAAAAAAGGAAATGCTCACACGGACCCAAACTAGCCCCCTGCAATGCTTGAAAGGCAGGGCTTCCTCTCAAATACAGTAGGTGATGATGGACAAAAGTAAAATGAATAGGCCTGTCTCAAACACGCAACACCTCACAGACACATTTAAACACCAAAAATAACAGAGAGGCTCTTCCTCGTGCTGCTACACAAAGCACAATTGAGAGTGATGTGTACTGCAGTCGGGCAAAGGTTGAAGTCTGTGGGAAAAAGCACCGACACATAACTGCCAAGAGGCATTCAACAGGAGAAATCAGTCACTGGACTTTTTGCAGGGCTGTGACAGAGCAGCTAAAAATGACAATCTAATAGCGGGGATGACATTTTGTTTAAAAACGTGATGACAGAATGATCCCATGTCTCTGTAACTGTAGCTGCTGCCTGGCCCAGGAGTCAGCCATTATTCTCTACTTAGCCACTGTCTGTCTTGGTGGTCACTGTGAGCACAGCTTGTAATGGGCTACAATGAGTTTCTATGACTTATGATAGGATCTCCCATGTCAGCCCATGTCATGCAAATATTTATGTCAAGTAGGAGCACTTCAGTATGCCAGCACATGCTCTGATAGATGTGAATTCCCTGTTGGTGCTGGAATGATAGAACGTTTCTGAGGCAGTGGCCTACTTCCTTTCCTGCTCCCCAGGCCTGGCCACCAGCACTGTGCCAGGGCACTGCCCCCTCTTCCTCTGAGAGATCCTGTGATTGAGAGCACTGAACATGGTGTTTACTTTGGCCGCACCTCAGAGAGAGCCAAATGGAGAGAGAGAGAGTGAGAGAGCGAGAGCAAGAGAGAGAGAGAAAGAGAGATGAGGGCAGAGAAAGACAGATAAAATACAGAGGAAGAGTGGAGCAGGCAGACAGCACCAATCTCAACATCTCATTACTCAACAGGCAATGATCACTGTCTTCGCCGGGCTTATTTATGCCTTGATACTGTAGGCAAGTTGCCACAAACATTCACAGACATAATATGATATAATGGTATCAAACACAGTGTTGGTTTGTGGGATTGCATAAGTCAGTAGTAGTAAGCGGCATTTAAACGGAGTAATTTGAAGTGTGAGAACTGATAAATACTAGTTGTGTCCCCCCATTGTGAGGGAGCGGTCTAAGTGGTGAACTCTCTCTTTCATCCTCTTCCATTGCCTGTGGCTTTCTCAAGCGTCAACATTCTTCCACTTATCTTTATAGCCATTAGCGCTGTCAGCCTCCCTGCGTCTCTGCTCAAGCTCACTGTGACATCCATCGCCAAAATTCCATGAATGTCTGTTGACAAGTGGGACGCCCTAAAACGTAAGTCGCAAACAAATTGAGTTATTTGTGTTTCTTGAGGAGTAAACAATGAAGAACATGATCTGGAGAGAGGAGTGTGGTGGCCTTTGGTTACACCTCTGGCCTGGTGGCAAACACATGCTTTTAAACACACAGACAAACAGTACAGCCTGAGCTAGAGTGTAAAGTAAGCTGGCCTCTCAGTGTCTCACCGAGGGAAGTAGGAGGTGATGGTTTTGGGAGGGATTTTTTTGATAACTGAGGGATTCATTTGATAACTGATTCCACTGAGTGATATTATAGATATCACTGTCATCTAAACATGGTCTGAGTTGCCATTTTTAGGTACATCTAGCAACAATTAATAGCCTAATATAGTTCTTTTAGGTCAAGCATATCCACTATGGATTACATTATTATTCAGATTTTTATGGTAATACTCTTTTTGAAATATTCTGATGTAGCTATTTTTGTCACATTACATTGATTTCATATATTGCTGTGGTACAGTATTGTTTATATGGTCCAGCAAATGGTTAACCAAAATCCTAATTCTGTCTTTTTCTGACAGTGTTTTTCTCAGATTACAGTTTACCGCATAACATGGGGCGCACACTCAGTTGCCAGTTCTGCTACAACATTATTGCAATAAATCCTATTGATTTGGAAATCCTGTTGAAACTCATTTAAAAAGGTTCATATTTAACTGTATGATTACATTGGTGGCTGCAGTATGTGGTGCTGTTGAACTGGACCACATTTCTATCAGGGTAGGTAGACCATTACAAATTCCTCTCTCATATCTACATTCATCACCAATATCAATAATGTGGACAACATATTAGAAGAACCTGTTATTATAATACAATACAGTTTGACTATGCCACAAACTGCAGCCTCTGCAATGGCCTTAAAGCTGAATCAACACCTCTCTAAAACAGTTTCAACAAAAACAAAACATTACAACCTTCATGAAGGTTGGATTTACTGCAGGACTGTCGTATTAGACTGTGTTGGTTTTAACTAGGTGTACCCAATAAACTCACAACTGAGTGTCTGCGCTATCATGAAAAATGTAATCTGAGAGAGAAGCACTATTATGAAAAGACAGAACTAACTATGTGCTGGACATTGTAAAACTGCACCAAAGCAGCATTTAATATTTTTTCAATATGCAAAAAGTTGCTATAACTAAGGCAAAAAAGGTTAGCACTAATAAATAAATAAAAATCAACATATTCATGAATGTTTCCAAGTTGATATGTTAGGTTCCACCCATCACTGAAGTATTGAAATACTGGTGGAGTCCTACAGGGGGAGTCTGGCATCACCTCTGTGTGTCAGGAGGACACACACACACACACACAACACACACAACACACACACACACAACCACTGAAGAAATGTGCAATTCTGTCATCACCTTGTAATTATAGCATTTAACCAGCACAGTCCAACCTTCAGTGTTTGACAAAAAAGAGGTAAGAAATGTTCTTCAGTTTCTGCTGGTGTGACGTCTTTCACGCCTCACCAGTGTTCTCTGAGTTACTTCAAGTAGAAAGTGGCACACAAGCTTTTAATTTTATACTCTTTTGTGAAGCTTACAAGCCATTTAAGTCCAATTACAATCAGGAGAGCAACATGTCTTTAATGTCACCCTGTTAACCCAGCTGCCTGCAGCTATTGTTGATGGAATAATCCCTGGGTGTAATAGAATTTGGGACAGACAACATGAGGATTTGGCTAATCCCCTATTGAGGATCTCTGTAATCCTCTTGAAAATCCTTTGCATACTCACCAGGTTAAATACTGTAGCAACAGCAAAGGTCAAAAGGATTAACCTCACAGAAAGTGATCTGACAGTGTTTCCAAAAGAAAAAAGTAGAGCTAGTTCAAAGGTAATTATTGGCTCGATTGCATGTAAAAATGGTATAGACTTCATAACAATTATTGATGTTGGCCATTTAATAATAATACCACTGTACATCACATGCAAGTTATGTTTTTCATAGTACATGTAATAGTACATGTAGTTCATGTGGATGTTAATTTCTTACAAGTAAAATGCTACTATTCCAAAGTTTTTTTTTCTTTAAATGGTAAAATAATTACCAACATAATAATGACTCAACATCAAAACAAAACACAATGCAAACTGAGTTAGTGCAAGCATAATTTAGACAATTACATAATTAGATTTTAACATTTCATTTTTAGTATAATGGGCATATTTTCTCTCATAATCTGCTATGATTGAGTAATCATATTATTATGACAGTTAATATTTTTTAATTCCAGCAATATAATTCCCTGTGCAATGGTAAAAGTCCCTGTGAATTCCTCTGTGGAAGGAAAACATATATGCTCCATATGCTCTCTGGCTACTGATGTCAAGGCAGAGTGATTAGGTGGAAGTGGAGTTTATGTAAGCAATGGTGAGCGCAAATCGGCCCCAGATCTCCCCACAAGATGCTCACACTCACTGAGCTCACAGCACTTTACACAGAGCATTGAGATATGTGATATTAAGTAGACTGCCATAAAACCATGCTTGGACCCATGTGGTCGACTACAAGTAATAGGGAACAGTCAAATATATATTCAAGTTTTCAGTGAAAGCCTGTTGAAAGTGTAATGATGTTAAAGTGCTGTCAGGGGAGTCCCAGCCTGATGTTTTATTGGCTGTTTATTTTATTGGAGGACTAGCCATGAATCTAGGTAGCCTTCAGTGATATTACCACAGTGTTGTTGAGCCCCTCAGTCTGCATGAAAGATTTTATTAGCCAAACATTTGTTTCTACATACTAAAAGCACCCAGGACTATGTCTTTCCAGTTCAGTGGTGAAAATAGCAAACAGATGTGTGTTCAGTCTTTAGATTTCTCTACACATCAGTGTGGTGGTGGAACTGTGTTCTTTATGATGTTTTATTTACAGTAAAATATAACAAAAATATAGGCTCTTGTATTCCTGCATTTGTTATAAAGCTGTTTATGACTAGGACATTAGAAAATTAAATGTGCAGTTAAAGCAGCAAACTCTCACTGTATGTGTGTATGTATTAATTATTATGGAATAACTGTGCCGAAGCCGAACAGAGCCCAAGTTAATATCATAGCCAACATGAATTTTTGCTTGTGTGGAAAGCTGTGTGATTGTTTATGAGTCTTTCAAAACCCCAGGGATAAAATAATTATTTTTACCACAATGCAGAATGCTCTCTTTCATAAATGTGGATGGGATGTTGGATTTGCTCAGCTCACTAACTGTTGGCTACACTGCTATATGTGAAAACTATGCCAGTAATATTTGGTCCATGGGACTAAATCCATTACAATAAGCATTTGCATAATACAGTGGTGTCGCTGAACAAATGAGGAATATGTAATGATCCAATCTGTGCGGGACAGAATGAACATTGCAAGTAAATATGTAATGATTTCCACATGGCTGCACATCTGACTGAAAGGAACAAAAACCCTCACTATGCCTTATGAATGAAACTGATCATACAGTTGTCAGTCTTGTTGGCACTAAATATATCAGTGACCTCACTACAGCTATTGGCAGCAAGTGCTGTAAATTAGGTAAGCATCGGCTGTGCATCTTAAAAAACCAGCACTTGGCATGTCAGTGCAGCACACGTAATCAGTACAATAAATACTTACTAGCTGTTTGTACAAAATGACAAGCTGGTGACTGATGTGGCTACAAGAGAGTGGGCTGAATGGATGGCACAGATCAGCCCGATGAGGTCAGAAAGCAAAGCTCTGGCTACATTTGGCCCAGCTGATCTCCAATTAAACAGGGCATTGACATCACATAACAGATCGGACCATGTGAGCCACCTCTGCATCATTAGCCAAGACATGTCACACACACCCTCTTAGCTTACACCACAAGCACATGAAGGAAAAAGCACACATACAGTACACAAGAAATGGTTGTGCCACATTTGGTCTTTGTGATCAGATAAAGCCTCTCGAAGCATGGTGGAGGTGCATCCCAGGAGTCTTCTGCTGTGATGTTGGGTACATGATCTAGTTTCTGTACAGGTCTGCTCTGCTCAGGTGGCCCCTGTGGAGAAGGGAATAGCGAAACCCTTTAAAGGCTTCCTTGGCTATCACATTTCTGGCCTCAAAATACGGAGCCCCCAGTCAATATATCTATGACTATTATCTATCAATTAATACATCTGTCTCCATTGTAGGGGTCCGCTGCCCTGCTAGCGGCCTGACCAGGCAGTGAACTCTTGCATTCCTAAAAAACACGGTCATCCAGCCTCTGTAATTTGTCATGTTAGAAGTTGACAGTAAAAGGTCATCCACTCCCATCGCTGGAGGCAAGAAAAAGCACCAGGATGAAAGTGCACGTTCAGACGATGGCTATTGCTGGGCTCTCCCTATTTGTGTAAGACTGGGAAGACACACACACACAGCTTTATCTAATCTAGACCACCTATCTGTCTTATACTTCCCAGACTATCTGAAAGCAGAAGCGCTAGTGGGTCCATTAAAAAGCACTGCAGCGCCTAATCATCCACCTATTACATGCCTAAAACTGAACTGTCTCAATAAGCAGTGTTTGTGAAGTGTCATGTTTGTGACAGCATTTATAATGTGTGGAATATGAGGCTTCTCTGTGCTACAATTCACGTTGTGTCTTTGCACAAATCTGTTTTAAATTCAATATCTGCAGACTTTAGACAAGACACTTTCCAAGACATAAAAATGAAATATATCCTAGCTGAGGGTAGTTTAAATTGAAGAAGGGACTGTGTTATACCACTCATCATATTCATATTCACTGTAGATATCATGACAAATCAGTAAGCTAACCTTCTACCAGCTGTGTATTTTATGTTTCAGTAAAGTTGCACGTTTAGGTTCGAAGCCGACAAGCTATCCATTAAATCGGGCCACCTCTGACTCCACTCCAAAAAGAGGGCATGTCTACCAGCAGCTCATCCATCATGCACAATATCAATTGATTTCCAAACATAAACAGAGCATCTTTGATATAAGGGACAGCTGGATCAGTGGGGGCACAGGGTAGGAAATCCACTTATAGGCATCACGGCCGACTAGTCCAGCTCCTGTCTGCTGCCCTCTCTCCCCCAGACTGGCATGATTTAGTCGGGTCGCTCGCTTCCTGCAATTATTTTACTTCCGAAGCACAACACCCCCGGAGAGTATAGCACCATGAATCGGTGGGGTTGACTCTAATGACTCCTCCAGTTCACCTATAGCTGAGCCTGGATGACTATTACCTTCACCATAGTGCACCTATAAAACAGCATACCTATGTAAAACAAAGTATGCTGCTAATAGAATGGAGGTTAAATAGGGCATATGTTTCAGACACAATGAAGGACATATAGTAGGACATTATGTATGTATGAGAGACCCACTTTGTGCTACTGTAAGCACTCAGGAACTGTAGCCAAACATTTTAATAAGATTGCACTGCCATAGTAGTATAAATAATCATAACTAATTCAAAACATGGATATCTTTCGTTCATAAAAGCACCAAATGAAAAAACAATCCCTATTTGTCAATTCTGGGGAACTGAACTGCTCTTAATTTGAGTATTACTTTCATGGTCAGTATTTGTTTCATCCACTAGTTTGGCCTTTACCTCCACACCCTGCAGTACAACATCCAATGCTCATTTCTTTCAATTATGAAATACGTGTATGTTTTATTAATGTTTCATTGATAGTCCTATTGAACATGCTATGGAGCAATTCCGTTAAGCTACATTGAAATATTATCAATTATCGTGTTTTAATTTTTACCCAAGTGGCTCCCCTATCTCCACTTACATTACCCTCCTCTGCTCTTCCTGCTCTTCCATGCAGCATTAGAGAGGCGTCATTAGCGAGGACCAGTGGGAAGGCTGCCCGCACCGGAGCAAATGGAAGTCGTAAAGCAGCACTACTCATCGCATGGACATTAGACATTGACCCTCCCAATCCCTCAGCCTCTGCAATTGGCTGACACTGCTCACCAATGACACGGTAAACCACAGGCTTTTCAAACTCAATTTAGTCCTGCATTAATTATTCCTCTAAGTATTCTATGCCCCCGTTAATATTGAAATTCATAAATGTATAAGGTTGAGGCGAGTATGTTGTGGTACACTTACCAATGTGATGATACAAATCCCATTTGATGGTAGGTACCTAATTAAGACTAGCGAGCTGTGTACTGCAACACTCATATATCTTTGTTATACCAGACAAATACTCCCTTTGGTTCACAACCAGAGCAAGTTCAGAGTTTTTTGATTGCTAAAACTTCCATTAACTTCCATTAAAATACATGGAACTACCACACCTCTGTCGACATCTATATCTCGATGTACAGGACAAAAATGAATTACCCATGTTGCTAAATTGAATTTGTTGCAGTACACCCTCATATCCTGAGAATGGTTGGTTCCATAAGTGGATAAAAATCTCTCCATGATGTAAAAATATTCAATACTAATAGTGGGTTGCCTATAGTTTCAGGGACTACTGATGCACTTTAGCTTTGTCATCTAAGGTGAGAAGGGTTCAGATTTTCTCCCCGAGGGCCCTGTTGTCCATTTGAACTCTTGGCCTTTGGTCCAGGGTTCAGAGGTCCAGACTTTGCCTGCTCCTTCTCAGACATCCACAGCTTTGCTCTGTATGCAAATGAGATGATTGTAGTTACAAGTTAACTGTCAGCCATATTGACAAGATAATTATAATGTCAGACAGGTATACATTTAAAGTCTAAACGTTTAAAATTAAATCACAAATTACAACCCCACTGTGGAGATAACTCAGCCAGCATGTGGTTGGAATGAGCTGTAGCCTGTCCCAAACACAGTCACTGCAAAGCTGCTGTTATTTATAGCATAACAGCTGGTTCTTTTCCCATTACCTTTTTTTAGAACGGCTGAACTTGATGACACAGAAGCTACCACAGCCAGTGACGACTGTGACTTAAGTTCAGTCTTTCTAAACCCATGTCTGATCAGAGCTAAGATGCAACATAGTGTTTCTTGATAAAGACAGTAAGATTTAAAGTCCCACGGTCTGGAGCGAACATGACAGAACTCCTTCGTTGAGTCAGCCAGTTTGTTAAATCAGAGTGAAGGTCCTCAGTAAGCCTGTGTATTTGTTATATCAGGATCTGCTGTAATGCACTTAGTTGGTGTGTTTTAGGACCTGTTTATCTACTGTAAGTAGGTCAAACACTGAATGTGGAAGCAAGTGATAAAACTGAAGCTATAATGTTGAAAATAGTACTCTGTTTGCTTTGAAATGTGATGCAACTTAACCGAATACTATACTCTTTTGTAACATGTAACAGTTATTGTACAAAAACATTTATGTTTTTATCACTGTTGTTCAGATCTTTCCTGAAAAAAAGATTAGGATCACAACATGACTTTTATGTGGTTAAATAAAGGTAAATTTAAAAAGACATTTTTTTCATGTGTTTTTTGTTTTCGTTATGTATATGAAGCAGTGTTCACTTTGTAATGCAAGAAAATTTTCAAGAGAAATCAGACATTAAAGCGATTCTAATGGAATTTAAAGGCACCCGTTTGCTCCGACAGAAGTGCTTGTCAGATGGTTCAACAGTGTCAAAGAACTGACATTGAAATTGTGGGTGCCGCATCCAACAATTCTGAAACATCCCAAAACCAATAATGATGATGCTCACTGCCTGATGTGTGGAGGTGAAAAAATTAGCTTTCCAGATCTGCTTCTGTTACTTTTTGTTTAAACAACTGAGTGCAAAGCTATAAATGCCTTCCTGAGGAGAGTGACCCATATTTAAATGATTATCGTGTCTCTCTCATGTCTCTCTGTGTCATTTGGAACAACTACAAACTCGACAGACCTGATGTGATCGGACCACACTTTGTATGAACTTGTTTGTTTTAAGCATACCTGTACCTTAAACAAAACAAAGTTATTTTCTGAACCAGTGTTTAACTCAGTATTAGCACTCTGTTTTCTGGCCGTATTCTTATGGCATTGAAATTCTGCTCTCTCACTGAACATTTTGACTTCCAGTATACAGGGGAGAAAACGAAATACAGTACAAAAGCCATGTCGAATCCCCCTTTTTCCATGCAATCTATGGGGATCCTATTCTGCAATAATGGTGTAGGGCTTGTGACATTCACTGCTGATAGAGGACATCATTTCACAGGAGACCTCACAGAGCAGCTAGACCAGGAAGAATGTGGCCAGATGGAACTGGGCTGAATTGTCAACATTTCCCTGTTGACTAGCCAGCTAAGCAAGTTCTACAATGCAGGCAGATTTTTACATTCAGGAGGCCACACACACACAAACACATACACACACACACACACACACACACACACACACACACACACACACACACACACACCTCCCAAAAAAGGCACTAAAACCTAAAACTAAAGTGAGTACACAGAGCCTCCTGAGTGCCTCATCTGAGAGGAAGAGGACAAAGGTGAGGACTGGCTGTAATAAAGCCGTATGCCCGCTGTTAAGAAATGAAATGTAAAGCCATCACCGTGATCCATCTTCATTAAACAATTTCCCCTCTCCCTTGCTTGCAAGGATATCAGTTTCAAGGGGTCAGGTGCTATTTCTCCTCCTCTTGGGTGTCGGCATGTGTTTAAATATACTGTAGAGTGCAGCACCAGTGCAGTGCAGTGAAGCAGAGGAATGGGAGGCCATTGGGCCCGTGCTGATTGGCTGCCATTCAAGGTTACTCTTGGAGGGTTTCCCATCACCCCCCTCTAAGTGATACATTGCAATCTGACAAATGCAAACTGTGACATTTAGGAAAGCACTGTGAGAATAACTACTGTTGTGGTGTTAATATGTGCTCCTCACTGCCAAACTAGATTGTTGGGCAGGCAGCTTTACAAGCCTGATGCCCATAACACAGCCGGATCATTTCATAACTACACTGCATGCACTTTTCTTTTTTTCATTTTAATAGTTTAGTTTGATAGTCAAATTATTTCCAATTGAAGGAATGTAAGCCAGTGCACTGCATTTGTATTGTTACTGTGTTAAAACAGACAAAATTTAAAATTCCACATTACATCCAAATCAAAAACTGACTTTAACGTCTGCGAACACAACACATTATTTGTTTTGGATGCAAAGTTTATGTTCTGCATATAATTCAATGTGTGAGTCAAAACTAGATTAATTAGGAACATCCAGAGCATGAAGATGAAAGTACTTCTTATATAGGTAAACAAAAGTGTGTGTGCAAAGATCAGATGTTGTTTTGACAACATAATTACATGATTTATGCTCTTTTTTCTAATCTAAGTCAGGGATGGCCTCTCTGTTTTTGCTGATTCATAGGGAAAATACACCAGGACAGATCAGATGAATTGCCTTTTTCTCAAAGTCGTGTTTGTCTAAATAAGAACTCTGCGATCAATCTTCAGTCTTTCAGTTAAGTTTATTGTTCTGACTGGCTCCTCGTTGTCTGAGTAATAGCTAGGCATTTTTTGAATAGCTGATTGCTTCATCACGTCGTGGCAAATCTGTTATAATTTGAGCAAGCAGGTACACATCTCGCTGCCATGTGCAGCCAAAATATACACAGAAGATAAGATGTGTACATTCTTTCGATTCTCAGTATAATTCTGTATGCAGAGATTTGTCAAAACATAAAAGCCATGGAAGCAAAATCATTTTATAATATACTGAAGAAACTATAGAAATCAAGAGGAAACTGGGGGACACATGGGTGAAATGTCTCTCTTTTTGTTCCTAAACCCAATGAGCTGTTCCCCATGTATGGTTGCAAGGCATACATTAATTATACTGCTTACAGGAAGTGCTCCACTGCAATTGCCAGCAAATAACCACCTTTCGCTACAGATCGGCTTCCTCTTCTTTAATGTGCCATTTAATGCAGTTTCTTCTAATCCAGTTCATAGACAGAGGTGAATGGAAATGGTGCTGTGTGTGTTTTATGCAAATTGCAAGACGAGGTGATTAATTTATAATGGGTTTCAGTGCAGTTGAAGGCAGTGGGAACTGATCAAGGGCAAGAACATTATAGAATGGTACAGGCTGCATAGGGGTGGCTCTGCTTGTTCTGCACTGTACCACAGCATGACAGTATCTCATTACATCTAGACAAAACACCTCCCCCATTGATAATGAGCATTTTCATGAGGAGGGACCGTTTTTCGTTTCTTGTTGTGCTTTCCTGCACTGAGCTGCACATCATTCTTCATCTAGCTAAATCATGTATTGATCCAGCACTATATCTCATATCCATGCACTATAATGTGCTGTGCACTGTGCATGCAATGTGCTTGAGCCTTTTTGAAATCAAGCCACTTGGAGATTTTCTTGTTTACTGTGGATGCTACATATGGACTGCAATGCATCACCATCCACAATTTAATAACAATAGTCATTACATGGCTAACTAAAATGTGTTTCCTACTGACGTTGGCAAGCTCTTTTATAATAAACAAAACACTCATGCAAGTAAACTAACATTGTTTTCTGTAAGAGTCTCTTACTCTCACATGCATGCAGCCACCACCACTGTTAATGGAACTGCATAGACTGCTGAATTTAATTTCCTTGCCTGGGGAAATAAGACTGGAAAACTCTGTTTACATGTTTGATTCCATTCATTGCTGATTGTAAACTACTAAGCAGACTTGGACAGATTCAGCAGTGCCAGTTTTGGTTTTAACTTTTGTCTGATGATATACAACATGGTTTTTGAACTGTTTAGTAGAATATTTTTCCAATTGTCCAGAACATGCTGGCATTAGCTATATAATATTTTGATTAATAATTCTGCAGTAATTCAAATATACAGAAATTGGTGCAGCTGCAATGTTGTTTCTCACAGTAAGGTGATCATAACATACAGTATTTGGTTCTTAAAACCCCCTGGAATCCATTTATTATAGCTTACATGCTTTATTTATAACATAACTTAATTTACATATGTAGAGAGAAGCTGAGAAAACCAGTTCAAAGTGCAGTGTGGGATTTTAATACATCTAATTATGGTCTGCTAAATGTCTGTAGAATAGCAATGTTTTTAAATAAATGCTTAAAAATGATTAATGTTTTCAGTGATTTACAGGCATACATCATTGGCACAAAAACGAGTTGGGGTAAAAACACTTACATGTAAGTGAGAGTGTATTATGGTTTGATATCTTACATTTCTGCAGTATTTATGAGTATACGTAGAAGAGCCTTTAACTGTTCTATAATAATATTTTGATTACCACTGAAAATGTGTCCCTTTTTATAATCCTTTTTCCTTGTATTTTGGGCTTCTGGTAGCTTAATACTTGACAGTCAGATGTACATCTGAGATTATGCTGAAAATAAGGATACCATGCATGTGGAGTAAGGAAAGTTTAAAAAATGCTAAACAAAGACAAAAATACTAATAAAAAAGCCAGAAAAATGTAATTAACCTGGACTTCATGGGGTTTAAAACAGTGTTGACTGATGTGATTGTTCTGATAAAAAAAACATTTATATCTATTTTACAACTTGAAGCTCTGAGAAAAAAAGAGAGGACTCTTTGTTCTCCACAGTGCATTAAAACAAGGCTATTTTAATTTCAGCAAAGGCCTGGTGGCTATCTGCCCCTGCAGCTTCTCATGAGTTCATGACATTAAATATTTACCAGTGCTTCAACAACAGCGAGATGGTGGCATTTTGTAAGTCTTCCAGCAGTGGAACTCAGTCAGACAATAAGGTGTCTGTGCAGTAGAGTTAGCATTATTGTTTAATTACTGGACTGGCCTTGTATTTTTTTTTGCACATGTGCAAATGCCAACGCAGAAGACCTCCCATTAAAAAGCATGATAGTGTTTAATTCTTCCTTACTGCTTGGAGGGATGCTGCTGCGTATACTTTTACTGAAGAGAGCAGGAGCCCTGAACAGCCCAAGAGGTTTAGCAGAGAGACACAAAGCAGCAATGGCACCGTTCATACCTTCAGGTGACAGAGTGCTGATGATTATAGCAAGGACAATGCCCTGCATGTGTCAAACAATTGGCAAATAATTTATGTCATCTTTTCCACTGTTATTTCCGTGGAGGGCACTAACTGTGTTGCCAATATCAAACCTCCTACAGAGGAGAGGCAAAAAAAAGGGACGTGCTACAAAAGACTAATGGCGGGAGAGAGGAAGAGGGAGCAAGAGGAGTGGAGTGGGGGAGGGGAATAAGTGCCAGGCTCAGCTTTTTCCTGACTGAAGATGCACAGCCATCTGTGAGGAGACAAACATACGTATGGCCATCATTTGTCCAACATCTTACGTGATGTGAAGGCTTTTCACTCGCCATGCCAACCTGTGTGGCAGATGATGTATGTGTTTCTTCAGTCCCGTGATTACTAGCATGGAGCTGCAGAGCAATGCTCTTCACCTCATCAGTTCCACAGGCTGCGCTCCAAGGTGGGTGAGGGATTCGCTGCAAGATGGCTTCTGACACACAGCACAACCAAGGCGTACCGGCATGAATATTATACAGTGCATTTCACCACAGCCTCCCACTGTGAACAGATCAATCGAGGTGAATGAGGTGAATTAGAATTTTAATAGAGTGCCTAGGTGCAGTAATTAAAAAGAATGATTATATTTTCCCTACATGTATGAAAAAGTGGATGGTCCATTGGGGTGGTGCTAGCTGCTTTGGTCTTATATATAGTGTAAAATCATTTGTTTCTCATATGTTCTTTGACAGAAACGTTTAAGTAACTCTGGAATTACAACGAATGTAATAATGTATATCTGCATTATATCCTTTCCACTTTATAATTTTCTTCAATGTAATGGTGATTAAATGTTCCTTTTTATACCCAGTATTGTTAAAAAAAACAATGCTTTGTTTATCTAATGCAAAAAGCAGTTTGCCCTTATGCACATAACATCTTTGCCTAGTGCTCTCACAGCCATTAATCACTGCCAGTATTTAGGTGAGAATTATTAAGTTTCACTTAATTTGGAAAATGAAGCTCATTGCTCCGTTTGGTCTATAATTATCTTTCATGGCCGGTGGGTGACGCATAACAGGTTTATATAAAATGCAGCACAAAGGTAAATACAAAGATGAGGTCGATGAGAAAAGAAGGCAAGACAACAACACAATGTCATCAGACAAGCTGAGAGACAAGCAGGTGATAATTGTTGTGGGAGCCTCGGGAGCAATACGCTCTTTGAGAGAAAGGTAACAAACCAGCAAAACAATAGAGATGAATCACAGTGGAGGATCTGCTGCTGCAGTCTACCTTCCACTGAGGCCCTATTAGACTCGGCTCACAAGCTTTATGTTTCAGTCACAGACTTCTGATTACAGCTTTGAAAGCCTAGGCTTTTACAACGAACCCCTGCTTTTGAAAGTTTTAGGTAACATTCTGCAGATGCTTTATCTGTGAAAGATTAACAATGTACCTTCACAGGGTTTGATTTTAAATCAATTACTCAATTTACTCCTCAAAAATAGAGTAACTGAGCTCCAGAGATGAGACAATGTGACCTGACACATCCTCCAACCAAACACATCTCTTGCCAAGTTGAACAGCAGGACAGGAAGGATGCTATTGCTTTAAAGTTCACTACAAAATCTTACTCTGCGAGGCAAGTGAGCTTAGTCTCAATTAGAGCACAGTGGGCTGTCTGTCAACAAAAATATCTCCATTGTTCGGCGGCTTCATCCAGAGAGAGAGCGATGTTTTTGTAGGGTGACCTGGGCAACTATGCTGTGTCAACTGGTGTCAGGCTACAAGTGCGATATACCAGCTTGCCCGCAGGCTAAAGCCCTAACGAGGCCCCTTGTGTCCCAAACAACACATCCAAAGATAAGGTTCCAAGCCTCCTCTTTGACAAATATTTCTGGTTGAAGGGGCCAGGAGAGGTGACACAGCCATGGAGACGAGACAGGAAACTGGTCAGCCAACCTCTCTTTGGTATGACAGCAGGTCACAGCTGAATTAGACAGCGTGCATGAATGTGGCAACAAAGAAGACACTTGAAGAAGTGTGCTTTTAGGTGATTCTAACAGTAGCAGTATAAAGTGATAATCCTCTAATGTGTGACATTGCTTAAGATTTGTTCTTTTGTTCCTCCAGGGCAGAAGTCGAGGGGCTCTCCTCTATTAGGGCCCCTGCACCACAGAGGAAGCTTTGTCTCTCATCATAGAAGAGGAAGTCCTCCACTGCTGTAACTATGCCATGCCCCTCGGAGTGCATGTTACAGACGATGCAGCATCTTTCATGTTCCAGTTAAGGGAAAGAGGAACAAGTGAACAACCCAACCTTTAACCCTCACATGACTTTTCAAAGCATGTGGTGATTTGTCTAAAGTTTGAGCCCTCAGAAATGATGATCAACCATCCACTGACCGGAGCAGCAGACCATAATGAATTCTTTTACTTGAATATGGAATTGGGTACATTTTCAGAGGGCCTAATTAATTCCCCACGAACAATGCAAGTTCTTCTTTTCAAATTTTTTTTTGCCTTTCGGATACAAACCAGGCCATCCAGTTCAGTGGTTTTCAAAATGGGACGCAGGAAAAAACTCATTAGGTTTCCCCTCACCTCCCTCAGCTGTGGTTGAGCTACAGCAGGTTAAGTGTCACTCAGAAATTAGCGTTCTCCTGGTAGAGCAGTGGACGCCACATCAGCTGCTACCATTTTTGTAACTACATTAAACAAACCCTCTGAAGGCCTCAATGATGCATGCAATCTTAATTTTTATTACAGCAATTTATTATACACTCCCCAAGCTTATGACAGCCCCGACTGTCATTAACAGATTAATTATAATTTCCCCCTGCGCTCAGAATTAAAAGAAACGTGAACACATACAGGCACCCCTTAAAAACAATGAGAGTTGAGTAACATGTTTCATCATTCCAGTGGCTTTACCCTTCACCCTTACTGAAAGTAAATGAAATATAAGAACCAGGGGTGATCTCCTGAGGTCCTCCCTGCAGCCGCTGTGCATAACAAAGCGCCCAGATCCAACTGATGCACTTCAAAGAGGAGAATCTCCTCCCAGTTCATCATGTGTCAGGAAAGTCACAGGACAGGACAGGCGTGAAAGCCCCCTTTCGGTTTCACCTCCTTACTGTCACTGTCCAAAATATATGGCAGCAATACCATGTGCAATGCTAGCTACAAGATGGATTTTTGCCTGACTGAAAATGTAGCCAAAGCTAAAAACACCAAACCCTTCTGTAAAGGGCAGATTACACTGGCTCTTTCAAGTAACTCCCAGCTATTTGGTGCCCCTCACCTGCAAGGCAGCCCAGTAAAGTTGTTTACCACCAAGGCCACCTCTCTGCCAGGGTTTGCAGCAAAATGATAACTTTGAAACATACAAATAAGTTGTTCCTGTATGAGTAAGCCAGTGCTTATTATGGGTTCAGTACTAACCCCTTTTTCACACTACAGGGAACCATTTGAAGTTTTCCAAATGAATCTTTAAATAATAGCTGTTTCAGACAAAAACAAATACTCAAAAACTTGTGAGGATACATCAGGATTGTATTAAATGTGGCTATAAAAGTTTAAGTGCTGTACTGATGATAGCTACAAAATTTGAACAAAGGGTAGATATAATGCATACATGTTACAAGCACACAACAATTCTGTGAACCAGCTAGCAGCTAACATGAATAGCTAGCTATTCATTGAAGGTCTGCAAATTAAAGCAAGCACACAGGGATATTGAGGTCAGGGTAAGTTTGGTTAATTTGTGTAAAAGGCTGTAAGGTAAGAACATTAAAAAGCTAGTTGGGAGTGAGCTAATAGCCCAATATTAGACAAAGGTGGGGATTAAACTCATTAGATCAACCTTAATCATCTCTAATGACCCTCACCTGTAATTTGCACCTCATAAAGGTTCTCCATCTCAGAATTCATCATCTTAGGCTACATCGATGTATTTAAACTACAGTAAGAATGAGAGAGAGAGAGTGAGACAGAGAGAGAAAGTATTGGTCCATGACAAACATAAATTTGTCATGTGAAATCAATGAACAGGCTCAAAAAACACTGTTAAATATTATATATTGGTCCTGGGAAATGCTGTGTGATAAATGATGACAGGACACCTTAGGCCTGCTCAACAGGTGCTGCTAACCACTGCACTAAATCAGCAGGTACATATATAGACTATGCCCTGTTTACTAACAGTCAAGGATGCATGTGCAGCAAGGGAAAAAAAACACACTGCCACAATTTCATGATAGCCAGGGATGGGTAAATATACATTAAAATGTTTTTTAAAATAAGATAACAAATACCCTAATTTTAAGTGTATCAAAAAAAAACCTACTGTATTGTTCCAAAATACTAAAAACTTACTTCTCAAACCTTTTATCTATCCCTTCACCAGTACACTGACTCAGTGGATTAAGTGGACAGCTTTTCTCATGCAATGAATCTGATGTATGCAATCAGTTAACAGATCAAATATTGACATAAACCTGTGATCACCCAGATGAAGGCTGGTTTTACAATAAACAACAGTTTAATATTTAACAGTTCGCTAAAGACTCATATATCCTAAATGTGTCCTAAATTAGTTACTTGATGTTTGGTGATAAACTTAACATAGGCTGAAACTAGCAACTAACATTAACTGCGAGGGGCTACTCAGGTCAAACATTACGGAAATTGATAAACGACCAATACCAAAACGTCACAGTAGCTGTTAAAAACTGTACATGCTAAAAAGTGATAGAAAGCTGCCAACCTACACGTTTTTCAACTTGACCTTGTTCTTCAGGTCTGCGTCAATTTTCTGTTCTGATCTCAATAAGGCTGGGCAAATTACTGAGAAGCACCAATCAGTGGCAGCATTTATATGATGTCTTCACGTAGCCTTCAAAGAAAGTATGTGACGTATTTAAAACAACAAAATACAAAACACTAAGGTATTTTGATACAAAATATAAAGCCAATTACACCAATCCTATCAAATACAAATTACAAAAATCCTTGAAATATGCATTTGAAATTACAACTTTTTAGAGGTGAATTTGTATGCACTTATCCTTGCATTTCCAAAACCTTATTTCATTGCATGCCCTGCGCTGAAAGACATCCGTCAACTCTAGCTAACTTTGCCCATGCAATTTCAGTGAGAAACTGAATGAACTGTGTATGTCCCAGACTATCAATGGAAAGCACAGGTTAAAAAGCCCCTTCACACAAGTATTGTTATCACAGAAAAGCAATGCTAGCACATATGAGAATCCTGCAGTTAAAATATACTAGACATTGGAAAACCTAGAGGCAGGTGTCTAATGTTAAAAAAGGTGATGCCTGCAGTCTGTGCAGGCAAAGCTTCACTCATAACAAATTGTGTCAATACAGGATGTAAAACATTTTATTTATCAGTGACACAGTGTCATGACAAGAGACTCTGTACACCTATTTGTGAGTTTTCCCATTTAAGGCCATAAATCTGCCACCTCTATCAACTGTCACCATGTCACAGAATAAAATCCCATCTCAAACGAATCACCAAAGCATTGATCACACAGCTTGATTAACTTTTGCAATATTTACTAAACAACCAAAAACACAAAGAGACAGTGTATGCTGCCTTACCTTAAAACAGTTTCTTTGTTACCTATTTCTGTGCAAAATCATCCACCATCTTATTATAATCCAGAACTCTGACCAGATCACTACATGCTAATATCTATGCATGCACTCACAGAGCTGATAGGATAGTAGTAAACGCGTTCCGTACATTACTTTAGCAACTCATGTAGTTTGCAGCACCAAAATAACTCCACAGAATCTTTGCGTTTACATAATAATGCACGATTGCTCACCAAGTTACCACTCTTCACAAACAAGCATGTGTTAGCTAGCCACAGCTAACATTTGTACAGTTGGTACAGGGGTTGGTATGTGCAAATAAACTGTGACTTCATGCAAAAACACCCCACATAATTAGTTTAAATTACTAATTACTTTGAATGACTAAATATCCAGCTAGCCTACTCAACAGTCTTTTGTGTTTGTAAATCCATATGTCTAGATATCAATCTCATCTCATCTACCTTTAATGAACACTGTTTTTTCACAGGCCTTTGACCATTTTAGGTGAAAAATCCACAGCTTTACAGTTTGAATAGAATCTACAGTGAGGCAAGAGGCTGTCTGTAATAAAGGGTGTAGATGTAATTTAGACAGATATTAAGCTACACTGCCCTGTTGTTAAATGTTAATGGCAGCTTTTTTTTATAATGCTAACAATTAAATATAAATTAACTTTTTTTTAAATCATGAAGGGTTCAACTTCTAATACCAAGTGTTATAGTAGATCCTTATCTATCTAAAACTATGGAAAGTAAACCCTGTAGGAACAGGTTTCATTTTTTTTCAGAAATACTCAGTCGAAGATTTCAATGAGTCACAGAGGAACAGTGGCTCACCTGAGGTCAAGACATTGGCTCACTATTAAACAACAGGCAATGAAGGTAGTCTGTATCAGTCTGTTCCAGGCTAATTTCTTTCTATATTACAATTTTTCTTCAGCTGCACATTTGAGGCATCAAGAATGGTTATTAGAAGTTCCAATATTAACAGTAAATATGTTTCGAAATACATTAATCATTACATCTGCAATGCAACACTCCTTGACTTCACAAACTTCATTAAATGTGTCCAGCAGTATTTTCAAAGGTACTTTCTGAGCCCATATACTATGCACTGACTTTACTATTTGTTGCAGCAGGTTCAAATAAACAATGTATGGAGCACTGTGTGAGTAATGCTACAAAGTACAATGTTTCATTTATGAGCTGCAAGACACAATAGTAAAGAGAGCCACATTTCATAAAATTTTTATTAAGACAAATGATCTGAGAGGGCAAAACATTTCTTAGGTGGCTCCCCCCACATCATGTGACAACCAGCTGGACACAACGGCGGAGGACAGACAGAGGAGACACTGAGAGTAGGAAGAAATGATGGCGGCCAGTTAATGGATGACAGTGCATTTGTTATTAGTTTCACGTGTATAAACCTCAGACTAAAACAGTGGTGGTTGTGATAGTTTTTGTGTGAGGCCACATCCTACTGGCACATGATGTGATTTATGATGGGACAACTGTAATGAGAAAAGGTTAGCAACATGTCATTAATGAGATTTCACAGTGGTACAGTAAAGAGGCATCCGTTCCTCTTCCCAGTTTGTTGAGTAGATACTGAAGCCATGTCTTTATATTGATTATTAACTGTGACAGGCTTGTGATGTCCTGTATGTACATGCAGATACAATTTCTGCTCAGGATTATCTAGAATAAAATGTGCAATAAGTGGCCTATCAGAAACAAGCTGAAACACAACACTGACATGTTATCACCTTTTAAGTTGATCATGTCACCTGTCAGAGGGCAGATGACAGGAGGAGAGTAGAGATATGGACCCGTAAGAGGATTGCAAGGATAAACATTTGTTGAGATCATCATTGGCAATACGTGATAACCCTCATCCTTAAAGTGTTTTGGTTTAGTCTCTTTCTGGGTCTTATTTGTTTACATAAATGAACTGATACCAACGCCGAGTGCAGCCCAACTACAGGCAAAAAGTTCAGTGGTTGTTTGATCCCTAACAAAACATTTTAACAGTTCCATCTGTGCCATGACCCTATGGTAAAGTTATTGGTGAACAATTAAGTCCAAGGTTACTCTCCTTTTTAACTCTGTTTTACTCTCCACCAACTCCTAACGAAAATATTTGGCTCTTTAGCTGCTAAATGTTCCACTACATTTAGCAGCTAGACACTAACTTGTCTGTCTACTGTTTGGTGGTGGGAGGATAGCATACAGTTATCAGAGATTTTCCAAGGACACTGATGAAAGGCATGAGAGTGAGTGAAAACAGTTAAATCTGAACAATGAGCTGAAGGACGTTAAGCTCTGTAGAGCCGAGGGGAACTGCAGAGGCCAGGTTTAAGTAAGAGACACTAATGAAGATGTCGATAATGTTTTTTGCATCACTTTTTGCTGATAGGGCTTTTTTCAGAAGTCAGAAACACACTTTCCAGTCTCTGAGTTTTAGGCAGATCAGATTCTGAATACATGGGGCGTGATATAGTTATGCTCAATGAGACAAAATATTATGTGGTGTTGCTCTATGCAGAGATTCACTACAAGAAAGCAGCTCCGACCACGAGTCACATTAGTAGAAAATCACATTCCTCCAACCCTTGACTAAAGAAGTCTAATGTCAGCACTTCCCAAGAAGGATTTGTCATTTATTTTCCTGTCAGTCAGACCCGACTAGAGAGCTGTCAGTCACCATAAGCAAAAGATCTGCGAAAACACTGCTCTGCTACATACCATTAAGGTTGGAAACAGTCACATTTTCAAGAGTTACTGCACCCAGGTTGTCAGCAACACATTTTTCACGAGTGAGCTTGTGTATATAACCCAGCCCTTGACATGCTGCTTCAGGACAAGAAGTCTGAGGATGTAACACCATGAGGGACCCTCATGATTTGTACAAGATATTGCAACAGCAATAAAGAGCTTGACCCATTTACAGCAATGAGTAAAGCAACGCTTAAAGGAATGTAGTAATGTTAACATTATTTTACCATGTAAAAAAAAAAGTACATTTCATGTCAGCAAAACTTTTCAAATAGGGAAGATGGTTACCGTATGTTATGTATGCAGTCATTAGGGGCACTGTAGAACGGAAGGAGATTGATGGATTTGTGCAGCCCTGTGCGGTCTGCGCTGCCTGGTCATACGAAGGAGAGATCCTTACAGTGCTTTCCCCTGGGCCATCCAGACTATTGGTCGAAGTTCAGATATAACTTCATTTTCTATGTGGATGAAATGCACCTTAAAGGCAGAGGCGGTTGGGGAAGGGGAGGAATTGGTTGGGCAGAAACTGTGTTTCCAGCTCACACAGATGCTTGGTGAGAGTCAGAGGCTAGGGCATAAAAGAAATCCATTGTTGCTGTGGAGCCTGACTGCTGACAGAAATTAAATTGTGTCCACAGACTTTTCATATAGCAACCTAAGGTCTATGTCAATACTGCCAGAGTTTCAGTACCATTTCTGAGAAGGCAAAAAAGCCTTTTTGTTTGTACCCCAAATGTCAACCTTTCAGTTTCCCTTATCTCTCTCCCACATGAGCAATTTCTAATAAAGCAAAAATATCACAATTTCTACTGTGAAACATCGCTTAAGGACCATCAACTTAACAGCCTCTGATTGAACATCGAGTAGTTCATAATAAAGCTATCTGTGTGTGTGTTCTGTATTGCTATTTTTCTCTGTTTTAACAGCAAATGTTTTTTTGTGATCACATGAAGGGTTCACACAAAGATTGTCATCATGTTTATGTTCAAATTATTAGCATAGGTCACCAGCATGTTAATTCTGTCTACAGAAAATGTGGTAAGAAATGTGCCATGTTTTGAAACATGCATGGTTCAATAGGCATTCAGTAAGTCAGACACAGGTTTAAGTTTACACTTCACATGTGTATGCACTTAAAGTTAGTAAAGGACAGGTATAATTTCTAGTAACAGTGAAAGGTTAAACTTACACCGGCATTGTTTTCTAAGCAAACTTTGTGCTGCATCTGAATATTTCTGTATACGATAACAATATAAGATGTTAGCGTATCTAGTGATAGCTAGGCCTATATATCTAAGCTAGCTTACTTTCTACTCACACAAACTAACATCAAACATGCTAATCTTATTTTTGGAGGCGAAATTGATACAGGCCTGCATTTCAAAAAACAAGGAATATAACATTCAATCATGAGTTCAGTGTTTCGGTTGTCATTTTTGGTTGTCATTTGTTGTCATCATTCAGAGAACACACTCAGTTTGTTTATTGACAGTTTTTGTTGCATTTCTGACAGAGTAGCTGCTCCAGGGAGGTTTGCTAAGCCCAACAGTTATGTGTCTTTTTCAAACTGAACTTGGAGACCTGAATTATTATAACATACTTGCAGTTAACCATAAGTGTCCACAGATCAAGCAGCAGCGAAATCGTAGAGGTTTAAACTTTTAAAGGAAGTTGTTAAAATGGGCAATGAAATAGATAGAAGACAATGTTGACTAATGTTGTATGGTCTACTGAGGTAACGGTTAGAGTAGAAACCAGCATGAAATATTTGAAACCAGCATGAAATATATATTTGATTCCTTGATTCTGACACCAAAGCTATGAATTTTTAAGAAATTGTTTTAGAAAGTTTTCTTTTATCTTTTCTTGCTGAAAGTTGAATTGATACCAAATATAAAGTTACAGCCAGCAGCTGGTTAGTTTAACTTTGCACAGACACTGCAAACAGCTAGCCTGGCCATGTCTTAAGGTAACAACAAGTTATATTTTATTTGTTAATTCATTTAAAAATAAATGATTAGTGAGCTTTACATGGGCTGGTAGGTGTATTTCATTACCTTCAGACAGAGCCAGGTTAGCTGGTTCTGCTTGTTTAGGGAATAAGCATATTTCCCAAAAAGTTAAACTATTCCTTTTAAATGTATGTGTTAGTTTGCTGAAAATACTGTGCCATCAAATGACATTATAGCTGTCCATCAAGTTGGCACAACATGCAGTATAGTTATACACAACAACAAGTTAACTAATCAGAAAAATAAACCACTCAATGCATGCTCTAAGATAACACAATTACACAACAAATTAAATGAAAAGAAAACTTAATTTTCTTCTGTAGAAATAACTATGAATGAACAGTAAAACAGTATGTAAAGATTACAGTATAGTATACACAGTACAGTATAAAGTTTAGCTTCTGTTTTTGAAAATAATATTAATGCACAGCTGTTTTGTACAATCTTATCCACATCACTGAAACCACTGTGTACCATTGTATGTATATTGTTACAGAGTGTGCAGTAAAATCTTGATTCAACAAGACAAGATACTCACAAAATCCCCAGCTCTTTCTCAGTCTCTACTCGATCGAATCTTTGGAGACAGATACAGTGCTCAAACGAATATCAGATTGACAGATTGATACATGAGGATCCCGGAGGTGTTGATAGCGGCAATCTGTATGAAACACAGGCCAGAGCAGCAAAGAGAAATTACTTATTTTTTTGATGCATGGATCCCACTGTTGAGCCTAGTTCACGGAAAGTTCAGTTGAGCAGGAGGCTCTGTCATGGTCCTTTTGAATGGATTCACTCTCCACTATCTCTCTGGCAGGCCAAGGGTAATGGATGAGGTGTAAGGTTCCAGCAAAAAGCACATCTGCATCCACACGATAAAGAGTTTCACAAAGGAGAGGCAGGTTTCTTTGAACGAGGGCCCTCTTGGAGTTTCCCCACACATGGTCCTCATAAACAGTTGAGGTCCAAAAGTAACCAAAATGTTACTCTTCTGAGGTAGGCTGTTAAAAAAATATGCGCCCACAACTTTAAAAATATGATGCTTTCTGGATATTAAAGCGTTTATATAAAGTCTTACTGTTCTGCTAACAATGTCTCGTAGAAATTACGTTATAATCTGTATATTACCCATATATTGACACGATAATGTTGTAGCGACAAATGTACTTCCTACCTTGATTATGTCCATAGGAAACGCTTTTTTGAGTAAATAAAGAGCTATTTTTTTGTCTCACTGTGGACTTTTTCTGTGTCAAACCACAATCTTTCCCTAACCTTACTGCTAGTGCCTAAACCTAACCATAATTTTTTTTTAAAAATTGTGGACCTCAATTCCATGGGTATTGTTGCAAGATCAAATATTTTGGAGAAAAACAAATGAAACATGAACATTTTACTGATACGTTCAGAATCAACATGTTTTCAACTTACCAGATATGTTTATTAACACCATTTTGTTATTAAGGTAGTGGAAACATTATCCAGTCAGCATAATGTTTTCTTCAAATGTATTTGCTGTTGCAAATTAGTTGTAGGCTATATACATGTAATTTCTTGAGGACAGGGTTTCTACTGCAAACAGATGCTCACACGGACACATTCGTGCAGTTTCACAACTGACCACAGCACTGTACATGACACAATGACATGACATAATGACAATATCTGACCAAATAGATTCTAATAATGGTTTGGCCATTGGTATAAACTGTTCCGAGATGCGTTTCCGCTTTGCCTTTGGTCCATTATTGAGCGCATGTCATTGCAAGGGGTAGACAGTATTGTGTAATTGACTGGCTGGGCTTGAGGCAACTGGAGATGTTAGGCATCTTGGTGGTCACACCTCAGTGCCTCACAGTTGGCAGGGCTGGGCTTGCAACAAATCACACTCCACTGACAGCCATACTTGTGTTTTGCTGCATGCATCCTGTGAAACTACCGCAATAGCAACAAAAGGGCCTGGAAGCCAAGGACAGCATATTTAAATATCACTCAGCATCAAAAATCTAGTCCAGCTCTATCAGCAAATAAGGACCAACTAGTTCTGATCATAGAACTGTGAGCACATGATGGAGGCATTTACCCTGCCTGTAACCTTAGCAATGGCTGGGAAACCTCTGCTCCAGCAAATGGGAAGGTCTGGCGGGGGAAATGTATTGTCTGGGCACTCCAGAGAGAGAACAGATGGGGACGTGCTCCTGCTGTTGGACCAACAGGACACTTGAACAGGCAGATTGCACATTTACATTTACGCCTCACAACTGCAGACATTATGAGCCAGTGCTTTATACAGAGTAACATGCATCGTTGCATCCAACATATATAGTCTAGTATAGCCGCAGCAGATGCACATAGCTGTCAGTGCATGAATGTATAGGTTTATTAATTCAATGCAGACAAGAAATCAAGATTTAAATGTTTGAATAAGAAATGTGATGATGTTAATCATTACTTGCAGAACACATCAACTTAAAATTATCTACATAAAGTAAAATCGATTCTATCCAGGATAGACAAGAGGCAGGAAGCACAAGCACAAACAATTGCCAGCATCGTTCCTGGGGACACAAATGTATTCAGATTATGCCTGGTGGTCAGAGTGCATCCCAAAATCCTCTGGTTTGATTTTATCCCATCTATCATTATTCTCTTTGGCAAACACAATGCCATTGGTTCCCAGAAGAATTATAGGGCAGCTCCGCAGAAGACAAACAATTTACTGGCACTTTGCCTCACTGAACAGCACTGTCAGCCTGCCAGGAACCATCCATTTTAAACAATACGTGTTTTAGTCACCAAGCCGCACATTTCTTGGACACAATAACTCACAGTATTCATAGAACCATTCAAGTTAAGCCAACTACTTAAAATAATAGAAGTTATTCAAATACTGGAAATGTGAACTCTCATCACACAGTTTTCATATTATGCTTAATGAATTTATATAAACAAATATTACACAGATCAAATGAGCAGACAGCCTGTGCTGGGAAAATACCATCACCTTCCAGACCTCTGTTTGATATATTGTGTTCTAAACTACCTCACCTTTAGCGAGGGAGCACAGATAAGATACTTCTTGGCAGACTTTTCTGCATTAACTCCCTCTCCTACCAGAGTGTAAATTAAGAGGGGAGCTAGTGCAGAGTGCCAAAGCAAGAATATGGGCCTGAGGCAGAGCAGAGCAGAGCTGCGGGACGCTCCAGGGGAGCTGGAGGCCACATTATGCTGCAGCAGGGCCAGAGAGCTCAGTGTCTGACAGCGCTGTGCCCTCAGTGGACACACCAGGACCACTGCCACCGTATTCTCAGGACATTTACATTATTCAAAGATAAATGCATTGTCAATTTTGTGTCTCCCAACGCTAGATATGTGTGCCGCTTCACTCCTCCCGCAGCCAAAGGTGGGCTCACCTCCGCCCGCTGCAAGACACACTACAAATGAAATCAAATGTCTCTTTCTCAATGGTGCAGAATTACTTAACCCTGCACACTCTTGGATTGTCGATTGCATTGCAGAGGCCAGTAGGTAAGGAGAACAATAGATGTAGGAAATGTGTCTTTCCATTTAAAATGCAGGATTCACAATGTGAATTTCCACACTGCCTTTTGAGGATGAGGATTGTTTAGGGGTTATTACCAAGAAGAAACTGTTTCTGTATGTTATTTTACATAATGGAACACTTCAGTTTGTTGAAGCCAATAATTAGATGACCTAAATAGCTTAATTGTAATTTAATCAATTCTGATGAAGGTATACTTTGGGGAAATAACCTCTGGCTCCTCCATACGCTACTTCCGAGGACAAGTGAATGGTTTGAGAGTAAGGAAATATGGTTACTGACTTTTTGACACATTTAGACCACATTTATCAAGTTAAAAAGATTTCAAATTTGATCAAAAACAAAGTTACATAGTGGTTTACGTTGGTGAACCAGGATAAGACATTCCAGGACTGAAGCAAACAAATCAGGCAATTAACCAACAAGGAACTGAACCTACTAACAAGTACTGCCTTTGTGCCTAATGTATCTTATTCCTTTGTGTCATAAACTTCTGTTGCCGTCCAGAAACTATTAAAAACACATCAGTGAGCCACACTTTTACACTGGGTGACAAGTTCCTTCATTACCATGAGCATCGAGAGTGTACATATACACCATCCTACTGCTGTAAATACTTGCTAGAGCACCAAAAGTGTATTCATCTGCAGCTGAAAATATTCCCCAACAAATGCGCTGCTTTTGTTTGAATAACACTTACTGAAAACTGCAGTGCCCAGCTGTTTTAGGAAATGATTAAGCCTTTTATGAATATAAAACTATATATTTGTCATGGGCATTTAAAGAATAACATCTTCAGTAGTCACAAATGGGCTTGGGGCCACAGACAGGGCAGGAAAGTCAGATGGTTTTGAGAGACATACTAACATATTGTTGGTTTTGGTCTTATCATGGGATTTGTAAACAAGAAGGAACACAGAAAAGATCACCTTCTTATCCTTTAAATGTGCATTTCTATTGATTTCAATGCCACATTAAGTCAGTCTCAATATTTCATGTATCATTTCACTACAGAGAATTTTCCTTTAATAAGATATAATTTCTGTTGTACCAGTAAACCATCCTGTAAAGATCCTGTGTGCCAGACTGATAGTGATACCTTACATCCTCAGTAGAGGTAAGACCACCAACGAAACAAGATCCGGTTTCCGTGCTGCTGTCCACTTTGAAAGAAAAGTTACATATGGAAACTTCCTTCCATGAGTGAATTGTTAACTTTAATTCTGAAACTTATGAATATAGTTATTCATTGAACAATCCATCTCTCATATCTAAAAGTCACAGACTATTTTACTGAAATAATGTGTCTGGGGTTACAAATGAAAACCACACAGGATCATTCTTTATCCAGCAGACAGATTAAATTCCAAACCCTGTTACTGTAATAGGCACACTTGTAGCTTGCCATGAATTAGAGCTCTAATTATATTAGGTACTATTTTAAACAAAATAACACATTTCTTATGATCCATAGGTGTAATTTATAGCAAAGCCAGGTTCATTTTCCTGTGCAATCAATTTTGTGGTGTAGCAGAAGACTAATATAATTATGTAAAGCGCTGAGAGCTGAGTATCGCAGTCAGCACAGAAGGGTTTTTCGAAGATAAATGAAGATGCAATTTATTCACTCATAATTTCATACAGAAAAGGCCGTGAAAGAAATCCATATGAGCATCAGAAAAGGGTAGGGGCACTAATACTTTTTGATATAGACTACTAGAGCATTGTAGTCAAGGCTTGGGTAATGCATGAGTTACTTCAGGTTTCCTCACATCAGTGAGCTATCTTTCACACAAGGAGGGAGGAGAAGAGGCTTTTGGCCAAGCCCCTCTAAATCACACCCAGAGGAGTGAGTCATTTATTATGGTTACAATTATATCAATATCACTAACACATAAGAGCTGTGATAAATCCACACACATCAGTTTCTGTGACAACATTTGTGATCAGTGTAGGGAGGGAGTTTGGTTGCAGGTTTCTCACAGTTGAAGCATTTTGTGAATCAGCAAGGCCACAAGCTAGAAACAGAAACTCAATGTAAAGGATTAGATCCAGATTTTGAGTCTCTAATAAATTATCCTCTTTCTCAGTGGTTCCTCCCAATATTTTGCATGTCCTTACCGAAAACACCCAAAACCCTTAACCCTGCTGTTACGGCACACAGGCGCTGCAAAACAAAGCACCACCTACACTTCAGTGGAAATCCATTTTAGTCAGCTGCAGATGCCAGTTGCAGCAGAGTAGGAGCTGACAGGGTAAAGAATTATTTTGAAGCTTTTAGCTGCTTGAGATGTAGATTGTGCAAAACGGGGAGCAACCCTATCAGTCAGTTGTTCCTCAGTGGGAGGCATCCACTGCAGCAGTCCTATTTCACGCTCTTCACCTTTAAGAAATTATTTGTTTTGCCATTTAGTAATGGTTTTACTTTGGTCAGTGTGTGTAGACAAACTTTTCCCATGCAATGTGCATTCTTTAATAATATAGCCTACCAAGAGAGCAGGGACAGCCTATAAACAAATAATGAGTATTCACGTGGATGTGATGTAACCCTGCAGCAGACTGTTTCCTTTTGGTAGGGAAAAATGCAGTGAAGACTTTATGATCTGACAAACAACACAGATGCCCCCAGTATGAAGAGACTGTCTGGCTCCCCTGCTCATTCACCCACCTACTGTGTGGTCAATCCTTTATGACAACAGAGGCCAGAGAACAGGAAGGACTTCTGACAATGGTGTCCTCTAACATTCATATCCTCTTTCAGTATTTACAGCAGGTTGTGTGATGCAGGTCATGTCTGATAAAAAGGAACATCAACACATATGAGGTTCTTTATGAAGAGAGACTGAAATCCTGCAAAATTTGGATATAAAAGCATTTAAATAAACCCTTTATATAAATTGTCCACTGCATAGGTGTTTCAGTTATTATGAAGGGGAAAATGGCACGTTCTTTACAAACTAAAAGAAAAAGGGATTTGCGCTCATGTGTTTTGTATGAATAGTTTAGACAAAAAAAGGTGAATGAATTGGCATCAGATGAAAAAACACAATTTATGGCAAATTAAGTCCTTTATTTAAGGAAAATATAGGTCTTTCGATATCAGTACATTCACTTTTATCAATATACATTAAAGTCACTGGCAAACACCTAATTACATCCTGACATATTAATAATAGCATCCTGTATAACACGTATAAATACAGATTTAGTCACTTAGTTCTATTTAGATTGCTTTGTTGTTCAAACTGAAAGAGACATAAAAGTATTTTAATAAACAAGTAAATAAATAAATCTACACAGATCCACAGCAATGTAATCTAGTAGCTTTCCCTTGGCTCGAAATAAATTTCCATTATCATACAAATTATTTTATGTATCGTGCAATAAAAGGTATTTAGACTATCTCTTGTGTATTGGCTGTTCTGATTGGATTTAATCGTTGAAAGTGTCCTCAAATCTTCACAGTTAAGAGCTTTTCGTCATGTTTAAGAGATAGTCACCCACACAAACTCTTTCTCCATTACAGGAAATAAACGGATTGAGGGATGCTGTGATAAAAACAAAGCAGACCTCCAGGCCTCATTTCTTTCACGTCTTCTGCTCCACGCCACTCTTCAATTCTAAGATCAGTTCAAAGTACTACCCAGTCATAGCCTATAGTTGTCAGTCAGGTTCTGCTGAGATGAAAATCCTCTCTTCACTTCCATTAACTGTTTTTTGTGAAATTCAGTCTCGATACAATTTATAATCCACAATGACTTCGTTCGGTGCCGATAGAGCAGGACCGGGCGCGTTTTGTAAAAGTCAAAGCAGGTTAGAACATAATAAAAAGAAGAACAGAACGAGACATTTTGTTACTCATCTTAATTTCTTCTGCAACGTTTTCACAACTGCTGCTCCCTCTTGTTTCTCGATCCAGCTCAAGTTAACAAAAAATAATAATAAAAGCCGTCTTGGGATGGAGATGAATGCGGCTCTCTTGTACAGAGGAATCATCGCGATATGTTCTGCCAGCGCGCACACCAACTTTCTTCGAGGGCTGATAATCGTCCTCTGTTGCAGGGGATGAATATTTCTTCCTGAACGCTAACATAAATAAATGTAAGAAGCAGCTCTGGCTGTCTTCTATTCTACTTCAAACGCTTTGAATGAAAGGCTCTCTCTCGGTGGTCCAGCATACAAACCTCCACTGCTCTGAGCTCTCTGTCCATCATCTTAAAACAAAATTATACAACAAAAAATACCTATCAAGATGTTTTAATTCATAAAACGATTGTTTCCAGTTACGATGTCCTGATGAGCCAATGGCTGTTAGCACCTCTTCTCATTAATAGTTAGCCTACAGTAGGGATACTTCCCCATATTACCCTCCACTGAGCAGGCGTGGTCTGCTCTGCTTTTATCCAATCAGAGACACAAAATGAGCTCCCAAGCTGCACTGCCTGCTCCCACAAAGCGCCTCTTTGGTGAGTTGCTTATTCGTGGCTATGATTTACTCTGGAACTAATGCGGTCTAATAGATAATCTTAAGTGGAAATGTAAGCATAACCTAAGACAAGTGCACATTGCCAGTCACTGCCCTGTCAAATCTTATTCTGTTTACATACAAAGAGTCAGACTAATTAATAACAACAAAAGACTCAGTAAAGTAATATGTTTTCACAGTTTTCCAACCAGAGCAGAAAGTAGGCTACAATAAAAATAATTTTTTTTCTAGAGCGTCTTTTATCAAATGAGCTATGCTGCTGCCATTTCCAACTGGGGTAAAACTTCAATTTTGCATGTCGGATTGTTGAGTTTGATCTCAGCTACACCCATGTCCAATTACAGAGTCAGAGCAAGGATAAAATCAGAAACGCCAATTCCTCCTTTTGGTGCCACAGTAGTCAGACTTTGACATTGCACATGGCAGCCGGTATTAATCAGGACTTTCAAGACTTTGTAATTAAAAGAAAATGATCCAAATTCATTAATGATTTCAAAACTTGAAATACCAGAAATATGTTTTATTCTGGATGCAATAATTAAACTAATTTCCGGTGCATTTTCATTTGAATCAGTTACTTTTAAGCGAAATAATACGGATCACAAAAAATAATTATTTTAATGACATCCACATTTTTCGTTCAATTTCCCAAACGCTAATTTGTGAAAACTATTTAAGGGCTCAGTAAATGCCTTGTGCGGTGCAGAAAGCTGCAGTGGGGGAGATGAAAGAAAGTGCTCACCCAGGGTTAAAATGGCCGCCATCCACTGAATACTGAGGTGATTTGTAGCCTATTGTAGTAGCTCATAGCCAAAATCCATGAATCAAATAAGATTAAATCATCTTAAAAGCCCTGTTATGGAAGGATATAGAATAATAAGTCACATTCAGTTCACTGGCAGACACTTTTGGGTTCACTATGAGGATCTGCGCTGATTTAAAGGCACTGATGATTTCCTTGACAAGTGTTTCATTTGCGCTCTTAAATCCGAGGATGCATCTTCTTAGAAAGTGTGAACACAGAAGGTGTTTTTAAACTCTCCCCCACCATTAAAGATTGGGCTTCTCGGTTTGAAATGTGTTACTTGGATTTGGAATGCAAATGCTTTGTTCAGGAGGAGGAGGGATCAGCGAGGAGTCTGAAAGCGACGAGTTTTTGATTAATGAGGTTTGAAATGGCTCTCCAGGAGCAATAAAGGCTGAACTGCTCTCTCTCTCTCTCTCGCTCTCTCTCTCTCTCTCTCTCTCTCTCTCTCTCTCTCTCACACACACACACACACACACACACACACACACACACACACATCCATCCTTGCATCATTTCCAATGTCAAAGCATGTTTTTTTTTTCTTTTGGTTTTATTGTCACCAATCTGCTCTGCCTTGCCCATCAGTGAATGGACATGTTTCTATAATTTCACTTTTCAAGTTATGAAAAATGATTTTGAAGATGAGACTCAGTGTGTGGCAATCAATTAGACGGCCAGTGATTAGGCTTTGGTCTGTAGAATAATGGAGCTTATTCTCTTGTCCAAGCAGATAGGAAGGTAATCATGTGGCCGAGTCTAAAATATGATAAGTGACCTGAAGTGACACGTAGAAGATGCAATAACCCCATAGACTCACTTCCCTCATACCAATAAAACATCAATAGTCTCCAGAGCTTTTTATTCTGCTGAAATGCACTTTGCATTGGAAGCATAGAGCAGTCTGATGAGTTTTAGATATGCTGGTGTCTAATTATCGATTGTTTGGACTGTACAGTGGAGCTGTGAAGTCAATAAGCCTTCTTAGTACTGTTACCTGACAGTTTCACTGGCAGCAGCAGCAACTGAATGAGGAATTAAAATAATCAGAAACAGTGTGATGGCCAGTGCTGCAGGGCTTTCACAAACTCAAGAAAATGCAATAAAAAAATACAAGTTTGAGCACTTTATTTACAAAATGTTGAACACAATAAAATATAACATTTCAATATCATTAGGGTTTCATAAATTTATGGATATCCAACTGAATTGAATAACAATGGAAGAGAAATAAAAAAAATAGCAATGGATACACGAAATGACATGCTGGTGTGTATAATATTTCTTCGATAGTCTACGTTTTGCTCAAGGTTTGACACAAGATTAACCATGGACACATAGTGGTGTTTATACACTATAAAATGCCCCATTTATCCCAGATTTACAATTAGAAATGCTTTTTTCAACAATACATTGCGAGTCATAGCATTTTTCCAAACCCTGTTTTGCCAACACTTTCAAGTGCACTGATCTGTCCAATCTTACAAAAAACTCCACACGTATAAATACTCGCATATAAACGATAAATAATGTGCAATACAAAGGTTATTAAATAATAAATAGGCTATATGCTAACAAAGATTATGCAAAATAATACAAAATAAATAAATAGGATGCCCGTGAGGAAAATGAGATCCTGACAAACAGACAAAAATTTCCCTAAAAATCCTTCTTTCTAAAGATGAGCTTCTACTTTTGTGATCTACAAGACTTACCTTCAAGTAACGGCATGAATATTCAGTCAAAAATTGCGCATTGCACTTGAGAAAAAAAAGTAACAACTGACAACCAGGCTTCTCTGCCTCTGCGCTTCCCCAAATATTTGAGAGAAATGGACAAAGCTGTATTATTTAGAAAATAATTACACAATAGCATTAATAGTAATATCAATAATACTGTAATAATACACAAGACTCGCTTGGAGTGTAGTTATTAGACTAGTGAGGTAATAAAAAGAGCGCAACATAATTTTGGCACACATACATAAACACACACACACGCGCGCACACACACATACACACAGGAACCACTTATTACAAATGCGTGAGTTTAGGCGCTTCCTGAATCCTTCCCTGAGACGCTTGGTGAGAGGTGAGGTCTGTGTATGTGGGATGGGGATCGCAGGGTCCATGATGGTGGTTTCCTGGGATCTGAGCGGCACAGCTGTAGTCCACACTGGTGGATGAGGGGTGGGGAAGATGGCCGAGGTTGAACATGGGGCCCGAGGCTGGCATGGAATCAACAAAATTCCCACCCACATAAACGGGGCTGCCTTGCAAATTGGCGTTGGCAAAACTGCCGTTGCTCTGCATGCCGTGGTGTTCGTACTCGGAGCCCGGATACCTCTTCTGTTGCGGGATGCAGCCACCCAAGGGTGCCGTGTAGGCGGCCAAACCGTACATGTTTTGCTGGGGCTTGGCGAAGGACGGGGGCGAGGGCGCGTCATAGCTGAGGCCGTTTTGGAGCTGGCCAGAGTATCCAATGTGATTTGGGCCACTCAGCGGCGGGCTTCTATCCGGGGAGTGTCCCAGGGGAGAGTGCGCGAGCCCTTTAGACTTCTGGTCCTTTTTGTATTTCATCCTCCTGTTTTGAAACCAGATCTTTATTTGGCGCTCGGTGAGATTCAACAGATTTGCCATTTCCACTCTCCGAGGGCGACACAGATAGCGGTTAAAGTGAAACTCCTTCTCCAGCTCCACAAGTTGTGCGCTGGTGTAAGCAGTTCTGACCCGTTTGGAGGCGGGTCCCGGTGGGCTCTTCTCATCACTCACCTCGCCACCTGTGAAAGCAACCACAGTATCACCTTAGCGTCTTTTGGGCCTCTTTATTACCAGTGTAATCATAAACTGTAAGCACAACTAGGCCCAGGCAATACCCCCCACCCCCAAAGCCCACACACACGCACACACACGTCTCCATCTTGGTCTCTACCTGCAATGGTGCAGCTGTTGCTCTTTTGCTTAGCGTTCTGCCGGGTCTCCTTCATCCAGGGGAAGATCTGCTTCGTGAGGGTTGGTGTGGCACTATTGGAAGCACTGCTGGATGGGGATTTCTTCTTCTGGGATGGAGAGCTGTTGGAGCTGGGAGAAGATGCAGACAGTGGGGGTGCCTGCTGCTCCCCAATACCCGTGGCTTGGCTGCTGCTGCTGCTGCTGCTGTTGCTTTGTCGCATGCAGTCTCCGTTCAGGTCACTGTCTTTGAGGGTTGGTGGCCGGACAGCAGAGGTCTGGATGGGACACACTGAGCCCTGGTAGTCATTCTCAATGTTAGAAGCAGGGTAGGGCTGATGAGTGGGGCCGTAGTTGTAAGAGTCTGTTTTGGGGTATGTGTAACCTCCAAAAAGTCCAGCGTTATCGTAGTATGTTGCTTTCTGCATTTTGGGGATTCAAAGCTAATAAGCCAGTGCAGCTCTATCCAGTGGCATGGATGTTGTTTATTCACGGGATTGGTGTTTCCCACAGTTGCTCCACTCTGTGACCTATAAAGAGACATAGGCCTATATCAGACTTATCTGATAACAGTTATCTGATTAACAGTAGTCCAATAACTGAGATTCTGAGTTTAAGTAAACCAGGATAATCACTGTGCTTTGCCCTAGACTCATATAGACTGCAGCATATATTAAATAAGAAATTACTATTAACTGTCTCTATGTTGTCTATAACAGTGACACTTCTCCCAGCCCCAGATTCGAGCCGTCTGATTCATTTGTGGCACAAAACAGTTAAAGTTTAACATGCGCTAAAAGGGGACCCTCTGGGAGGCTTTAGGAGTCCCTCAGAAATAAGCTGAATCAGCATTTGACACGCACACACACACACACACACACACACACACACACACACACACACACACAATACCCTTTTCACTAATCACAAGGCCTGACAAAGCCCGTCATGCATTGTTCCCTGAAGCAGAAATATAGCCCACCAAGGCCGCGCACATGCATTTGGATCACATGTTTACGCACACAAGAATCTAAATGCTGGTTTCCTCAACTGTTTGCTGTTACTGAAACGTAAAAGATGTAGGTGATTGCGGTGTGTGCGAGAGAAAGAGGGGGATTAAATATAATAGTTCATTAACATTTACACAAGCCTCAAACAATATATTGTCTGGTTGGTTGCTTTTCTGCCTCTGACCTATTCATGCCAAATGTAGCCTGTCTTTCAACTTTTGATTCTGTCAAATATTCTGGTGAATGATTTTTTAATGCAGCTATTTTTGTTTTAAGAGAAACACAGGCCCGCATTTAATGCTGAAACTAAAATATCAAAGGGCCCTACTGTATGTTGGTGGCTTGAGGAGGTGCAGTCTGCCCCATGCATAACAATTGCACCTGTCAGTGTGGACCGCGGCAAAATTTATGACCGCAAATGTTATGGTTGTAAACGGGCTCAGGGAGGAATGAAAGGCAAAACACTCCTCAAGACTCTGCAGCCTTCAGAAGTGTAAAACTACGCGTAGGAGGAAGGCAAGGGAAAGAATTTCATACTCGGCGACTTCTCCCATGCAGAGGCTCGGTTTATAAATGACGCGTCCATTCTGGCTGAGCGCGAGTCTGCAGAAGAAACACCCAAGTGAATGACTGGATATGGTTTGCTGGTTAAAAAGGATGCAGGGAATACTGGCAATGGCGCGGTTAAAATGTGGATATCGTGGGGTGAAGCGGTGAAAGTCTTACAGATTTTACGTTATAATTTGCATGTCATTTTTCCAGTTATACTTGACAATAATGTAAACATGCTTCATGTGTTTTTTCTATTTTCTTTCCTTGTGGAAAAATAGTATGAAGTGTGCTCTTGTTCATTAGGATTTATTCGCGCGGCGTTGTTGCAAACGTAGACTTGGACATATTGGAATGGGACTCTGGCCTGCGCAAATAATTACACGTACAGGCGAGGTTAAAGTCATCCTTAATGTCTATTTTCGTGATTTAAGCCCTCTGTGAAACACAGTGAGCGTTAATATGTAGCCTAATAACAAATCATCCTTTCACCTTGTTAGCAGTTGGCTTTCTTGTCCACTCCCTTGATTAAAGAAATGTTACTCACCAAAATCTGCGCAAATCTGTTTTTATATCCCTCACGCATTCATCACTGCTCCCACCTGGACCTGGAAGAGAAATAAAATAAATGTTTCTTCACATTCCCCTCTTTAAATCACAGACAAATAAGGGCCTGAAATTCGATGCACGCACACACACACACACACACACACACACACACACACACACACACACACACACACACACACACACACACACTTTTACAAAACAATAAAGATGAATGTCATCAGGCCCCAAAATTCTTCACCATTTTTAAAAAGAAAATTACAATAAATTAATAATAAATGTACTTAATAAATGTACTGAAAAAGGCTCATATTTAAAAAAAAAACTTTCAATTCAAATGATTCCTTGGCTCCCCCCGTTTTAAATTTTATTTTAAATTTGTGACCTGTTTAATTTTGCCAAATTAAAAGACAGCTGGGCTAATTGTCACCGCAATGACCACATAAGTCTCTCTTTGAAGTGCTCCAAAGAGAAAAGTCTTACATATGCACTTTTACACAAAGAGCAAGCCTAAATATTTAGCAGTCATAAGCTTTTTTGGGTGACCTTTGGGTCATTCAGCATTAAGTCAAAGTTTAATGAACAACGAGCAGTTCGGTTTCAAGAAGACTCAAGTCTCAACTAAAGTCAAAGCATCTTTTCAGCGGAGACTGAAGCACAACAGAAGATCGCCCGACGGCAAGAGAAAATTAAACCTCAGATTATTTCTAGTTTGTTGTTTTTACTGTGAGTGCGAAACCACCTCTGCTTCCGGGCTTGTATTTGTGGATAATTACTCAAAATATGGCCATGGAGATTTAGGATTCCTTCGATGTGGACTATTTGTTAAAGCTGGTCGATAATCTGAGCCTGAAGTGCTTTTGAGCACACTGGGCTACTAGTAGCAGACATGGTCCTCTTTTCAAACAGCAGTGTTTTTCGCCTACGCGTTGTTACGGTAAGTTTGGTTCACACAATGGGCCGGACTCAATGTGGAGTGTTATTATCCCAGTAAGTCGTTGCTCTTGGTTAGCCCCTGTAATTCTCTTCATATTTCGAGTTAAACAGCCTCGAGAAAGGCGTTTTATTATTGTTGGAAAATGTGTGTTACATCCCAGAAATGATTGCGGGGATAGCCTACTAATTTAATAATATTGTCTCGATGTTGTTAAATAAAAAGTCTTGTTTTCCTTGAGAAATACGAGCTGTTCACAAAATGCAAAGCCAACAACCGCAGAAATAGGTTTTGCTGTAACACTGCTTCTTGTTGATTTGGATATAAATTCAGGAACCATTCTGCAAAGACACACACTGACGAGTGTTGCTTACAAATACGTAAAGCTCATAAATTAAACCTCAAACCATTGTAAAACAGTTAAGAAGCTGTTAGCAGAATAAGGGCAAAAGCTTTTATTATCCTTGCGTCTCGGGCCAGATGTAGGCTATATTCCCAACTCTTCAAGAAGAAAAAATATATCCAGATGCGTCACAATTAACTAAATAGCCTACAATTAAGGCCAAACGTATGCAAATAGTGTGAAAATCTAAGTGTTCGCCTTTATCATTGTTCACTATCAAATCCATTAAAACCATCACTTATGAATTCATGTACAAAAAATGTTGCAGGTTAACAAAGCCATATAAGTTGAAACCACATAAATCAGGGCAAACGCCACAGTGACGATAAGACAACAAATTAATGTGATTTACGATCCAAGAGTCAAAAAGAAGTTCCTCTCTTACTTCTTCCTCCGAGCCGGTTTTCTTCGAAACGTGAAATCAGCTGAAAAACGCAGAGAAGCTCAGGCTCAATCTGTCGATAATATTTCAACACGCTTTTCTCGAAAAAAAAAAAAAGTATGAATAAGTAGCTGTGGACTTAAAAACCCGGTCGCCGGCGAGAGCGACATTAACAAGCATCACCTCCTTTGAGTGGAATAAATCATATATATTTCCTTGCATTATATTAACCCCTGGTAAAAGGTTGCTTTCTGCCATGCAGTTGCTTACCTGTGAATCAATTCATCATAAAGCAGTTTCCCTCTCAGTTCCTTTCCACGCAGTCTCTAGAATAAATCCTTCACCCTTTGTCTGTAGACAATGCTGTCCTAAACCTGATCTTGCTGTTTTTCAGACATTTCCATATACCAATGGAGACAGTATTCCCGAAAGAATGGAAGGACTCGCATTCAACTACCAATAAAAAGCGAACAAGGTATCCTTATTCCAGAAAAAAAATCCCTGGCAATCAATCACCATTGAAACATACAGGAATTCAGAACCGGATAGGCCTGTGCAGATTTGGAGGTAACATTAGGATTTTTTGGTTGTTTCGGAAGCTTTGTGATGACAAATAAAGGCGCAGCCTTAAGATACAAGCATATTTGTTCACGTGATTGTTCTCTTCTTCAACCGAGCCTTACCTCACCAATCCATTTTGATAGAGGGTGGCGTTTATTTCCTCATCTGAACTGTGTGAAAATGTTCCACTGCCTATTTCTTTTTCATCTCCTCTTAAATTGCGAGATTTGCAACTCGCCTGCACTTCAGTATTTAAACACCAGCATTACATTATATGCTGCTGATAAGCTAATAATGATACAGATTTACACATCCTCATGCTCTATCAGTGCAGCAGTTGCAGCATCTATAGTGCTGTAACGGATTTCTCTGCATTTTCTATATATGCCAGCAGATTTGAAATTTCCTGAATTTTGTTGTTCTTAAAAAGAAACTGCCTGCAATTTCACAATAAAACGTGAAACGTGGGCCATGACCGCACCACAGTTGTGTAGTTTTGGATTCAATTGTAAAAAATACTATTTCTATCGATGTCGTGTTTGTTAGATGTGCATTTTAAAAATGATTTATGAAATAAGCGACGTGTGGGTCCACCCCTCTTTCCAACTGGGATTTTGATTGTATTCAAATAAACCAAGTTATCATCTTTTGTTTGTTGTGTCTGTCCTCACGCACTACTGAAACACAAAGAGTGAGAGAGCCATGTCTTCTCCTGCATTGTTCTCAATATCAATCACGGGTGGAAAAACATAACACAGCAGACTAAATGAATCTAAGCTATTGGAAAAGACCAGAATGGATTGTAAGAGGAAGATTTGGAGCGGGAGAGCGTCGGCTGCTTCAGCTGTGGGTTATCTCTGAAGAAGAAGAAGAAGAAGAAGAAGAAGAAGAAGAAGAAGAAGGGATGCAGGAATGGTCGCGTCGCAGCATATGTTCAGAGGGTAATAAAAGTGAAAGATTTACAGTTTTCGCCCGGCCCCCCAACAGCCTCGCACTCTTTCAGGAATTACTGAGAATGATTTACAAGGAGGCAGAACTGTCAGCCTGCCCAAACTTCCAGGGCTTCTTTAAAATCAGAATCAAATCATCCCCCACTAATAATAAAAACAGCAGAAATCGACTACAAGCCAAGAGGAAAGACAAATAACCTGTTATTTTATCTTAGGTTGAAAACTTGAACTATAAATCAAAGTATAAAGTTCTACTTAGCACACAAAACAGCCATTTATAATTTTAATGCTGTGTGTCTTTTTAAAATATTTAGTTCCTTTTTGTATTTTTGGACTAAAATCGTAAAAAAAAAATCTGAATTACACTCTTAATAAAGAATCAGTGCGTCCTGTGGAGGGGCCACATTGAAATGAATGTGTCCGAAAGAGCATCTGTTCAGAACGAGCATCCATAAATACATGTCACTGCCCTTTAGTTTTTACCTTTAATCCTATCAATCCTTTTCAAGATACTTGCGTAAACCGCAAGCTCCAAATAAAATTTCTGTTATTTCTAGTAGGCTATATTTGATTTTTTTTTTAAAGAAGACATGCACACAGTGACTAACCACAGCCGATACAATCCTGCTCAGGGCGCACACATCAAAGGGAGCCATTTATCAAATATCACGACATTTGATATCGTCATTTACCAGCTCGGGCTACGTGAAAAATGCTGAAATATTTACCTACCCAAGCATCCATCGGTTCGGATGTGTCGCTAAAGTGCGGGGCTATGGTTGCGCCGGGTATCGGATATTATTTTCTTGGGGGATCTCTTCAGTTTTCAAGTCTGATAGAGTCCTTGCGATTAATGACGACGCCGTGTTTCTAGGGGGACGTGCTGCATTAATTATTTAGACAATCACGTGGTCGAGAATAGAGAGCGGAGTGGTATAGTCTCTGGATTATATCTCTGAATGCAGACAGCGCACTTTAATATATCTTAGGGGGGTTGTCTGGCTCGGAGAGGCTTCTGCGAAAACAGCTGGAAATCAAATATGGCCGGATGGAGAGCGACGACGTTGTATTCCTGCACTGGGTGCAGTGTCATTGAAAATGGCACTGCCTTTGGCTCCCATTTATTGCTGTTCAGACATGTAGGTCAGTGTGGCTACACACTGTACGCGGTATAGTAGGCTGATCTGACCTGGTAATTACTGGCGGAAACTGTGTTGTGATATATTTCATTTCTATTCATGTTTTAATACCAGGACTTCAGACAACTCAGGTTTTATATTGAATGGTGCAATTTGATAAACAGAAATTAGTAATCACTAGTTACCTTAAAAGACTAGTAATGTATATTAGGTAGCCTAGATCAGTTGTCCAATTATGCCAATAACACCCCATCCCCCACCCCTCTCATCTCCCTCTCCCCCTCTCTCTCTTCAGCATCCATGTGCAGATCATTTATGGCAGGATGGTGGATTGGTGGCATCACTTTGTCTCAGCTTGTCTCTGAGTCTATATCTTGTATTTTACACCACATACACACAGACATATAAGCGCCTGCGCACGCCTATAGGCCCGCGTGTGCTCAGTGGGGATGAGACAGTGGTCACTTGGGGATGAAAACACTGCTGAGTGACTGAAGATCGTCTTTCCACATGTCTGTTTCTGACCGCTTTTGTTTGTATCAGAACTGATTCTGTAGTGTGGAGGGTTGGAGGTCAGTGTTACAGTGGGTCATATTCAATAAAGGCGTAACTGTGAAGCATGAGGAGGTTTAATATCAAATGTATATAGTAATTCATTGTGTGGATGCCTATATGCTAAAACTGTTACTGATAAATGTGTGGAATCTAGTTTTGGAGCAGGACCATCACCTCTGAAAAAGTTTGTATTTGTCAGTTTGAATCTGACAGGCCAGTAAACTTTATTTGTGTTTTTATTCTGCAATAAAGACCCATGTAACGACTGTTTTCCAATAAAGACTCAATTCAGCGTCATATAATAATCCAATCCAAACGCAGTTTTTATTCAATAAAATCACCTCAAAAAGCTCCACTAAGAGCTTAAGAGGATGTTTTTGCGCAGTCATGTGCTCCTTTTAAGAGTTGATGAGCGAAAATTAAGACAAGCCAGTGTAAAAACTCTTTTCTTCAACATGTTTTTAAAGATATGCTCTTGTCATAGACAAATAATATGCTCATAAATTTCATGCTTGACAGTAGAAGAGGCTGAGTCTGTCCATGGAGCGCACATTTGGTGCTTTTGTGTGTTTTGTAAAAGGGGGCTTAGCTCCATTTGGCTCCACGTGCTTGTTACCACTGAAGAAAATATCAATTCCCACCAAAAGAGACATTTTTGTTATTGCCGCAGAACAAATGGCACTAAAAAAAACAATTAAAAAATGAAAATAAAATGTACTTTTGAGCAATCAGAGAAATTCTAAATTGCTTCAGTGGGCCCGGGAAAATAAACTCAAAATGAAATATTCCTGGAGTGGGGGAAATAAAAGTCTTGCGACAAAGTGCGCTTTGCAATCATTTAAATGCATATTCAGTAGAAATCTTTATTTTTTCCAATATACGTCTCGCATCTCAATGCACAATACAAGGTAAAAAGCATGTACAAAAATAAAACCAAAAAAGATTGCATATTGACACGAGGAGACAAACGCACAAATCAGAATCTTTTGGGGGCTGTGCCTGATATAAATACTGTTAAAACACGTGTAAAACTCTGGAATTCACGAATTGACTCTTGCTTGAAGGATTTAGCTTTGTAAGTGTGGAAAAAAACCTCCAAAGCAAAGCCAACAGCGCCTGGGAGAGAAAATGCTGCTTGTCCGGCGGGTCAGGGGTGTTGGGGTCAGTCCTTGCGGCTGAAATGTGTCCCCTGGATGAACCTGCCACTGCTGCTTTTGTCGACCTTCGGTTGAAATACCTTTTCAAGCTTCTCATCGTGAAGACTTCACAGTGAAGACCTCTTCGTACTGGGAGAGCTTCTGGGCTTTTTTGTTCGAAGACAATGACGGTATAAAACAAAAAAAAATATCTGTCTTGAAACGTGACGTGAAAGCCCCCCTCGGTGTAAATGGAAAACTCTACGATTCCCACATTAGCTAAGACTAAAACGTTGCATAAAGCCATGCAATTAATGCAAAGGAGTTCAAACATATTTTAGAATAATAAAAACCAAACGAATACTTTTAATTAAAATTGTATGTGTGCTATACGAAAATTTACAGGTTTTTTGAACAAATAAATAATGACGTAAAAATCAGATTTAAGAAGAATAAACAATTATACTCCTAAATATTCTGGATTTGATTATTTCCGATGAGAAACATCCAATATCAATTTGATGCCACATGCAGAAACAAATGATCTTTCATTTAAGAGTTTCAAATGGCAGGAGAGCGCCTCTGAAAATATACACTGTTTACAAAGATGTCAGGAGAGATTTATAAGGGCACTCAGAATAGTATGCACACAGGAATGTCTTGCTTTTTGGAATAATATTTAGGCTAAAAAAATTCAAAGCTTTATTGTACAAAATAAGTTAAAACATACGAGTCATACAAAGAAACTGAGAGGTTCAACGGGATTTTTTAGCGATTTACGAAAGTAAGTTGTATTAGGCGTGCTGTATGCAAATACTGTTTGCTTCAAGTATATATATATATATATATATATATACATGTATATATGCATATATATATATATATATATATATATATATATATATATATATATATATATTGTGCGTTTTATCAAGAGTTTCAATATGAGAAAAAAACTGAAATAACCTTTGTTTGTGTGAACGAACGAAGGGCTTCCCTGTTCTGAATAGAGCAATTCAATGTTTAAACCAGCGTGAATCCACGTGAGAAGAGCAGAAACACTTTGTTTAAATCCACGAAATCAGCCGAGGCTGTTAATTAAATGTCATCAGGTGGGCAACGTCCAAAAAATGAAAAAATAAAAGGCAATAGAAAAGTTTGCTTCGATGTTTTTGAGTCTCTTTGAGGAAATTAAAACAAGGAACAGGCTCAACTTTCAAACCTCTCAAACCTCAAGGCTGATTGATTTTCTCACTCAGTCTTGAGTCAACGCTGCTGGGGTCATTTTTGTTAAATAAAAAATGGCTAAAAACGACATCAGTCCATGCAAAAGTCGAATGCAATCTTTTTTATGTACAGTTAATTTCTACAAAGGTGTGACTAATCTCTCTTTTATAATGATGTGATATCAGTCTGGTTGTCCTTTTGAGTGCTTTGCAGATGGCTGGGGACTGGTGCAGATCTGCCCTTGGTGTTGGGTAGTTTGTGATCTTTCTTCCATTTCATCCGTCTGTTTTGAAACCAGATTTTGATCTGCCTTTCGGATAGACAAAGGGTATGGGCAATCTCAATCCGTCGCCGCCTGGTCAGATACCTGTTAAAATGAAACTCCTTTTCAAGCTCCAAAACCTGCTGCCGGGTGTAAGCTGTTCTGGACCGTTTGGGCTCTGGCCCTGTGTAATCCGGATTTACTAGGAGAAAGAAAACAAAGCAGAAAAAGTCACCAAACATGGCCAATGCAGTATGCAGCATGCAGGCACAAACAATACAACAGGAGTAGACTCTGTAACCCGGGGCGCTCAAACTTAAAGAAAATTCACAAGGAAGCGACAGCAGTAAATACTGGATGATTTTTATCTGGATCTAAGCAGATTTGGAGCAGAATTAAGCACCATTACAACCGGTCAATATGTGTTTTCAGGAGCTTTCATGCGCTCACCTAGCGGCCTATTTCCTGAGCTATAAAAATTTATGACTTGTGTAATTGGCGAGGCCTTTCAAAGACTCCCATAAATATTACACTGAATGATTTTAAAGTGCAGGTCTCAGTTGGTTCATAAGGGAAGACTAAGAAGACGTGGAAATCTTACCAGTAGTTACGTGGACTTTCTTCATCCAGGGGTAAACTACTGCAGGCTGCTTGGCTTGTATCCCATTTTGGCTCTTTGTGTTTTGCTGCTGTCCACAAGTCCTGGGTCCGGCCACTTGGACCGGGGTCCCCTGCTCAGTCTGTATGCTAAAAGAGCTCGGGTGGCTGGATCTCTCGTGCACATGACCCCGTGGCTGCACGGTGGAGTCCTGCACAGTGTTGCAGCCGAAGGGCTGCTCCGTGTAGTTTGACCGTGGGTAGATCCCTGGATGCTGAAAGTCTGTGTCCTGCGATGGACTGTAGAAGTCCGAGCCCTGGTCAGGTATATAGTTATTTTGTGAATATTCCTCGCAGGGAGGAAATTTTGGATCCACATACTTAGAGTTCACCATATACGAACTCATGGCCATTAATTTCTGAAGGTAGAAAATACTAATTTTTCTCGAGTTGTCTTTTTTTCCTCCCTCCATAAAGCCCTCCTACTTGGTGTCAACTGAATAAAGTTAGCGAACCATGTGACCAGATCGGCCAATAGAGGTGATGCTGGTCCATAAACGGGTAAACATACAACTAAAAGCAATGTCATCTAACTAAAGATAAACCAAAATTAGACCCTCACGGAAAAAAATAAACAAATATTGACCTGAAACACCCGCGTGCACATTTGGATGATATAATGGAAAAATCAGAAAAATAGACACGGTTTAAATACCTTACTTCAACATTTGACTTTAAAATTATACAAACAAATAAACTGAAAACGCTGACTGTGCATAGGGTGTTTTATCAGAGAAGATATAAAATATATCAGTTTCTAAGGTATAACTTGAAGGCACAGTGTTCAACAGAGAAAGCAACAAAAGGTACAAAAAGCCCCATGGCATAAAAGGAGGGAATAATGACTGAGGACAATTGATGGAGACTGTCTTTGTCAAGAAGGGGTCATCCAAAAGTTACACGAATCTCATCACTTCATCTGCTCCCATCCCTTTGAAAAAAACTGTCTCAGGAGCCTATTGGCCAGCAGCAGCAGCGTCTGGGAATCAATAATGTAGCGACACAAATGCTACAGCTGTACAGCTGGAGAGTGCTGTGGGTTCGTTTCTTTTGGTTCATATATTTGGTGTTTCATTCAAAACAAAATGTAGACTGATTCTTAATTATGTTTATTTTCATGTGAAACACTTTTCTTCAGATGCTCCTTAAGCCTATAGAGTTTCAAAGTGCCCCAAGCTCTTCTTATGAAGTATGTGGTGTTGTCAGATTTACGTTCATTCATAAAACCAGCACTGTCACCAGAGCACATCAGGTACCACACGGCCTGACAAGAAGGCAATAAGTCAATACATCGAAGTTATTTCATCGACCATATACTCCCCTAGAATCGAATCTGTGACTGGTTTTATCACACAAATTCGGTTCTACAGGGTATATATAGACGACGGCAAGCGATACTGCCCACTTTTAGCCCCGTATAACCACAGCACTTTATTTGCAGAGCACTTTAGTCAAACACAATTTACAAAGTGCTTCCCACAGTCAGGATAAACAAAAAAATATCACAGGAACAAAGTTACTGAAGGATATAAGAGACATGCATCAAACCAGATCTGAAGAAGTTCTATTAGAGGCTATAATAATGTCAGAGTCTTATTCTATTTGACTTTTTACTATTTTTCTCTCATTGAAGGAGCCTTTTCCTTTCGTTTCGATGTTTTATTTTTAATGTATTTCCCTGGTAGAAAGATCTCCTTGAGTTGAGGGTTATATGTGACTATTGAGTTGTTGGTTTGAACCAAAACTGGCCATGCAATAGCTTAAACAATCAAGTCAGCCGCTGCTCCTGAAAAGGGAAAACTGTACCTCTGCACAGAAAATGACACAAAACACTGAACGAAAATATCAGCCAGCATCTCAGGTCAGCACAGGTTTCTGCTCAGTAAGTCCTCTTCCCTCCATCATAGTCCAAGTTCACAAAAAGAAAAAAAGAGCATCTTCTATATATAACATAAATAGGATAGCTTTTCACTTTGCAAGCTGTCACCTCATAATCAAAGATAAGCGTAACGACATAACTGTTAGATACTCGCTGCCTAATATAGGAGAGCTTATCATCACAGCCGAGAGATGAGGGTAGAGGCCACGGAGGTCAAACTGCATCATTTACAAACTTATCAAAAAGTTCAATTATTTGGGGCCCTGGTGACAGCTCAAAGGGTGCAAAAGTTTACCAATTCCTCGTCAGGCATTAACTAAACCACATGGCTGCTACTGCACGTCCTTCTGGGGAAAAAACTTACAGATGAATTTAAGATGAGAATAGGAATGGGTCATTAATTTACTAAATTACCAAGACCAGCAAAAGTTTTTTTCAAGCACACAAAATAACCTATATAAAATACTATAATTTAACCCAAACAACCCAGGCCTATAGGCCTCTATCAATGTGAGTGCGGGGTTTACAACAAAAACGGTCCTAAATTATTACTAATCCTATAGAATACTCATTGAGTCAGTATTAAAGTCAGATTTAGCAGTATTGTCAAATTTAAACAATAAATTATATTCTCAGGTCTGAATTTATGTGACATTTGTTTTGAAGCACATTTGGCCAAATGTGTCACTGGGCCAGTCACACAGGCCATGCTGTCTTCTTCAATAAGAAAAAAGACATGTAAGAATATTTTACTAACTGGTTATCCACTGGATGGTGCATTAAGTCGTTTAGTTTAATGTAATGTTTCGGCTACGGTTACATGTTCATCTAGATGCATGTTGTCAAGTTTAAAGTTATAATACAGACCTTCAAAATGTGAGAATAAAACGCATTGCTGCACATTCTAATACTAATTAAATCCTTTCATCATATGTCATAACACAAATGGAGGCTTTTAGCTCCACTCTGCAGATTTCCATTCAAGCTTCAACAAAAAAAAATGATATTCGTTTCAACTAGGCCTATAACTAAAAGATAAATAATACACTGTAAAAATGCGTTCTTGCACTTCACATTTCAGTATTAGACAGCCTGACCTGCCTTTCACCTTGTCCTGCTAGTCCTTCAGACGGGTCAAAGCCGAGATTCACAACAAAAGAATGATAAAGTCAGCGTTTCCTGGCAGCTTGTGTTAAACGAAAGGCCAACTAGTTCAGCTTGACTCTTTTTTTTCATTAGAATTACAAGCTTTTACTATCAAAAATCTCCAATTGAGCGTTTGAGAGCAACAGAAAAACACGAGGGCTATTTAATCTAATTATCGGGCGAAGTATGGGAGTGCTCTTTGACTGATACCAGAAATTAACAGATTAAATTCCTTTTCAACTTTGTACTAAATATGATTTAATCAATAGTACTGCATTTTAACAGTGACTGATGAAATCAATAATTTAAAGGCCTCCAGAAGAAATGCATTAGGCCTACAGGAAATTAAACAGCAGCCACATGACGTGAAAAGAGAAAACAAATTTTTGTTGTTGTAACCCCAATGCTGTTTTTAGTTGTTTATAAATTTCACTTAGGTTAAAACTGAAGCTCTGATTGTTGCACAAACGAATTGTGGATTATGGCAATTTTAATAGTTGCTGATTCGCACATGTATTGTTTTAACATTTTCAAGAAATTTCACCAAATTCTTTATGAAAGCACGAGTCTAGTGACAACAGGTTGATTTCTCTGCCTCCAAGCAAAAACGAAGCAAAGCTATCAAGTCACTACATCATTTAGCAGTGTATCAGAGCAACAACTTGAATAATAATAATCATCCGACCAAAGCATCGATTGAATCTTAAAAGGTTTAAACCCCAAACAAATTCCAGCACAGTAACACGATTAAAATTTCCTCACAGCAGAGCATCATCTAACGGTTTGTCCTGCAGCACGCACTGTTGCCGCTTTTAGAGGCAGGAAACAGTATAGCCTGAGCACTATGCGTGTGACATCACACGCTCATACCAAGAGCATTATGATAAAACACAGCTTACCACAGAGACCGCAACACATGGCACACCGTGGAACAAAAACATCCATGCTGAAGGAAAAGTCAGCCTGCTGCAGCTCCCTGCCAATTGAAGCTCTATTCCAACCCATCTGGACGGTCTAACTAATACACAATGAGAATTATATTTTGGCTTGTCAAGTCCCGGGCCATAAAACAAACTTTAATGGCATCACGTGTTTCCTCACAGCCACTCACAACCGCGCGCAGGTCCATAAATAATCCTCAAAGTTGCACTTACTCAATAACGCCGATTACACTAATGTGCACTGAGGAAAGTCGTAGAAAAGAGGAAGCTGGGAGGTTGCAGCCTAACTGTCGTGATAGAAATAGGAACAGGGACAAAATAGATTTTTTGGCATTGTAGTTTGTTTGTTTTTCTGCATCAAGCTTATACCTTACCAACAATGTCAGCTGGGTCTCTGATCATTAATATTACTAATCGCCTGTGACCTGTTCTCCAGTAAGGCTTTTTAATTCAAGAATTTTTATTTATTTCACTCCTTATTGGAAAGACCTGATTATATCGTCTCACTGAAGCCTTTGACCTCTAACGTGCTAACAAAAAAACCCATGAAACATGCCTCGCCGATTTGAGCTTATAAATACATTTTTCCCCCGTGAACGTGACACAATAAGACTGATGTCATTCATTCTTCCGGGCCAATGCCAGAGTGCAGAGCGTGCGCGCTCCTCCTCTACTTTCCTGTGCGAGCTGGAGAGGAATAGTAATGTTGAGGTTGGGTTGGCTGCCACTGTGGAACAGGTATGATAAATGGATGAGCATCAAATCAGACGGCTTGTCACTTTTTACATGCATGCCCTCATAAAAAATGATTTCCCTGGAGATAATGTGAGGGTTAAACCCAAGGCCTCCTGGGAGGTTTTGGAGTGGCTGCACTCACATAGTTGGTAAGTATGTTTTCTGTGGTTTAATGGCATTTTGTGCTAATAAATGTCATTTTACTTATAGCTCCATTATTTCTCTTAAAGAAAGTTTCCTATAACATAATCACCATCACGAGGAAGATGTCATGCTGTTTCACCTCTCAAGAATCTATGTGAAAATGTTGATACAGTTGCTGTCAATGAAGATACAACAAAGCATCAGCTGTGCTTCAATGACAATAAATTCCTTTTGGGGGAATAAACTTGTCGAACACTTGAACCAAAAACTCATGCACATTATCAGAGCAGCTGGTCTCATTTGTTAACAAAGTAACCCCAATACACACACACACACACACACACACACAAGCAGCAGGTTGAAACTTGCTTTTGCATTTTAATACACGCAATTCTCCATAAACCACTTTAAAAAACGAACCAGTTCACATGACCACGTGTCTCAGCCAATCACTGAGCTCAGGAACCTGCTAGTCAAATATTGCTGCATGGAAGCAGAGAGGCTGAGTGTTGGGCAACAGCGCCTTCTGCTGGCGGTTTAACGACTTCCCCACTTTTTCCACTGCAAAAAATGTCCATCCGTACTAACATGTGATTTCACCTAATCATGTGTTTCATTAAACTGTTGAGACAGATGAGCTGATGTGCAAGAAGGAAAAGGAAATTGCACTTTTCAAATGCAGATTATTTCCATATTGGTTTAATTAAATTGACTTAATTAAGTGATGAATCTTGATTCAAGACTTTGTTCAATTGAAACAACTAAAACTTCAGTTGACACAAGAAGAATAATCTGAGCCTTTCTGAATTCCATAATTTGGTAAATTTAGGGGGACTGAATATAAAACTGTTTGCCATTAGAATATGAGAATGTTTTGCAGTGTAGACTTTATTAAACACTAAGTAGATAAAGTGAAACAGACGTGTTGTTCGTGATTGAATAGTGATACCGATAAATGATCGATGAATTAACAAGTTTATCTAGGTGGAAAACGAAACATTTAAACATAAATAATAGGTAGTGTAACTTTTAGGTTTCCTATAACTAACTAGGAAGGAACATTTGTTAACAAAAGCTCTCACTATGTCACACAACAATCCAAAAGAGTCTAAGATTGGACCAAACCACATCTCTGGGGGGATTTGAATAAGGGTGAAAAGGGGAAACCACATCCATTCATGGAAACTGCTATCTGTTTAAATGTGTGCAGGGCCTGCGGTTAGACATTGTTCTACATAATTACACATAACAAAGGCATGCAGGAATTATGTAGATATGTGCATTTTCAAATTAGAGAACACAGAGTGAATCCTAGTGAGTATAATGTCCTCAGGCTTGTGCTTGTGCTTGTCTTCCAGGGTCCATTTTGCCGCATTGCAGTGAGGCTGTAAATACTTTCGCAGCTGCCTGTCAGGCAACAGTGAAATACTGTCTTTGTTCAGTTGGCCCCCATCTCCAGGCAGCTGAAGACAGCAAGGAAAACTGAACTTCTTCTGCCAGGCTTGCATATGTGGAATATGGCAAAGCAGATTTGATCTATGTCGATTATAGTAAACAGATATTAGCAGCAAGTATGTGGGAATATAGAGGGCTCATCAGATCAATAAAGACTCTCTGGTAGCTGAAGAAATGCTAAATGATGTAACTAGAAAGCTGAGGATTTTTTTAAAAGGATTGTCGACATGCAAAAGCTGCTGGAACCTGAAAACGATAGGGAGAATGTTTGTTTCAGTACACGGGACTCTCTTCTAATTTCTAATTCGTGTGGAAATAAGTGTACTCAGTTTATCTGGATCAAAAATAAAATTAAAAATAAAAATGTTTGCTCAAACACAACCATCACTGACTTTAAACTCAAGCTACATTTCTGCAGAATAATCTTAAAGTGGAAGCTATGAGCCACGTTGAACACATTTCTTCTTACTTCTTAAAATATCTCTTTGATTCTTGCAGCAGCAGCGAAGCACTAAAATTAACCTCCATTTCTTCTTGTATAGTATAACAACAATTTATTTTAATACATCCAGCAACATGTCAAACAACCAAATTACCTGAGAGCCATTACCCTGCTGCTAATTTACATGCCTAACGAAACAGGAAGCTGTCAAATTACACATGCAGACACACAAGCGTAAATAAAGTTGTTTTTTTGTACAGAAAGCTTACCCTTAGCCGGGAGGTAATCCATATTTATTCGTTGAACTTTACCCATGCGGTGCATTTTGATAACGCTGTGAAGAGCCAGTGCCGCTTTGCTTATGAGGAGGGCAGATATGTGGAAAGCTGAAACACTCCGCTTGGCATCCAGGAGAAATGAGCAGCGCAGCGCCGCAAATATGTGCCGACCAGACTTTTATGAAACGAATGCAATTTTTAAGAAAGCCGACCGTGGCGTATCGGTTTGAACGCCATAGACGCAGAATGCAGTGGGAAAAAATCGCCTGGGAAATTAGGGAAAGAGCCATGAAGACGTTTGCCTCTCACACATGACCAGTGGCATCCAATGACAGGCGATGGAGGCACATAAAAAGGTCTATTACCAAGTTGTAAATTGTCCTCTCACAAAAAGGAATTTCGACTGCAGTAGTTGTCTCCATCTTTGCACATAATAGCAGAAGACCCACTCGTCCTCTGGAGAAAAACAAGAAGGATTTTTCCGCGTTTTTTGTTTCTATCAGTCAACCATAAGTTGTTGTATCTCAAAGCGCGAAAGAACATTTAGACTGTGGCTCTGAAAATGTTTTTTTAGCATAATCACAATGCGCATTCTTTATCAGAACAAAATATAGAACATTTTAGTATAGAAAATGTATAATTTTTTTCTTGAACATGTGGCAAAATCATGATGAGGCAGTGTTTTGCTTAGATCAGAATGCAGAATAATAGGCGACATATTTCTGTTTTAGGTTTAATCCACAAAAGCATAAACATATAGCTATTGGAAATTATGTCTGGGCGTTGTTTTTTTGCGTCGAACAGAAGCTTTTAACGCCAAAGAAAGGACGAATGAATACTGTTCTTTTCTTTTTCTTTTTGTTATTCATTGAGCGGCCTATGTGCGCCAATTGTCACAAACAACACCACACTGGATTAAATTAGATATCTTATTAGGCTTAATTAAACAATACTGCTGTGTAAATAAAAATATACTGTATTAACTTGGCCTTCTCAGGGTTGATGCTCAATTGTTCGAGACAACAGAAAACGTTTTTAATCGAGCAGTGTAAACACATTGCATCGTCTGCGCGCTCCTATAGGCCTGAGCAATATGAATTAGGGAGAAATAAATTATGGCATATGAAAAATGCTTTCACGCTTTCGGCCTTCGAGATTTAAAGGATAAACATTGCAACAGCAGTCTGGGTGAACATCTCTGCTGCGAATGGGAATTTCTTTCATTTCGTTCTCCTTCATCTGGTGGCATGCCAGAGTCAGCACTGTGCGATTTATAGTCAGGCTATGGCTCAGTCTTTGGTTTCCTGCCTTATAGTTCTCTCTCTTTCTGTGCGTGTGTGTATGAAGAGAGAGAGAGAGAGAGAGAGAGAGAGAGAGAGAGAGAGATGCAGGCGATCAGGATTTGTTGCATTACACAACTATGACATTATTGTAACTCTATAGGCCAAAGTAGTCCATCGGAGGAAAAAACAAATCTGGATCAACATGGCTTTAGTCTCGGTGCAAAGGATACAGGACTATTTGTCTGCTTCATTTTTCGTACATGATGTTACCGTCTTTTATTTAAGGTCACTGTTGAGATAGGCCCTAACATAAGAGAGAGTTCCGTTGTACTGGACAATATTCGATATGTTAGTGGATCCGTGGACAGTGAATGAATGATGGAGAGTCAAATACAAATCTATTCAGTTTGGACATTGGTCCTAGAAAAACACACGGCGTCTGCTACAGATAAAAAAAACTTACGCATCAAATAGTTACTATACTAATAGCTACTACTTAGTACTGAGTAAGTAACTTAGATAGAGAGACAGATGACCTTGGTGTCATAAGGAAACCATACGTTGCCAGCATTACTTTCCACTGCTTTAAAATTAAAAAGACTGATATTGAGGAAAACAAACAAATACAGAAAGACATGGGGTCGGTGGCTAGAGGTGGTAGGCTGTTCCACACAGCTGCAATATAATTAGACACCTAGAGGACTAATAAATATGGGCATCCACTAGGATAGAATGTCTCACAGGATAGCAAGTCTCCATGTTTGCGTATTAATTCATGAGTCTGATGGGATATTCGTTTTTCCTGCGGTCTCGCAGTATTTCAACGTATCCGGTTTATGAATATATGACCAATCATCCAGTAGGCCCTATATTAGAGCTACTGTTAGAGTGTTTTGAGTTTCCTGCTGACTTCTTAAAAATATTTGAAAAAAAGCAATATAAGCTAAGACATTTGACATGTGCTTAAAAAGAGGGGTGCCTAACAGGAAGGAACGTTTAAGTCACGGTAACATGACATAATCATCTTAGGCTCAAATAATAGGTGCTTTACTTTCATCACAGAGCTCTAACTGTACTTTATGCACGGCCTGATTCCTCGGCAATTAACCCAAATATGCAGGGGTCAATGTGTCGAAATAGGTTAGAAACTTTGTGATAAAAAAGCATACTGGGATCATATCATATTGGTTTCTCATAGCCTATACTTCGCTTGTTTCCCACCCTGGATCCAGAACTTATAACAGGCCGTCAAAAGTCTGTCGCCTAGAAAGTATTGCTGATGAGTGATTGAATAGGTCTATATTGTTTACATTACAACACTTCACACTTGTGTCATTATTGCCAAGCAGACTACCGATTATTGTGTCAGATAATGGACTATAAATCCGTTATTACACCGCCCCTGATCCATTGCAGGCTCTACGCCCACCCCATGATTCAACATGCATTCCATATTTCAGCTACATTGTTGCATCCTGTGCGCCCCCTCAGTAGTTCTCTCCCATAGAAACACACTGCAGAACCTTCGGATACTTTAGAACGTGAGACGTCACAGTTCATTCTAGAATAGTTACCTGCTTGTCAAATTGCGTCACTGCCCTCAACAGTTTTACAGTTATTGTGGTTTTCGTTGTGGACATAAACGAAAAGCAGACTAATGGAAGTGTCAAACGCGTTAAAACGAAACGCAGTGAGACTTACAAGAGAGCCAATCAGCTCAGTACACTGACGCACTAGTGGGTTGGACTAGAGACTGTATAATATGGATTTAATGCTGTCTACAGGATTCAAAATGAGGTGAGGTTTCCAGATAGGCTCAATTCAAAACTCCTTACTCTCTCACTCGCTGTCTCTCTCTCTCTCACACACACACACACGCGCGCGCACACACACACAAGCACACACACACACACACACACACACATTGATGAGGTAATACCTATAACCTTACTTCTTACACTTTTTAGAACTAGGCTAAGCACAATAGATTGCATACATAGTGGACATACTGACCACTGAATGTATATTTTCTGGTACTTTGAGGGTAGCATGCTTTTTAACGCTGTTCTGGAAAAGCCCCAACATTGGCCCAAGTACGTTCCAAATCGGTTTCAAATTTCCACAGCTATTATCTCGGCATGCATACACAGATTCAACACTGGAGCAGCACAGCATGACTACAGCTAATGACGAGAGTGGAGTAGCTGACCCTACTCATGGCCTTTGAGGAAAAGAGGCACATGACTATCTGCAACGGTACAGTGGGATGACTGCGTGGAAAAGGGCATATTGACAGAAATCCCCCTATTCGCATCTTAAACAATGTGAAACCATATGTCTGAAATGAAGACGCCGAACGTCGTCATATTGGGGTCAAGTTTTCATCCATGACAGTCCCCTTACAGTCACACAGATCACTTAATTATAGGCCACTGATTGTATCACAAATGTAAGAACAGAGACGTCAGATCAGGACGCAAATAATCAATTGAACATTTTTCTAAACGTTTCAATATTTTGCATTGTGCTCTGTGAGCGCTGCCACTGACTGTCAGGGTTTGGATACTTGACACAACTGGAAGCCTCATGACAATCATCACTTTTAAAGGCGACTAAAGTCATTTTAACCCCTCCGGACACAGAACAGTAGCCATAGACTGAAGGGAGGCGCCTCTTGTTCTTCCTCTGCAGACTGAATTAAGAAAAGCAGGCTGCACACTTCTGCTTTTCCATTTTATATACTGACTTGGAGTCCTGTGGCGTTTAAAGCTCTTATAATGTGTTTTCAACCGCAAGTTAGCAACTTAAATATTAAATGCCCCAAGCTTGATGGCCAGTTTTGCTTCAGACAATGAAAATTAGCACCCTCACGAGCCTATAACTTGTTTGTTGTTCAGTTTTTGGGTCTCAGAAACCTTCATATTTTTGTCTTTAAATTTACTGTACTTAGATCATTTTAATAATGGACTTTAGCTATACCATTTGAAAAGATGAAACATTCTTACATGCTATTTTCTGCCACAGGCCGCAGCTCCACCTCTGTGCTCACTATCCCTCCACGTCAACGATTTAAACAAAAACATCCACATTTCTACACTGCTTGAATAAGAAAGTTGAATCTTTATATATTTTTAGCTTATAATTTTGTATATTTTCATTACGTCACTATACAAGGAAACTAGGCGCGCAAAGGTCGTTTAAAATAGCCTACTACATCGCTTTGATAAAGGAGGAAATAGGGGGACATTAAGAGGAACACATTTCTGATAGTTGACTATAATGGTATCTGCGGTTTTCTTCTATAATGGTGGACTAAGGCTACTTGTGGCTTCAATAACCCCTGCCTGTCTGTATTGATTAAAAGTGGCCGCTCTTCTGTGCAAAGGACATATTGCTGAGATGTGGGGTCTGAAACCTATTACGAGAATTGTTTTATTCTTTAATCAGCATATTAAAAACTGCAATATCCATTAAACAAACGTGAATTTGGACTTCCATCATTGTAACTGTTCAAGCAGCATGTTATTCTAGTTTTACCCCCATAACAGCGTTACAATCAGCACGGTATTGCTTTAAAATGGACCCCCATACTGAATCTGGATTTTTAAGTAATTCACAACCCGAAAACCTCCAGTTTTATAAAGGATATTTAAAGTCATACAGTATATTTTCTTCATTAAAAATACGTTATCAATTAATCGATGAGTAGGGTACATTTTGTATGGTATGGCCAACGTGTTGCCTATATTCCAGCTGTCAATGACTTGATCTAAGAGACTAAAAGAACAATATCGCCCTCTAGCGCTCTCATTACATTTCCAATGAAGCTCCATCAGAGGTAAAACGATATTTCTGCATATTTCAGAATTTTTCCATTTGATTTGAGTTGTGCAGTCAAAGTGTTATTTATCTGCACAAGCTTAAGAATAATTATTATTAGCCTACTATTTGACTAAAAGTCTATTTAGTTTTCTCTAGTGGAGGCTGCATTAGGTATATAATTAGGACTTATGCCCGGTTCCATCTCAGTGTAAAATAAATTCATCAGCCGGTAAAAACGCATCAGACAGCAGTCAAATTGAAGTTTTTGTTCCCGTCGGTGGGAAGTGCAGTGGAATAAACGTGACCATTTAGGTGGGGGTGATTTCCTCTAAAACAATTCATCGACCAGACACCCTGTGGAAAAGTGTCTACATAAGGTTTGTCAGCAACACAACCAAACGCCCATGAAAAAAAGAGGGGTTCAAAGGAGAATGCAATTACTGGCCAGGACCATAAACTCATTTAGGCCAGACGTCTAGCCATTTCTATAGCTTTATTGGGCCGCGTTTCTTCCTGCTTTAAAGTAATTATTCGTACAAGTTGGACAATAAATTGGAAATCCGCTGCAACACCTCTCCCAATCGTAAACACTTTATTACTTGTTCTTCAAATCCACTGTTTAAAAAGTGAAATGTAACACGGCTTCTGCCTTAGGGTTAAGGATATTCCTTCTAAGGATCCCTTTAATCTCTGCGGATTCATTTATTGACTGCAAAATTCAACTATCAAACATTGACTATTGGGTTTAATTTGTGTCACATTTGATAGTTATGTTTGCAAGACAGTGTTATTAGCAGTAGCCTCACTATAAACAAGGCCTCGGGGAATATTTTCCCATCTAAAAAAATCTAATTACTTAAATGAAATAACCGTAATATGCCATAAACATGTAGAGAAAGTTGCTATATTGATTAAAGAAAAAATATTAATATATCGATGTTTCAGCTAAATTAATTATTTGCTTTTCACATACGGCACCAACTCACTGCTCTGTGGGAAAGCCTGTTTATCACTTGTTAGAAAGTAAACGTCTTTGTGAAAATGTATCAGTGTGTGTGTGTGTGTGTGTGTGTGTGTGTTGTGTGTGTGTGTGTGTGTGTGTGTGTGTGTGTGTGTGTGTGTGTGTATTGACACAGACAGCAGCCAAAGGAGTTTAAGCTGTGAAAATGTTTTATATACAACTCCAAATTCTTAACAACTCTAAAAGCAATAGGCTATAGGCACGTTTCCAACTGAGAGGGGATGCTTAACAAAAAAACTGCTTGAACATCCCAGTGTGTGTGTTTGGTTAAATTGTAAAACAGAGCATGTCAGATCGATCTCTCTAAAAGAGCATGAAGACAAATGCCCGCATATGAAATTTTGATACTGACACATTGCGTTATCTAGTGGGGCTAACAATTAAAATAAAATGTCTACCGAGGCTCCTACCAAAATAAATGTAGGCTAATTGTTCAGATGGCTTCCTTGGTGCAAACATTAAAACGTGTGAAATGGCAGCAGTGGTTTCATAGCTGATCCTTGCTGCTCCTCTCTCTGTTCATCTTCTTCATTTTCATCCTCCTGTTCTGGAACCAGATCTTCACTTGTCTCTCGGTTAAACTGAGTATGCGGGCGACCTCATAACGTCGGTCTCTTGTCAAATACATGTTGTAGAGGAACTCCTTCTCCAGCTCCAAAGTCTGATATTTTGTGTACGGGCATCGCTTCTTTCTAGTTGAGCGTGCGTGAATCCAGTTTGCTGCAGGGTTGTCTGGACAGAAAATAAAAACAGAGAAAGACACATATGAAGCATATACATGTGCAAAAAATATTTTAAAATTATATAATTTCCTGTAAATTAAGCCCAAATGGAGGTTCGGGGAACTGTAAAGGACACTACAGTAGTGTGGTTGCAGTGTATCAAAAGCAAACTGGGAAACAACTGAATTTGATAGACAATGAGAAAATGCAATTTAGATGACATGTTTCCTGTTTTTACTAATAAGCCTACCAGGAAGAAAACAAATCAGGTATCTATCTCATCAGATAAAAATCTCATCAACATGGGCCAATGTGTATCTATTTTGGGTGTCCTTGGACACGAAAAACTTTAGAATCCCCTGTAATAACCATTTGCAGGGCGGGTTTTTTTACCCCTTCCCGAGCCGCGGTACAGACACTTTTATAGGTTAGTAAAACTGGAGGTTTTACACACCCAGCTCATACAGTTCTTAGGGTTGTAAATCAGGACTGGCTATTTCGTTTTCTTACTTGGGTCAAGTTGTTGTTGTTTCTCCTCTTTTGGCTCGCTGTGGCTTGAAAGCTCACTTCCACTGTGCTCTTTGGTCGCTTTTTCTGGACTCTCCGAGACTCCACACGCGAATTCACCAGCGAACGGCCGAGCCTCCGCCTCCAACGCGTCGCACTCCGCAGCTTTCGGTGGCAAGACCTCTGGCTTTGTCCCGTACGGCCGACTGCTGGAGTGAAATCCGGCGAACGAAACGTGGTTGGAGATGGGGTCCATCCAGGAGCGGACGCCTACATATCTGCCGTCCGAGGCGGGGAGATGGGACTGGTGGTGGTGGTGGTGCACGTACGGATGATAAATCCCCTGCGGGTGAACCGAGGACCAAGACGATGAGAAAACGGCGGACTTTGGTGCAAAATTGCAAGAGGTGAAGTCTGCGTTGTCCCCAGCACCTGACGGCCTCGGGGTCACCATGTGTGGAGCCTGAATAAAGCGAGCACCGTACACATCCTCCGCCTCCTGCCCCATTATAGCGTCCACATAGCAGTTACTGAGAGTGCCACTGGAAGACATTTTTGATCTCTTCCTACTCATATAATAAGGGTTGCACTGTTAGGGGAAGCTTCCCTCTATGAACAATCGTAGTATTTTTGCTGGCCTGCATCTACAGGGATTGGTTACATAGATCACGTGGTCATATTTACCAATACAGCGAGTAAATCAATCCAGCCCTTGCTCTGCTTTTTTGTGTGTGTTGTTGTCAGGTTTAATTTAGCTTTTCATTTCACAAATAATAAAAAGCCACATCAGATGTGACTGGAGAGGGAAAACAATCGCTCAAACGAATGCAAATGTTTGCTTTTTCTGTTTCTCGTGTGCGAGCGGCTGCGGGATGTTGCAACATACAAGCAGTTCAAAAAAGGAATAAGACCCCCCCCCACACACACACACACACACACACACATACGGATTCGCCGTATCTTAATGTTTGAGAAAAGTCTTATAATATCGTCCTGATACCCTCAATGCTAGTAAAATGGTTTATAGACTTAGGAGCCCTCGTAAAATAGATGTAATAACATGTTGTAAAATAACAGAAGCCATTTCCGTTCATAACGCGGTGTATCCATTGTTAATATTCGGCGAGGAAACATATTTTCTGGGGTTGGTTTAATTTTTAAAGCTAAGCCGGAAAAGGCAGTTGTGAAATTATTGTATTCATTCAAAGGACGGCAATAATGTCTTTATGTATCAATAAATGTTTTATGAGGTGCGTGTGATTATACATGCTGTCAATAAAAAAAAAGAAAGCCTTGGAGAAGCAAAGTCCATCTGTGCATTGCTGTCTAAAAGGTTTAATTTAAATTTAATATACATCTTCCCCCCTTTTTTAAAATAGAAATGAACTTTTCTGCTTGTTTTGAAAAACATGTTGACCTCCAGTCAAGATTTAAAAAAACAAGAAGCACATTTCGAAGGCAACAGTTTATGTTTAGGTCAAATCTGCAGACTGGATCAGACTGACAGTTGAACCATGCCACATGTAATTTAATCACAGATGATAATATGAAGTAATGTGCAATGAACACGAAATGCAACGTGGCTACTGAGGTCTGTGGCTCTAGGAAGGAAGGAAGAGCTGATTCTTGCCTGCTTTTGTGCTTGAACATAACGTAGACCCGTCTCATAGTCCTGACAGACTAGGCTATTAGTTTAGTCACAAACAGGCCTGAAAATAAAAGTAACACCACGTTTACTGGATTACACGACATCTGCCTCTTTGCTTCTCTCTGCGGCACTATGGCCTATGGACCAGAACACAAACAGACGATTGACAGTAAACGGCAGAAGAGGCAGGACCTGTTTTGTATTTAAGCTGTTTTGGTTAAGTTTTTTTTTTTTTTTTTTTGCGTTAATCAGTTGGTAGGTTTCAAATTGTCTTCAGGACACTGTAATACATTTTAAGTATTGTATTATATAGACTAGTACAAACCGCATGTGTTGTGCTGCTGATAGCCCGCACTCAATATCTTAAACTGTTTAAGCTTTAAGGTTCTCTGTCGATTGAAGATGGAGCATTAATTTATCCATTTAGTGGAATTAAAACACACTAGGAACATTGTTGAAATCCCATGTCTTGTCTTGTAGTAAAGTGCAATAAAAAATGTATTTTTTGTATGTTTTCCTCCTCCTCATAACCATTTTCAGCAAAATAGTGCCTGGCCCAATGCAAATAACACAGATTCCCACACTGATAGTAACTGCAGATAACGGAGATAACTGTAGAGACTTTGGTAGCACAAACAAATACAAAACAAGATTATTTGACAATTTATTGCAAGATACATGCCACAAACATGCAATAAATTCACAGATTAACAGATGTTTTCCGACTCTTTAGAAGGCCCATAGAAACATTTCATTATTGAGCAAATGACTTGCACTTACTGTAAAACAAGTGTTGCACTACACGACAATGAAATGTGCTTTCATGACTGCAATAGAGTAGGCTAACTCTTTCCAAACAGCTCTACATCGCGACACAACAGAATATCCATGTCTACTGGCGGAGGGAAAACCTACTCCTCCAATAACTTAAGACCAAAAAGTGTTACCCTGTGATAAAATAAAACAAGTACATGACGCTACACAAAGTACTGAAATTGGCATTTTATAGTCACAGTTTCGTTGAAATTAAAGATAAACGTCCAATGCCACTAAAGCACCAAACTGAATAGGAGTGGGAAACATAACAGACAGCTATAACCACAGATAGCATGCAAGCTCACGAAAAGGTGAGATTTGAGGTCAGTTCACGGATGCGGTTTTCCCTGCTCATTTTCTTCAGTTTCATCCTGCGGTTCTGAAACCAGATCTTGACCTGCCTGTCGGTCAGGTTGACGCTCCTGCTGATCTCTAGGCGGCGCTCTCGGGTCAGATACATATTGAACAGAAACTCCTTCTCCAACTCCAAGGTCTGGTGCTTTGTGTAGGGACACCTTTTCTTTCTCCCACTCTTTGCGGTCAACCAGTTGCTCGTCGGCGTGTCGTTCTTGCAAACTGCAAAGATTCAGATCAGAGACATGTCAGAGTGATTCAGCCTGAGCAAGGTCTCACCTGCTGCTTTTGGATTTTACCCCTGGGAAATAACAAAATATAAATGTTTCCCCATAATAATTAAATGCAGGGGGTGTTATTAGTCATGTACCTGACACCGCTAATAAAATAGAAATGAAATGAACCCCCAGCTGATCAAACCGCACAACAGGAACACATCTTTATAGAGCTTGAAACATTATCAGAAAATCTATTAATTTCACAAGAGCTTAAAGTGCATTAACATGTAACCTTTGATTAAACTGTAAAAAAAAAATCTAATTTAAATTGAATTTCAGTGATACAGTGATATTGGCATGTCGCAGGGGTCTAGTTAAATACTATTCCGCATTACACCACTGCAAATGCACATGTATTTGAAGATCCTGGAGTGATCATAATATCACAATAATAAGAGTTCAATATTCCAAAAATACGACAATAGACTGTGAAAAAACTTTTTTTGAATTGTATATTTGAATTTAAATATCTGAAGAAAAGGTTACAAGCACGTCTGCATGCTGCATGGTAAAGCCATTTTGTTGCCTATTACTGCAACCTGAGAAAGACTCTCATTAAACATTACGACTTTAGGGTTGTTTGTGTTTTATACTTGGTTTTATGGTGCTGGAGCCTTCTCAGTACTGCAGCGCCACAAGATAAAACGCTTTCATTGTAGCCAACCCACCTTTCCCTTCCTTCTGCAGCAGCTCAGGGCTGGACACACTGTCTTCCGTAGAGCAGATCTTCTCCCCCGAGCTGTATTTGGGATCCGGGCTTTCTGCTGGGGCCGGCGTCCTTGAGGTCTCGGGGTTTTGAGGGACGTCCTCGCTTTTCTTTCCCACCTCTGCGAAATTAGAAGACGCCGATGAGGACTGCGGTTTCGGGGTGACCCGGCTGAGTTGCAGCAGTGTTGGGTTTGGACTCGGCGGCTCATGGCAGTAGTTTTCCTGATGTTTCCCGTTCGCATAAGTTTGGCTCAGTCTGAAATAGCCCGGAACCGGGATCTCGGGACCATCGACTGGACAAGACTCGGGAATAACGTTAGAATATGCGGGGACCTCTGACGAGCTGACTTTCTGTACTCTCTTATCGGAGTACATGCAGCAGTTACTCTCTTCCTTTATGCTCTGTGAAAATGTGCAGTTTGACATCTGATTGGACGACTCTATTCTGCAGGGTCTATTCGGATCAGTCCAGTTGTCTATTTGAGGTATGTAAGAGTGGACATTCATGCCCATATTTTGGTGGTTGACCTCCCCTCTTTTGCCGAAAGACGGCAGGAGTCCACAGGTTTGCATTCCGTAAGTTCCCATTTCTGAGCCAGACGGCATGTACATGTTGCTGCTGGAGTAAAAGCTGTCCGTCCTGCAAGCACCAATTAAAGAGTCCACTAAAAATGTGTTTGCCGCAGGAGAGCTACTGGGAAAGGACATTTTGGGGGGTTAAGTTCTTTAGAGGAGAGAGATGTCCTTTGTAAGCTGACATATCTAGGAAAAACAATCTCAGTGTAAGCCAGGATGCCTCCCGACCACATGACAAGCCCACCAATGAGATTTGAAAATGGCCTTGAGACGCAGCCTCCTCTCCCCTGCACACACACACACACACGCGTGCGCGTACTGCAGATGCAGACGTGGTCAACAGCGACACCTACAACACGGACTTGAAATTGGTTTACAGACCTGCGCATGCAAACGGGGCTCCGCGAGAGGCTGTTCATCACAAATAAACTATCACATTTGATAAACAAAGACGATGAATGACATCAGAAAACGGTCCTCCTTCATTTAGAGTTTATCTGTTCAACAAATGAAGCTTTATGAAGTGTTTTGGATATGTAAGATGCCTATAGCTATGTGTCTTTGTATGAGAGGCAGACTGAAGAGAGGGGGAGAGAGAGAAAGAAAGTGTGCTTGTGTGTGTGTGTGATGCTGTCTACATGGCGCATAGACGACAACTGAAGACTATTTTAACTAATGTAACCACCTTTACTAATTTTGTGTTTTTTATTCATATCAACTGTTGACGACGACTGTCTCCAATACCTCTGAATTTAAATAAGAACAGAAAACAAAATAATAAAATATGACACATTGCAAAAACACTGTTCCTCTCAGTTTTTCATCAATTCAGGTTTTGAAGTTTAATGTTTTTTTTGGTGGGGGCTGCATGTGAATTATTTTCCTGTTGCACCCAAACCCTTCAATATATTGGCAACGGTCATTTCGTTTAAAAGAGATCTGCATTAAGGTAAGGAAAACTAAAATGTGAGTACATTACTGTTAGAAGCTCTGTATGCATGAAGGTCAACACTATAACACTGATAGGATTTACTTTTCAGAAAGTCAACTTAAGACGGATAGAAAATTGTTCTTTATTATTTGCACATTATCAAGCACAATATATTTATTTGTATGTTGTCACAAAACAAAAATCTTGGGGCTTCATTGTTTTTGTCTGCAAGGAAGGGAAATGTGTGCAAGATAAACAGCGTGTCTGTTAAGTGTTTGGCAGATAAAACATTGTATCTGAAAATGTCCATCGACTAAAAACATGAAGTCAGGTCACGATATAATAATCCTACAGGTCTTGATAAACAACCACATGAAAAAAACACGGTATATAATATATAATTAGGCCTATAGCTTTGGTATTTATGCCACAAGGTTTAAATAATCAACTTCAGTGAGAGGGATCATCTGCCATGTCTTCAAGACTCTTCGGTATTTACAGTTGGTTGTAAATACGCATTTGTAGTATGCAAATCATCTACACATCACATCAACAAAACACAGGCTTGTTAACGCATATTTGAAATAGGTGCAAAAAATACATTCTTCGGTATTCTGCCATTTTAAAAGAAGAAAAAAAATTAGGCTAACGGAAACATTTGACAACACGAACATCATTTATGTTTTAATAATCAGATTTAAAATAATAACAATTGCTCAAATATCGCATCGGGCGATTTGCATTTCATATGAGACACTGAACAAAAAAACTGTAGTCTTATAGAGTAGGCCTATGGAGTATATATTCTTCAGGGATAATCAACAATTCACACACTCACAAAATATACACTAGTACCTTAAAAGTGGAAAAAGAAATTAGACCTCAGGTTATTGGCTATAGTTTATTATTATTTTCAATAATAGTAATGTAAAGGGGATATCAAGAGATCCACTGTCGGGTCTGTTTAAAACATCAGGGTTAAGTATATACAATTAACACATAAGAGTAGAGTTATTCGAAAAGAGGACACAGACATTGTGGTAGTTTCTGGCAAAAACTAAAGTTTGCAACTACAGAAGTACTTAATTTCTCCTTCTTGGAGTAGGCCTACTTGTTATAGTGTTTAAAGCAAATAGACAGGCACAGTTAAACGATAATTTAATAACAGCTATACAGCTACAAAATTAAATTAAATGAAAGCAAAATCGTCGGCAGAGCATTTGGAGTCTGTAGAGACTGGCCTAGAAGATTGTGTGGCCTTCAGACAAAGTCGAAGTTTAAAGGTTCAGATGGCAAAGACACGGAGTACATTTGATTTTCTTTGACTCTCAAAACACTTGAACATGACTTGTAAATGTAATTGCAGTCTGGAGGACACAAGATTTGCACCAGTTAAACTGGGCGCTGACTAAAAAAACAGTGAGATTAAGGATTAAGATGATCTGTGCTCTTGTTTGTTTTTTATAGAGACACTGTAGAAAATGCAGCCCGTACTGTTGATGTAAAAAAAAATGGAGTTAGAAAATAAATGACATTCTATCGAAGACATGACAAAGTTATGCAACTGAATGCATTTTTAATTATTAATTAATTTCAATAAATACCCAAACAAAACCCATGTAGAACGGAATATCCCTCCACTGAATGATTTTCATGCAGGACAAAATGTTAAATTTGGCAGAACCCTGCATTTCCACTGACAGCCAAAGCTGCAAGTCTGCCCTCATGTGGATACACCGAGAAGCAAAGTGAAATGCCCCACACAGTTGGTAATGCAATTTCACTGTAGGACATGATGACAACCCAATCAAACGCTTAATGAAATCCCGGTTTTCTTATAGCCTTTTGGGAAATAACGGAATATGTGATACACAAATGAAATAAACAATCCTCTCTCTTCAACCTTTTTTCTTCTCCATAAAAGACGCTGAAACAAGGGGTGTAATTGTTGCTGCAAAGACCTGAAGTGAAAATAATCCCTACTGGCATCACATGAATGATCAATAAGGCAACTGTTTGTTGGAATCAATGCATTTATTTACTCCGTCCTTTAGTTATAAAAATAGAACTTAAGCCTATACATTAATGAGGTAAAGCATGGCCCTCAGATGATTTCACTTCTTTTAGAGCCAGCCTGGGGTTAATGTATAGCGGAGCTGCATGAACACCTGCATTAATTAAAGATGTAAATGCACTTTTTACGCTAATTAGATATAGCTCTCCTTTGCAGCACATTTAGAGGCGTCAAAGCCACATTTAGCCTGTTTAGAATACAAAAGCAGATACACTTGAACAATTGCCTATCCTATATGGCTGTCCGTGTTAGAAATATCTTATTGTCTCCCATTTAACACTGGTAACATTAGAGACAGTATCAGATGTGAAAAGGAGATGTGGACGGGATGCGCAGAAATCTCTTGAATTCTCCAAACATAGCCTGGAGCGAAACTAGCTACTTTGGGACAGGAAAGTGAATCAGTCCTCTCGTGGACTGGGGGTTGGGACACCAAAGTCCAATAGCCCCCTATTTAGACATTTACAGCTAGGTTTATTATACTGTCTGGACGGTTCAAGGTTTAGTAAACAACCCGTGTTTGAAAGCAAAAGGAAGTAACGGGACCATTCAGGCCCGCAAGCGCCAAATTTCTCCACTGATAAATCTTAAGAAAAATCCCCCCTTTTCATGTTATTTCTGTAGGACTTGGTTAAGTTCATGTGACATGTTTCGTGACTATGATACATTTGATGTGTCTACTTTATTTCACACCACAACGTGCATTGGCTACATGCGTCCTATAAATGGACATTACACACGGAAAAACGCCTACACATTTTGATATAAATAATTTCAAAGCACAGCTCGCACTTTGCTGAAATATGTTTTGCCAATAACGCGAAAATATATGTGAACACAAATAAATAAATGCATACATTGTTTGCAATAAGATTTTTGCTAAATAAACAGTTTAAACATGATGATACGGGCTCTATGTCAGCTGAATATGCAGAGGGGGCAGTCTTTAAATGGGTGTACAGCTCCTTTTTTTTTACCACCGTGTGTGTGTGTGTGTGTGTGTGTGTGTGTGTGTGTGTGTGTGTGTTGTGTGTGTATAGAGTTGTGCACCACTAGGCCTATGTCAGGTATCAGAATAAAGGATTCCCAGTGAAATACTGTAGGCGGTCGCGGTTCAGCTTTTTCTCTTTCATTCTTCTGTTCTGAAACCAAATCTTCACTTGCCGATCGGACAGGTTTAACATCCTGGACAGCTGAAGCCGCTTCTCTTTGTTAATGTATACGTTGAAGAAAAACTCTCGTTCAAGTTCTCGGATCTGGTATTTGGAATAAGGACACCTCTTCTTCCTGGACTTGGTTGATGAACCTGCACCAGAACAGAAAACGTGGGGAAAAATAAAGATCACGTCATAACATTTTGACTGTAGTTCAGTGTACAGGTTGACAAATACATTTATTTCTGCACAAAGGCTCTCTGTCACACACACAAACACACACACACACACACACACACACACACACACAACACACACACACACACACACACACACACCAACAGAGGTATTTGCATTAAAATTAACTTCATTGTTTTTTATTCATAAGGAGTTATATTGTATGGAGGCAGACCATCACATTATATCTTACATTCCCTGTAAGTGTTGCTGTACCTGCACAACAATGCATATAAGACGACAAAATAAACTTTTCTGATTTTCCCCCATAAATACAAATCAATTCCAGCAACGCAGTATTATTATTAGACGCAAGACGACCTTTAAAGTATGGTTACTTAACCGCTCCCCATTGTAAAAACCTTTACAACCGTAAAGTAAATCTTATTGGGATATAAAAGCTTTTGCATGCTTATAAAGAGGCGCATTGCCCTGGACGGGCCACGGCGGTGGACACAGCGCAGTGGCTCTATTGTCCAAACTGCACACCTTATATCCAAAGACAAAGAGGACAACACTGACTTACTCTGTTGGCTGTTCCTGTCGCCGCAGTTGGATGATGAGTCCTCGTCGCCGCTCCCGCTCGGCTCAGCTTTGTGCTGTTCCAGTTTGGTTAAAGCCTGAATGTTGTTCGCAGCATCTCTGGGAGCAGCAGAATCTGTCTTTTGTTTGGGGAGCTCCGCGTTGGGCTTGTCCGAGTTAGCAGCGTCCAAAAACTGGTCGAAGCCCTGGGGAAGAACCCCATTTCGGCCGACGTTGGTGAAGAAATTGCAGGGCGAGCTCGTCCCCCCGTGGTGGCCGTACAAGGACTCGTTTTTGAATCTCACATCCGCCCTGTTGCTGGAGGACTGGATCAAGTCCCGATGCATTATCTCGTCCGTTGAGTAGTAGGACGCGTAATTGCCCCTGTAGTGCCATTTGCTGGGATGGTCCAGTCCATAATCCCTAAAAGCGACTTCTCGAACAGGTTGGACTTGGGCTATGTTGGGAGAATAGGGGAAATTAATCTGACACGAAGTAGTCTGCGGTAAAAAGGAGGAGACTGATGTAAAATCGGGCGTCGAAACGTAATAAGTACAGCTCGGTAAATACATATTTGACGCACAGCTGCGATCATCGTATTCAGTCATATCTCTCCTTCCCTTTTCCTCTTTGCAACAGAGGAAAGGATTTGGCAGCTTTGGCTGTGTTAAACTTTGTCCATCTATAGCACCAAAGGCGCGTGGAAAGACCCCGCGAGGGAGAAAAAATCGGAAACGTAGGCAGACCTGCAATACATCTTGATCGATTCTTGAGGTAATTGTGTCATGTGATCCAGCCAAGAAATTACCATACATCAATATCAGTCATTAAAAACTGTCCGGAGAAACTCATGTGAGCGAATGCACGGGACTTCATTGGCTCCCTGGATGCAGAGGAAACTCCTCTCCAGCCTTCTTGCCCTATAGCTCACGGAAAAGGAACATTTGAACCACCGCTCTAATATTTAATTGAATGCTTTTACAGCAACATAATCTTCATCCTGTAATGACATCCGCACGCAAATTCGGCAATTAATTCGCCGCACTTTGAAGCAGGCGTTTGCAGCAACAGTTAGGTTTGGAAACATTGAAATTGACCTCAGCGTTGCAGGCAGAGCTCGGGGAGAATGGCACCCAAGGCCACCGCGCATGCACTTTCGCTGCACAGCTAAACAGCGAGACTGCGGAATTATTTGCGGTTAACAAGCGGTTCATTAAGTCATTTTATGTAAGTAAATGTTGGGTGCATTGCGCTAAATTGCCGTGCAGCGTGGCGGTTGGGGGACATTTAAATACACGCAAACAAACGCAGCAGGAAAACATTTGAAATCATTATCAGATACAAACATCTTGGCCCGCGGCATAGTGCTAAAAAAGCTCAGGTGCCAGAAAATAAATGAATACCACAAAACTATTGGGCTATTTCTTATTCTTTTATACATTCTATTGCAGGGCATGCAGATAGCCCATCTGTGCCATCTATGCTTGCACTTAACGTTAAAACATTGTTTGTTGCTTGTTTTTTTCATTAGCCTACACCTTAATAATAAAGATGAGCGCGCGCGGAAACAGCCAAATAAAAAAAGCCCACGCTCTGCTATTGCAGATGCAGAAAGGTTGATTATGGAAGTCAAAGGCAACCATGAATCACTAAGCACATTGAGCGTGTTTCAGTCCAAAACAGCTGGCTTTGACCGTATGTGGTCTATGTGATGTCCACCAAGCATTCACCACCAAGCCTCTGCACCCAAATCATTTTATTGCACGACGGCAGCGCCATGCCTGCAGGGTTTAGGCCCTGTTCTCTGTGGGGGGAAAAGGAGTTATAACACTGGTGAACGGATACCACAAGTCTTCGAGCCTCGATCAATATTTTGTTTCCCTCTGTGAGTATGATTTTTATGTTTATTACTGGTAAGAAAGTAGAAAAGGGCAGCAAAAAGTTAAAAGAAAATCAAGCACTTCCTAGTCCTGAAAACAACATTATCATGCAAGTGTGCACCTCCAGTAGATAGGCAGCTCGATTTTGAAGGCCGGTTATTGCAGCGAAAGGACAAGCAAGCTTGAAGGTCACACACACACAATGTGGAAGTAGCTTTAATGTGTCTGGGGTTATTGGTATTAGGGGTAAAATCCTCTCTGTGTGGTCGGTTTCCTTGTTTTCAACCTTTATCGCACTTCACGTTGAAAACCCCCCTCAAGCCGTTAACACGCAAAACAACATTTGTGTTTATTTACACAAAATGAGGATGAAATTTCGACTGTTTTATAAGCAAACTGATTTTTGCAACGCCCAGCCTAAAGAGTGCAAAATCTCATCACAGTGAAAAGTGAAATGTTAGAATGATCGCATAAGACTGAACTACTTTAAGTTCTCAAACAGACAGCGTAAAGGCGACCTGTTGCCTCTCACTTGTGTAACTGTTTATTTTTTCGGTTATGCCATTTAATTTATCTGTTTGTTGTTTGGAAATTTGGATGGAAAATTTTATTATTAGCCTATATCATTTTTTGTGCTTTTGCACTAAAATAATGTGCGACGTTTAATTGTTTGAGCATAACTGACATTAAAAAATGCGCTCACAGCAAAAATAGATTACTTACATTTTCACTTTAACATTTAGGATTACACTGCAGGCGAATAGTTTTGAGGAAGCAAACTTGAATTAAACTTTTATTGTAGCGCTACTGAGCCTGTTTTGTTGTGCTTTTAATATGTGCGCATTGTGTGTAATATGGACTTTATTACTACAGTTGTACTAAAAACACGACAAGCTACTTATATATATAATTCTATATATATAATTCTATATATAATATGTATAAAATTATATATATAAATATTATATATAAGCTACATATAGAAGCTACAATATAATGGTTTATATTTGTTGTAGAAATAAACATTTAGGAGAAGTAATTCATATATCCTCACAAAAAATAGCTTTGGTTCTAATATTGGGGAAGTAGCAATGCACAGCCTACTAACTTGACCTTAACTTTGTTTTGGCGCCCCCACTATCTTAAAGAGACTGAGCTATGCGTTGGGCAATAAAGCAATAAAACAACAAATACTGAAGGAAAACGTTGCGTATCAGACGCATAGAAAACTCAAGTGTGACCGTTCAAACTGGTCTGGGCAATAAAAACTAATAGTAGGTGAAACGTATTGTGTGGGAAGGATTTTAGGTAGAGAGAAAACAGACAGTCCTCGAAGTGAAAAACAACAGGGCCGCAGCATGAGAGTGTAAAATAATGTTAAAAATATTGCCAGATTGCGCAAATAAGACATTGAGACCCAACAGCTCAACACAATAAAACACCAAATGTGGAAAAAACGATCTGTAACAGCCACTAATGGAGGAACCATATCTTCACGTTTCATCACAAACTAGTGGGTTTGAAATGTTTATCTGACTTTCAGGAAGCGTTTATGTCACTGCAGTGTCACGTTCTGCAGACAAACTATAGTTGTAGTGCTTATGACGTGGTGATGATGTAATGGGATGGGTCCATTAATAGGTTCACTCTCATGTATCATCCATTCTTGTGTACGGTACTCTGTTGGCAGTTCTCTGATAGTTGCAGTTTGAGCCTTTGCCCTCAGAAGTGAACTTAAACTTTGTCAGCTCTCAAACCTAATTTGTAAAACAACAACACGGTGTTTGGGCAAACATAAACAATGATATAACACATGCATCAAAATAATCGCTTCTAATATCCACAGAGGAGCCACTTTTTGACGTATAAAGTGCTTAAATATCAAAAGGATGCACTTTTACACCATATCCGTTTGGTCAAAGCCACAATAACCTCATTCTGACATGTGGAGGTAGTGCCTGTGGGTGTGAGCCGCTGCTGTGTTGTGTGTTTACTGTGAGCAGGAATCACGTGTCTGCGCTGAGCAGGAATGTTAAATAGATACAAAAGAACATGTGACTAACACTGAAGAAAATACAAGTCAATTTTGTTCAGAAAAAAAATTAAGTATTTGCTACTGAAATGTCAACAAAGGAAATGATCAAAGATGGATGATTGTGACAGAAATTGGTGAAGTGGTCGGTGATTTTGTTATGTCTTAAGATAAAGTGACTTTTACGGGAGAGGTGAATGCAGACTGGGACGTTTCATTTTATAGTGAGAGTTGGATTATTTCCCACGATGTTACTAGAGTGTCTGTGCATAATACTTTTCAAAATCAATTGAGTGAGAGTGTTCAGTTTATCTCCAGCAAAAGGTAACAACTCTTTTCCAAATTCATTTTTTATTAAATTAGAAAATTGTTTTATAACAAGTGTTGACAATTACCAGTTAACCTATTAAAACAGATATATAATCAACTAGTGAGCGACTGACTGAATGATCGCAAATACAACTACAGTAGGCCTATAAAGCCTACATTTGAAGCCTCATTCAATCTCTCGTCATTTCAATATACTGCCTTAAATATAAAACTCACATGATGCACATTAATTCGTCAACAGGTCATTTAAGAGTTCCCTTTATTTACAAATGTATCTGCAATTGGCATCCATTTTACAAAATCTCTTGTCGGTAAAAGTATGGCTGGTCTGATGAGTATTGAAATTTGCAATAACATGCTTTCTGGAAAGATTCTTTAATTAGTTCAACCCAAAGAGACATATCATTTCATTAATTATGTATCTATAAAGGCTGACTCTACAGAGCAAGCGGGACTCCAATGTATCTGGTCTGTGATGGTGCATTGCAACACAAAACCACGTCTGACAACAAAATCCATCTTATTGAATACAGTTATTATTTAGTTTGAACTATCATCCTCAGAATTTATTGTATCCAAAACACTTGTTTTGCAGGCATTTGAAGGAAACACCTTCTATTACTAAATGCGGCCCTGATCTTATCATCCACAGACCGACTTTAAATGTGCACGCGGCCATAGAGAACATAGGGAATGCAACTTTTCTTATTTAACCAGATTTACAATAAGTGTTAGGGAAAATCAGGTATTTATTTGAATAACAGGAACTAGGAAGCAGACATGCAATTATACTATACTATTTTGGAAAAACTGACTTTGTTTTATTCGTCCGTAAACATGAACTTGACTGTTTGCGTCCGCATTAGGCCCACACTACCTGCGCGGGTTATTTTACAAAATACACAAAAACATATAGAACAATATTCCTGTTTAAATAGGTCTGACATTTGAGCTGAATGAGAAAAAAATAGGCTTAAATGTTTATCATTATCGGCCGCAATAGGACAACCAGGAGTAATGGCCTATTGCGCATTTGGAGAATCTAAAAATCAGAAATGACCAACTGGGCAGAATATGTTATAGCATCTTTATCTGCAATGCGTTTGGGTTTTGTTATTACCACTAACATCATTGACGTTGTTGGGATAAAACAGCCTATTATGTAACAGGAATATAAACATCTTATACATAGCCTATTTATAAATACAAGTCAACAAACCGCTTTGACGCTGTTAATATTCATACAACACAGCATATTCTGCGTGCTGCTGGTCATGATCAAGTCCAAAGGTCATTAGTACGCGGAGAAAACATGCTCGCGCATCATCAGTCGTTTCTTCTTCATCCTCCGGTTCTGAAACCATATCTTCACCTGTTGGTCGCTCAGGTCCAGTCTGCCAGACAGCTCTTTTCGTTTCTGTCTGTTGATAAATTCGTTCATCATAAATTCATTCTCAAGTTCGGCCAGCTGAGGCTTCGAGTAAGGCTTTCTCTTCTTTCTGGTTTTCACTTGTGACGAGCACCATGGGGCACCTGGAGGGAGCAGAGGCAGAAACAAGTTTTATACTTTAAATTAACACCAACTTCAGCCACAGTGATATGAACTGAAGGAAAATAACTGTTCCGACTTGTACTGCTTACAGTGGAACATTAAAGTAAATACTGTCATGACTATTGTATGTAGAAAAACGAATATTAGACTACTAAGAATACCATACACAGTACACTCTATAAAGATATTATAGGGAATATTAAAATAATAATGCTTCCACGTGAGATATAAACTGACCAGAATATAGCTATATAAATTAATTATATGATGTCAAACTATAAGGAATCCAAATAGGCTAACTCCTGTAACAATAATCGCTAATAGAAATGGTTTAGCCTTTCATAATGACGTGGCAGTAGATCACAAAAAAAGAATAGGCAAAATAAGCAGATATCTACTTATAGTCCTTATCTATTGTGTTACAATGTTTTCACTAACTATATAAAGTAGAAGCAACAAAATAGCAATTAACCATAACCTTCTGTAAAAGTCGTCCTGGAGCATGTGTGACCTGGCGATGGGTGAACAGGATTCAGCTCTTGTTTGGTGCTGTTCACATTTAGTGGACCTGCTGAATCCGGATCAAGCTGGGCCGCAGAACCGAGAGACCGGCTGTCCAGATCTGAGTAGCCGCGGTCACTAGCGGCCCCGTGCTCCCCGGCGTAAACTTCATCTTGTCTGGCAGACTCCGGTGTCTTGTGGTTTGTGTTCTGGAAGCACCGAGCCGACTCCTCCAACTGCGCCTTGACGTGGCCGCCGGAGGAGTTAGAATTTATAGACACCGAGTTGGACAGAAACGGCGGACAGTAGCCGCCAAAGGCGCGGCTCTGAGGTGGTGCTGAAGGTCCAGATGTGCACGAACTTGAGGAAGTCCACGGGAGCGTGCACACCTCTCTCCTGTTATAAGGGATCTGATGCAGCCCGGGTATGTGGGCTCCATTACCCCGCAAGTTGGAGAAATACAGCGACTCAGGGGGCGCAAAATTCAACAGAGAACCAACATAACCGGGATTTAAAGGATTCCGCTCACACATTTCCATTGAGCTTTCCTCAAACGCTTGTTGCAAGCCTTTTAGCAACTCCTGAAGAATAAAGGGTAGGTAATTGTTGATTTGTTAATACGGCGTCACGTGATATGCAAAATATGTTGTTCCGCCCCACCCTTGCTCCCAATACCGTGAGTAAAATGCTCCTTGAGGAAATAATATTGGTATTGGGGGGAAGGGGTAAAGTTAAATTCTTACCATCACAGTCAGGAATATTTTAAGAATATTTGTCTGTAAATTTTAGTGGCACGAGCACGTGAATGGATTTTTTCTCATGTAGGCATAGGCTAATTGTGCTGAGAGATGAAGAGTAACAAGGTGACTCTGCGGTCTGACCCATATAGTACCAAGGGTAAATGCAGGGCCTTAAATGCACCACAGGAGAAACGAGACGATGCATCATTGTTCAGAATAATTTTGGGTTAACGTTCAAAATGTTTTCTTGCATTGACAGAAAATATAGGCCGTCAAGGTAAAGTAAAAGAGTTAAACATGCAGGCTTCCAACTACTTTACAACGAATTACAGCACATAAATAGAGATCAAGACAGATGGATAGATAGACTGATGTTCATGAAAATAGTCATAAAAATCCCCTTTCCCATGCAATCTCAGCAAAAATGCAACATTTTAAGCCTCGCACAGATAACATCCATTGGAGGAATTTACATTTTATTAGTAGTCTACATTGTGGCCCAGGAGGTGTTGATTTTCTTGTGGTCATTCCCTTGTAAACAATGTGGATCTTATTCGTGTCGGCGTCGAAGCTATGGATTGAAAACAACATATGAGAATCATAAAATGACATGGCATTTTGTCAATTCACATCGATTTGTAGAGAAACATCCTCGCTCCTGTTTTCCTGAAATGAACTTCAACAAATTCGCTTAAATCTATTGAATTAGTTTCAAAACCCTACATATTTTTGTGAGACCAGATTTTCTTCTATTTGTAAGGTCATATCTATAAATGTTACTTACAGTGCAATGATGTAGTGCAGTTTAGGTTGATAGGGTCTATAAAAAAAGGAACTGTACTATTTTCCGGAGTGACGAAAAGGACCATTACAACGGACATCTCTGTATAAAAGCCTCTGCATGGCACCGCTCCTGTACAGTTACGACGGGATCTCAGACGAATGTTAGCACATTAAAATAAACCGCAAAAGAAGCTTTACTGGCGTACACATGCAAGGACTTTAGAGACAAAACTATCGTGTAGCTACACAAGTAGCCTATGTGAAAAATAGGTGCATATACATTTATATAAAAAGCAACAATGACCAACAAAATACAAATGTCTATATACAAGTTAAGTGTTTTTGTGAGTTGTAAACAATATATAAAAATAGTATAAATACATAGCCATATTTAAAGGATATACATGGAGATGGTCATCCTACAAAATTAATATGCTATAGGGCAACATATAACATCAAATACTGCGTAAATCCAAGTCCAAGTGCATTTTGTATTGAGTGTACTAAGATATAAATCCATACACTCCTTAAATGTCGTCCCATTATACAATGGTAGCATACTCTGAATTCAATAAAGCAAACTATTAGGTCTTCATTAGGCTATTTTTGTGGAATGATTGGATTTGGGTTGCAGTAGACTACAATGTCTGCCCGGAATTTCTCACAGGCTGGATTGAGTAGGCCTAAAGAGTGTGTGCGTGTGTGTGTGTGTGTGTGTAATGAAGGAGCAGTAGATCTCATATCAACTGATCTGATAATGGGGGGTATTTCTTGACAAAGTCATTTTGTTGTCATATAGATCTGCAGATGGGACTCCTTATTACTACATTTTGCCCACAGTCAAACAGGCATATTTTATTTAAATGGATAAACCCCATTAGCCTAAAGACAACATAGATTTAAATAAGATACGTTTATGGTTTAAAGTTAAACCATACAATTTTCTCACAATCACTTTAACAAGTTATCTTTATGAGTAGTTGCGGCTGTAATCCAATAGGTGGCCCTGCAAGTTCATACATGGCCTTCATGCTTTCTTGGCTCATCTCATTGTCAGCTGCTTAATTCGTCAATTACACATCAGCGACTTCCATCATCACTGGATTTACTGCAAATCACTGTTCAGAGTACCTATGTTTAAATGAAGGAAACAAACAAAACAGCTGGCATAGCATGTGTAATAGCGACACTTTAATTTAGAGATGAAAGACAAAGGAATTTTGATGTACAAAATTAAAGAATATAGAAACAACAAGTGTTGTTGTGCATTATTTGAACATAACAGATCAAAATCTCAGTACATATAACAATATAAAAACAAGCAATATTACATAACTAATTGCATAGAGTGAAAACAAATGAAAGGTGATTTTCTTTGCGCTGGGTTTAGAAATGTATGCTTCTACATCTTTACGCTAAAGGCTATACAGAAGTGTATATAATTAGTTTTTTTATATTAGGGCCTATAATAAAAACATGTCTAAATCGCATGTGGCCATTATAAAGTAGAAAAAAAAAACAAAAAACAAAACGTCAGCAGTATGCATTAGATTTAAAATTAAAACAATGATTTCATAGTAATGAAAACTCACTGCTATCAACGAGTCCTGGCTGGTAAATGACCAGAGTGCGTCACTTTAATCTGTTTACAGTTTTTTTTTTTTTAAACGTGGTGTTTCATCACAAACTGTGCAGAGCTCCTACAGACAAAGTGTGCTCTCTAAAGACAATGTCTCTTTAAAATATCGAAATACAGACGTTTGTTTTTGTGACATTAACATTTTGCTGCTAAAGCCAATAAAAGTACATGGGCTCCAACAATTTCAAAATGAGGACACGTTTTAGTGTTCAGTTTTAGTGTCGTTTACTGCTCTTCGTCCTTCGTGTTTAGGGTGTCAGGAGCCAAACCGAGGAGCTTCAGTCTGGTTCTTTTCCAGGCCCTTTGAAGGAAGCTATCTGCCGTCTATTGTCCTTGGTAATAAACTTGCAGCTTCCCTCGTTCAAGTTCTTAGGGCTGAGAACTGTTGCCTTGAATCTTCCATGTGTTGAAATATCAACAGTGTTAGGAGTCAGTGGAAGTGGGTTTAATTTAATTTAGTTACGGTTAACAGAATATATCATATCAACTGCCCACTATGGTCACTGTAGAGGGTTAGGTTATATTAAGCAAACGGATTTCTGTATTGGAAATAACATTAAATGACTTTCTGTGTCCTAATTGTGCCCATTTTGGGACTGAGTGAGCATTTGAAACGCAACTCACATTTTGGGACAACGTCATTGTACTTTAGAACATCCTCAGCGTCTGCAATTCATCCCCTGGATAGAAAATGTCGATACGGCTATACGAAAGACATTACCACCAAGGTCATGCAAATGATCACAACGTTAAGTTTAAACAACGTGGAAGAAATGTTTTGTTTAGTTAACAAGAAATGGAAGCAACAAGTAGGCTAGCTCCGGAATAAGACTCAAGGACTAAATACAGTTACTTAGTTGCTGCTGCTGAATGGTTAATATCTACACACTATTATTTACGCATTACTTATTCCGATTGAAAGTTAAATAATGTGCATATTTGCACTGTGTTGCTCATCCTTAAGTATCGTGCTACAATAAAAAAGGACATGTTGCTACAGAGATTTAGTGGTGAATTTAAATCTTCGTAAGTAACAAAGGACATGGATTGTGGCCCTCAGAAGTAATCTGGAGCAAATCAGACGAAAGTGGTCAGAATTAACGGATAGCCTTGAGTGATCATTACCCGGTCATGCATTAATATGGATACTGTCTCCCAGTCAGTTCTCTGGTAAATTATTATCTACTATAGCCTATTGTCCTCCTCTATTCGGAATTGTTACTACGAATCATCAATTATCAGATCATTAAGCCTACTGATTCGTTCCCCACTTGTTCCCCAGTAACTCACCGTTATGTTTACAATATTTTAAAGCGATACCTGTTACGTAAGACAAATACAATATTTAAACCATAGTATAAAGTAGTTTAAATGAGCTCTACCTTAACTACAATGCAACAAATGCAACATTCATCAATGCACCAGTAGTAGGCCTATTAATCGAGAAACATCGGTATTTTACAGTGTGGTATTAGCACTTTTATTTAAGAAAAGGGATAGTTCTTCCACCGCTGAGTAGCCTACTTCCTGCTCGCTGTAAGTGACTCAAAGCACATTTCCACCAAAGTGACAAGTAGCCTAGCTGTTAAGTGTTTACTGGGTATATGCAATTAGTTTCTTAATGACAATAACCGAGGAGGCAGAAAAACGACTCTTAAAGTTAAAGATAAAGAAACTTGAGTGACTGTAGATTTAAAAATACATAGTTTACTAACTTTATTTTGGGCAAGATAGCCTACATTCGTCTTTTATTATGTAATGATACGTTGAGATTTAATGCGTTGAGATTTAATGAACAGCATACTGCTATTCCAAGCATAATGATATTCAACTCATGACTCACGTCTCTTATTTGAGCGGAAAAATATTTATTTCACCATTCACGATGCTAGGAATGAGGGTTGTAGGCCTTCCTGTGATGTGATGAAGTTATACTTGCAACCACCCACCGACTCATTTTAACTGTTAATTTGAGCTGCTTGTGAATTTTAGTCAGTATTGCAAAAATCAGATGTAATTCTGACCCGTGAATGCTTCAGATTTCGCAGATTAGGGGCAATAATTAGTTTGGTCCCAGTCCTGTTATTTTTTTGTTTGCATCGACAACAAGTCGACACTAGATGGCCCTCTCACTTAAGGAAAGAAGTCTGGACTGGAGTTCAGGCTTTGTCTTAAGAGGGAGCAGTGAGATTAGCATAAAGACCCAGTTGCATTTAGCATCCAACACTGGACATTTGTTAATGGGTTTGTTCAGATCACTCTGGGGGTTGATTTTTGAGTCAGGGCCACATCTCATGTAAAAATAAAAGCAAGTGAAGCCTTCTCTTTTCAATTAGAACCAGTCTTGTGCTGCTCCAATGATGCTGTCATTTAGCATCATCTTAAGTGTTTCTTTTTTTACTGGCAAATCTTTTTATCTGTATCTGATCTGATCCGATTCTCAAAAATAACTTATCCTAGATGGAAATGAATTAATTTAAACTTAAATATTTAACATCTTAGTAATGATGTTCTCTCACACTCCAACAATCTTCCCACAAGCAAGACATATAACTCCCTGTCTCTGATTGGTTGAGACCAAAGCACAGATATGCATCCTGTAATGAGTAGGACTGCATGGGATTATGAAGCAGGCCTGCTGAAAAAAGAAAAGGAACTTAAATGTACAATTATTCGGCAACCACATAGTTTTACATACAGATTTGAACCACATTTTATTAGATACACATGTTAATATGCAAATTGTGGATCAGTAGTTATTTGACATTATTTGTTCATGGTGTTGTTTAAGTGACAGATTTCCATAATCTACCCAATACATACAATTTCCTTTTGACATGTACACTAGTTTCTTGATGACTGTTACAATTAGACAGTGGCCACTGTTAAAAGAGTACTTGCAAAGGGACTTCGTGGCACACAGTGCCACAGTGACTTCAGTGATACACAACTCTATAGCATATGGAAGTTATCTAATGGAGAAAGAAAACACCTAATAGTTGATTCAAAGTAATAAAAGACCACTCAGCATAAATGTTGTTTGGCTTTATCAAAGTAAGAAGATGTAAAGGAAAGGCAGCAAAAATAACACACTGACAATACAAAGTATAAGAAACTCAAAGCTTAATGTCTAACTGTCTCCATCCACATCCGCTTCTTGAGTGAAGATATTAAAGCTAAAAGGCTCAAATCAGAAAAGCCTCCAGCTCAGGCTACTTCATTAAGAGACAAAGTCAAATGCTTTGTGTGTAATGGCAATTAATGGCAAGTCTCTATAAGTCCGCGATCTATTAACAGACATGAAATATCTCTGCATTTGTTATATATATTGTCAATGTCATTACACGTACTAAACATTAAATCTCAAGATAACATGCACTTTTTCCATTCTCACTACAGGTGATGCACAATCTGCGTATGCTGTGTGATTATCCTTTTGTGCATTGTCTCCTGCAGTTATTATTGATAAAGGACTGCACACCTCATTTTGCTGAAATGATTGTACTCTGTTAGGGTTTTAAGGAGCGTGCGCGTTGCAAGTTATTTCTACTTAGCTGCTATGATAGAGTCAAATGATTAATTACAAATTACATCTGTTTTAACACAAAGCAATACTGCAACTTTTACAAAACCAAAAGCAGATGGTCACGGTCACTGTGATGGATTTCTGCACCTCTAGCAGGTTTTAACTCTGATTTATAAATGGAGACCAGCTTCAACCACATTCAGAAATCTAAAATAACACTGCTCTTGCAGGTTTTCTTGAGTACCATCGTTCATCAATATAAAATTATATGGACTGATCATTTTACAGCTATGAGGATCAATGAAAATGAAATAATTTGCAATGTAAGTTTAACTGGCTGATATATTGATTAAAATGTGCAGAATTGAGCATTCCTATTTGTGCCTTCTTGAATCATTACATTTTCAAAAAATAATGTCTAAGAAGAGTATCAGCCCTTAATGAAGTTGTTTTGCTGACGTCACTAAATTTCAGGGGGCTGGTAGTCCACTACCAGAGATGTAAGGTCCTATTGTCAGGGGCCGTTCACCCCTGTACAGACCATGGGAGACACTAAGTTTAAGCCATTAAAATAAGATGTAGTATCTCTAATAACCACTAGATGCCGCGTCCAAATGCACAGTGACTGTGCCATGTCTGGGATACTTGAATGGAACAGAGACATGATTAAAGTTATTAGCAACACCTGTGCTTTTCCTGCTCTGACATGTTAAAATGTTGGCTGTGAAAAAGGTCTATTGATGACTTTTTGAAAGCTATACCAAATAAATATAAAAAGGATCTGATTTTTAATAATTTGGCTGATTAGACCTCTTCTCAGGACTGTGTGGGTGTGTTCAGACTGAGATTCATCAGACATCTCCATGACTCTCCTGTTAGGATGGGACAACTTCCACCATCATCATTCTCACAGGTATATTGAATTCCACGATGACGTAATTCTCATCATAGCTCATTCACCTCCAACCTGATCAGAGTTCTAATTGGATAAGAACTGAAAAACACTTTTGTTGTTTTCGGCGATCTTTGCTTGACTGACTTTTCAGCCCATCAAAGTTGACCACGCAAGTCGTTGCTTGCTTGTCCCACCTCAGCTCCACCCAGGCTCCCTCTTCTTTGTCCAGACTGTCACACACTATGCTCCGGATTTTCTGCAGTGTTGTCACAATGTTAAAAAGCAACATTTAATGTTCATTTAAGAAGATGTAATATGTATTATAGGTTTTGTTTCTAATACGTGACAATAGCTTCTTTAAACTCAGTTGTGAGCCTAGTAGCATTTACTTATGCTGATTCCTCATAGCGTTACAGTAGCCATCTAATAGATAGTCAAGTTTCTCCCTAAGACTTCAATGTAACTGTTTTGGCATTTGGTAAATCTGATCATATTCTTCATCTTGCTGACTGTTGCTATGCATGGCTGCTGTACACAAAATGTGGTTATTAACAGTAGCCTATTGTTAATTTGTGCTTTGTTGCTTCATGTTGCCTTGCATGGACAAATTCACTGAATAGTGGAAGTTATCGCTATGTTTATTACATTTTCTGCCCCCTGTTTTGAGAATGCTGATTATTTTGAGGTTGACACTTTTGCATCTGACTGTACTTTGTTTGCATTTCTGAACTCTTCACTCTACAGTCTATGGTTTAGAATATCGTACCAAAGGAGTGTAGCTGAAAACCAGTCAGCTGGCTAACAAAGCACATTTATAGAAATGTTGATTAATATGCATTGTGCGTAAATCAATAAATGAAATGTATGGCTATCCTTTTTGCTTTACAAATGTACACCTGTCTGGTGTGTATTTGTACAAATGTCAATGAAAAATACTTGTATTTTTGGAACAGTATTCATTTTCCATTAGGGCTGATATGCCCAGAATTTGTCCTTTGACTGTTTATCACATGTCTTTCAATATAATAAATATCAGTTTGTCTAATGCTTATTTCATCACTCAGATCAACACATAACAAATGGATTACCACAGACAAAAATACCCAAATGAAAAAGGTGAGATGTTTAATATGAAACTTTGCACACTGGCAGCTAACTAAAGTAAAAAAAAAACCAAAAAAACCTGAAAATTGCTAACTCGATGATGAGAAACGCTGTGACCTTTGCAACAGTCAATATTTCAATCCACTCTATGATTTAGGCTGATTCTGCATGAATTCTGAAACTCCAGATTCATATCTACAGCGGCAAATATTCTTAACATACAGTGTACAAGAAAAAGGCCAACTTAAAGTGTGGTATTGTTCATCAGTTCAACTGCACATTTCTGACTGAAGATCACAAGTAGGAATCAGCCTCTTCAAAAAAAAGCTTAAGAGCCACTTCAAGTCATCCACATGACAGACTTCATGTCCAAGCATAAATGTTGCAGCATGAGGCAGGGGGAGAGAAGATAATCCTACTACTAGATAGATGACAGGAACATTTCACTTAGTTTCTTTAATCAAACGTTGTGACCAAAGGCAACGTTTGATCTTTTTGTAGTTAGCCAAGAGAAAACACTGAGCAGAATAGAAAGACTTGGTTTGTTATGCTCAACATGGTAACTAAAGTAAGGTTTAGAGTAAAATTCACTGATATATTTCAAAAGGTTAAGATCCCGTATCTGCAAAGTAAAAATACCTCAAGGTAAAACTCTCTTTGCAGAAAGATTCATCAGCTGCACAATTAATCTAGTACATGTATGCAAATCACCTAATTATATTAAATGTAAATTCCCAAAGCTCTTAGAGTAGACTTGCATACCAGCTTCTTACTTGAGTACAATGTTATTTTTTTCATTTAAAAAACTAAAACATATTGATGGGTGCATTTAACTAAAATGTATTAATTGGTCTTATACTGCAAGTTGTAAAACATGATTCTTCTAAATAAGATTAGAACATTAGTTTAGATAAAAGTTTTTTTGACCAAATGACTAAGTGAGCTGAAATACATTTACATGCAGTAAGTTGATATTGAAACTCAAGAGTCAGTAGGTTCTTATCCTGGTTCTAAAGCCATATATTTGTCAGTGTTGTTTTGAATCACTTTATTGTTCACCTGTATTACCATAATACGACAGGATGTTTCAGGTTAGGAATATGGTTCTTTGGCACTATAGCTCCTCTAAAGTGGAGTTCCAGAGGCCTAATTAAAATATCTATTATCTAGTGCCACATGCACTAATATTGGCAGGAAAGAGAGTAGTCAAAACAGACACAAATCAGGACATAAGGTAAACTCTTGTTCTGCCCACAACTCCTATTCAACGCCTATCAGTGATAGCAATTAATATTAAAACCTGCAGGAGGCGCCAGAGAACGCACAGAGGATAATCTGATGGTGCCTTCATGGTCATTTCATATCCAGAAACCAGTCCTTGCATGAGTATTATGTCTTTACATATGGAGTTAGAGTTAACAGGATTTATACATTTGCCAGTTATTTTCCTATAAATAACTGCTTCCAACAAAGGTTTTGACACACAGACAGACAGAAAGTGCGAGGTAATGAGTCAGTGAGAGGTAATGACTTTAAAAGATTACAAGATCTGTTACAAGAGTAAAATATTCAAGTATAAGCTCTCAAATATGAGTATATTCGTTTAAATGTAGCCAATCAAAATGAGCAAAGGGAATATAAAGAATAAGCTGTAACGAAACTTAATTTAAAAAACTGACTATTGATCGTTAAATGAAAAAACATTCCTGACAGGTTTTTTGAAAGTAGCTTCCCATAACATACAAATAAGCTAATTCTATATGTATTAATAAATATATGTGTGTGCAGTTGTCGGTAAATGCGCAATAATGCAACCATTATCAAAATGTGCCTTCGGCAAATAAAGAACTGCAAAATCCTAAAAAAAAAAAGAAAAATATAAAATGCACAGAAAAAAATCAACATGGTCTTAAAAACAAGACCAAATAACACTCTTAATCTCTTATAACAAACGTACACCTTAATCGCACAGTACTTCACATTCTGATTAAGTAGCAGAAATGGTAGAAAATAAAATGAAATAAGGAGAATAAATGAAAAAAAACAACGATTAGAGAGAGGGAGGGAAAGAGAGGGGAGGGAAACAATGGTGAATCAAAGCATAATAATATTCCTAAATGAAGAGGGAAATGTTGCACCGCTCATTTTATTAATCAGACTGTCAATTTCACCCAAGAGGCCAAACCCAAGAGCAATCTAAAACAGACTCAGAGATCAACCCAGGGACAAGCAGCACCTCGCTCCTCACTCCTCTCTTCCTCTCCACTTGGATATTATTCGTCTGACCGAAGGCCGCCTCCATCATCAAGTGACAGCCCTCTCCTATTTATTTGCTTATAAACCTGTTACAATAAATGATCATTGGAGCAACGTCAGCCGAGCATTTTAACAACGAGCAGCAACCACTTTTGATGAATGACATTTCGCTGCTGTGGGCAGGATGCACGGCTCATTTTGAGCAGTCGCTCGTCGATTGCATTCAGATTCTTCACTTTTTGCGTCTTGCTTATAAAAAGGTTTAGAGACAGTTATTTTGAGACAGTTGCTGAGTTGCATGCGGATTTAGCTGCGACACAACTCATTGGTGCTCCAGCCCCCCTGGACAAGTGTTGTGGGTGTTTTTTTTCTTCTTCGTCTTGCGCGGCTTAATGATGGAGAGGATAAGAAAAGAGATGATATTGATGGAGAGAGGTCTACACAGTCCCGTCGCAGGGAAGAGGCTGGCAGACACGCCTGGAAATTCAGTGTTGGAGGCCCTGGAAAACTCTCAGCACAGCGGACGGCTAAGCCCGAGAATAACTTCGGCTTCTCTCCATGGAAATCTTGGGGACATCCCGACGAAAGGCAAATTTGAAATTGACAGTCTTTTCGGTACGCACCACAACAGTGAAAATACCTCTTCGGCGGAAATTTCATCGTCAGAAAGCAGAAAGAAAATGAGCCTTTACTCCGAAGTTTCACCAGATTCAGATATTAACAGTGATGTGGAGGTGGGATGCCCTGCGCATCGCTCCCCGAGTCAACACAAGGAAAATAACAAAGGTAAGATTTCATTTTACTCCTCATCTATTTTTTTAAAATTATTTCTGAAGTTATATTCTGATGTTAAAATAGCGGGAATTATTATTATTCTCTCTCTATCCAAAACAGAAATAAAGATACATTCAAGTAGCTTATTATTATTACTGATATAATGCATTTTATTCTTAATACTGTTAGGCTACTTGTAATATTATTACTATTATTGCGATTACTATTATTATTATCATTATTTTTATTATTATTACTATTATTATTATTATTATTATTATTATTATTATTATTATTATTATTATTATTATTATTATTGTTATTGTAGGCCTACAACAGTGAACTAATGTAATACTAGTAAAATAATATTTCTTTTGAATTTGCCTCTTGACATTTTTTTACATCGACCTTCTTCTTCTTATTATTAGAATAGCAAATATACTATAGGTCCACACAAAAGTAGACTATATTATTTCAATATTATCAATATTAATAAGAGTTTCTTTTCTTTTTCTCTTTTTTTAATTTAGGTTTTTCAGACAGCAATTCTGGATCTTCCAACACAAGCTCAAACTCCCTCGCGAATATGAACGGTAATTCAACTGGAGGATCAAATTCCGACCAAGTGAGGAGGTATCGGACAGCTTTCACCAGAGAACAAATCGGAAGGCTGGAAAAAGAGTTTTACAGGGAAAATTACGTTTCGAGACCAAGAAGATGTGAATTAGCCGCAGCGCTGAATCTGCCCGAGACTACGATTAAGGTAGATTAATGCTCATTATTCTATAATATGTGTTTTTACAGTAATGACGTATGTTCAAATAGATTTAAACCTACAGTGTAGTAGAAAATATAGCCATTATAATCCGTAGGCCTATTTCTGCCTATGGGATGTTACAATGTGATATTTTGATTTAAGCCTGTAGGCCAATAAAAAAATAACGCTTTTATTTGATATCAATGCAGCCGTGTTCAATGTATAGTTTACCTTGCTTCTTTGAAAATAATTAACTGCAAAAACAAACTATTTAACTCACCTGTGTAAGTTAATTGGTAGATTTTAACGTGACAACAGATCATATTTATGTTCAATGACAAGAGCATACAGGAGCTTTTAATATCAGTTCAGGGATGTCTGTCCTGAGCACACGCTGAACAACACACTCTTCACAGGTCTAAATTTAGAGGTTGGAAACAACATGGCAGCTTCAATATGGGCCTTGTTTTGACTGTGTGTGCAGGTGTGGTTCCAGAACAGGCGGATGAAGGATAAAAGGCAGCGTTTGGCGATGTCCTGGCCCCATCCAGCAGACCCCAGCTTCTACACTTACATGATGACGCACGCGGCAGCTACAGGAAGTCTACCTTACCCTTTCCACTCGCATATGCCTCTACATTACTACCCGCACGTCGGTGTCACGGCTGCAGCGGCAGCCGCCGCCGCCACCGGTGCCGCCTCGTCACCTTTCGCCACTTCCATCCGCCCCCTCGATACTTTCCGAGCACTCTCCCACCCCTACTCACGGCCAGAGCTCCTGTGCAGCTTCAGGCACCCAGGACTCTACCAATCACCCGCGGGCCTGAATAGTTCAGCAGCGGCATCGGCGGCTGCTGCTGCAGCGGCAGCGGCGGCGGCAGTCAGCGCCCCGTCAGCCACCGGGCCTTGTTCGTGTCTCAGCTGCCACAGCAGCCAGGCGGCGAGCGCGCTGGGCTCAAGGAGCGGCAGCGCTGACTTTACCTGCACAGCTTCCGGGCAAAGATCCGAGAGTGGATTTCTGCCATATTCTGCTGCTGTTCTCAGCAAGACCTCAGTCCCGTCACCAGACCAACGAGAAGAAACTTCACTTAACAGATAACTCATCATGCAGCCTACACGACCTTTTTTTGTTCCAGTCCTACTTAAGGGGGATAGGCCTACTTTTTAAAAAAAAATCACAGCTGGGTAAAGCAGTCGTTTATTAGGCTGCATTGTTAACACACATAGGCCTACACATACACACGCACGCACAATACTTTCTAAAATTCTCATCCAAGTCCAAAAGACTCTTTATAACGAAAAAGAAAATAGCTAATCACCGAAAATTTTGCAACTCACAAAAAACTTTTCTGTGCCCTCGTGCTGTGCCAGTAGACAAATTTTCTACGGGCTGTGCAAGATTAATTAACACATATTTGGAAAAATAAGACCATGCAGTGTATCCATTCTGTCGCCATGCCTCAGCCATTGTGCCACTTCAAATGAATTCAATTGTTCCTACAAATTCCACACATTAAACCAAGAACTGCAACTGAGTCACTCTCCATATTTCTGAGGCTCAAATTTCCAATATTCAGGGTGACAAACCCAGCCCGGCTACCTTGACTCCTTTGGTTTTAAGATACAAACGTGAGCTAATTATACTATCTAAATTTAGACAGCAGAAGGTCCTGCTTTTTTGCTGCCCAGCAGCATATCTTTCTTCACTAGGCCTAATAGACTGAGATTTTGGCAGCAATGGCTTCTCTAATACCCAGCCTCTGCTCTGTGGGGACACTCCTAATCAGCTAGAAGGTGCATATCATTTTGCCCCGCGTCTTTCGTGTCAATTTTTATGTTAATAATGAGAGGATCATGACAAAAATTGCCAATCATGTACCTAGATGGAGCTCCTTTGAATACATGACTGTAAGAAAGTTCCTCGTTTTGAGACCCGCTGTCAAGTGCTAACAACCCGCGGAGGGAAGTCATTAGACATACAAAAGACCTGGAACAAAGCGACAGTCCTGGAACACAGAATGCACTGTATAAGGATAATATTTGACAGATGGAGGGTTTCAAAATATTACAGACTAAAAAGCACCCTACAAAGAGCCCCTCAAAATGTGTTTGCTGGTAACAGGAAATGCCTCGACATGCAGGAGCCTCTCTTTTATTTACATTGCTGAGCCTCATTATATCAAATCCAGTATTTTCATGAGTGTGTAATCCATTTAGGACCTCTTCACTCAGCACACAAAATGACGGGAATAAGCAAGGCGAAGGTTCAAACAAAATAGCCTGGCTTTACAATCTGTCTGCGCCAGTAAAAAAAAAGTGGCTATTTTATTTGTTCCTGTTGGGACATCACCAATATGTTAATTATAAAACATGTGAACTGTAAATCGTGAAATATTTTGCAAATATTATGAATAGTCCTACAGATAGGTGAAAATTGAATTACTGATCGCCCTGGAAAAATGCTTCATGAAATGTGGATGGTAGGCTATTTTTGAAAACACGTTTTTTTATTTATTTTGTGTGACTTGCTGAATGTTTTTTTTAATGTTAAAACACTGGATGTACACAGCCAAAAGGACGGCCACGAAGCCTATAAAACTGGCTTGTAGGTACAACTCACCAATAGTCCAAAATTCATGATTTGTATTTCGCAAAATTAAGACCGGATTGTAGAGATGAAGAACATTTCTTTACGGTCCACTCAGAAAGTGGCTTTTTTAAAGGGCTGAACGAGCACTGAAATTAAATGATGAAAATAGTATTGGCCTTTGTCCCCGGGGTCTCTGTTATAACTCTATATCTCTGTATTTAAAATATCAATGACTGTATGAATTTAAATATTTTAACTTGAAAAAAATGTGCAATATGAAATGTAAATCATGTTATTTATTGATCGTGTTTGTTCTTGGAAAATAAATAAAAAATCTTTACACATTTCTGCTTTTTTGACATTAATGACAGACATTGCTGCAAAATAAATATTGGCTTTCCTAACAGTAGGTTAACAAACTTCATCTCTAATTGCTTTAAGGGATGTAGGCTATGGCTATGCTATACATACACATGTATACATATATGTCCACAATATATTATATTTTTATCATTAGGCTAAATTGTATGTTATATTAGGGTGTATATTTAAGAACATTCAACTCAGTGACAACAATGAAGACATCTTAGGCTTATTTAGGTGCTGTGACACCATTCTATAGAAAACACTGTCTAATATTAATTAAAATAGGTGGAAAGCTACAGGGAATATGAGGCCTGCCATCACGGGTCATTCCGGCCCTATAATTTACCATTATTTTTACATTACCTCTAAATGATACAAGCTGATACTGTCGTTAATTGCACTTGGTTAAAATATAGCCTACACCAGAACGCCCCCAAGGGACTTTAAGATAAGTTGCTTTTTTGAACGTCCCCATTAAAGAAATAGGATTAGGGCAGCAAATATGGGCGTGATATATCACCATGTTTCCTTGCTCTTTACTAAAGCGAGGGTTGCAACCCATACAACAAAAGCATTGAGATAGATGGAGGTGTAAAAGGGAAAAGACAAGAGGCCAGAAAAACACTGCCCACAATAACACGATTAGTTTTGTATCCAATGTGCAAGACTGAAAAAAGAATTCATCATAATGCAGAGGACTGTCTGTCACCTTCTCTGAATGGTTTTTGACAAGAAAATAAATCTTTTGGTTGTTTAATATATTTTATATTTTCTTTATTTCGGTGCTAATAGAAAAACCAAATTAAATGTCCAGCAGCGAGATAGAAATGCAAAGATCGATGATCCTGCCCCTACTGTCCAATCACCCCTATTTAATTGACTGTATTTTCAGGGTAATTGAACGGCTTGTTGTAAATTGAGTATTTTATAGAAACGACATGAAAACTGCATTTACTGACATTCATCGCATCTTTGACATTGATTATCTGATCAGCGCCGTGTCATGCTAACCTCCAATTCTTCATTACACACTGTTTATGAGCTGTTACAGAACAACTTGCTTGTTCCAGAGTGATTGATTGCCTTATTAACGCGTGTTCTTGTAAGTGTGACCGGACTGATTACGATGCATATGTTTAGAATAATGTTTCATTTAGCTGACTGCGAGTAATGCAGGGTGACAGCTGCTGCGGGAGGACAAAAAACCTAAACTACAGGGACCAAGCGGGGCCAAAACGCATTTAAGGTGGAACTAGAAGAAAGCACAGACCCCTAATGGTCAAATGCACTCACTCAACGACGGATGAATTGGCAGCTCAGTAGGGTCTTCAGAGAGCCAACTGAGGACTAAAATATAACATTATTGTAACTAAAATCATGACATTTTCTCATAAATGGTTTAAAAGCAGGGATTTATATCCACAACTGTGATGTTACACTCCAACATATCCTTGTTCTGAAAACATATTGTCGGCACATTTGAATCTTATGCAGTACAATATTTACAACTGACATACCAGCTGTTACATCAAAACATTGGAATCAATCAAATCTGATCAAAAACTCCCGAAAAACATACCAGCGCTTTAGGTTAGGAATATTCTTATCAATGTAAGCTAGAATATATTTCCAAAATGTAAGGAGCAACATGAACTGCAGCCTGATGAGATTTATGCCACCATTATGTTTCTAAAGTGGTCTCTGCTCTGTTTGTCTCAAATCATTGCCTCTGTTCAAATGTTACTTTCATATATTACATGACATTAATTCAACTATAGCTCATTAAGACAGAATGAAATGGTTAAATTAACTTATCAACTCATAATGATGATGAATGAGGTATTAATTCAGATACAAGCTGGCAATTTGCAATTTTGCGCATTTTGATGGTTCTCAAATAACATTTAATATAACGGGTCATCCCCTCAATCAATTACATGAGCATATGAGTCGGTGTAACGGAAAATCCTTTTTTTCATGCATATGTATTGAAACGTGTTCTCAATTATCTTTGGAAATTGCTTCTATTGGTTTAAGGACTCATTCTTCCAGTGGTCCTTAGCTTTGGATATGGTTAAGGTGGTACTATAAATTGACAAATTCTTTGGTCTTGTTTTTGAAACGCCTGGGACACCTAGTTTTTGACTGATATTAAAAATAAATTTAAAAAGAAAAAACACCTAGAAGAAGAAAAGTGATCTTGAAAAGTAATATGTTACTTTATTTTTTCCAGCAGAAAGTATTTTTGGTTACATCTGGTCACATTAACAACAAATCTATTTTTTTAAAGATTTTTGATGAAGAATGAAAAGTCTCTGACAAAATGAATGTATACTTATGTTTATAAGAACAAGAAAGACAAGAAAATACATTTAAATGAATTGAAATGACTAGAAACCCAAAAACATTGAATCATCAAAGTTGTCATCAAGATTCTCAAGGCAGTTTATCAAATGTGCTTAATTTATTAAGAAATGTAAAACCATATTTTCCACTGTATTCAAAACATTTTGGATCCCAGGTTGATTCTTAGTCTCAATGAGATTCACTCTCATTGGAAGTCAACACTTTTTTTAAGTATACTTTTATTTTAAGACAGGATTTGCCAGTATAAATAATGTTCAGTTCTATGGTTCTTTTCATTACAGTCAATATGTGGTGGACCATCTCTGGTGTATTTCCTTAATGAATCTGGGTCCCAAGAGGTTTCTTATTTCACATTTTAGTTTGACAAAATATGTAGGAGTGAAGCCTTGAATTATTCAAGGGTTATGTAAAAGACCAGTAAGATTGTTTCTCTAGAAAAGACAAAAGCTAAGAAATTATCTGTAGCTTGTGGCTACAAGTATGTTTAAATCAATGCTCTTAACAATGAGCACATTTATAGAGGTTGATTGACTCAGTGTGCAGTTACTTTTTATTTTTCCACAAGAAGCTATAAGAATCCTTCTCCCTAGTGATCACTTCAGTGTTTGGACTTTGTTATGCCTATTATCTGAAGAAGTTTCACGTAAAAATGGAGAGGGTTCTTAAAAATGACACTTCTTCCTTGTGCATATGCAGGATCCTTTCTAATATTTTGGGCTGATCATATCTTTCCAAATGTACCTGATCTGTCTCAGAATACTTTCAGAAGTGAAAGCATTCAAAGAAGAAATATAAAATAAAAGGTGATATAATAATAAAAACATTATAAAAGTGTTTTGAGTTTCCTAAAACCAGTCAAACGGTAACAGTACATTACCACAACAAAGAAATTGTCACCCTGTTTACCAGAAAGGACAAATATAGGAAGTAAAAAATGTTCTAATGATGATGGCAGATTGTCAACTACACAAACTCCAAACACTGTAAGATTCATTCATTTAACAAAAACAATGGTGAGACCATCCCCCAAACAAAAGCATTGGGTTCAAACAAATGAAATCAGTCCATGTTTAGAGAAAAAGTATAAAGTTGAATAAATATGACATTTATATAACGCGAACATCTTGGTGGACTGAGAAGTGATACTCTATGTCAAAAGCTTTTACTTCCATAGGCTATGTTTTAAAAGGCAGCTGTAAAAAAAAATGGCTGTTGTCGAAGTGTATTCAACTTGAATTCATCATTCATTTCCTCTTTGGGAAAAGTAGAAACACTTCTCTGCTGTATATGTGCTGTATGTTCAAGACAAAATACATTGTCTAGCAGACCTTCAAGGAGGGTGTATGACAGCATGACATGGAAATAATATATGTAGCCATATTTTGACAAAACAAAAGATGGTGGTATGTTGTTTTTTTAACCAATACCAATGGTGTAGCTCGAGGGATGGCAATGTCGGTGGGCTCACCATGTTGGTCCACACTGTAAAATCTCAACAGCTTTGATGCACTAGCACAACATTTTGTACAGACATTCATGGCTCCCATATGGCAATGTGCTGTGATGACTTTGTTGAAACTGGGACTTTTCCTCTATTCTAGTGTCAATTCAAGACACTCAAAATTGTCTGAGTGCCTAGGAGTGTCTCATCAACTACATGAAGGATTGCTATGAAATTCGGTACAAACATTCTTTGTTCCCCCGCTGGATCGTTTGTGATAACTTTCATCTAGCACCATCATCAGGTCAACATTTATAATTTGATTTAATTTATGACTAAATGCATACAAAACTAACGACATTTCCATCAGCTTCAGCTGTACTTTGCATTAACTGGCAAATGATGATTGTGAACATAGTAAACACTATAACAGCAGCATATTGTCATGTTAAGTACCTTAGCATTCTGACATTTGCATTTAGCACAAAACAATGCTGTGCAGTCGTAAAGAGCTGCAAGTGTGGCTGTAGATTTTTAGTCTTGTTAAAAACATGCCCACAATTCGAAAGTCAAAACATGTTGTCTTGCACTTCACACACTGTTTGGAAATTTGATTATAATGTTCATACTATTAGTATATGCTATGTCTAACAAATAAAGTTCAAAATAAAACAGCCACAGTCCAAATGAGCACAACAATCCTGATGCATTTCTACTGTAAGTGCAGCAGCTACTGGGGTTTCTATGGTCAATTAAACTACTAAAAACTAAGCAGATTAAAAGTAAACAGGTCACAAATTTATGTTCTTCCTGTCCAGCTACTTTTGTAAAATGAAATGTCAGTCGCACAATCTTTGCATGTGAGTCAACAAACTATATTTTGGCAATTAAACCCACAAAATAATTCAAAACAATAATGTTGTAGAACACATCAACAGAGAGAAACATAACCAGGAACACATCATAATCACACACTAACAGAAAAAAACACAATGCAACATTTTAATAGAATTTATCAACTCACAATCACAGACAGGAACCTTAATGGCAACATAACACTGAATGATACCATTAGGTAAGCATCACAGTGTGGCCTTTTCAGTGAAAAACAATAACAAAACACAGTTGAGTATGGATCATGAATTCAAGTCTCTGTGAGGTAGTAGTGTCTTATATCCTGATAAAAACTGATAAATTTTCGTTTGCAGACATGGTAAGTGTCTACAATGGCCAGATCACAAATGTGATTGCATCCTCTTCCTTTTCCTACACTGACAATAGCTCATCGATGAACTATAAAAAAAGGAATATGCAATTGGTACCCCAAATGACTGCCCTGAACCGAGGAGTAGGCGATATGGAAAAAGCTTCCAACATGGGCGTCACTTTGTGTTGAAAAGTGGTGGGGACATTTAAGGGCTCATATTAGGGGTATAACAAAACACTTAGTCCACGAGACGTGAGAATGCACAATATTGGGGTCATGAGAACAAGACACAAAGATACTCCAATGCTATATAGAAGAAATCTCCATTGATGAAATATGCTATTCGATTTGGGGGTCTGTGTGTTTCTCCTATGGAAGTTTTTACGGGTCATAATTAAAATTATCATGCAATCTTGAAAATGAAAATGTAATCTCACAATAACATTATCATTTCCCACATATGTATGTGTTATTTAGGTAAAAATTTAAATGAAAATGCAATCATCCAATTTCCATTTTCATATTCTTAACCTTGTATGGGCATTCTAGTACTATATTAAAAAGAAAATGGAAACAGCATTAGACATTTCATTTTCAATTACTTAACCTGCTCTAAAGTGGACATTATTCAAATGCAGTTAGCAAAACAGCTCCCCCAGTCTATTGCATTTACATGTCCATGTTCCTCATGGTCATTTTAGGTCAAAATTTAAATTAAATTGCAATTTCCCAACTATTTGAAAATGAAAATGACAACAGCATTTGAAATTTCATTTTCAAAGACTTACTCTGCTCTATAGTGGACTATATTCAAATGCAATGAGTAAAACAGCTCCCCCAGTCTAATGCATTTGCTTTTCCATCTCACCTTGGTCTTATTAGGTCAATATTAAAATTAAAATGCAATTTCATAGCTATTTGGAAATGATAATAAGAGCAGCATTTGACATTGCATTTTCAAAGACTCGGTCTGCTCTGTAGTGGACTTTATTTAAATGGAATGAGTGAAACAGCGCCCCCAGTCTATTGCATTTGCTTTTCCATCTCACCATGGTCTTATTAGGTCAATATTAAAATTAAAATGCCATTTTATAGCTATTTGTAAACGATAATGAGAACAGCATTGCCATTTCATTTGTAAAGACCCTTGGTCTGCTCTATTGGGGACTTTATCCAAATGCATTAGGTGAAACAGCACCCCCCAGTCTATTGCATTTAACTTTACATAGCAAGGCGCTCTGCCTGGGACACAATGAAAATGAAAATGCAATCTGTCAGTCCTCTCATCAAGGCGGGTCCTTAGTAGGGATGTCAGTCATTGATTGGTGTCTGTCAATATGGGTCTGGCAGCAGTGTGTAGACTAGGGGGCGTGGCGCGACTTGAGCAAGGTGGCGAACGGTCCGTCGGCAGGACACTTTATGGCTACCTGGTGTGACATGCCCATCGTTCGGCTGCTGGGATGCCCGTGTCTTTCTACTCTGTGTTGCAGATGTCAGGAGGCGGGGTTTCTATTTGTTATATAACATTTCTTGTTGCAAGCTAATTTTCAGAAAACTTGCAAATGCTTTCAAAAAGTGGTGGGGACATGTCCCCAGTGTCCCCAGTGTAAGTGACACCTATGATGGTATATGTGGTTTACGATATGTTATACATTGTGGTACATCTAAATTATGATACAGTAATACTTTGTGGAAAATTGAACTGAGAAAAAAATAAAGATAAAATAACCATACGAGATTGAATATCTAAATTATATAGCTTAAAAATAACTTGTGCAAAAATCCATTATTGCTCTAAAAATGTCCTAGCAATAAATTTGCAACATTGCTCACCATGGCCTAGAACAACAATGTGATTTTGGATTATATTCATGAACTTGACCTCACTTTTGGAAATTGGAAACAGCATAGCACAATATCTGAAGAATACTTCTAATAAAGGTCCCCAGCTGGAAACAACTCAGGAACATTGTGGCTACATGGTATGTGTCTTTACCACTTGGCTACAAAGTCCTGCAATATAGAGTTTCTAGAAGGTCTACCTTGGAATCATACTCAACAACGAACTCAGTTTTGACAAACACACTACTCATATTCACAAACACTGCCAGCAAAGATAGTCATTGGTAAACTCTAAGAACTCTGTTGCTCGACAAACCATAATTCAGTTTTCTGAATTCATTTCTACTCTACTTTTCCGTGTGTTTCCTTGTTATACATTTTCAAATAGGACATACTGCTCTGTATCACTCTACCTCCACAATCATTGGCCTCCTTACCTCCAACCTCTCAGATCTCAACAGCAGAACAATCACACACACAGAACTCACCAGAGCACACATCACTCAACCCATATCTCACGTTACTGTGATGAAGAAGCACATTTTGTTAAGAGTCACATCTCTTCTGCTATAGCAGCTTTAAACACAATACCATGCTGATTACAGGGGCGATTGTTTATGTATGTTATGTAGCCTACTGTATGCATATGTGTGTAGAAGGATGTCTGTAGTCTGTGTACTTTATCAATGTAGCTACACTATGTTAAGTAGGTTCCATGTACTCACCTTGTGCTGCCATTGCAAACAAAGGTGTGTTTGGTTCCAGTACATCATCCCATCTTGTTGTCTATTCTCCAGTGAGCATCCCATTGATGAACTTGACATAAAAGTAGTGAGCTCTTTGTTGTCCTCATCTAGGAAACCAGGGCAAGGGATCAGCTAAAGATGAAATCAACCAGCCCGCATAACCAATAAAAGGAAGAATCTCTTAGTTTGAGGAGATGAAAGCATGGATTCCTGAAGGTGAACACACAAAAAGTGTTTTAAATGGACGGACAATTTGTTAGAATTTTTCTTTTTCTTCTTGGAAGAACAGCAAGATAACCATATCTACAGCCACTTAGTTGCTATGACCACAGTAATAGTTAGAGCACCCCTTAGCTGTGGCTGCTAATGGCTGGCTGTGGGTTGGGTTGCGGGTGGCATTTAGAAATGAAACAATAAAAAAGTCTTTGTTGGGATACAATCTATTTACAGTGCAGCATTCAAACATTTTAACTTGAATGTTTATATTTGAAGCCACAGTTTCGTGCTATTGCTCACCTGAAGCATTCGGCCAGTGTGACAAAACAGCGCAGTGATGACATGGTGGCCTATACTTCAGGATAAGCAAGAATGCATAGGCATGGATTAGGTCATTGCTTGTTTATAAACGTATTACATTAGTACATGTCCCCAAACAATAGAAAAGAAGTGAGCAAACACTTGACACTTGTACTACCACCCCTTATATATCTTGCTAGTACTTACCTGGGACTGGGCCAAACCACTAGTGGGGAAGCACACTGAAAACAAACACATAAACAGACAATTTAGGCAAATAGATTTATAATTTATACATTTGTGTTAAAATATAGCTAAGGTATTACAACAGACAAGCATCTGTGTAACAACCAACTTCAGGAAAAACACTTTTGTCAAAAACAGACATATGCTCCCCCTGCTCTACAAACATGGTATAACCAGGAAGTATAGATTGACATAAGAGCCACAGCAGATGTTTTGCATGAAGACCATGAACTAGTCATTAACCAGGTAAGACACTGTTTTGATGTTTCAACAATGTTAGTGTTTCTCAACTTACTATAAAGCTATAGACAGCTTGCTTGCCTGTATGTGTCTATTGGGCCAACTGCTAATAAATGTTTCATACTTCATGTAGGACTGACCTCCATGGCTGCTAAGAACATGCATCAATTACTCACTCTATGTTGTACAAGCACAAACATGACTACATGCATGGGAGGAAGGCTATCATCATGACACTACATCTGTCATGCTGTAAGCACTTCATACTCTTTAGAAGTAGAGGGAAAACAAGGAAGCATACTGCCCATACTTGAGAAAAAATGAACAAGCTCCCTTTTTTGTATTTATTTCTCCTGTGAGCATGTCTGGGGGTTTCCTCTTGATTCCAGACAATGGTTTTACATAACCAAACCAATGTCAATACACCACTAATGCCCACTGACAATATGCAAGTTTGACTGCTTCTGTGTGCCAACAGAGTGTCACCTGCCTACAGTGCTTGTTATTAGCCATGCATTGTGTATAGACAACACATTTTTGTTTTTATTTTCAGGTTGTCTTAAGATGGCTTCGTACTTTTCATGTCGGGGTGTTGCAGCGACAACATACAAGGCTCAGCCAAGGTACTCCCAGAGCTTACTTAAAAACACAGCAGGGATATGGGGTATGTCATGTGGATTCCACTGGACTGTAATTGTTGAACTTCAACTGTTTAACATGTTTCTGATCCTAGTAGGAATCAGGGTTCCGGTTAGGCTATTCCCAGAGGTTATCTGATAACCTGTCTGTTGACTTTTTATTTGGGTGTTCTAGAGGGAGTGACTCATGTAACAAGAAGTGGCAGCAAGATGTCTAAAATAGAAGAAACTGGTACAAAGCTTAAATTCTGTCTTTGTCAGCATGGCGTTTAGTATCATGTGTTTAAGAACACTGATTTTGACTTAAAGATCTTTTCAAACTTGTATGGTGTTTGTATGGCCAACTGTGACTGGCTGTGTTGTGACTTTTGCTCTAACAATACCTTCTGTTTACATGGTCTCTCATGCAAATCTCGTTTACCTGATTAAATAAAGGCTATACATAAAATGGGACTTCCTGGTGGCTTACTTAGACTTACCATGTCAATGCAATGTCTTTGCCTGCTCCTAAATTTTCTGACAATCAAAGGCTGAAAGGTGAAAAGCCTCTAAACTTAGGTTGAAATTGGCATTAGTAAAGTTTGGCTGTCATAAATTATAACTAAATGTTTCAATCCTGCAGTGTCCAAACACAGCTGTGTACTTGTTTATTAACAGACTTGTTTTTTTGACAATCACATAGTATATTTCCTATAGTGGGCTTACAGGCTTAAACACGACTATCACAAAGGTCACACTTTGTTTAGACCCAGTGATTCACCACAAATTTTATTAGAACCCAAAGGCAAATGTAAAGATTATCAATTATTTTTTTTAACATGCAAGGTAATCTCTCCCAAAAGAACTGAATGGACACTTTAAAAATCAGCTTTATGGATTTTTATTTTATCAGAGAGCAAAGTTGTGGAAAGGACAGTTGAAGCGGTCATCTACTAAATGAACAAACACCACAGCCCTGCCAACCAGTGAGGCTTCTGCAGAGACACTGGGGCTCTGAAGCACCAAGCTGACTGTCAACCTTCGAGCACAATTTGGATGTCATTGCGTCTCCATGGTCATCCACTGACTGGTGTTTCTGTTAAATTATTTTCCACTTACCAAGAAAATCCAGAAAGAATACACTTCAGAAAGATTGCTTTAGTGGCATTGTACACCAGAGGTGGTAGCTCACTGACACTTGCAGTATTGGTTCTCTATTTGAAATGGAACATGTACTGATAACTAACTTAAAATTAAGATAGAAAGCCCCTTTTAACAGTGCAGGAGAGTTGGTGTTCATTTGGTATATATTCCAAGGGTGCTGGTTTTACTTTAATTCTTGGAAAAAGCAGCAATACTTTTTGGTGGTCCACAAGCAGTATAAAAATGCTCAGTTTGAAATGCATCAGTTGTCAGGGAAGATTTTCATGTTGTTCCACAGGAAATTAAAAATTCTTAGCTGTAGATGTATTGTCCTGGATATCTTTGTTCATCTGAGTGAGTTAATTACAAATTGAGGTCTAAGCTGTTTTACTTTTAAATAGCAAAAGTATGGTGTTTGTCATTAAAGCAAATCAATTTGTTCTCGTAGAAGTTATTGAACATGTTCCTTTCTCTTTCCATGTTAGTCCATTTTAACTGTTCACCAAATGAGTTTTTTCTGATCCACTCTTGCTTTTATGAGCAACCTCAGGCCTAATAAATCCCACTGTTTTAAATTCTGTATGTAAATCAAATCTAAACACTATGGACAATTATACCTACTGGCTTTTTACAATGTTACAAAAGATTGGTTTAGATGTAGGATGTCAATGGAGAACTTGTGATTACATTTTGTGAGCAAACCTAATAAATTTAATGTTTTCTCTGTATTTGTATTGGATCAAAGACAACAGTGTCCACGGTAACAATGTTAACACCGTTTGAACTTATTCTAAAATCTGCAAAAAGCATAACACCTACTGCATTACATTATTTTCATATTTTTATTCAAAGTTAATTACATTTTTAGCAATACACCGTGAGTAACATGGGATTCAGTGGTTTTCACAGAAATGCTTCAACATGTGGACGTTTTGGATTGAACCAAAAACCTTGCAAATAACAGCCTTTCAAAAGCCAGCCCACTGCACTACAGCCACTCTAAACCTACTAGGGTTTGTTAATAAGATCATTACCATAACAGAAGACTCACATCCAATATCAATATTATATCGCTATCTTACTGCACGTCAGGTAGGTCAGAAGATCACTGTTATCCATCTCCCAAACATCAGTGATTTTGGTGAGGTGAGGTGCCTGCACACAGCCCGAAGGATATTAAAAGACAGTACCCAGCCCAGCCATAGCCTGTTCACCCTGCTGCCTTCTGGGAGGTTATAGAGGTGTTTGCTGCCGCACCACCAGACTGCAGAGCAGCTTTCTCCTCCAAGACTTTTAAACTCAAATTCTTCCTCAGCACTGCTACATTGTGTATATTTTAATTCTGTTTAGTATTTTATAATTGCTCTTATTATTGTATATTGTCTGCTACACAGCAGAAGGGAGTCACAAACTTCATTTCCCTTTACAGCCTGTTGTAATGTGACAAAAAATTCCTACCTTCTTCATCTCACTGAACAGCATAATGTCAGTCAGGCCCAACTGGAACTCTCAGCAGAAATCACTGTAGGAGAAATCTGACTTATTTCAAAATTCCACAGGAAGTTTAAAATGACCACTCATAATACTGCTAATACTAGTGGTAGTACTACTACAGCTATAACAACAACTAAGCTACTTCTTCCACTAGGTGGAAGAGCCTACTCAGATCTTTTACATAAAAGTTAAAGTAGTAACAATACCAAGTAAACATCCTGCATTAAAAATGTTGCTTAAGTAACATTTGGACGTTAATAAGTAAGAGAATAAAAATATTAACATCAATATACACATACAGTAAAAATACTCATTGAGCAGAATTAAGAACTTCGTTTTCAGTTTTTTCCCACTCTTGTTTATTTTTATACACACGTCCCATATAATGCATATTATATTATTGGATTATGATGCATGTATTAATATGTAGCTGTAGCTACTTTCACGTTGCAGCTGGTAAAGTTAGAGCTTACTTATATAGGCTATTGCTGGGTAGCTTATTAATATCACTAAGGTATCAATAAATTCTTATCTCAAAATTAGGCTACACTTCCAGTCCTTGAGTACATATTAGCCAGGCTAAGTGGTTCATAGTCATCACTTAACTAAACATAAAGTTGTCACGCTGACACTGCGGGAGAACTGAGGGACTATTTTATTTTCCAACACAACCGTGTGTGTGCACTAGAACAGTCCCGTGACCTGCAAAAATTGCAACACTTCTCAACTAAGTTTAAACATTGTAACATTTACATTTAGTGGGCCCTATTAGAGACACGAACCAGATTCCCGTGAAGGCCCAGCAGCGGTCTTGTTCCATGCTGTTCTTTTAGTGGACACTCCCCCATCTTGACTCACACACCCTCCATGTAAAAAGAGTCAGCAGTCCTGCAACACACTGTTGAAACCGGACAAGTCAGCTGTCAAGGTAATACCCTGCAGTGTTTAACACACTTGGCTGTTATGAAGTCACTTTCCAGCTACATTATTCGGCACTGCTTGTTTAGCTACAGCCGAGACGATTACTAAGTTAGCAATGACTGCTGTGAGTTGTGATGAACTGCGGGCTGCGTTAGTGTTAGCATTACCAGCTAGCGGTTAGCTACCCACGGTTAGCCAGGGGTACGGCAATGCTAACGCTAACTCACCGGTTTACAGCGTTGATGAATTAACTGGGTTAAGACGCTGTTAATGAAATGCTATTTGCAAATAGCGACATGATAAACTCTCCATGTGACGTAACGTGTACCGTTAGGTTTCCGCTGATTTTAGTTAACATGTGCCTCCGAAAACATTGTAAAGTTAAGTTTGCTAGTTTAGGGTAGCAAGGGTAAGTTACCTTAGTTCAGTCTGGTCAGCGATACAGTTTAAAGACGGTGTTTGAATGGCAGTTTCTGAGAAGATTAACGTTAAACGTTAAGGTAATTTTCGATGCAGTTATTTGTACTGCTCTTCAGAATCAGACTTGTATTTACCATTAGTTTTTTTGTATGTTTGTCCTCCTGTGAATTGTTCTTGGAACTGTGTAAGCATAATGAGAGCCACTTTTAAGTCCTTGAATGTGTGCACATACTTGGCAAGTCAACGCTGACTATGATTCTGAAAGTTGAATCAACAGTTCATTGAAGAACTTAACATTATAACGTTTACGAAGGCAGGATTTTTTCCATAAATGTTGTGTTACACTCAACAGGCGGAGGGGGCAACTGTGAGAGAAACTCAGAAGAGAGTCCCAGTAACAGAATATTCTACACTCCTTCATTATCAACATGGGGGCTGTTATCTCATGGTGGAAGGTTTGTTTTCAAACCTTTACTAACTATGTCTTTCTACTTTATGTTGCTGTAATGCAAATTACATTATTTAACATAAGTTGGCAAAAATTTTGCTTTGTCAACGTTTAGTTGTATTTTTGTAACTTTACATTAATAAGCTTGGATGCACATGTAGGATCTTTGACAAATAATTGTACCACACCGTATTTTAGGCACAAAGATTGGTCACATGCTTGGATAGGTATAAATAAATTATCACAATTCAGATGTTTATACTTATACTCCGGGCATTCCTTGGCATACACAAGCTAACTAAATTATATCACGACCACAGAGGAACACACACATGACACATAGACAAAATGTGCAAAAATGAGAAGAGGAAACAGGAAGTATCCAGCTCCTTAAAGAAGTTGCGCCCTAAGCGATATTGTTACGGCACATGTCATCATTTGTTCTCTCTGACTGGGATTTCAAAATATTTGCCCTACAGGCTAAACCATCCACTGTGGAGATTTTGGAAGGAATCGATAAGGTATGCTTATGAAAAAATAAAAAACATAGACCTGTCATTCATAGATGTGCTGTTTTTATATTTACATGGGGTGTGAGAGAACATGCAGTATATTTACCAAAGCACAACACATCTATGCTTTAAATGGTAAGTAGTATTTACAGACTAGCCTGCACTGAGAGTAAGGTAGAAAAAGTCCACATGAACAAGAACAATTTTCACAAACATTGCTAAATTTTTACCCTTGTGGTCCTTACTGAAGATTGGGAGAAAGTGCCTCATGTGAGAACTTTAACAATGTTGTCTTTATTCTCTTACGCCCTGTTTACATTTAAACAGAGGGAGAGTATCTTACGATAAGTCCCTTGAGGTTGGGTGCGTGCATCTCAGCATGCAGAAGGCGCGCGCTGTCAGTCAAATGAGTGAAACACAAATGTAGCATTATCAGTAAAACTGACCAAAGGCATCTTTCAGTGTAATTATGCTCAATGATGTTTATAAAGCCCACACAACAGTGCGGAACTTTTGTCTCTCCCATCTAACAGTGAGTAATTACACAACACTGTAACCCTTTAGCTCTGGCAAACCAATCATTCGGTGGCATTATTAACGTACCGCTCAGCAAGTTTGCATATGTAACGCATTCCCTCTGCTGAAAATCTGTAGGGAATATAATCAGGAAAATAATTGTGAAAGAGCATTGCTTTTTACAGCCAACTTAAAACCGAAACTCTGAACATAACCTCCATCGAGTTATGTGTACAGCATAACATGGCAGTCGAGCTAGGTTATCAGACAGCCACATTTGGGGCATTGAAAACTCTGGCTTTAGGCAACGTACATCACTAACCTATTAAGGCTCTTGTAGACTACACGACTTTCAGCATCGGCTGATGGCTGTGTTGTTCACACTACACTATTTGCCGTCTTGTGATAAGAGTCTTGAAGTTGTCGTGGCGTTCACACTACATGACCGATCGGTGACAGGGGGTCACACACTACATGAGCTGACAGCGACTGTGTCACCTGACGCTGGTCAAACCACCTTTAGCAATTATAAAGACAAAGAATATGGGTGAAAGAATGAATTAGCACACGCAGTGGTCATCTGTGCTACAGAAAGAGCTGGAGGTGAATCAAAGTGTTTTGCGGGGAAAAAGTAGCTGCATGTTCCGCCAGTTGCCTGTTCATTGGCTGGATGTGGACGTCGGCTGACTCCTCCAGATATTTGGCACGATATCTGGTGGACATCTGCGATGTGGCAGTGATGTGTCAGGGAGCCAATTTGATGCGTTGCCGTGTAGTTCATACTACTAATACTGACCGCAGATCGATCACTGATTTACCCCGAATCACAGTCTGACAGTCGCTGAGCTTGTCAAGTGGCAAATCAAGTTAAAATCGTGTAGTGTGAACTAGGCTTTAATCTCACTTGTTTAAAACCTGTGAAATCTTTTGACTGCTCATCTTTGTTGTCACATCATACCTTTTGTTAGCTATGTCGCCTCATTCTGACATCTCATTAGTGAGTACAGTATTATCATAACGGATTGAGCTATGAAAATAAAACCCAAGTTGTAATAAACTGTACTTTTACTTTAATTGAACATCCAGATAAATTATTATAAATCTGTAGCATCCATATATATAATATGTCAAAAAAATACAAAAAGAAGAATATGTTATGAACATTAGTCTATCATTTATTTATCTTACTGGTACTTAAGTCCATTTTAAATACAGAAAGAACTCCGTTGAAGACATGTTGTATAAGCATGGGTCTTCTGACCATAAGTAAAGAGATGTCATTGAATGCCAAATCAGCTCCTCATTTGCTGATTGATAGGGCTTTAGTGCAGCTCTACAGTTAAGCTAGTGTCAGCCTATTTTCAGCATTTGTCCTTGGGGCCAAAAGACATTACACATATACTGAAGTGGTCAGGTGTCACTGGAGTAGTGAATAGATGGGTGTTGGGCGGTTAGTTTTTATTATGAAAGAGTAATGTAGCTACAATACTTGTTCACATGCATGGTTACACAACACATAGGCAAACACACGTGTGATACACTGTAAGGCTGGATGTGAAATCAGTTTTTCTGGTGCTTTAGAGTGACAGACACACATGTTACAGTAGGACCATAGTGACCGGAGTGGGTCCCATTCTGTCCAATAGCTATTTTTGGACGGGGTAAAGGGCAGTGGTGTAACCTTTCCATATTTAAAAAAAACAAAACAAAACATGAATGAGCTATTTGTTAATTGAAAATGATAATAAATTACATAAATAGTTGGTATGTGGCCTCCAGTTAGTCCAGCTGATATGCTGCATGTTCATCTTTAAGTTTTCAGTCCTGCTAAAGATGTTGATGTTTGTAGTGAAAAATGTACTGGCTAATCCTGATAGAATTTGCTTTCATTTGCATTTTTGTAAAGACAAGACACCTGCCCACACTGTTGACAGATATGGCACTAAGGCAGTGGCAGTAACTCTGGATTTGCAATATGAAATACCGACCTGTGAGTTTTAACTGTAAAATTCACAGTTTAGAGCTGCAGCAATTAATTGATTAGTTATAATAAAAACAGCCTAATTCAGTTTCTAACTCGTCCTAATGTATAATATTGTAAAGCTCCAACAAAGTTATTTTCTCCAGAGGCCTGTACTGCATTCAAATTATGTTCTATTGAAATATTTAGGGGGCAGTTATATAGAATTATGATGCAGCCCTACTGGAAAAGACTGCTGTGAAACCTAACTTTAACATTAATGATCTAGACCAGAAAATAGGACCATGAATAGGTCACCATGAAGAGTTAAGTTACATTGACTTACCTATATGTTGTGTGTGGATACAATCTCGTTATGTAAAGTATTCAAACCATGCAAATATAAAATATAGGAAGAAAGTGGAACTTTGCTTATAATTTCTTAGTTTCACTTGCTGGCCAATGGAAAATCCTTTCTTGATGTTCTGGTTGGAGGATACAATATTTTGAGATGTACTGATTTTTTTTATTTTTTATCTGACCTTCTGATTCTGATTTTGGCCCAAAAATCAATAATTGACATCGTGCATAAATTATCTTTCTTTTTTTCTTTCACCATTAGTATCAGCTTAAGCATTGGCCATTCTTATTAGGGTCCTTACATTTGTTTGTTCAAAATAAAATATTTGCTATTAAATTACTTCTATATTTTCTTCAAAACTGCCGCAGGTTACAGGACCAACTCTCACCCTAACTCAATCAAATCTCAAATGAAAAGTTGCTCCTGGTAAAGCTACTGGACAGAGCTTCTTTGCAGTTTAAAACGGATCAGTGTCTCCCACAGAATGAAAGTGTGACTGTGTTTGTATTTTATGCGAAAGAATACATTACCCTACTTTTAGTAGGTTAGTTCTTATCTCACCAGTTTAATCTACTTACAGTTTTTGTTGTTCAGTTTGGTACTGTAATTGCAAGTATGTGGTACAATTCCACAACCAAACTCCAAACTCATCACACAGCTAGGTTTTCATTAGAAAACTTGCCATTGTGCATTCATTTGGATTGTAAACTTCTCTCACCACACAACCATTGATTCAAATTATTACAGTAAATTACAGTACAGTAAAGATCTCAGACCTTCTGAAGTTTGGAATTCAAACAGATCAGGCAAATGAAACAAAACATGTATATTGTTGTATATGTACATGTATATTAAGCCACATGTGGAGGAGGCTTGTTGTTAATGATGTAGCAATCAAGACCAATGTGATAGTGAATGACATCTGCACTGGGGTCAGTGTGTGGGGAAACATTGCTTATTATTGACTTAGAGGTATTACAAATTGCAAACGTGTCTTTTTCACTCACGTTGCAGAATTTCCAGTCTTGTGTGTGGCTGTGACAAAAGTCATTTACTGTCTGGGCTCATGATATGACTCATTGTGCAGCAGAGTTGGACATGTGAAACTGATCATCACTGGTCATGGCTGATCAAGCTGAAGGATCAGTGCAATCTCGAACAATATTATCGCAGTATTAATAATTTTCTGATGATTATATGTAGCAAAAGTATGCCACATCACAAATAAAACTAATCAAATGCAATGAACTGTGTTTCACTTTTCTGCGTTACATGAGACAAACCTCTAAATATGTGTAAAACAATAATGGTCATTCTATTGGCACTGGGATTGATTGCAGTTTGAATGACAAAACAGTTTCACATAACCCGAGTCTGTGTCACACAGATCACATTTGTGTACTAATGTCCATTAATTTGTCCCCACAGGATATACAGATTCTTGAAGAGTACAGTGAGAAGTATCAAAGGCAGCTGAAGATATGGGTTGGGCGACTTCTTCTGTACTCGTCTCTTCTCTACCTGACCACATGTATAGTTGTGTATTTCTGGTACCTGCCCGAACAGTTGATGGGACGGCTCATATTGTCTCTTCCCTTCCTAATATTTCCGTTACTGTAAGTGTACAAGACAGTCCATCTTGTCATCATAAACTGTAACTACAGTGTAACCAGTCAACCATTTTTTTCTGTCTTTTCTTTTTAGAGTTTGGTTACTTCGAAAAACACTTATAATTATTTTTTCACGAAGAACTGAAAGAAATAGTATGTATCCTTTGCTTTTGCTATTTATATTTAATTTTCTGCATAATGGTAATTTTTGTTATGTTTAAACTGGTGTTGAATTATCCTTTCTTTTTTTCAGATGACAAATTAGAGGATCTTAAAGCACAAAAAAGAAAAATAGTAAGCGATGTTTTTGTACTTGTCCAGTTTCACATATATTGTGGATAAAGCCTTTAAAGAACATTGATACCTGTGACACATTAGATTAAAACAGCCTAGCATCTCGTTGCTTAGTGTCTGTAAACATGGGCAGCGTTGCCCTAAAATGACAAAACTAAGTAAAAGTTTGTATGGCACAAAGGTGAAATGCTCAAAGAGCGACTTTGACCTTTTTGTTTACTTTTTTCTTTTCCTGTTTCAGTGGGTGAACAACAAATCAAAATTTCAATACCACATTCAATGATTTTTATGTCCTCATTCACAAGTTTCTCCCATTTTGAGCAAACGGTTATTACACCTGAGCAACCAACTGCCTAAAATTGTTGATCAAAAACTAATATTTGAAAACAGTTGGTCAGGTGTCATTGTTGCTGGTTGTCTTTTAGAAAAACTATTTCCAGATATGGTGCATTCAGTATAGCAGTAGTAGTTATAAAGCCATTATAAAATGTAATTGAATCTTTTACAAACACCTGACAGATTCTCCCTCTAATGTCGCTGAAATTTGCCCTTTGAGCTTGAAAGATCTGCAAAGTGACGTTTCAAAAAACAATTGTCATGCACCTGTGGCTTCCACCGGGGTCGAATAAGTGAGAGAAACATATTACTCATAACTCATAATCTCTATAGAAGAGATTGTAATATTGATGTCTTGTGGTCTTCAGGGAAGTGAAGACTACTTTTGGCAAGTTATCTGGGAAGCCTCTCAGCATTTTTGCAGCAAGACACTTGCTTGTCTAGTATCTGTAGAGACAGCGTATGATTGGTACAGTGACTTAACCCAGTAAACCACTCTGCTTATGTCACTTTAATTAATAGCATTTAGTGCAGGAAAGAAATAAATCTGAAAAATGGCTTGTCATCCTCTGTCAAGTTTAATAACTTTCAATAATTAGGGCTGATGGATTTTCACACTCTCCATTATCGAAGTAGTGAGTGTAATTATTCTTCATATTATATGTAAATATTTAGAAATGTTTGGTGCTTAAATCAAGATGTACTATTTGTTGAAGTAACTCCTGGTGTCCTTGTTCAGTTGTGTTTACTTGTGTGTGTGTGTGTGTGTAATGTTATTCTAAGTGATTCTAAGATATTCATTTAATTTGTTTATAAAACAACTATTAATTACATCAGATGATCATCAAATAATTACTCATGGATGAGCTATTACAGGAATTATTTCTTTACAATGTATTGAAAGAATGATATAAGCATTTATCCTGTAATACCTTTTTAATGTCTTCTTTTCTTTCAGCTTGAAGAAGTTATGGAAACTGAGACATATAAAAATGCTAAAATGATTCTGGAGAGATTTGATCCAGATTCCAAGAAAAAAAATGTAAGTTATTTTGGTTTTACTTCGTAACATGAATCACTCTGTGTAATTGTGTTCCATGTTGAATACTCTCTTGTTATGTGTATAAAGGAGCTTGAAAGCACTCCAGTTGGACCCCAGATGACTCCAAAACCAGGACAAGGTAGCAATGACTTCTGAAGACAACACTATTTCCCTGCTTTTCCTCTGGCATTTCTTGATTTTTTTATGCTACCTGCAATATTTTCTGTTAGAGCTCCGTCAGCGCAATGTCATCCCAAAGACCCCTACAGTTGTGGTGAATCCTGCAAGCGGAGCCGCTGCCCGCCCTCCCCCTGCCTCTGTGCCCACCTATCCTGGACGATCTTCCCACTCTGCTCCAGGTGGACCCCCAGAGAGGACCCTGTCGGCTATAGCTGCTCAGCAGAGCTTGATGAGGAAGCCTGTGACCCCTGGAACACCTGTTCCAGGAGTCGGTGAGTTACCTGCACACAGGGGGACCACATCATAATGTGGTCGATTAAGGTGTGATTTACTCTTCCTTGGCTCAGTGTCCCCAGTTGCTCAAGGCTCTGTGGTGTGTGATGTCAGCAAGGGTGGTATATGTTATAGAGTAGTTGTAATGGGTAATTTTATGAATGTAGTTTCTAATAAATATCTTACAAAAAGACCCAAGATTTTGCAAACACATTTACAATTATGTACGTATATTAGAAATAGGTGATAGCTTTTTTAAAAAGTCAGAATAGTTGGTTCGAGAATATGATGTTTGTGCCTTACATCTTTAGTTGCTTTTAAATATTTCAAATCCCCAGCCAGGCAACAAGATGAAAAACCTTCAATACAACAGTTGTTGTATATGGAAGACATCTGTGGAGTGTATAGGTGTTGAATATTCAATATAAATTATTTCTGGACTATGAACACTCAATAGAAGATGCAAATAAGTGCAAAGAGTAAAGGAAATGTGTTCCTAGAGGAAGCTGCATGCTGTAATTGCCATGTGGAATGCCAACTGTGGAGGTATGCATCAGGATTACATTAACTATGATTAATTAGCCAGACCTGCGTTTGTTCTCTGGGCAATGGTGGTGGAATCTCACTAAATGTCTTTTAATGCTTGGTGAAATTGCCTTTGGCATTGGGAACACATCACAAATGGTTTACATGACTTGATGTTATCACCTGCTTCTGTGGAAAATTGAAAGTGAAAAGCAATTTGATACAAAGAGTCACCACAGAGTTTCCATATGTTGGTAAATTAATAACCAGCAGGATACTAAGACTCTGCCAAGTCTCACAGAAATGACCAGTCATCTTCCTATGATTGCTCTTGATGTTAGATTATATTAATTACTACTCACCAACACAGCAGGGATTCTGGACGTGCTTTGCAAGCTAGATCTGGTGATAAGTCATTAAGAAAAAGGAGCATATTTTAGGAAAATTCATTACGGTTTGTGCAGTGAATCTCAGCCTCACTATTTCACTTAGTTTTTACTGTAAGCAGCCCCTGTATGGCAGTTTGTATTCAAGACTGCAGACTGTGTCTAACAGGTATTGATGTTGTGCTTTAACAGGGATGCACCCCCCAGGCCCACCCCTAGCCAGACCTGTGCTCCCAAGGGAAAGAGGCGCTATGGACAGAGTCATTGAGTATCTTGTTGGAGATGGCCCTCAGAATAGGTACACAACCTCAGCTTTTGAAGGGAGATACCTCTTTTCAGAAATATTCTATACTGATTTTCATAGTCTTCTGACAAGTATTGTTAATTTGTTAAGCATTTTCTTGTCAATAATATAAAAAGCTGTGCTGATGCAGTACATCATTTTCATATAATAGATATTCCATATTGTATTTGCCAGATTGATCTGCCCTCTTGCTATGGAAAACAATCTTAAAATTCTTAATAATTTTCCAAGAACAGCAGTGAATTGCTAAAACCTGTGCGCCCCTTGAGCTGCAAACAATGTCATTGTATGTGTCAATAAAATGATCTTTAATGTAATCTGCAAGTTCATGTACTGTATGCTGTCTTAACTGGATTGTCTTTCCCTCCTCATAGATATGCTCTCATATGTCAACAGTGTCTGTCCCATAACGGCATGGCATTAAAAGAGGAATTTGAATATGTTGGTAAGGCTTAGAGAAACACTCTTTTGTCAGTCTCCATCAAACACTGTGCCTTCATTTGCCCTCTAGCATTTGGCAGCGTAGTATATCATATGGCTCTTAAATGCCTTTGCCACTACCAACCCCTGTAAGCAAAAACGCACCAAGATTGAATATGCAAACCAGTGCTACACATCAATCTGAAGTGTTTATGCATCTCAGGCATTTTTGTCATTGGTTCATATTCATGTATATTAATCTGTGTCTGTCTGTGAATGTATTGGTGAGATGACATAAACTATACATATGTTTTATTTGTGTTGTTTCAGCCTTCCGATGTGCATATTGTTATTTCTTGAACCCTGCAAGAAAGATCAGGCCTCAGGCACCCAGACTTCCAGAGGTCACTGGCGAACTGAAGATGTCTTCTGAGGCACCCTTACCATCGCCTGCTGCTGATGTAGATGAAGACCAATCTGTTTTAGGTGACAATGACACCCGAGCAGGTTTTGTCCATAGAAGGCAAAAGATGTAATGGTCACGCATGTAATCAGATATTACCAACATAAGTACATTCAGAAATAACATGTAAAAATTCTGAATTCAATTATACACGTACAGTTGTGCCCATTTTTCTTCTGTTGCTCCAGTCTTTTTTGAGTGGTTTATTCTGCATGCATATCTAAACTGAAAAATGTATCTCTTATTATCAGAGAAAACCAAGCTTGCTGATTTCTCCGCTGAAACAGACACCCAAAAGCCAGGCACACCAACGACCACAGAGCCCAGTCCTTTGTCAGACAGCGAAAGCACCCCAGAGTCACAAGATTTGCCCTCGGAGAAATCTGACGGAGAGCAAGATGTGTCTGCCATGGAGGTGGAATAAAACAGTGGAGTAGTGATTTGAGCACAAGTCAGGGTGGAGCTTTTTTTGCCATAAGTTGGGGCAACAAAGTAAGTTAAGTCTGCATTTGATGTGATTTTCAGCTTACCGTACAGAATGTCCTTTCTTTTGAGAATAGCTTTTAAAGTTCTAGCAATAGTAATGAATTAAATGTTAAATTGCATAGCACTAGCAACCGCCAAACAAACCACCTTCCCAGTATGATTACATAGCCTGGCAATTTTTATAACACTGTACTAAGAGCAATAAGGATTTGATTTTTATATATATATATATGTATATATATATATACTAGTTTTCTTTATTTTCCATGTTTTCAACTCAGTTTCATTATTCTGTCTTGGATAATTGGAATCTGCACAAGCAAAACAAATATTTTTTGGGGAAATAAATTTTTATTTATGGGAAATTATTTATAAATATTTTTCTATAATGCCATGCCCTTCATGAGTGTTGAATAGGGTACTCTGCAGCACAGTGGTGCTAACATGTTTACACAGTCATTGTACCATGATAGGAATACACATAGTCTATATTTATTAATGAAAAGCAGATTTTTCAGTACTGTGCACCTGCCGCAAGTGCCTCTTATATTTTGTCTCTGCTTCAGAACATGTTGTCAATGAAACTTATTTACATATAGACAAAGTATTTTGACTGTTTACAGATGGTATGTGTTTGCTGAATGTCTGAACCCTGTTCTATATAAATAATACTAAATAAACTTTTCAGAACTACATGTGTGCTCAGGATCACAACACATTCATCTAGATAGATACATGCTGGATAATTGTTTGATGTTGCTATGAAAACAATTATTTGAAAAGTGATTCTGCATTAGAATCAAAATATGAATAGTTAAGGTCAAAGTAACATGTGAGAAGTCATGATGACAATGGCTCCCATGTACTCCTGCTACCTATACTGCGTCATGTATTTCAAATTACCCCGTTCCTCTCTGGCCAGCTTCTCGCCAAGGAGCATGTTTAAACAGTCCCTTTTCATTAGCAGGCCAATTTTAGCTTGTGATCATTTTATTTTAGCTCATTGATCATTTCAGACAGCGTAAGGTAATGGTGCTGACACTGAGCCCAGCCAGTCTTGATTGCTTGACCCTCTTCATTTGCAACAAGAAAGTCATTGCAGCTACAAAGTTGCTCTGTGCCATCACATGACCCTCTTCCCCTGAAGATAGACCGTAAACCACTGGTGAGGTCAACACCCAACATTTTATATGGGTTTTGATAATGTATGTTTACAGAGCGGTGACCTCCTGGGCCTTGTGATGCATCAATGTGACACCGAAAGTAACGCCTGATTCCACCGCATGCTGTTTGAGGTTGACCTCTGACAAGAGCCAAACAGGGGGGAAAAAATGGGACATCAATAGGACAATGTTTGGATGTTTTAACACCATTGTGAGGTTGTCCAGTATACATAGCTTGCACATATGTGCATCATCGTAAGTAATATATCACAAAAGATCTCTGTGTGATGAGGTTTCAAAATGTATGTTTGAGTAATATTTTTGATTCCACAGCACTGAATCATGTCTGAACAGTTGGCACTTATAGTCAGTAGAGTAATTTGTGTGCAAGGTTTTCAACTCAGTGTAACAACACAAGTTTTTTTGTTTGGCTTTATTTATATCATGCATGAAGAATTTTGCACAGAGATGAGATCACAGAGAGATGGCAGTTGCAAAGTAAACGCAAAAATATAACTTTGATTGTGACTGTAGTTAAATATCTTTACTTTTTAAAGTATTAGTTACTCTGGTACTAGCATTTGTGTGGTGAGATGAGTATTACTGGGTGTTTATACTTAGTCGTCATAGTCTGCACTTGACCATCATCTCAACCTATTACATGAACTATTCAAAGAAATACTGTTTTCATAACGTTAACACAGACTATAGACATTTTTTTGTGTCCTATTGTCCAAACACTCAAAAGAATTACATCTGGATTGCTATCATAGAAACACTAATTGATTTTCAAGGATGACAAATGACATACAAAGCCCCTGTGCCAAGGTAATTTTGAGCAAGCGATGAAAATGTACAGTGGGGCTGTCCCAAGGTTCATAGTTCTTTTCATACTCATCCCTCACATGTGCATTCGAGGCCACTTGACATAAATTTATACTGATCTTTTATTTATACCCAGAAAAAATGGCAGATAAGAAACATAAGTGTTCTTGATATTGTGTTTTGTCATATCTAGCAGCCAAAGATTGAAATCCTGCGAAACAATTTTCTGAAGAAATGAAAGAGCGTGCCCTCCTGAACCCCGAAGGAAAATAACCCTACGGTGCGAGGCAGAATATGAAACAGAGGCACAGAATAAGTAAAATAGACAAGTGCACCAGGCTTGTCACTTTTCCATTTGCTGCCCTCGGGTGTGAGCACTTCAGAATTCTCTTCATCTCAGCAAAGACCTTCATCGTTATGCTCTATCTACTGTACTGAATACGAAAAATGTACCATATCAGACAAAGGTAATAAGGAAGGGAGTTTTAAAGATTTACCATGTTTCTGTCGATCATGAAGCTGGATGCAACAGGAAGACCAACAAATTCATAAATATACAGCACAAGCCATTGTGCACTGCAGACGATGTGGAAAATGCTGAGATGAGTGTCACAGAAGACGTTAACATGGCTCTGATATCAGATATCACCATTGGCTCTTGACAACAGCATCATTACACAGTAATAAGAGCACAATCTCCTTCAGAGAAACATTAAAATCAAATTACATTATACAAGAGCTTGGCTTGATGAGCTGTGCGGGGTGATGGTTCCCGAACAGTGGCTCTGTGGTTATTACTGTAGCTCTTTAGCTGCTTGGGCTTGAATTGCCACTTGACAAAGTTGAGTAGCTTCTCACAAAAGGTCATCAGCTTCCAAGAAATTAGTTTTTAAAATTCAAGTCATTTGAAGCCTACACGCCCAGATGGATGGGTTTTCATTTTTTTCTCCCCCCACATTCTATCTGTCAAATCATGAATGCACGCTGCTGAATACATGATGCCGGCAATAAACCAATGTGCTGTAGTTTATACCAGAGTGACATTCAGGGATCAGAGAGCATTGTCATTCTCTGTCCTATCTTGAACTCATTACGCCACTGAGCGATGACATCTGTTTGAGCACTCACACAGTTTGACAATTATTACTGCAAACCATTCACGGCTGTGCCTTAATTAAATACTAAAGTAGAAAAGAAAGACAACATATACTGTATAACATGAAAATTTCTGTTTCATCATAGTATTTAAAACTGCCTAACTTAAGATTGAGATGCTACGTCCAACACAACGATATCATTTATTTGGCTGTTTGCACTTTTAATGTTCCTGTGCATACATAATTCTTGTGCTTGACAACTGATATATTGATTAATTTTATGTCTAGTGCTAGGATAGAACATGCCCTCAGAATCAATAGCATAAAAACAAGGTTAACCTAAATTTACAAGTCCTGTCAAATGCAGGATGATAATTCAACTATAGAGGAGAGTCAAAGCACTGCAATGACTTCTTTCTCTTTGTTTTCTTGCTGTTTTACTAATGCATATACATTTCTGTGGGAGGGATGCTCAAGAAACCACCAAAAGCAGAATAGGGTAGAGAAGAAATGGAAGGCCGTGAAAACACACTCTGCCACCACCTCATGTGGAAATCATACAAAGCATCCTGCAGGCAGCAGGTTCATTTTATAGCTTCATCTATTACCACACTGTCATTGTTAATTGTCTTCTTTTTACCTCTGCAGGATTCTCCAAATTGGTCCTATCGAATGTGACAGGAGGAAGAGCATTAACCATCTGACAAGATGATATCTAAGTTCAATTTCCTACTCCTCACCTGATTTATACCTGCAGCAGATCATTTTCTTTTCTGTCATAAAGACCTCTATAAATCAGTGGTGCTTATGGAAGCACTACAGAACAGGGTCTCTGGATTTGTATCCCCTGTGTTTGCTATTAGGAAGCCATTACAGCCACATTTTCCTCCTTCAAACAAAAATGATCAAATCTAATACTGGCAAGATTAGAGAGATAAAGAGAGCAACGCTGGCAGAGCTGTTCAACACAGTCCCCTATCTAAACAATATGCTCTAAACTCAATAAAAACAGGGCTTTTTGCTGGTGACACCATTATCCATCTGTTTGGACAAAATTGCTGTATCATGGTATAAATCTGCGATACAAGTGACATATCCTCTAAAATAAAAGGGAACATTAACTGCTCTATCTTCTAGAGGCCATGGGACTAGCTGGCTATAAGCTCAGTCAAGTGTGATGGCAGTTATACTGTGTTTTACTAGACTGCAGACAATTATACTTTGCTCCTCTCCCCTAAGAAGACAAACTGCCATGGCTTCAGCTGAAATGATTTCAAATAGATTTTCCAAAATGTCTGTCGCCAGATTGCTTCCATACATTATTTCACTTAAATGGATAGAAAAAAAGAAGGTGCAAATCCACAAATCAATCACAACAGCCCACTTTACCAGATGGAAAGACAAGAGCTTTCAGTCTGTGTGTGTGTGTGTGTGTGCATGCAAGTTGAAGACCTGCAGAGAAGGACAGTTACAGGATGTGCACAGTTCTGTCTCTGCTATGTGTCTCACTCATCTTGAAGGATGACAGAGAGTAGGCCTATCTATGTTCAGTGGTGAGCTGGCAGCGCTGTAAAGTAGCATAATGGATAATGAACTGACCCACTGACTTCTGGCTAGTTCAACCACTAGTTCGTTCAACCAATCATGTGTAATCCATTAAGGAATGAGGAAATACAATTATTTTACACATGACAGATAACACACACTGCTCTTATAAAAGGTAGTCTGTTAACGCTCAGTCTGTTTCCAGAGTTGAATACTATTGCTAATTTTAAGTATTGCAGGTGGAAATATGAATGGGTTAAAATTCTTTAAATACTATAAATATACAGTATCTACTGTGTGCGTATTGCAGAAAACAGGAACCGCACCTTTATGATGCAGGGTTCACTGGGTGAAAGGTGCGGTTCCTGTTTTCTGCAGTATCTTTATATACTTATTAGGCTTATCAGAATATGTTGCACGTTCGCTGTCAACATTTAGCCTATCTCAACATCTAGTTCAACATGCTTTACATGTAGGCCTATTTATCTATTTGTCTGCCGGCTACTTCATCTGCGTGGAGACCAGGGGCGAGTTCAGCGCAGACAAAACGTAGCAAAACGTTTGTTTGTTTTTTTTTCCGAAACTGGGTTCCCTAAACACCCTGCTGTGTACGCAAGCGCACTGAATTTTCCAGACTTTAGCTTCCGTTGTAACACCTTAGGCACGCCCACCAAACGGAGAGGAGATAACATACCTCGAAACGTTACGCAACGTTACAAGTAAACACTTTACACCAGCCAATAGGAACGCTGGATTTCTGCCAGATCTACACCCAATCAGGACACGACTTTCTCCGCAAACGTCAACTCATGCCTCATCCAAATAATGCTAGCGTGATGTTGTTATCTCAATCACAGTGGAGAAGTTAGCTGAGGTGTCTTTAATCTAGCTAACAAGTAAAAACATTGACAGCTAAGTATGTGGCGCGGGTAAAGAGAGAGAATGATATTAAATTTGCTGAAAAAAAAACTTTTAAAATTAGCTCGTGAGAAATTGCTAACGCTATCTTACCTAGCTAGGCGTAGAGGTGCTGCAGTGCTTTTCACCTGGAAACAAAGGTAACTTAAGTTAATTTATTTGAAATTAATTTGAGCCGTACTTACTGTGGGTGAATTTAACCTTTACAATTGATCTTTTGTAAGCATAGGAGCAGTGGGCAGGCATGGCACGGCGACAGGAGACCAACTCCAGTTCTGAGGCAATACAAAACCTCTATCTAGAACAATGGCAGAAGTAAGTGATCACCATGGGTTTATGCAGAAGTTTCTTGCCAGTGTTGGTTAACACTTGACCCTGTGGTCCTGTAAACCAGTGGTTCTCAAAGTGGGGTCTGAGGTGGTTCCAGGGAGTCCCTTGCAAAAAGGGGAATCATTTATTTTCACAATCATAATGACCCTTTTACGCTGGACAAAACCCACTAACACCTGCTAACATCTGGCTTTTGTCTTTGGTGTGAAAGGGTACAATCAGCATTCACTCCCGGGTCAAATGACTCTGCAGTAGTCACTGATATTTATCGGCTTCAGCTGTGCCGGAGACGACTTATTCATCTGCTTTGATCTTCCAGCCTGTAAACGTCTCACCCATATGTTTATGTAGTATTGCATGCTAGGCTCCTGACACTGCCGTCACTCTGTCTCTTTCTCCTTCTGGTTCCTCCCTTGCTCCTCTCCACTGGAGGAACCTCCCTAGGCTGTCTCCACTCTCTGCCCAGTCTTGCATTTGGTACCACGGCTACCTGAAGGGTACCTGAACGTTACTGTTACCTTGTTTCAGTTCTGATCTGTGGACTGGATGCCAGCATAAATTTACACAGAGTGGACACATTAGCAGCATGATCAGGGTTTTTCCTCGCTCAGAATAGGCCTTTGGGGATTGACTTCGCATGATAGTAACTGTGATCTGTATGCGTACAGTAAAGGCAATGAGTTAAGTTATGACAGAATTCTATGCATTTTCTAGTTATTTCTGACCATTTGATATGAAGTACAAATTAGTGTATTAATAAATATAATCTAAGTCTAAGTTAGTATAATGCTGTTATACTGTTAGTATAATACTAAGATATTTGCAGGTTACACTTTATTTGGATAGTCTGCCTACAGATAGTTTATTTGTTGATATTACACCACTGTGGTTAAGGTTTGATTAGGGCTAATGTTAGTGTTTTCATTATAAGTTCAGATCATAGTATAGGCTTCTATATAACTTACTAATAGTATAATAACAATTAGAGTTGGACAAAACAGCAGTTTTAATTTTGTGGGTTGTTTTCATTAAATCATTGTGCAAGAAAAATGCTCTACATGGTGGTTAGTCTCTCATTTGTTTATGCAAAGTACTAACTTGTCAATAATAAAAACTGTGCACATAGAACAAGAGTTCAACACTTCTAAAGTCTGTTGTAGTGCGTCAACCTTTTTTTAATGTCTCACCTACTCCAGGCTGTGATTGGTTTATGAAAAGTGACTTTGACGAGCAAGCTTATGCACAAGGCTTCATGACAGGCACCCAAGCTATGCTATGCTACCCATGCTATGTCTCTGCCGAGTCGCCGACAGAGATTAGCAGGTAGGAGAGAACAGGAACAGGTGAGCGTCACATAGTGCCCAGAAGAGTACTGGTAGCTTGGGGGAAGTCCAGGTATGCAATAAAAAATCCCGGTATCCCAAAGAGTAAAATGTAACACAAGCGGCTTTTGTATTATCAGAAATCACAGGAAGTCATCTCTTTCTAGCTACATGTGTAAAATACAGTGGCTGTGGATGAAAGGAGAGGTGACTGCTGGAAGTCAAAGACATTGTATTTAAGTTTATGTTCTGTTTGCTCAACAGATGTTTGATAAATTTGTACTAAAACACATTCGGAGAATATTTGAAATGCTATTTTTCTCACTAATTCTGATCATTTGGCGCTCGCTGCAACCTCTTTGGGGGTGTCAGAAATTCCTCTATGCTGGAAAAACCCTGATGATGACAGGAAGACTTAACCCTCTAGTTTAATGCCAGTGAACTGGCAGGTAACTAGCGGGGTGTGTTCTGGTCTTACTTGAATCTCCCGTTTGGGCTGGTCCACACAGCCATACTCAATGTGGAAATCCTGATGTGGGTGTGTAATGAATATTCGGCATCCTCTTTCCTGATGTCTGCAAAGCTTCTGGATAGCTTGCATATTCAACGAACTTTATTAAAATTGCCTGTTAGTGTTATAACATGCAAACTCCTCACCTTTTGGCAAAATTTGCCGTTTTGAGACCAAAATGGGTCACCTACATGATTTGTGCAGATCCGATGAGAAAAGATTTTGGGGAGAGAGGGAGGGGTTGTCAGTTGGTTATATCTCCCGAGTCCACTCTAACATGAGCTTTGCAAATTTACAGCTGCAAATGCCTAACCAATCGTCACTCCTAATGCCTAAACCTTATAGTCAATCAGAGGCAGAGGGCGAGTAATGAAATGAAAGTGCTTTGAGAAAAGTTAATTTTCACTTATTTATTTAACTTAAGTTACAAAAATCATGCTACTAATTATAAAATGACCCTCAAACATGCACACACCAGTCAGTAACTTTAACAACTTCTTGACACAGTTTCTTTTGGTTTTCCATTCTCTTATATTTTTAGGTTTTCAGTTGTCACCAGGAAAGGAAACAGTTTCACCAAAATGCAGGAAATTAAGTATTTAATGCTCACAAATTTCCCCAGACCACCCAACTCATATATTTTATCATTGATTGGTTTCTATAAGTAATGCTAAAATAGCTTTTTGTCTTGTACTCGTGACACCAATATATTATCTCATGAGCTCAGTATATCATTACACCCCTAATCTGAGCCCTTATGACCCCACCGCTTTTCAACACAAAGTGACACCCTTGCGTGTCGGTGTCTTTCTTTGTTGCAGTACACAATTACAAACATGTAACAAACATGTAAGCTAAAACAGACCCCTCTGACACGGTCTGTGTGTTTATCTGCTTGTGGATCCTTCTCACCGTTTTTACCCCTGACCAGTTTGCATGCCTGGTTATGCTAATATCATATGAAACAAATATCATAAAGTCATGTTGAGTAGCTACATCAGAATATATAGTTACTATATGACATGTCTGACTTTATGACAACGATACATTTGATATATTAGAAATCCTAACTTTTGTGCAGAATCCTCACTGCACACTACAAAAACAGAGGATGTGACCTAACAGTTTTGGAGAGAGTTCATAAAATTAAGGAAAAAAATAATTTTACTGGATTCATGTGATGGTTTCTACTTCAAAGTTTCTAAAGTCAGTTAGATTGACATCTGTTGTTTCACACACATTTAATTTAATTTTACATAATTTACTATGTAATTTGTACTTTTTAATATTGTAGGTTGGACTTGAAACAAAGGATCTGATCAAAGCATTCTGGCATAGGCTCCAGCAGCCTGTGACCCTGGAAAAAAAGCATGTGTGCAGAAAATGAATGAAACAATAACAAAATTCCCAAAGGACATGTTGCCAATCCAGTGTTGTGTGCAGTGTGCTGCTGTTCTATACAAAACTGACAAAATAGGTTTTGAATAAACCAATGTACACACAGATGCATGCCCAAAATGCATGTACTAAATAGTCTTAAGTCTGTATAGAACTGTTCAAACAGGCATATGTCTCAATATAATTGACATGTAACCTGACACAAGCCATATAACACATGGGCAGTAACTTTTCTCTTAATCAAAATACCTGCACTAGTACTGTATTGTCTTTCAACCCATAAGGAAGCAGTCACACACATTAAGATGCTGCTGCAATTCAGCATTATAGTCATGCACATTTATTACGTTTACTCTGGATGGCTCAAACAGCCATGCATGACTCAATCCATCTCTGTTTTATGCAGATACAGTTGTGTGTGAGATGAACATATGCAAAAAACAGTCACAAATTGTGCAAAAAAATTCTGCTGAATTGAAACAACAGATAGATTAAAGAACTGCTTCACTGATTTCTATTTTCTAAATGAAAGAATTACAACCTCTCGCGGTTTTTTATCATCATTTTGACTTTCTTTGTACATCTTCTGTAATGTGTCTATTTTATTGTAATGTCTGCATGAAGATGTAAAATAATCTACCCTCATTTTAACCAATCTGTGTTTGACCCATGGTGAGTGCAAAAATAACTGACATGAACCTTGAAAAGAATTAAGTTAACACACAGCAGCACTATTACAGTGATGTGAAGATTCAAGCCATTTTATTTACATAAATCCAAATTGCAGTGATGGACAAAAAATGTCAAATACTTGTATTTATATGGAGATTTGTAATGTGATAATATGCTTTTAAAAACACCAAAAGAGTCATCAATAATTTGCAAATGACAGTACATTGGGTTTATTTTCTGTGTACAGACAACATATCTTCCACAACTGAATCAATATTAGTGTAGTCATTTGCCATCAAGTCACCCACTTTCCGTAAAACCCTCCTGAAAGAGTACAGCAGAATCACAGGTGACTTTTAAATCCTTTTCTTACGACCTACAGTACCTTTACAGACATGCAGGTATCTTTCGGTCAGGGTTCCTGTCTCTTGACCCTGTTTTGAAACACTGATTAAAATAGTTAACACGGAAATCTCAAAAATTATATATTAATGACAGATTCAACTTCAGCAAAACATCACATCACAAACATTTTATCAGACATTTTGGAAGTGTGGAATGATGATGAATACTTGTAAGTGCAGTATTACGCAAGCAACTATTATGTACTCCCTATAACACACAAACCTATATTTTTAAGCAAGAGTTGCGGTGTCTTTGTTCATGGAAAAAAATCAGTTTTCATTGAACCGGTAATAATAAATGTCCTGTCTTTATGTAAAATATAATAGGTACATGTACTTTGCTTCATCCTGATGGCAACAAATACAACTTTGTAATGCTCATAGACTGGTTGTGATACACATTTTGATTAGGTCTGGTAAACTACACTGCTGACAGACGTGATTGTAGATTTATTTCTGAAACATTGCAGTTCTCGTGAACAGTTCTATCATTTCTCTCTAATTCATCACTTCTAATTATTCTCTAACATTACTTACAGACGCTAACGCTGCCCATTGCTAAATTAGCCACAAAGCTAATGCCATGTTTACCAGTGGAAGAGCGCTACAATTAAACGATTGTGCTAAAGAATTCTAAAATATATCTGCGAGCTGCAGTCTGTAGTTACTGTCGGCGTGTCGGAAATTATTAAACCAGAGCGGACATGTACACCAAGACCATTACACAGCTTCCTGCCAGACAAAGTTATCTAACATTACTTTCTTTTTCAAATGTGAGTGTTGTAGTTATAGCTGCAAGTACTGGCTGTAGACATGTCACTGTATTGTAAACAGCATGTTTTGGAGCCAGAAGGTGGTTGAGAAATGGTTTCTCGTAGCTTTGGTTAGAAATTAAGAGTGCTTGTAAAGACATAAACTAGATGTGAACATGCTACACTGAAAGTAGTTATTACAGCACATTATGTGTAAAGTTAAATAAACATGCTTATTATCTCTCTGTTTACAGATGGCTGAAAAAGTTGCACCCTGTAGGAGTAAATATTTATTGATGTGCTTTGTTTACATGTTAAATTGTTGAGACTATAATGTATTTTATTAACATAATCCATATAGGAAAAGGTAAAACCACATACAAAACAGCTTTCAATATCGGCATGTTCTAAGTGTAGTTTATACAGAAAAGGGGTCTACTATACAAAATATTTTCAAAATCAAAATATTGGCTCATAAATCAGCTCTTTTTTACTTTAATATCAGCATTGTCATCGGCCCCACAAAACCCATATTGGTCAGGCTCTAGTAAATATTTTTGTTAATGTATGGATCAATTTCTACTCAAATTTGTATACTTTGTGTCACTAATTCATATTAAATTCATCACTAAGCTGGGATTGCAGGTTTATGATTGAACAGCAACTCTGAACAAATACAGTAGCAGCCACCCGTTGCACTTTTTTAACCTTGAAGCATACATTGCTTAAGAAACCATATAAATGGCAATAGTGATTGTGCCCTTGATGTTTTAAAGTGTGATGTTCATCATAAAAAAGTTTCTTACCCAAAAATGCACTGTGGGCCCTCTTGCAGTCTAAGAAAAATGAAAAAACAAAACCAAAAACATCCACAAGGATGGAAGGTGGCAGCACAGAGTGTAGAAGATGACACTTCAAAACAGCATTTAACAAAATTTAAATACAGTTTTCAGCGTTTATTACATTGCTAACAGTATGACAGCCCCCAGACAACATTCATGAAAGTAATTATCTCAATAAAGTCTAGGTACAAAAACAATCCAGTGCCTCTTCTTCGTGGACATTTGCCTCTTGGCACTACTGTGCTGAGACAATGCGCCAGATATTTCTTTACAGGGATATTCCCCGTTGCCAACCATAATTAATTGCTTTACAGTCTTCGAGGCCATAATGCTCATCAGTTATTAATTAGAAATTCATTTCACTGAATAAATAATGCTCATGATTGATGATGAAACTTGTAATTAGGTTCTTGGAGTAATGCACAGGGGAGAAAGCCTTTACACTTGAATCCAGGCTATTAAATACTGCTCATTTAAGGGACCGCTATACCTCTTGTCATAAACCCGGGCTGCCACGGTAACATCTGGATTCAGGAAGCAGGAACATAAGTTGTTATACACATAGGTGATGTTAGACTACCTGCCCCAACAACAACTCATGACCCTTAATGCTACTGAGCGCTTTTGTTCTAGAAAAATGAACCATTCATTCCCAAAGCGTAAGATTAGAGCAGCAATAACCTGTTATCAAGTTCAAAACAGCAGCCCACAGTGTTTCCACCAAAGGCAAAACAGATTAGGTTATTACTAATCTGTTGCCTTTCAAACATATAGTGTGGTTGCTATGTTACAAAGACCTCGTGGGGCCTTCCAGGCATCATATAGCCTACAGTCTTTTTAAATGACAAGAGAGAACTGTGAAAACTCAAGCCATCTATGGCTCACTATTGATTTTACACAGAAGACCCAACCATTGTTGATAGCCTTTTTGATATATTTTCTTGCAACCACCAGTCCCTTTGGAGTTTTGTGGAAAATAAACCAGTCAATATACACCTATTAGGATTTCTTGATCTGAGCCCATAAACCTATGGTGCACAGTGTTTCAGATGCTCATTGCATCATAATAGCAGAGAGACCAAAAGCTATTTCTTTTGGAGGATGAATGATCAACAATTTAATGGCTTTCTGTAATATTGTGCTTTCAGGCCAATTAACATGATTGACCAGCTCTAGAGAGGAAGGTACACCATGACGCCCCTTTTTTTTTCAACAAAAAAACTGAAGAAAACAGCAGCTGATGACGGTGTAGCCTCATCAAGCAAGAACACTAGTGCAGGTCCTTTTCACCTGTCATCACGGGTGAGAATGAGCAATGGTAACCCCCTCACTCCACCCCTCCTTTTGCTAACCAGTATCTGCCCTATTAGCAATTTATAATGGAGATCAAGAAGTAGTCTGTGGAGAATGAAGACAACTGTCTGCACTGCTTCCTAATTGGCTTTATGTTCTCTTTCTGATAAATGGCTCACAACTACTATAAAGTCCTGTGGATTTTATTGCCCTAATAGGACTCAGTAACTGGATTTACTAACAGATAGCGGGTCAAAAAGGACATAGAGAGCAAAAATGTTAATTAATATCAATAATGGCCAATTATTAGTTTGACAGAGGGATTCAAGCTAGCTGTGTGCTCTAATGACTCTGAGCTAACTTGAAGGGAAACACTGGCAAATTAGCATAACTGTGTATGCTCACTCCATGGAGGTGCCCAGCAAACATCTGTTATGTTAGAAATTCAAATAGAATTCCTATTAGTAACCCTGGCTGTGGTTGCATAATCAGTCATTCTTCTCTGGCCATTTTTGAGGCACTAACAATGCCCCTGTGACTGGTGGAACTCCTCCCTCTGGGCTTTCCAATCAAATTTGGCCCCATGTGGACCAGGTCCTAACAACAGACGAGGCAATGTGGACTTATAAGGGGAGCTTTGTGCTCTGACAGGAGCTCAATCTATCCACCCATGACACACGACTAAAGAAAGGAAAACTGTTATTTATTTGAATACAGCAGATACTAGTTAAGGAATTAATGTTGAAATATAGTTTTCTGACCTGCTGGGATGCAGCTACTTAATTTGTACCCACATGAAAAGTGTTTTTGGAGGCATTTTGTACCTATTTTAAGGCGGCAGTTTGCAAGTTGTATTTACGCCATGAATGCTACTTCAGTACTGAATGAATATATAATATTAAAGAACATGGTAAATGGGTTTATTAATTCTTACTGAGGTCATCTGAAGACAGCAGCTGCTGTAGGATATTGAAAACAGAAAATATTCTGCTAAGGAATTGATTTTCTATTTGGAGCAAGTAATGTAAGCTCTCTGTACCTTATGGGAATTACTGCTTACCATGGTATGGACGCTAGCGGGCATCTCGCATTTGTTGTTGAAGAAGCACTATCTTAGTAATCAATGGCTGCTGTTATACAGAATAAATGCACTCAAAGATGAAAATCTTGAGCATCAAAGCTCTATCCTTGATATTTGTATGGAATGACATAAAATCCCACCCCTATACTTTACACTGGTGTGCGGGAAAATGATGGAATAACAAAGGCTGGACATTTTCATGGGCTATATTCTTCAGTCTGCAACCTCAACAATACAATTCAATAACATTGTTAGGTTTGTGAACAGTATTACCACATCTAAAACATTTTTTCAATGTTATGTTCTGGGAAATACAGTGTGCACACTGCTTAATGCAACATGTATCACTGCAAGATGTAAATTACTCACCCCCCCACACACACACACACAATAAATAATAATTGCTTAAAAACACCTTAGATTAGTTTTTTCTAGTGACTTCAGCTCAAGGCAGTTGTGCAACTTGGTTTACCTACTATGCTGTAGCTTGTCTGCTTCTCATTAAGACGATCCTATATTTCAGTGTGAGCTAATGCTACTCAAAATGTATGGGTTGTATTGTTGTTTTTTTGTCTTTGTCAGCCACTATGGCAGCTGAGAAAATTTAATTTCATGTGTAAACACTTGCTGTATATTGTTGGAATATTTCCATCTAATGTGAAATTCCCAGCCTGCTTGACGAGGGTCAGAAACGTATATTGTGCTCAGTTTAATGTTACTGCATTATTTCTTAAAGTGATATTACCCTTCGCTATCTGCAAAATAGTGTGAGACTGCTGTCGACTTACAACTCGGCGTGACCTTCTCTGTTATAATCTGAGCATGTAATTCCCTCTAGTGTAATGTCATGTTTGATCATAGGAGCTACTAGTGTCCTGATCTCAGCCGTGCACAGCAGGAGGTGTGGTGAGTCAAATGGACAACCAGAGGTTCACCTTAAGGGCAAAATTGATGTTGTCTGCATATTCTCCCCTCACTGCGGTTGGCTTTGTTGGAGGATTTACTATTTTAGATTCTGAAGCCAGTGTAGTATTTGAAAGCAATTAAGTGTCATGATTGTGACTGATTTTTATTAATTTGCACTAATAAGGATGGGTCTTCATGAAATCACAATTTAAATTAGTCTTTACAGGACAACATTTGCAAACTCCTGAGCTATTAAGTTTATTTATTTATTCATTTATTTATTTTGTTGCAGACCTTTTGTTTTAAGTGTTTTTTTCATATGTGAATTAATAACTGCGTCCTGACTTATTATCTGTTTGTTAATAAAAAACAACATATGTTTGGTGCACAGTGCTGCATCCAACAGATTTGGGTACAGTATACATGACTGGGCGACTCCATGGTTGTATATATGAAATAGCTTCAGCTTTACGCTCCTCTCCATTCCACGGCCTCCGGTGTATAAATTTAGTTGATGGTTTTCGTTTCTCTTTCTTAATTCATTGCAGTCGGATTCCTCTTTGATGCAGTTCTGTTGTCCCCCAAACAATTGAAGTGGAGACAATGGAGGCATAATGATAGATCCGTGTACCCACCATCTGTAAGAGCAGCTGCTCCCTTGCATCTGTACAATATGCTGGAGCGGGGAGCCTCAGTAATCTGCATAATAAGGAGAGGGCTTATCTCAGTCTAGTTAATAATCACAAGCAATCGATGCACTTCATTCCCTTACTCTTGACTGATGAAGAAAGCAGCAAAGTTTTGGTATGTTTGCTGTATCCTCAAGATATGCAGGGGTCATGGCATAATGCCAAGCTGTTGATTTTGCCTGGAGCTACAGATTTAGCCTGCACTCTATTTCATCTTTTCATGAATACCATAATTACAGCAGGACACTCTGAGTTATCATACTGCTTCTCCCCTCCTCACTCCCTTGTAGGGTTTATAGCCTGTGTAGCAGTGTTGGACCTCATCAGAATTGGCTGTATGACTCAAAAGTCTGTGATAAACACATAGCTGGCGCAGTGTAGAAGATTGGCCCCATAAAACACTAAAAAAATTCATTGGAAATGTAACCTCCTGTCTGAAATGCCTTCTTAGACACAACTGCCTCTGTGCATGTGGCCACAACAGAGCTGTAGTCAGTAGTTTTCTGCAGGGCATCACGTCTCAGCTCAAGGAAACGTTTATTTCTGAAATGAGAATTTTTTTTTATGGCCACAAACTGGTTTATTTGTTTGACTTTAGACGTAGATGATTTCAATTACGAACCACCTGCTGTGGGTTGGGAGTGTTAAAATATGGCCATGAAATGTAATATTTTTAATTGGAATAAGTGATTTATAAAGAACTGATTTGATTACAAACATTTACGACACTTAATCATACATTTGCTGAACTTAAAATTTTACTGTAGGGTTTGAAAGTCAATGTTTGGCTCAAGTACTGGTTGATAGTCTGGGAGTGCACAATCCATCCATTGAATGGCCTTTTTGTTTGTTGTCCATACATGACATTGAACATTTCGTCATGCTATTTAATAAATGCCTCCGGGGTTTGTGAATCAGTATATTATTATTTTTCTTAAACAAACCCCAATTTATTACACTTGGTAATGGCTCCTAAGCAGACGCTAAATTGATTGGGTAGAAAGTATACAATAATATTGATCAAAAAAGTCTCCCCTTGGTATTCTCTTGTTAAATATGCTCATTAAATCAAGTCTATTTAATACTCTGCAGTGTGAAAGTAGAATTTTCATGTTCTTTGTTTAAAATACTGTAGGAGCACTTTCCATCAGAGAAGAGACACAGTGCTGTTAAAGAAAAGCATATTACATATATTTTAACAGAGGCATTTTAATTTGTGGTGAAAGTAATCATTTACAATTGTCTGTCATTAAATCCTTTTTGTTTATAAATTACTTACATAAATGAAATCACACACATTTTTAAATCTTACAGACTGTATATAAATGAATGAAAAATTCATATAGCCAAGAATATAATGTGTATTAAAAACTGCCATCCACTTCCCATGGTTCCTGAACCTCCTAATTAAGCATGCATGATGTTTCTCTCCCAGCTGCTAGGCTTCTGAAATACACTTGGCAGGTGTATTGAGCCCCCCAGTGAGGCCCGAGCATCAGAGTGGTATACGTAGAAGTGCAGGTGTGACATGTTAGGAGGAGTCCAGGTGCTTATTGAGTTATCAGAGGCAGCCACTGCTCGTCTGATTTATCATCTGGGGTTTAGAGTTGCCATATCTGAGCGGCAATATATCAGACAACAAAATAAAATGTTCAGAAAATTACCCGCTGGAGCGCTGCAGTTGTGATAACTTACATCTAGCACACTGTCGGATGTAGTGTGGCACCTACTGACACTCCATGTGAAAAATAGACAATGCTTATTGAACCTGTATAGTGACAACACACACTAAATCATGAATGCAAAGCCTTTAGCCAAGCCAAAGATTCACCTTGAATTCACCCTTTAAGTGTTATGATTTGTCACTGATTTGTGGTTTATGGTTTGTTTGTCTGCACTTGAACAAAGTGACGGCAGTGCTACACTGGGACACAGGTCTCACTGAGAGTGCATTAAGACCAATTATGATAGGCTGTGCAGTTAATTGAATTATATTTTCAGGATTTTGGCTTCCCACGATTAAGAAAACAAGAAAATTGAGATCAAACGATTATTGTGCCGTATTCTGTTTCGCAGTGACACTCGTTTTGCCAAACGGACCTTTCCTCTACTGATAGCTTACTTAACAAAGCACATAACATTTATACTTGTTTATTTTGTTCCCAACATTAGTTGGTCAACATGGGGAAACACTGTGTGTCATCGTCTTGTGCGCTGAGAAATCGTATAAAGATAATAATGTTATATTACTATTACTTATTGGGCTGGATTTTGGGGGCAATGTATATATATATATATATATATATATATATATATATATATATATATATATTTTTTTTTTTTTTAAATGAAGCATACGTTGTTTAAAGTTCAATAAATGCACAATGTTTCCTAACTCACTAAGTAATCGTCTTAAATAATCTGGATCTCAATATTAACTAAAATTATCGTGATTATGATTTTTGCCATAATTGAGTAGCTCTAGTTTGAACATCTCATAATTCTCCTTTGTTAGAACTATGTTTTTGCTTGACTCATCATATGCTCTTTGACATGGATGCCATGCTTACCTCTGCGTTCTTGAGATCCTTAAACTGAATGAGCCAGCTAGTCTCCATGAGCACATAAAAGGTACCCAGATTTATGGAGAGGTTTTTATCCTAGACTCAGGCACCGTCTGATAAACAAGCACTCTTTGCTTGAGGCTAAATAATACTCTTTGAGGTCCTGATTTATAATGCTGTGAAGGACCCATTTGCGGTTCAGCTCTGAGGCACACACCTCTGTGATTGGTCATCCGTGAGCTCAAAATTTGGGCTCAGATCTACAGCTCACGAGCTTGTGGATTTCTAAATGGACAAATGCATAAGTGATGGTAGGTTTTTATTCAGAGCTAATAGATGAAGAGAAATGAACTTTTCAAAGATGTAAAAGGTTCTTAGATTTAACGAAATCCTCACCAATTCCCACTGATTGAAGCTAAAACTGTGGCAGCGAGCAGCCAATCCAATATTCCCGGCTTTTAAAATGGGAACTCATTGGGGTATTGGTCCACTACATGGACTCCTAAGAGATCTGAATAAAGGGAAATCCCCCAATGTTTTACCCTCACCTTCTCTGTGCACATTACAAATGCCTAAATTTATCTCACATTGCCTTGGTTGACAGAGGAAAGTGCACATTTCCAGTGAAGGGGACAGATGCTCAGAAATACTAATTGTACTTTGCCCTTTTTCAAATATCTCATATTCAGCTAAGTTTTCTACAACTTGAAATATAATAGACAGCTAGTGTTTTATACTATCTGCAGGCTGAATGTTTTATTTGTGCATTGACCAGGGCTTACGACACGAGCAGTAAACTCCTGTTAAATAAATTCAAGTTATGTTGCCAGCATTGCTGACATGCACAGGATCGTGTGTTTTACAAGTTCTTGGTACTTGACAGAAAGTTCTGTAGCTTGTAACTAGTTAATGAACTGCTAATGATAGCATCAAGCTGCATTAATGAAATTAAATCACAGATCATTTACCTCAAGTGGATCACCTAATAAAGATTTCATTCAAAATATATTAATTTTTGTACTAACATTAAACATATTCTCTCTAAAGACGAGCCTCTGCTGTTAAAACTGTTATGTGCATTGTAAGCCTTGTTTTGAATGGTAAAAGATCTGGCAGTTTTTAAGCTGAGGCCAACCTATGTTTATCACAGTCCTCATGTTGAAGCTGATACATCAGACTCTCTGTTTACAGACCTTGACTTTAAAACCTCTCACCTCTCTGAGATATATTTATCCTCATATCAAAGGTCACCAACATAGCTTCCCTCTTTAACCTGCCTCGTTTAGCTGCAGTTGTTAAATGAAGTTCAACACCTGAGAAAGACCACTAACTGGACAATTTTTTTTGTTTGGTGGCTAAGAAATTAGACGCCTAGCCATTGTGATTCAAATACATGTATTTTAAGCCTTGTCTTTTATTTGATGCTTATGGGGTTGTGAGAAGGCCGTGACATTGTTGGGTCATATTTTGACACATTAATTGGACCAATCGTTTTTCATCACAGCTGTTGGGAAATTAACAGGAGATTGAAAGCCCCTGATGTCTCGTAATTGCTGTTTCATGTTGTGTAGCCTCACTTAGGAACAGCAGTGCTCTCTGATAAATAGCCAGTAAAAACAATAATAGAGCAACTACAATACAAAAAGAGTTAAGAGGGAAACATCAAAAGTTGAGGTGAGAAGAAAGCAATTCTATTTGCAGTCAGTTACAAATGAATACAAAGTGATATTTTTATACCCATCCAATCCAGTAGTAGGTCAGAATAGAATTACATGGTTAACTCTCCTGTGACCACAATCAAGTTATTTACAAATTTTTGGCAGCTAGCAGGATGCTTAGCAAAGGAAATGTTCCGCCCAGTGTGTTTTAGGCCATGTTCCAGAGAAGGGGGGCTACATTCAAAACAAACCGCTGTCCCTGATATCAGCTGGTTAATCCTCTCCTTTTAGTGGCTTTATTGGTTCATTCAAGAGGGTCTGTTGACATTCCCCCTGCCCTGTTAAAAGGCGACTGCATCTCAAGTGAAATCTGGAGTGTTCTTTACACAGGCGGGGAGCCCCATGTGGCTCCTGCCTCCCAGTGGGCCTGTGATTTTCCTGCTTTAAGTGTCTACTGTCAACACTAATTTGTCCCACTCCTCCTCCGCCCCTCAGAGGGGACCTCTCCTAAAGTTTTAATAAAAGATCAGCTATAACGCCCTGTTTTCTGGGGGTGAGACAAGAGCGAGATAAAAGCCACAGAGGCAGTAAGATGCCAGGTAATGATTACAAGGCTTGAAAAGAAGCAGTTACCAATACCACATGCTGTGTTACACAGCACACTGAACGTGTGTGCTGCAGCTGCAGGGCTAAAGTCTCCTTTTACAAGAGAGTCATCTAGTCTCAGCGTTAAAATATTGAAAATGAAATCAAAGTTGTAGTTTTTCTTTTTTGTAAGCTTATAGGACTACACTGTGATTTTTGACAACATGAAAAATTAAGTTATGGTATAGAATTCTGATTGTTGTGTGTCATTTGTTCTGTTTATTCTTCCAAAAACCCTCTAGTCTCAAATATCTGCCATAAAAAAGAGGAATGATTTTATTGCATAGTGTGCTAAAATATGGATACAACTAATGTTTGATTCACTTAAAATGATCAAAGAAACCAATGTTCAAATGATGTTTGTGTAAAGGTTCTGTTTAAAAGTTACACTTTGATTTTTCATTTTATTTACTGTGTGACTGCATGTGTCTCTCGCCAATGTTTGTGGCTTAATACAAACTGAAAATGTGTTGTAGCCTTGTGAATCCCTTTGTGAATTTTCATTTATCCATTTTTTCCTCAGGACTAATAAGAGCAACATGATTGCAAATAATAGTTTCTGACATGTTTTGCTTGAATACCATTTCAGAGCTCGACAAAGTAAATTGCTCCATTTCATTTGTCTGCCTTTGAAGTCTAAAGGAAAATCAATGAAAAAGGTAATTTCTCTCCTGCCATTTAACCAAATTCCCATCTACCTGAATGATAGGTCCCCTGAAAAGGAGTCAGGAGACTTTCTTTTCAATTATCCCTGACTTGTTTACATACTGTTTTGTTCACTGGGCTAGATTTTAACATACAAATCTCATATGGGTTTAGCTGTTATTGAGAAAGCTTAATACAATTTCACTTCTAAGGTAGGCAAGAAGCATGTAGGAAATTGTTCAATATCTCAGTCGAAGCCCAATTTTCACTGCATTGTTTTGTCGCCCAGTGTATTGTATGGTTATGGTAATGTAATATGCATAATTCATACACCTAGGGCCCCCTCCTCATTTTTGATTCTGCTGTCCTGCCTGTTCATCTGAAGCTGAATTAATGCTACATTGTCCATTAGGCGGCCATAACACAGGGCAATGCTGTCACACACTGTGGTTGAACTGAAATTCCCTTGTGGCAAATGGTATTCTTCATTTTTCCATTTTTGTATACAGGCTTTACAGGAATTGCTTTGCAAAACGCCACATTTCTTAATTTGGCTCAAGACTGATGTTTTAGACGCCAAGATAATAATTCTCTGTAGTAATAGGAAAGGCCATTTTCACGAGGAACTGAAAGTATGTTTTTCTTACCATCCAGAGCTAGAGTTGTGCGTCGCTTTGTGCTAACTGTGTTTTAGTCGTTGCTATTCTCAGGTTGATCAGTGGCTGTGAGAGCACAAAGATAGAGCGTTAGATGTGGCTTGTTATCTTCTCCAGGGTTCATTTAGAGAGCCCCAGACTGCTGCAGTTGTGACCTTCATAAGGCACTGTCTCCCTGCTGGGAACACACACACACACATGCACGCACATACGCCAAGCACAACCACTCCACAGCCGGCACTCATTGGGTCATGATGGGGCTAAGCAGCCCCATTACAGCATGCTCATCCAGGCTGGGAACACGTGCACAAAGCGTAGAGATGGACTCTAGCCAAGAGGTTTAGGGCCTATGGTTTCTAGCTCCACAGCCCACGTGTACAGTGCTTACAGCTGCAGGAAGTAGTGTTATAGTAAATTAATGTTCCTCTTTGTATGCTATATCTGTGTCATCTTTTCCTCATGATACCATTCTTGTGATGTTTTGGGCTGAGCTCACTGTATTATAAATCCATTTTTTGGACATGCTGTGGTCAGTTTAATGATCATTATGTGGCTCAGATGGAAAAACAAGGGAATAAGGTGAATCAATGATCGATTTTACAACGTGACTTGATTCATGGGTAGTGCTGTGATAAATGGCCGTCTTATCGAGCTTGAGGGAAACCGTTGTGAAATAAATTTGTATGTTGTGAGAGAGAACTCATAAGATAGGCCTTTTGGCTTTGCTTTCAGTGTTTTATTAGTTGATCAGTCTTAATAACCCCTAAGAGAACATACTGTGTTAGCTAAATGACTGCAGATTACACAGCAGCATAGTTACCTTTTCAGTGTACCAGTGAAACTATGAAACATTTCAGACATTCATTTTGGTACTGCTGCTGTGCCCTTAAAAATCTCTTGAGATCCACATTTAAAATCCCGGAGCACCACATCACCCAATGTTTTTTTTTCCCTTTTTTCCCTTTTTATTGAATTAGTCAAATGAGATACAGAGTTGCCTTTCTCATTGTGGTGTGCATCTTCTGTGCCAGCTCTGTAAGAACATGAGCATGTATAATATGAAGCAGAGAATCTGTCTTTGATTCTGGCTGATGGGAGGGCAAGCCTCACCTAAAGGTACTGAAGCAAAGAAATAATGGTATACTACACCGCTTGTGAAAAGCAATAGGAGAACGGAGGGGGGTTCACATTAAAAGTGTCTCTCTAGGTAGCTGACATGACGCGACTAGTCAGACGTAAATAATGACAGACGGAAACTATCATGAGGTCTGTGAAGCATCCGCGTGCTGCCATCATTTTCTGTCTAACCTTGCATTGCCAGCAGCTCACCAGCTCTGGAGATCATTTAAAAAGCAGAGTAACGATGCTGCCAGACCTAACACCAGTCACAAGGATTTGCGTGAGTTTAGATCAGCTAAATAGATTTTCATTTCAGTCATAGGTGATGATTCCCACATAGTAACATTTGCATTGATTTGCCAGCATTTAAATTCATCTATAATTTTCAATAAGTCAGGTAGAATATATTTTTAATGACATAATTTGAAAGGGTTTTCCTAAGCTGTTTTAATGAGAAGTGTGCGTGTGCTCCCTTTCTGTTACATGTGTATTTGCCAAACTACTGCTGATGAGGAAAATAGGGTTCATTTTTCTCTTTAAGTGGATATGTCACTTTTTGAGTGAGGGTAAAATGATGATACAAGAGGACTAAAAGTTAATATCAATTCATTGAATGACCTGGCGCTTCCACGGGTTGGCTTTTTAATTATATTCTGTTCATATGACATACAGTTGCTTTACTACCTGTAAATCAAATTTAAATCAGGTACCACGAAGGGTGCAATTGAGAAAGATGGTTCTAATTCTGAACTGTTTATTTTTGCATTGCATTGCAAAGTCATTTAGTTTGGGCAGAAGGCTTTTCTTGACACTGATGCAACGACCCACGACATGTCTAAAATAACATTCCTATAATTGCTCTATGGCTGTAATACCTTTTATAGTGTTTTTATATTTCTGATTAGGTCATTAATTTCTAGTCAGCCGGTAAGCACATGACCATATTTCATGCAGAGCATACATACGTAGTATGTTACATTTAAGTGATATGAAAAATAATTTGAATATCTGCATAGACTCTTATTTATTGTCCCAGCTCACCGGTTCCTTATAGAGGATAATAACAATGCAAAACAAGAGCCCATTCTGTTTTATAATTAAAATCATCTTTGGGGACATGTTTTGCCCTGCACACAAAATTTGAAACTTAAAAAATGGCATAGTAATATATTTGCATAATATAATAATGAGTCCCACTCAACAAATGTATTAGTCTAGATTCTGAAAAAGCCATGGCAAAGCAACTTGCATACTATAATTGGCATCTTGTGGTTTGCTTTCCTGAGGAGAAAGTGAATTTTACATGCTTTTATAATAAATAGCATATTTAAGCACCCAGGAAATCACTGCAAGACATCCATCCTACATCGTTTCATTTATTCTAGTGTGTTTAATTAAAGCTCGGAAACTACATGCAATTTGTGTCTGAACAGTGTCTAATGCCTGAGACTGGTTATTAGATATTAAATTGATGCATAATTCAGGCAATTAAGAAAGTAATCACACAAAGTAATGTAATGGAAGTTAATTATTACTGCATAAGCAAACAGTTCATCAATGCTAGTTAACGCTGTGACTGCATCCCTAATATGCTCACCAAGCACGGAAATTCCTCTCCCTCAATGTTTTGATGTGCTGATTAAACACTGTAGAGGCAGATTAGTGGAGAAAAGAAGCAGGGCCCTCTCACCTCTGCTGTTCCTGAGCGACGGGGTTCAGTGTGTTGTCGCAGCGTGGGGGCTGGGGGTGGGAGCTTCTTGCCGCCCCTCTTCAGGTGCCAAATATGACGAGGAAGGTTGTTACAGTGCAGCCAAGTCCATTCTACACTCATGTCACAGGTAGCGTGACTGCAATGTCCCTTTCTATCCCCCCACCCCACCCACTCCACTGTCAACATTTTACATTAAGTTTTTACCGTATGTTTTACTTTCTCACATTCTTGTTTTTACACACCATACACTCTGTATGCACAGGTTAAAATAACAGGATCACCTGACAAAATCTATCTATCTGTCGTAAAGTGGCTCTGATTTTACTCACCAAAGTCAGTTTACTCTTAATGATGAATGCTATGGAGATGCATTATGGGAAGTGTTGGATATGACACTTCCCATAATGCATCTCCATCTGTCTGTCTGTCTGTCTGTCTGTCTGTCTGTCTGTCTGTCTGTCTGTCTGTCTGTCTGTCTGTCTATCTATCTATCTATCTATCTATCTATCTATCTATCTATCTATCTATCTATCTATCTATCTATCTATCTATCTATCTATCTATCTATCTATCTATCTATCTATCTATCTATCTATCTATCTATCTATCTATCTATCTATCTGCTTGAGAAATATACAGTGTAACCTTGTGTACCTGTCATTTTACTTGTGCAGAAAAAAACCTCCGTGACAACACAGTGCTTCCCTTGTCGGTTCAGAGACCCAAAATCACATAAAACCAACAATTGGGCAGCCAGACACGCTCTCTCTCTCTCCTTTCCAAGACATCCGATAAAACAAGACCTTCCAGCCTCGGGTTGTATTCCTGAGTAAACATGCGTGTCACAGTTGACCTTTCACGGGGTCAGGCTGCTTTTATATTGGCTGACATGTTTCCAACTTAATAGAACTGTTTAGCGGAGATCCCCTGGGCCCCTATATTTATTAAGCTGCAATGAGTTGCATCTGTCTGGTTGAATCAAGAGGACCAATCAGCCGAGGTCAAACACATAGTAACAGAGAAATATAGACATATAGCTACACACCCACACATGCTTAATATGGGCACACACACGCGCAAAGATGCAGGCGTGTGGAACTTGCAACACACGCACATGTTGAAACTGTTGTGCTAATTAAAGTAATTGTTAGTTTATCTCCTGCTCTTAAATGATAATTGTGTTCATCATTATATGTGTAACTGTGAGTTGTATATGTAGTAGTATAATGTATGTCAGGGCAGCATGTGGTCTAGTGTGACACTCTTTTGTCTTGTTTTCTAAGCAGTTTACTGAGATGTATTGATTTATCTTTGTTCAGCCGTTGTACAACATCCCATAATGCCGGTCATTTTCTTAGACTGATTTTAAGCCCCTGTCTGGTAATCAGGGATAATTGTCAATTATCACAAGGAACCATCAGATCAATTACTGCAAAAATCAATGCAGCCACTTGGCTTGTACTGCCTCTTTTCTTCCAGCAGAACTACCACCTTGAATGGTAAAAAGAAGCTTGTAATATTAAAGATGTGTTCATCAAAGAAAAAATAAAATGTGTTCGTCAAAGAAAAAATAAAATTAAATACCTTATCTCATAATTAAGAGATCAGGATCATATAATTGAGATCCTGATCTCATAATTACTTGAAAAGATGCCATAATTAAGAGATCAGGATCTTGTAATTATGAGGAGGAGTCATCAGTCATTGCTGACCTATGCTACAGGAAAAGTGAACAAGGATTGTGCTTTTGGATTTAATCTGCTTTATTTCCTTCTCTGTATGAGACACTAGGAAATATTGATGTTACTTAATGTGGATGGCATTAATATTAGTATTTAAACATAGAGCAGGTATCTCAAGTCGTTGGGATTGTTCATGTGGGAAGTCCAGACAGGAGCAGGTAAAACAGTACGTGGTTGCTTCATGGGTATCAATGTATGCATTTGAAATGCACCCAGGCTGGCTTGGTGGTAAACCAAAGAACTATCCAGTACCTGCTCAAAATCCTAGACCGTCAAGGAGTACAGATGAGGCTATTATTAAATTTGTTGCCAACCAATTTAATAAACGATTCGATCATGACATCATTGGGACCGTAGCAACACCGTCAGCTTAATGGAGAGATGTGATGTGAACATTAAAACAACACAAAATCAGCGATAGTATTAACTCCTTCATAATCTAAAACCTCCAGAGTGCGGGTGCATTTGACTCCTCATTCAGCCAAAAGGGTTGTGAAATGTAGAATTTTCAAAGCTGAAATTTGCTGGCATGGGAGCAGTTCAGCTGCTTGAGCATCTGAAGAGGATCGGCACGCGTAACGTCAGCTCTCTGGCTGATGAGACTCGTCTCAGTAAGCTAGTTAGCAAGCTAGCTTAGGGCCAAAGTCATGTTACTGAGCTGTAACTCTTTCTACACATTTTCCCTCGGTCAATGAATTTTTAATAGAGAGAGGAGCAAATAATTATGATACACAACTGTCCTGTTTACATTCCAGATGTACCTTAACTTTAAAATCATAAAAGATGCATTGCTCAACATTTACAGCTGGGCGTGTTGCTGCAGAGTGCACAAGATTAGACAACACCAGACAAGTTAATACTTTCTAAAGAAGAAGAAGTAGAAAGAAATCAGTTCTCCAGTTTATACGCGAGGCGGTGTCTAAACTGCCCCAGACTCTTAAAAAAAATCACAGAGTTTTGTGAGGTGTTGACTTTGTTGAAAACTATTTAAACATTGTGAAACGCTGTCTACTACAAAAGTGTTATCATTGGTCCCCTCTAGTAAATTCAGCAATGTAATGCATTAAGTTATTCCTTTCTTTGTATATAAATATAGTGTCATCGTGTCCAGTAACGGTGTGTAAACAGCTAGACAGCAGATCAGCTGTTCAGATCAGTGCTCGCACAGCGCTGCACACATAGTAATTTCTGACTGTGAACCTTTTTGGTCCATGAAAGGACTGGATTTCAGTTGTTGCAGCAGAAATGTTCATTTAAAATATGTATTTTTGAAAGGAGTATTCAGTTTATTGCCTTGACTGTTAATTAGCACAGGCTTAAAATAACCTCAAGTTTAATTTAAAAGCTGATAGCTAAATAAGAAGCGTTGTGTAATATTGAGATTCATAATCCGAATAGTTGATTATTTATTTCAATAATCGATGATGGACTATCAAAATAGTCGTTAGTTGCAGCCTAGGCAACAGAATTGTCTAAGATGAAGTTTATATGGAAACCCAAGTCATATGACAAACTAAATCCATACGGAATATGTGTTAATGGTGGCGTTGATGGATTTTCGCATATGGTCACATGGCTACATGCAAACTCAAAGTCACAAGAAGCAATCCCAGGGTTCTCTGAGAGATGCTATATTACCGGCTCAAATAATCATAACCAAAGGATTAAACAATGGTGGGGATTTTTAAGGAAACACCACGCACAATATTGGATCAATGTATATCAAAATTCAAGGACATTTCAAAGGACACGGACTATTTCTCATGGGACTTCCTTGCCAAAAATCTAATACAGTTCACCTGTCTGGAAATAACTGAGGTAAGTACTTCTGCTTTATGGTTGAATTAATATAACACTTGGTTGATCGGTTGATAACACTTGATGAATTGGTTGAGTAATGAATTAATTGTAATGGTAGCAAAAACATGGACATGATTAAATTTGGAATGAGCGGCAGTCGGGAATGGAACTGGTTCTGATTGAGGTGTTTGTTTTATTGTGCACTTTCCTGCGTGAATAACCAACTTCCCATAATTCCACTGAATAAAAAAGATAAAATAAACAATACATTCATATGTTTTTGGTCCTCTTTTTAAGAGTTTAACAATGATGTGGCCTTTATTGTATTTCAGGCTTTTCCCAGGAAGACAGTGGAGAACTGCGTAAAGTCAGCGACTTCCAAATGTGTCAGACTGCAGGACACAGCCAATGATGAGTTGCCATAGCACTGTTAATTTGTATCTGACTATATGTCTTAAATGTGGACACACTTACCTGTGTTACATGTGTTCTATAGTTTTGTTATCTGTATTGAAAGTCACAAGGCAAGCGTTCTTATCCTTGATTATTTAAGGAATGTGTTATATATGCACATTGTAGGCTTTCTCAAAACAACAAGAATTACAATTTATAGGCTCAGAGCTTTTTGAAATAACATTGAAACTCAAACACTCTAATGTGGAATTAATCTTGAAGATTACGTGTCACATTAAAGAATGTTTAGCAAGTCCACTAAACTGCAAATGATAAATGAAGACTAATAATCATCATCAGACACTGTGTTTTAACAAAAAAATAAAAACTGTTTAAAGTTTGTCTGTTATTAACTGGATCCATGTTGATTACAAATACTGGCACCTAACCCCAAAGTGAATTCACACGAGCTTCAATAAAGAACACATTTATTAAATGGCACTTCAGTCAGCCAACATTAAAAGAAGTACAAAGTCAGTCAGTGCATGACATTTTAATTAATCTTATAATAACCAGTAAAGGGGTTCGCCTTTACTATGACCGAAGTATTCAAAACATTTAATGCATACATAAAATCTGTTACTGTGTGATATTTGCACAGCCAAAACAAACATTACATTTTATTGGGGCAGCTCACCAAAACATTTTTGGCCCCATCCAGAAGAGCATTTTTAACCATTTGTATACAACATTTCTTTTGCTCATAAACTGAAATAAAACTGGAGGTAAATGGGGTCATTGTGTGAAAATCAGTTAAAAGTTAACCACAAAATCCGGTGCTGTTACTAAATCAGCTCTTAAGTGATGTGATGAGAGGAGGCTACCCACATACCCTTGAAATCACCACAAAAAGAAAATTTCAACCATTTGGTAACACTGAACATTAACACATCAATGTTTCAAGGGCTGTAGCCAATCAAAGACATACTGAAAAGTGCACAAGTAGACAGTTTTGAATTAACATAATAGGCGTTATACATACTGCTGTTCTCTGATGGAAAGAACTACATCCTGGGAAATCAATCCTCGTTTACAACACAATGTGTTATTTTCTGCCATACTGAATGGAAAACAATCCATGCCTGACAACAGGCCTCTGTATTTGATATAACATTAGCAGAAGTCAGCAAACTTAACATGCCACTCCTTCCAAAGCTGTAAATATGACTTAAACTTTTGTGACACAGATGATATCTGAACCTGTCACAAATCCCAGCAACCTTTTGAGACCCACCTCATCTAATCCTCGTATGTAGTGCTGTAGAATCTGAGGGCTTGTTCCTCAGCTGAAGTCACTGGCCTTACTTCAGCATCAGGACCTTCCTGTTGGTAAAGGCAAAGGTACTTTATTTGTCACATACATGTAGTGAGATTCATTCTCTGCATTTAACCCATCCCTAAGGGAGCAGTGGGCAGCCACTGTACAGTGCCCGGTAAAATGTGTCTGGTCAAACACCTTTGATTGGAAAACCTACCTAACATTGTGGGGGGAACCAGAGCACCTGGAGGAAACCCACACAGACACGGGGGGAAAATGCAAACTCCACAAAGAAAGGCAGAGTCAGGGGTTTGAACCCGGGGCCATATTTCTGTAAGGCCACAGTGTTATCCATTGTGCCACCAGGCTCTGCTGTTTTTTTGTTTTTTTTGCCTTCATATGCGACTATGCGACTTGTATTTTTGTTGTTGTGGTTATGTAGGTCCTCAAGGGTTGTCCGGCAACTGCTGATATGTGATGAGGAGAGCATATTTTGTTTGCTGAATTGTTTGTTTGTGATGCTACTTCACGAGATGAGATGCTGGTCTTGTAATTACGAGATCTTTTCTCATAATTACAACATGAGGTGTCTTTTTCCTTGGTGAATGCAATGTGCCTATGTATAAAAAGTATATAAAACATCTAAAATATTAAGTTTTTAAGGGTTGTTTTGTTTTGCTGGAGAATCATTGCAGGGTAGCGTTCTACAGTAATGTTTCTGAAATAGCGAGGCACCAGATGCACGTCTTGTAGCTGTTGTTTTATAACACTTAATGGAGACAAAACTATTGTTACCTCTTAAACTGAAGGCTGTGTATTATGTCGTTTCCTTTTTATGAGCGAGCTGGAGAGAACCTCTATTCCTGGTGGGTGAGATGACTTTTGTGATGAAAGTTAATGTCGGGGAGTCCTGATGTCCTTATTTTCCTCTCAGAGGCAAGATTCCACTTTCACCTCATGAAGGAAAGACGCCATCCGCTGAATGGCTTCCTCCGTGTATGGAAACAAATGTGCTGCTGTAATGGAATAGCCCGGTCAGCAGCCTAATGTATTATCTGCTGCTCAACGTATTTATTTACACTCAACTACTCCACAAATTGTCTTGTCATATTAATGGGTGAGGATTAATCTGTTGCCATGCAGGCTAAGGTGAATGAAAGAGATTTACTTTTTCAAAACTTTGTTTGTGGCCCCAAAGGGCAAGTTTATACTTTAAAGTCCACGTTTTGAGATGCTATACCGTGAGAATTGTTCTAGTATTTTGTTTCCACCTTATTCACATACAGAGCAAACCTCATTGAGTTAATCATAACGGCTATGTATGTAATAATTTATAATTAACAAATAATAAATCGAAGGCCTGCACTACATGGGCTTTATACTTAAGTGTCTTGTTCAAGGACATACCTTACGTTTCACCATTAAGGAAGGACAAGCTTTATCAAGACAAATGGTAAGGTCATCATTAAATCTATTGCTGTATCTGTAATGTTTAATACAGAGTATATTGTGTCTACATATTAGATATTGAATCCTTGTTTAAGACGGGTGCCAGAATCATGTTGTCCATTTTGATATATGTCAATTGTGCTATAATCATTTTCAGTGAATCTAGCAGAGATTGTCATTTACCCAGTGTCCAAACTGCTCATATTTCATCCCCACCTGAAAGAGGCTGCCATTGAATATAATCACATACACACCTACTGCATCAGACCAAGAGAAAACAGAGTGTGCACTTTGTGCACAGCTATTTATATCAATAAGTCCCGTGCTGAGAGGCACAAAATGAGCGTTTAAGCTGCAGGGCCCAGAGAGCTCAGTAGCAGGTGGGCAGGCAGCTTTGAGGTGCCTGGGCTGAGGGGGTACTTGCTCTTTTACAGGTGTTGCCCATCTCACTGTGCATCTATGGCTCTGGGAAGGTTTGGGTTTAGAGAGAGCGGGACAGCTGGAGCAGCAGGCATTGGGGAGACAGAGAAAGAGCCTCCCCTCACTGTCGGGGCCTCCGCAGGTCAGTGCCTCTACCCAAAGGGACGGCGGAGCGAAACGCCATCAATTCACAAACAAAGGACCCACTTCACCCGCCACAAAGGAAACATATGTGATAGAGCTGACTCCCGAGCCGCAGCTCACTTTAACATGTCAGCCTCCCCTAATTAGCTTTGTTAACTCCCTCTGCTGTCTGCCCAACTGAGGCCTCTTCCAGTCACATGTGGGCTTTGTGTTTACAAGGGCAAATGCTTGGACTCGCTCCCAAAACAGACATTTCCCTTTAACTTGATAAACTGGTTTGTTTAACCGTTCCCAAAATGAGAATTATTTACACTTTATGACCATCCCCCAAACAATTGCCCTATTATAGATGGATTCTATTGACACTGTATTGACATATTGATTTCTGTAGTGCAAACAACCTAGACTTTACAGCCCTTTTTAAGGTTTTGCTGCAGAGCTTTACATGGCCTTTTATCCATTGTGTGCGCATGTTGTGTTTGAAAACAGCTGTCCCTCAATCTTTATCGGGATGTTCCAGAGTCATTACTGGCCAACCCTCAGACTGTGGTCTGCCATGCGTCACATGTTGCAGTCCTTACCGAGCCTCATGTGACCCCTGCTGCTTACCCACTGGCAGTGCAATTTAACCAGGCTGATGACATGCAGCATGACATCCCTTGGAGAAGCATCGAGCTCGCAGACTCATTGGGGAAAGGGGGGGGTCAGGAGGGATGTGTGAACTGCAGGATCACTCACTGACCTCTCTGGAGGACAAATCAAATTGGCCTGTAATTCAAGAGGTGTGTGTTTGCTTTGTGTAATTTTTCATAAAATTGAAGTCATGCGTAACAGATTTCTTCTGTGAAGGCAGGAAGGAACTAAATCAGAAGCTTCCTCAACTTAGTGAAATGAAGGAGGTGTCCTGTATACATACAGTAGGTCGTGCTGTGAATGAATCTCATTATCATAAGACTACCTCAGTTAGAATTCAGCCATAACTAGATGTCTGTGGCCTGAACACTAGGTGGGTCTGACATCTGACACAGCTGAAATATTTATAGCCTTGATGTTTACGATTTGCTTCACTCTGTTTACCTCCTAACAGTGGTGGCAGATTTTTTTTGCATTTGATGAAAAGTAGCATGCAGCGAGCCTCGATGTATTCTTAACTAGTTTCATGTACGCTGCAATACAGTAAGTGGATTCCACTGGACTTGTATTTAACTAACCTATGTGAAATTCAGCCTTTGGCCCCACTGGCTGCCAGACAGTCCAGCACTTGAGAAGCACCCGGCCCAGAGCTGTGTGACTGCTGCTGACTGAGTGTCATGATCCTAAGATCTCTGCTTTCTCTTTGACAGGAGGGTTTGAAATTCCTGGGTTAAAAGTTCTCTGAGATTATATCTCAGAAGGCTTTTGTGATGATGGTTCATGACAGGTATTGCTTTCAAGTGGGTGAAGGAATTCAGCTGAATGTCTTCACTGCAGAGAACTTCTGAGAGTCATCAGTGCATCAGTGAATCAATGAAACACAAATATGGAGAATTAATATTACTCAAATAGTTCATCATTAGTTGTTTTTTTATTTCTACACCCTCTGATTGAATTCTCTGATTGATTAAAATTGAGGTTTATTTTTGCTTTAACTGTTTCCAGACCGTACTCAATAAAATCTACTCTTACATTACAGTATCAATAAATGTCAAGACATTAGATGCATTTCCCTTCTCCAAAGTAATGATTGTTCTGCTCTTTAGGGATGTAGTGACCTTATTTACCATGACTGTATTTATCTCAGACCATTAAAATTAACAGTTTCTTAATTTAGATGCAGGTGTATACATAAATGAATATGTAACTGTGACACAATATATTAATGAGCCGTAATACATGCACACAGCCTGGTGTCTGTAAAGGAGAAAAAAATTGCTATTATTATTACTACTTTTAAATGACAGATTAGTGGTTATTTTAAGCTTTGTCTCTCTGCAGTCCACCATTTTTAAAAGAGTAAGAATATTTACCAATCAAATGTGTATCAAAATATGGCATTATTCCTGGATAGGTGAAGCATACATACTTTGACATGCCTCAGCAACTCAATGTATTCTACACACTCACTGCCAGCCATGACAGCAGACTCCTTTTTGTTCTTTTTCTCCTCTTTCCTGAACACTTAGAATAAAAATCACAAGTACTGTTGTGGAGAAATACCAAGGTAACAGTCTGGAGATGTCTGGCCAAAAGGGATTTGTCCCTCTTGGTACAAGGTAGGGAACGGTATGCCCTGCTATTTTGCATTTCTGAATTGCTTAGCTGCCCAAGCATGCTTTATGTGGGCCAGGCTCTTGAAGTGTGTCATAGCATCATATGACCGCTGTACGGGAGGCTTGCTGTTGGACTTTACCCAACAAATATGGATTATGTTAAAGCAGGCTGCGAATTGACGAGGATATGCTAATATGTCCCAGATGGGTATGTGAGAAACGGACGGCGGGGACATGCAGACAGTATATGGCAGAGGCAGTGTTTGGCAGGTCCATCATTCCGTCATTAAAGGCCACATTATTACTTACAACAAGGCTTGCATGACAATTGCTAGAATAAATGCAGTCCCTCTGAGAGTAGCTTGTGGTGTCCTTCAATTTCTCTTTGCTTTTCCCTTTTTTTTGTTTTCTTCTTCCTTGCAAATCTGTTCTCAGCTGCTGATACCGTAGATCTGGGTGCTGTGTAAGGGGGTTTGTGCTTACCTTGTTCAAACATCAATAAGACAGGCTATTACTAGCTGAGGCCATTCATTAATATAATGAGATGGTTTTGCTTTAATTGATAACCGATCGGTGTTGATGAGACATTATGCACTTGTGGATACAATATTTTGCTGCATTTTTCCTACGTTGAACTGAAGCACCTGCATATTTGTTTTCAAGAGGCAGGACTCCTTTGGAGCTATTATTCTGTTGTACCACTGGGCTACCAATGCGCTGTCCCCTCTGCATTATTATTGAACTAAGGTATTAGGTTTTCAGCTGCACAAGCAGAAAGATAATGGTGGCTTATGTGTAAGTGTGCATTTGGGACAGCCTTTGTCCTTTTGATATAAGCAGCCATATAAGTGACAGGATTAAAGACAAAAGCTAAATGATGTGAACTGTGTTTTCACCTTGAGTGATAAAAGCGTAGTAACTGATCTTTACGATATGCTTAATTGTAGAGCTGAAATGATTAGTAGGGTAATTGATTAGTTAATTGACAGAAAATTAATTGACAGCAAGTTTCATAATTAATTAATTATTTAAGCCTTTTTTAAAAGCAAAAATGTTCTCTTCTCAATCTTCTGAATATTTGTTGGACTTCTATGATTGTAAACTGAATATTTGTAAAATTTTTGGCTGTTGGTCAGACAAAACAAGCAATTTTATCACCTTGGGCTCTTGAAAATTGAGATGGCCATTTTTTACTATTATCTGACATTTAATAGACTAACCGACTAAGTGAGGAAATAATCAGCAGACTAATCGACAATGAAAATTATCGTTAACTGCAGGCCTACTTACAAGTATGTTCTATTTGTCTTTATTGACAAAACATAGTAAGACTTTTTCATTGATCTAAGGATTTTTGTGTGCCACAAGCCTGTGTAGAGATGTACTTTGACGTTGAACAAATGACTACTGACACCACATCCAAGCACATCAAGGATTATCATCACAAAAATCACAGAATTAAAGATGTCAAGATTGGCTTTGAACCTCTCTCTGGAGACGTAGCTGGGTGGGTAGAGAATGAGGGGGCGGGTAGGGGTGTTAACATTTGTTATAGACTTCTACGCTCTCTATTTGCTGGGGGCATTGTTAGCACACACCGCCTCCAGCCCAGGACTTAGTCAGGCCCCCAGCAGATGTAGACTGCCCCAGTACACACACTCACACACACAGACATGCTCCCTTACCACCACTGCCCCACCCCATGGAAGAGGAAGAATAGACGCCCTGGGGCGAATTCAGCTAGTGTGGATCAGTTCAGATGAGGCACATTAAGTGGCTAGTGATAAATTTGGCATGACAATTGCAAACACCATCGCTTTTGTCTGTAATTAATTCCAGTGGTGCCTGAGGCCTTCCCCATGTTGCTACTGGTGTGGGCCAGCAGTGCTCTCCTAACGAGGGCACATTACAGCCAGGATTATAGCCCAGATAAAGGTGCTCTTAGAGGGAGGTTAGTGAGATGTATTGTATGTTGAGGTAGGTGAAGATCTGGAAGTAATTTTTAGAACGTCTGATGCAGGAACAGACACAACACGGCCAAACTATGAATGAACAGGAGTGGAATTTAACTGTTTAGATTATTTACTATCAAGTTCATATACAGTCATTGGTATATTAAAAGCAGCCTAGCAGCACCATACATAATAACGAGGTAAACAAATACACTCATTTAAAACCTTGCTGAAGATAGACTGATTTTAAAAAGGATTGGTGTGCAGTACAGTACTCAGAATTTTCACAATGCTGGTTTAGAAATTTAGTAGCCAGGATATATGTTGGTGGCTGAAATGATGAATTGGCACTGAGCAGTGGAAATTATGAGCCCACAGATTGCACTTTTAATATTTGGTCCAATGGGTCCTACTACTCAGTTATTCTCATTCACTGGTAATGTGGAGGCATTAATTAACGGCTTGTACTTCTGAGTAGTTTTATTACGGCTAATGTCCCTCATTAAGTGAAACATAGTTACTCAAGGACATAAAAGAATCCCTCAGCAGCACCATTAATCTTGATTTCACTTGTGAGAGTACTTGGATATCTTCTGTAACTTGCGCCATAATGTGGTATCTCTGGCTCCTGCTCTGGCTTAGGGCAGTCTCGTGTGTTCACTACCTCCTCTATAGTCTCCAGCAGGGGAAGCTGAACACACCACCAATCTGTGTCATTACTCTGTCATTGCATCAAATCACATGATTAGCTTCATGGGGCAGTGGAGGAGGCCTGCTTGGTGCGGCTGGCCGTTGCAGTCCCTCGGTAATGGTCCGGTGGCACTGTGATGGAGGGTTGTGTGCTGTCCTCCATGCAGGGCCAAGGATGCACCATCATTCAGCCTGCCGGAGATGGCCTTAGGGTGAATCGTGTTCTTTAATGCTCAACCCTTTCACTTATTTTAGAGTGTAACACTGCAGTTTCCTTCTAGAAAATATTGCTTATTGGTAACATTTCCTTTCATGGACGTGCTATCATAAACATGGGAAGGGAATCGTTTGGAAGTAAGCTATACTGTGAATCATTTGCCTCACACTTAGCTTGGATCTGTGACGTGTGTGTGTAGACACACACAAGAGTGTTTACAGTGGACGTTTGGTAAAAAATTACCAAACCATTAAATGGAATAAGGAGTAGACTATGCAGGAGTACCTAACAGGGCTGGGTGCCTCTGTGGAAGGCCAATCCGACAGTTTGTCGATGCAGCCTTTTATAATGCAAAGGCTTATAATTATCTCACGCTCGCTCATTTCACACTGACATATCGCTTTCCTAAATGTCAGTAGGAACAGCCAGTGCACTTCTCTTCCCCCAGCTCAGGAGAGCCCTCTCTGCACCCTGCACACAGCTATGATGATGGCAGTGCTTTAGCCCTGAACGTGTAGCCCCCCGCCGGGGAATAGCGGTTCAGGCATCACCGATCGTTGACCTGGCTATTGTTGTTTGTGATACTTACTGGTAAACTTTTGCAATCAATACAACATCAGCCAGCAGAGCCCCTGGGAATGAAAACCTGAAACAGCGCACTTAATCTTGGAGCCGGCCCCTGCTCCCTGCTCTGCCGCTAAACTAGGTAGTTGGCCTACTTGATGCGGCATTATTGCCGCAGAGGTCAGATGTGAGCTGTCTTGCACAGCGTCTGATGAATGGCTGTTTTTGATAAAGCGCCTCCTCCATCCAACAAGAGACATTTAATAATGATGGACCATAACTGCACACAAAAAAATCCTTGTAGAAGAAAGAAAAAAAAATCCCTCCTGCCTGCCTTTCCCCAGCTCAGACAGTGAGCAGCTAGCCGTACTCAGTGCATTGTGGGTTTTCATACAAGGGTACCATACCACTGTGGAGTTTACAATCACTGCTCAGTTTAATCTGTACAGACAGGTATGCACAGGTAAGCAACAAAGTTACATTAAATGTTTATTTCAATTTTATTTTAAGTATTTCTTACTTTTTTAGTGGTTTAATCTACTACAAAAATGATTTAGGAATAGGGTGAAAAACTGCATATAGTAGAACAATACATAATGAACTACACTAATAATTAAACTACCCTTTTACTGAACATATAAATATTCGCATGTCCCTAACATGTTGTAAAGGAAAATGCCACACCACAGTATAGGCCTGTACACTGTTTTACATTCAAAAGTATTCACAAAGGTAACAATGTTAAATGGCAGCATTATATCCGCAGTAATGCAATTTAGCATCCACTCAGACTGCAGAGCCCTCCTCTCAACACCCACCTCTGGAGACGTCCATAAGATAATTGAATGTCTTTTAAACTGCGGATGATCATTTAACTAGCTCAGTGGTCAAGGCAACAGCTAGCAATTTTGCAATCTGCCATTGTGATGAGCAATCAAATCAACGTGCATTTAGTTTAAGTGGCTCTAAATAAAATGCACACCCTTTAAATTAGTATAGTTATGAAAGTATACGGTGGAATTAAATGCCATTCTCCACAAAACAAAGCCCAAAGCACGGTGACAGTTTTGACATAGACAATGCCTTTAGTGACAGGAATAACAAATTAATTGGAACCATAACACATTCTCTCTAAAGGTGAGGTAAACACACCTGACTGTATATTTTTCACCATCAGTTAAATCTCAATTGGATCTAAAAATAAACCCCAAGACATTGAACAGTTTAATGGATTTTGACGTCTCTGCATTATGCTGTCACTCCAGTATAAATGAATCATAACTTTGCTCTGCACCAAGGAATTACCATGCATTTTGAGAAAATGCATTGTGCGCCAAGCTGTGAATTATGATGCGAGATCAAAATAAATGTGTAATGACTTTGGAGATGCCCAGAATAATTTATTGGGTGGAGATAGTTTCATATTGAAAAGAGAGCCTAAGTGGGATACAGAAGCTCTGTGCACTGACACTGCCCTGAATGCGTTTGAATTCTGAAATGTCAGCGTTAGATAGGCAAAGAATCTCGCCTGTTTACTGAAGCTTGGTAAATGAGGGCTTCATTTGGGATGCAGCAGTATTCAATTATATGGTTATTTATTGATCAGAAACAATATATGTCTGTCTGCAGCATGTAAAGATGAATTCAGAGGATAAAAAGAAAGTGTCAGGGAAATTGGCCGATGAAGGATTGCATTTGATCTGGGTGGGAATTCAAGAATGGAGACAGAATACCCTTGTGTTAAAAAACGTGGGCCAGAAGTATATTTGCAATTAAAGTTTTCCACAAAGAACTGTCAAGTGGAATTTGAAATGTAAAGGGAAAAAAAGCATAACCAGTTGGTGGGAAAAATGTTTATAAAGTAAGTAAAAAAAAAAATCCTACAACAACTGTAGGACTGTACAACTAGAAATGTTTTTTTTTTTAACAAATTAATATGACATCAGTTTTACTACTAACCATAGTTGGTAAGAACACTAGTAATAGTACTACTGCTTGTTTTAATAGCAAAAACCTTGTCACTCCGCAGGCACGAGTTAACCAACATTTGACTATAGCTGAATGAACAATAGACAGAGCCAACACTTTAAAGATGTTCTCTTTGGCTTGAGAAAAATGTGATAGGCATTTTTCACTCTTTTCAATTTACAGACTAAATGATTAATTAATTGTTAATCAAGAATTTTTTGGGTAGATTAATTAATAATGAAAATGAATATATATAATAAAGTTGCAGCCCTACATTTGACACAATTTAAGAAATAATAGTAATGATAACACCAAAAAAAACGTTGAATGTCTTCACCATGCGTTGGTCTTTGACTGTCTTTACTTCACTGGACTGTCCCAGAGCTTTTAGTAGAATAAAGTGTGAAACTTTACATCTTCTGCCCTTCTGTTACCTCATTTACAGAGCTCAGCTGAAGTGTGCTGGGGTGTGTGATGCACCAGCGCACTCACTTTACATCCCCACTGTAAACACTGTCTATTATATTATTCACAACAGTGTCCTCCAGAGGGATGGATCCCGGTGAGGCCCCTCTGAATATGGAACACTAGCTATTGTGCTTACCTGCTGCCCCATATCAGCGTGGCCCACAGTGGCCCTTAGATGGTTCTCGTTCAGATCTCTTTAGCTGGGCTGGACGGTAATCCCTGGGCAGCCGGGGCTTCTCTGTTGTCTCCTGGTTGTTTTCTGTGTAGTTCATAAATTATAGATGGGCCATGTCGAGGGCCATCATGCTGCCTGATCCCTGTCTGTGCTGACAGCTGTATGATGCGCACTGAGTGCAGCAGATTGGGAGCTCAGAGTTTCATCAATAAATATCACTCTGACCCTCACACTTGGCCTCGTGTCAGCGGTCAAGGTAATGGCTTTTTATTATCGTGAAGGGCAGCCCAGCGTGGGGTAGTCTTAAGGTTGCTCGTCCATCTCAGGTCTGGAGACACAAAGACAGACAGAGGGAGAGAAGGAGGGAGAGAGAGAGAGGAGAAGAGTAGCTGGTCTGAAGTTTAAATGGACTGGGTTGTTATTATGTGAAGCCTAAGGATGAGTGTGAGTGTGTTGTGTGTTTGACAGCGAACAGCAGGGAGCTTTTGTGTGGCGCTCCAGAGGAAGTAGTGATTTTCATGGACATATTATTGGATTAAATTAACCTTATTAACCAGCTGTGATGAATTATATTGAGCTCACTGCCTTACAGAGATCTCCAAAGAAAGTGTGTGAGTGTGTGGCTGTTCAGATTTTTGTGTTTGCGTTTGATTGTGGAGCTTATCTGTCTGTGTTGCCTCTGTGTGTGTGTGTGTCTGTGTGTGTTAGCTGATGGTTAGCTCTAACTGCCTGGCTCATAGATGACAGGGCTTGAAATGCCATGATTGTGTACTGAAAGCTCAGGCAGCTGTACATGCAGCATGATGTCTTCAGAATACAGGTTTTTAGACAAAACAATATAGAACAGAACAGCATTTTGTCTAAAGTTCATTCATCAAAAAGCTGCATATTTTGAAAAGGGTAAAAGCCCCACACAACCCTGTCAGAGAAGCGCAAAGGCTAGATACTATAGATTACTTTAATCCCCTGCCAGATATAAAAAGGATAATTACATATTTGTGGTGGAGGCTGTGTGGTGAAAAAATCAATACAGTCTTTTTTTGTATGACACTTCATTAGTGTGAAAAAATCTTGGAGCTGAGAAGAAGTGCACTGCAATTAAATGGTTCTGCTACCTTAGACTTTATAATGGCTCTATATTATTATCCAGTTTATTTGAAATAGTGGTTGCACTTGTGGAGTAATTGGAAACCATTGATTATGTACTTTTATGTCTACACTCTTGCACATCATTATGGAGAGAAGCAATAGTTAGTTAGCCTCTCTAATGAAGCACTAATTGCACTAAGTAGGTTAAGATGTTAGTCAAACTGCACTCAACTGAAATGACAGCACAAAGACTTTCAATTAATCTGCATATACTGACTAGCAGATGTTGTTTTGGGCTGCATATCTTGCAGATTTTATTTGCTTTGTGTCTGATCCTGCTGCCTAAATAGAAATTGTGTTTGTATCAGTCCATTGGCAGCAGATGAAATTGATTGGGAAAAACAGGAAATAAGGGGCGGCGGTGAGGGGGGGGATCTAAGGTGATGGAATATAAAGTGGCCACTTTGCTGCTGTTTTCAAAAGGAAGACCATTTGTAAAGTAGGTTCCCTCTTGATAATGTCAGCGGTGTAACACTGGCTGGTAATTGTACAGGAATGTCTGTTAACTCATACCACTGTGTTAACATTTATTTAAGGATGTGAGGACCATGCACTTAGTTTAGCCCCTGACATAGCTCCAATGTGTCCAGTTGTAATGAATATAACACAGTATTGGAATACAATTTATGTCATTTAGCTGCGAGTCACAGGATAGTGAGATTAGACAAAGAGAAGGGAGGGACGACACACAACATAGGCCACAAGCCAGACTTGCAACCATGACACCAAAAGCACAAAGCACAAAGCACACAGTATGTCCCCTAATAATCCACTTTTTAAAAAAAATCACTATTGGTGTCCTTCTAACAACTTCAATGATGACTAGTATGTACAGTATATTGTAGCTATAACCATTGACAAATTATTCATACAATTACAACTTACTGCTTGTGTTTCCAATTAATTGCATGTTAATTTATGTACAAATAAACCTATTCAATTTATAATAATTTATATTATATTTTACACTTCCCTTGAAACCTTTCCAATTTTAAATGAAGCAATTACATTCAGCAAATGCATTAACATGGCATTTTGCTAAATACAGTTTATAGAATTTTTTGTATATTTCTATCGATTTCTTTTTGAAAATACCCAATTATTTTTCAGGAATGTATTGAAAACTAAATACGTCATCTATTCAGCTCAGTGCAGAACTCATTGTCTGAAAAAATGTGATGGATTGTCCATTTGTGCAAATGAATTACCCTGTCTAGATATTAGTGTAGAACATTACCCACTGAGGTCATTATGGGAGATGCAGGCTTCCAAAGCCTCTCTGCTGAGCTGTAGGTTTTGGTGTGGGGGTCCACATGGATTGGCCGCACACTGTCCCCCATCATGGTCCTCTGTGGAGAGAGTGATGCTGACAGTACACTCCTGGCAATCAGTCAGCTCGCCACCCACCACTATGCGCTATCTGAGATGTGGAGAGCAGGGTCTGTGCTGGTTACAGCTTAAACCCAGCAGCAGCAGGAGGACTTGCCGCCTTTGATCTTTTTTCTTTCAAAGGGCTCAAATGCTCACACTATTGTACGCTTGAGAGACACTTCAGCCTTCACTACCCAGGAAGAAAAAAATGTAAAAGTCCTGCCGCTTGTTACAGATATGGAACGATTCAAATTAAAAGTAAACATCTAAATGGAATAAAATTTCACAATATTGTTGATTGGTTTAATAAGAGCCATCTGTTGAGCAGGTTATGTTGGTGTAAACTAGAGTTTTTTAAAGTGGGGTGGAGACCTCCATCAGGAGCTCTTATTAACAGAAGCATGTTCTTGGTGGGATCTTAAGAAATCTCCTGGCTTTATATGGCTGTCTGGGGAGAGGGTCAGACCCTGTAAGCTGTCATTGCACATGAAAGGATTAATGTCATCTTATAAGAACGGGGGAAAAGCCGTCTTATAGTTATTTATTCTGTTTCATTCACATTCTGCTGGCTCTGTAAAAGAAAAAGGCTAATGTCTGGTCTAATTTGTAGCCCTTTAAATTCCAGACAGAGATTCTTTACATATCTCTGGAGCTCATGGCTTCTCTCGGCGCAGCCCCTCTCCTCCTCTCCTTCTGGGATTCCTCTTAAACCCGACCAATTTACTATCTGAAGCAAAGTGAAGATTTACATGAGTTTGTACTTGAATGGCTCCAACTCTAGCTTCATGCACTAAACACTCCCACTGTAATTACCATTCGTGGATCCTGCTCTCTGATACCTTCCTCTCTCTCCTCTGCACCTAGGCCAATTGAAGGGGAGAGAAAAGGAAAATACTTATTCCCCAATGCTGATTCTTAGTGCTCCTTGTTCAGGATCTGTAATTGGATCTGTGTTTTCGACTCCCTGCTAATAAGCAGCTTACTTTGGCTCCCTCTAGACTTGACCCACCACATTTTTGTTTTATGAATTTTACAAGGGGATTTTAATAGATGCTTTAGGCTATGCAAAACATAGGCTGAAGGGGGAGGCATAATGTGGGAGCCTTGACACAGAGTACGCCTGAGCGGCTGCTTATCATTGCGGCCAGGTCTCATAACTTTCATTAAGATTGATGTAGGACAAAAGGGAATGCGTGAGAAGAGGGACATGAGAGAATATTAACCTGTGCTCCTGTAACTAACTATAATTGTTTTGCATTCAGTCTCTCCTCAGGCAGCCGCCCTCATTATCTTTACCCGTACATGACGGTGCAGCTGATTTTAGTAGCTGGGCTTGTTAGAGGAGATTGGAGGTCAGGGCAAACTGTAATCTGCCTTCGGTTATTTTTATGGTAGAATCCGACGGCCAGGGGCTGAAGTGGTGTATCAGTGTATTTTACAAACATAACACCTCATTTCCTTTCATTTTACATCCGTGTAATTGTTTCTGAAGTTCCCTGCTTTGGTGCTGTTGGAAGTTGGAGCAGGTTAAGAATTTAATATTTTAATATCATGATTGTTTTTTCTGTAAAGTTTTTGGTAATATTTGATCCACTTGATCAAATTAAATATATTATTTAATATAAAAAAATATCAGCCTTTTATGCTGTCTTTCAAATGGCAAGCTGAGCAGACAACGGGATGCAGATCTTCAAGTCTATGGTCCTCACCTTACTCACTAATAGAGTCTTCTGTTAGTCCAGTGCTCATTTAAAAATGGCTGAATGCCAGCGTCACCCATACAGGTTCACTGAAATGAGAGAGATGAAAAATGTAAAGACAAGTGCTGACCCGTAGCCTACTCACAGTTTCTTCAATCATTAAAATACTCCCAGAAACCACAGATGGTTCCATAATTCATCATAGGTTATAGTATCTTAAGTGATTTTTATCATGCCTGTCTACATCTCTACATTAAGCTAATTCATTTGTCTTGAAACGAAAGAGAAATTAAAGAACATTTCCAACCATTCTCCAGATGAATTAGACAGGTACAGTCATAGAGGTGAATATCCAGTGAAAATGGAGCTTTACTCAAGACACTCTGTTGGGTATAGGAACACTAATGACCAACACAATCACCTATCTTGACATGAATACCAAAGATAACAAGGAGAGGTGGGAATAGGTGTAACGCTCTCTCTTTCATCCTCTCTCTTCCCTTCCTTTTCTCTCTATGGGAATCTACCAAGCACGCTTTACTTCATCACAAAGCTAACGTGGCATAGAACTTTTAAAACCCGCCTCGGCTTTTGTACCCCCCACACCCACACCCCACCCAACCCTCCCTCACTCTCCTCTATCTCTTCTGGTTGGTAATTCTCCCATCTGGAGGATGTTTGAGAGAAACAAAGAAACAATAAGAGGAAGTTGGGAGAGGGGGTGTCAGGCTGTCAGTAATCTGACAGCTATGGTAACTACCCTCTAATCCAGACGGCTCCAGCCACGCTCCGGCCTGACACCCGTGCCTCTGACTGACAGCTGAAGACCGGGCACATTCCACAGGCAGAAGTGACATCCAGTCTATTAAGGCAGACAAGCACAAAGCAGAGATTTGCCCTGACTGCCTGGTACTGAAGCCTACTATGGGGGGTGATTGGAGAGGTCCTGGAGAAGGTGTCAGACTCAAGCTCAGATGATAACCATATTGTAATGATCCTGCTGGACAATGAAGTGCCATGATTGCCCATGCTGACAGCGGAAGTTTATGTCTGGATATCCCCCCCCCCCCCCCCCCCCCTCTGCATTCGCAGGCAGCTCACAACACACACACAGTCTCCAGGTCCCAACTGCCAGTCAAAAGCCTGGCCGCAAACGGGTGCACTTCTTATTCCAGCACAAGAGTGCACCAAACAGTGATCTCTAATGGACTGACCCGAGGCATGCTGTGCTGACAGGGAGAGCAGTATAATTGTTGTTTATCTTCTTCCTCTTTAGATATCTCTCTGAGCCTAAAGAGACTTCTCAGTGTTCATTTGTTGCTACAGAAAAGCCCAGAATCCTCTACTTAGTTTCTTTATCAGCAAAACATTCCTGGAGAAAGCTATACATGATTGCTTTTGGAGGCTTTTGCCATGGCAGAAAAGTATGTAATTGGTTTCACTTAAGGTTAATTATTTGCACTGGCAGGTCGCATTGTTGTAAGCCGTTCATTAGAATACACATCCAACACACGGAGCAAATGAGATGAGCTGGCTGTGCTGTATTGTAGGTTTGCTTTAAAAAAGTTCCAAAACCAAGCCAAACATTAATGATACTCTCAGCAGCCTATATAATGGAACAAGTTTACATAAATTAGACCACAGAGCTGCAGTGGCATCAGACAGGCTAGACTGTTTGTATTTGAATACTTTGGCTAATTAGAAGTGCTAAAAAAAAGCTCAAAATATATACTCTGCTTTGGATTCAGTCCTGAATCTGTACTGCATACATAAAACATTTTCCCCTCGCTTTCTTGTATGAAATGCGTTCGGTTTCAACTTTATTTTTGTATGATGCCTGATGGTTTAAGACATAGATGATTTGATTTCCTCTGCCTGCGATGTAGTTTGCAATGCCAATGCATTGCATGGCAGGAGATTTAAACAGGGAAAAGATGAGCTAGAATAGGGATTTTCCTGTGAATGCTTCAAGTAGGGAGTAAGTCCCTCAAACGACCATACCCTAACATTTCTACAATAGAAATTATATTAAGTGTGTTGAAGACACACGCTCTGTATCCGCTCACCCTTAGCACAACATTCAAATAAGTCTAAGATTTTGGTTCCAGGCGAGTTCACCAAAGGTGGCATTTCCCGTCTCCTTTCCAGCCAAAGCCTGCTCGTCTTCCATCTTACTTAGCTCGTCTTGATGGAGACTCAGGGTGCATGCCTTGTTAAGTGACAGGGAGTTAAGTATACATTCACACCATCCTGGGCTGCTAGTTAAGTTGACAGAGAGGTTCTGCAACCAGTCGGTCAACATGAAGCTCATTCACACTCCAATCAGACCAATGATAGAGGAAAGGGCTGTTTCAGGATTTCATTTAGAATTTTATATTACAGTGTTATTCTTTTAGATTCAACAGTTTTGGGTGCCTTCATGCTTTCTTTCACATCAAATAAGAGATCAGCATAACGATGAATTGCCTTTGCCACATACCAATGTATGCATCTTGCCATGACTATAATAAATTAGACATTAATTTCTATCAACCTTAAAGCCCCCCTCCAGTGTATTTTGACATTTCTATGATATTTCATATTTTTCTGAGTCATTTCCTTACAATGTTGATTACCCACATAGTTCGCCAAATATTTTTTGACAAATAGCTTAATTTTGTGCTCAAAGTTGCAAAAGTTGCTTAGTTGTTAAAACGGGGTGGTGACATATGACTATAGTAAATTCTATAAGTCATACGTCATTCTCCAAGCTTGCGCAGGCGCACTGTCATGCCTCGTTAAAAAACGACTCCACGATGTCAGAGCATCAAATCGATAAACATCGTTGTGAGCTAGCTAACCAATTTATCATGTCATTTACAAAAACACGTCGCACTTTCACCTGCCACTGTGTAATATACAGTCTGCAACATGCATTTTACTGACGGCCGTTTTACCAATGCATGGGCGGAGGCACCCCCACCTCCGCGGTAAAGTAAGCGCACTATAAAAAGTTGTGGGAGTTATCGTGTGCAGTGCGTGACAGGACCATCGACTGTGTAATTGATAACAGCTGATACACGCACATTAGTTCCTATCATGGGTAAGTAAAGCTACTTCTGCCGGACAGTAAAGTGTACTAAACTTTACAGTGTAGTGATGTTAACACAGCATGTCGTTAGTGAACACTCCAGCCGGTAAGTTTTTGGTTGTCATGGTAATGTTACGTCCGACTATTAACCACACCCCCATTCTCTGTTTGAGAAATAACGTTCGCCAAAAACGGCAGTTAAAACTGGCTGGAGGGAGTCTTTAAGCTCTTAAATGTAAGAAAAAAATGTGGTTTCTGATGCTCATCTTCTTGCTCTTTGCTCTTTGTACATGCAGACCAACATAGCCATAATGAGACAGATAATTGAGGATATTTTTTATTCAATGGCTAGTTAATTGGTTGCCACCAGTGTCTCAGGAAAGGTTAAATTTATAGTTGCATGTCACCAATTACGATGCCAGCTGGCTTTGTTCATCTGGAAATATTTATGGCGAATGTCAATGTTTTGGCGACAAATGACAGGTTGGACATGAACACATTGCAGAATGCATGTTGCATTCTCTCACGGCATCACACAGTCCGACCTGTGCATATTCTTTCATTTTTGAGCGTAGAATCAATGTGTGCATAATCAAATTCCTATTGACAGCACTCATATCCTTCTCGCTGTGGCAAAAAAGAAGATCCTGAAGAGGGGAAAGATGAATGCATTAACATCCTTTCAGTCAGTCTAGCAGATAACAAAGCTCCTTGCCTCAGTGTTAACACTGCAGATTAGGTCAAGTTTTTACCCCTCTGAGTTTCTCTCCTGTAAATGACGAGTTTTGATGTGAAACAAGCAACATGTCAAGCCGACTTGAAAGATGTAGGCATTTTCTGCCATGTCACAATGACAGGCCGCTGAATATTTGGGCCATTAGGGGCTTATTAGTGAATAAATGACCAGATGGTTCAGTGATGCACAGAGATGGACAGAACTGGATGCTACTAATCAGCAGTGTCTGTAGCTCGGTGTCAAATCACACGACATGGTAACCCATGGCAACGGAATAAAAGTTAACATTAGCAAGTCAATTTGAGATCTGGGTGCTGTAAACAGGGTTTCGAATAGCCCTGCTTTGCTCGCTTGAAAAACGAGTGTCAGTGTTTCTGGAGAGCAAATTCAATTTGAAACAGCTGAGATGTATGCTTTTCTATTTGTACGTTTTCCTTTACGCCCTTCTACGTTTTTAGATTTTGGTATTTTCACTGAGATCTGTGATACTATTTGGATGGAAGTTACATTAAATTCCAAATACATTGTAATGGCTAACAGTGATCTACAGAAGGAATCAGTAACTGTTACAGAATTTTTAAATGCTTTAGAAAAGGACACCATTTTTTTTCAGTTTTACTACTCACATTTAAAACAAAGACAGTAGGGTGTCTCACAACATCTCACACTTGTTTATTTCAACTGCACCTCACTTTTGTGTTTGTCAATATATTCATCCAGATTCTACTTTGAGGTGCTTTGATTAGTTTTGATTCTGAGATGCCCCACCATCTTCTTTACAGGAGGTAACCAACAAATTTGAAAACGGCCGTGTTTGTGCTTCAATATAATTGGTGATGGGTTGTTTTGTGACAGATGTGAAAAATATAAAAAAAAAGTAGTGTGGGCTGCATTACACAAAACACAATACAAGATGCTCCATGTTGGAGCTGCATATGAATGTGTGTGCGCAAACATGCGGGGTCTCTTTAATTGTATGGTTTTCTTCCAGACCCACAGCTGACACAAACAGGCAGCCTGTTTAATGGATGAGAAGAGCCGTTTGAAGACGGTCTGTCACTTCTGATTGCTTTGCCTCTGTTCTAAGCATATCACTTGTCTACTAATACCCCTCCATTTAACTTGAGTTCTCGCTGTCATTAACTTTTAATAAATCATTTACAAATTAGGGAAATAGGTAAGATGTGGCGAGAGCTGAAGAAGCCTCGTTATTTACCCATTTGGCCCATTTGTTTCATTGATTAGGTATTAAGATTTCTTTGCATAGCATTGGTCTTTAAGGTTACAACATAGTGTAAGTTCCCAGTATTCTCATATGTTTTTTGAAAAAATAAAAAAGCTCTAGCTCACAGAAATATAATAGCATTTTCTTTCGTTGCCATCAAATGTGATTAAACTACAGTCAGGCTTTGTGCAGCTTAAGCACTTTGACTTATTGATATATTGTAATTGTGATATTTCGCATTAAACATATTAATTTGAATAATTTATGCACACATACTACATCCCACTTCATTATACCTTTGAACAACTGAGTGGGCAATAAAACATAGATATTGTGAGCTTTATGTAGGGTTGAAACAGTGGGATTCCATGTTATTATCCTACCCCCCATTACATCGGATGGGAGTGCATTGTTATTATTTGTCATCATATGCTAATTACACATCATTAATGTTAGACCTTAATGGCCCCAAGAGTGGGTAATAGGCTGTAAGGCTGAGCTGGCTGCTTGCAGGGAATCTGAGTCTGGGGGGAGAGAACACATGCTAATGAAGCTGAGACCTTTTATCTTTGCAGATTAAAAGAGAAAAGATCACAACCCTCAAAATAAGCGTTTTGACATCTGTAATTGGAAGAGACAACAAGCTTTTGTTCTATTATTGGGAGCAGGAGGCATCAGGCTGGGTGTATAAATCTCTCCAGCGAGCTTTACTCCCTCAGTGCCTTCAGTCAGTTAGCCAAATGAAATCTCACTGCTGCTTTCATGCTTTTAGCTGCAGTTAGACAGAAGATGGAGTGCTGTTGCCTCCAAAGCAGTGCAGAGCCTGTGATCTGGGTGCGTACATGTGTGAACATGGTAGCTTAGCCTTTTCAAATTAATGGATGCCCTTGTATGCTGAATGGGAACACAGAACAGTGACCCTGCCAATTATTTGGGGAATACTGAACAACTGTTTGCACACTTTCTGTGCTGTTGTGTGGCAAACAAAAAATTGGAGTTTTTTCCACAATCACAACATGTCTGCTTACTTACTTACTACCACAATGATCTTGGCAAAAAAATGCCAAAGCACTGAGGTCAGATAGAGAGACCTACTTTGCTTTAAGCTGTAGAAGAGTGACTGAGTGTGCGCATCTGGCCCTATCCAGCGGGCCAGGCTCAGAGCTGAAGCGAACAGCAAAGCGACAGCTGGTCCAGCATGGCTCCATGTTTGACCCCCAGCACCATGTGTAGTCTTGGACGGCCAGCGGCACTCCATACCCTGAAGACATGTATGCCATCCCGAACACCTGGTGGGAGGGAGCCCACCTCAGAGCCTAGGGTCTAGTTGTGCTTACACCGGGTTAGGGACAGTGTTCAGGTGTGCGAGGCTAGATTTCAGGGTCTTTGACACCTCAGCGACCCAAAAGGCTCAGAAAGCAGGGGGTCTGCTGACTGCCCATTTGCTTTGTCCCTGAGGTCCAAACCCAGAGGTCCTGTCATCACAGAGCAGCTCAGCTGTAGGTCATAGGTGTAATGACCTACATCTATCCATATAGAACAATATGTATGGCATCATCAGTCTGTTTATCTGGCTTGACCTCTACCAACTGTACTTGCATTTCATAGCAACTCTACACTCGGTTCATATCCAAAACATTTAGTCTATTTGTAAAAAGTCTGATTTTCTCAGCTAAACTTTGCAAGCTGTTGTGTGACACCACATCTGGAAGGATGGTGCTGATAAATTCTCTTGCTGTAATTTATGAAATCCTGACTTTGATAGTCTCCATGACTTCTCTCCTTGTATCTGTTTATGATGAATGTTTAATGCATGAAAGCAGAAAATGTTGATCAGGGAAATTGTATGGAATTTGTCTCCATTATGCATGCTTATCATAATCATGGCAAGATTATGCAGTAACAAAGCAGCAATGGTAATACAATAAGTCTCCTTGGTAATGCAAAACAACTAAGAGATGGTGCACTTACGCAGAATGTGATAGCCACACAGCATCCAGGTTTTTCACAATTCACATCTTTTCCTCTAAAATAAACTCACTCACACAAATACAGCTTTTAAAATCACTGTGCTGTGTGATGCCAGAGAACATCAATAAAAGTGAAAATAATGGAGCAAAAAATGTCAGTTTGTTTAATTATTGCTAGTTATCACAATTACCTTCTCTTTGACTTTAGCATGTATGTAATAAGAATGTTCCAGAGTGCCTCAGAGAAATGTGAAAGGTCAGATGTCAGTTTTAATATGACTAGAGCACCTCTAATGAAACACTGTTGCAATATGTGTTGAATACGAATGCATTAATTTCTTAAATGTCTTTCATATTTGCAGGCGCCTCAGCCTTTTTAACTGGGATAATTTGACAGCAGCCCCCTGCCTTCCTCTGACAGCTCTGAGGAGCTGGGGCTCAGCACCTGCGTCCACCCAAGCATTAAACCTCAGATCCTGAACTCTCCTCACAAATGAACTGTCAGATCATTACTGCGCGTGATGCAATATAATCTGTCTCAGAATTAACATTTGGCCAAGTCCACCCAGGGTTTTTTCTCCCATCTCTCTCTTCCGTACATCTAGCCCCCTCAGAAGGCGCTGGTTTGAATATGCATCTCTTCACATTTCCATGAGGGACCCACGGGGAGTACAGGCAGAGAGCAGCTTTCAGCATTAGCATGTCAGGAGGGAAGGGTCCTTTTCGTTCAGGGTCCCACTGCAGATGCTATGCCTCACTTGTTCATTACAATTGCATTTCATCAGCTTGATGATGTCCACATGTCAAATGAGTGTGAGGATTTTGCACACAAAGGAGCCTCTGGGAAAAGGACTTCGCTGCCTAATCAGCTGATTATCATACCTCAAATGGGGCTGTAGTGCTCTGTTCCAAACGCCAGCCAAAGAGAACGAGGTGCAGGAGACAGGCATACGACGGGCGAGTCCAGGCAGCAAGCAAAGCTGATTAAAAAAGCTCTCTTATGAACGCACATAGAGGAATGCAAAGTAAGCAAACAAAACACAACTCAAGCAGGAGACAGAAGAGAGCATTAGAATATTTATAGTTGCCATAGTTTTTTTGCTACTATTGTCCTAAAGCCCCAAAGTGTAAATTTGGGTGTTATTATGTTATCCCCATATTCATTCTAAAGGTTAATAAATTAGGCAGCTGGTACAAAACATGTGATTTTCTTGTTTGTGTATTTTCTTTGGCCTAGTTACAATTTGATTCATAAAGTGCCTTACTGGCCAACAGCATGAATTAAAACAGGATGTTTATGTAAACCTAGCAAAGGACCAGTGTCATAGTTACCTGTGGAGGGACCCACACGTAGATGCCATGGCTCTGTTGGGGCACTTCAATGCTCATGATGGAGAAATACCCAAATCTGAATTCTTTATTCGGGAAAGCACAAATAATGCGATGGAAACGGATATATCTCCTACCCGAAGTTGTTGTTATTCAGGGGGAAAAAAGTCAGGCCAAGAATGTGATAAACCGTGTGAGAATGGAACTAAAGAAAGGTGTGAGATTAGCTGATGATGTGTCTGTTCTCCTGTCTGTCTGAAGCTGCTGGTGTGTCTGCAGCTGTAGAGCAGTGCTTCAGAGAGTTTCACTGGCCAAGTGTCAGGAGGATGCGTGCAGCCACACCTGGTTGGACCTAGCAGTTTCTGAACAGTAGCTACAACAGGATGATTTCATTATGGGTATTTTTTTAGCAGTATTGAAGCTTAGCATAGAAAGAAAAGTTTGTGTCTACCTTAAATAATCACTTATTTAATGCACGATCTGATAAGCATGCTAAGTGACATGAACAAAATACACCCAAGTTGTTCGGTTACCAACAGGTGCGTGATGGGTTTATCGAATTGCTAAATGCGCACAGTGGATCCTGTAGTGGTGATTTCTACATCTGCTACATTGCTGAGGAACTTCTACCTTCAGGGAGGAGTGTGTGAGGCCTTTCTGATGTTTCTGACCATTTCCGCCACTGTGACTGTGGAGCCTCTTTCATCACAAAATGTTTAAAAACTTTGAGGAGCGCAGTGGGACGGAGAGGTGGATTAGTTATATTGAGCCAAAGAGATTTAGGCTACGTTCAGACTGCAGGCCTTAATGCTCATTTTTTTGGTTTGACAGTTCACATTGTTGTTTAAATGTGGCCCATATCAGACTCCAGTGTGAACTGTCCGCGGCCTGAAAGTGACCCGAATGCGCAGAAGAATAACACGATGTCACACGGAGCACGCTGTTGCAGGCTACTAGACTGAGGTTGCATTTTAAAAGATCCGATCTGTATCAGATTTGGACCACATATGGAAGTGGCCCAATTCCACAAAGGAAAAGATCAGATTCCATGTGACTTGGCCTGTTCACACTGCCATAAAAAGATCAGATCTGAGTCACATATGGGCAAAAAATTAGATTTGTGTCACATTGGCCTGCAGTCTGAACGTAGCCTGAGTAGACTGGTTATAGTGGGACAGAGGCTGAGGCTGATTGGTTAGAATATGAACTGAGAATGGTCAAGTAAAGAATTTGACTTAAGAGCAGTTTGATGAAGACTTTGCAACACAGAATGACGTTCAGACAGATGAGTGCAACCACTGCCGTGCCATGCAACATAGTATTGTGTGCATGCTACACAGTGTGTAGTAACTCTGCAACTCCCTTTGCTGTGATAGGTGTGTTTGTAGCTGCAACCACTGTGGAGTTAGTATTTTTAATACATATCTGTGTTGTCTGCTTTGGTGATGTTTGACTCTGCTATTATCAGTTATTTACTTTCTGTAGTCTAATACTGCTTGTTGCACTCATCCATAGCTCTTTTGGTCACTGATATTCTTGGGTTAACTTGGTTAACAAGCCCCTTTAGTATCAAATGGATCGATCTTGACTGGTTCTCAGTGACTATGAAATAATATTTTTGCTTGGAAAGCCAATCCCTACTGGTTGGGTAATATGAGTTTTCCCATTGAGACTACGTGCTTTGTGGACATAGAGAAGTCTTACATAGGACTTTACAATATAGGACATACCCTTAGCATGTCTTTTGGCGGTAATACAAGGTTTCAGGATCAGTGCTACAAACCATCTCCATGTATGTTTGTGATTTCAAGTCAGGAAAGTACTGTCTTTTTAGGCTTTGGCTAAGTCTGTGTCTTTTTTACTGATTTTCTTGGTGCTTTTCATGGACACAATCTCTTGGTATAGCCGAGGAGTGAAAAGAATCCAGTTTGGTGACTTTTAGACATTTTAGAATTAGATCTCATATTTTAAAGATATTTTGTTGGTTTCATCACAACCATGACCTCCAGCATTCAACTGCTTTGTACTGCAAACCACCACCTTCAAGTCAGAAGCCATCGTAATCTCATAGAAAATGGTAGACAGCGATAGATAGAGGTATTCAAGTACCATGTAGCACTGTTCATGAATAACGGTACGATGGAGTGTGAAATTAACAGGAGGGCAATTTTGGCAGTGATACAGGCATTGCATTTGACAGTCTTGGTAGAAAGGCGCTAGAATTTAAGACATCCCTTCATTTGCCACTCAGTCTACATTTCCACAATAGTCATAAGCTCTTGGTAGTGACAAGAAGAATGTAATCCTGAAAAATAAAGAAGCCAAAATTATTGGCTCACAAGCTTGCACATCTGGGGTAGACCCATAACAGTGAGAGAGAATAGAAGAAGAAGTTGGAGGATATGCTGGATTAATGTACTGTATGTGTGGTATGGTAAATTGTTTTCGTAGGTATTCATGGTGTTAAAACAGCACATTTGTACCAGCAGGCATGAAAACAGTTTGTGGGTAAGTACACTGAAAAAGTACTAAAACCAACAGTTTAAGGATTAGTATCACATTTTCCTTGTGCTTCTTATCGTTATCGCTTAACAGCAGAGATTGTCCACGTTTCTCAAGTTACTCTTTGATATTCAGTGTAGGTGGTGAAATGTGTTTACCGTAATTCCCGAAAGCCCAATATGAAATATTTTAAATTGCGTGTTTTATTCGACCAACTGTTCAAAAAACAATTAAACAATTAAATATTCAGTTTACAATAAGATATGACAAACAAACAGCAAGTCATCACATTTGAGAAGATTTAACTACCGGATGTTTGCCAGACAGATGATGACTTCTAAGTGCAACACTCTCTTGAAAAATGACAAAAGCGATTGATCAATTATCAAAATAGTTGTCGATAAAATTATTTGTTGTTTATCGATGCAGCTCTGGTCCATTGTGCTACGGTCTGCTAAGCTAATTGCAATTTTTCTGCCAGATATTGTGTTTACAATTCGATTAGCAATTTTTTTTAATTGAAGTTTTGCTTAGGTTAAATATTCACTGCCAGTCTATTTTTGACTGAGGCCACGTCAAGCAGCACTGAGCAGATGAACCAGGCAGGAAGTCAGATGCAGAACAGCATACAGAATCCGGTCAATTTTCAAATTAAAACACCCTTTGCAGACTCCCGATCGTACATCAACAATAAACACGGTTAAAACTGACAAAAAAGGAAACAATTTAACTACATAGTCTACTTAACCATAGTAGAAGCATAAAAAGCAAGGACAACTGATCAAATAAGCAAAATCCGAACTAGTCAGCAAAATCAGACAGGCAAAACACTCTTATTCTGAAATGCTCCATGCTGATATGTAACGTTAGCTGCTGAAACACTTAAGTGTGAGTTGATGCCGGACAAAACTGTGGCACAGCCGCTGCCTTTGTTCGGCTGGTGCTATTATTCTACCTTTTCCTCTAGTTTCGTTTGTTGTTGTAAAATGTATACGGCGTGTACCTTCTCTGATTGGTGAGTAGGACCATAACAGGAGGCGCATGGCACTTGAGATTGCTGAGCAAGTCTGTCACACAAGGAATCTCTAACAGCATGACTCTTTAAAACAGGTCAGATGTGCTGTATAATTAACCTACATTTTAATCGCTGTTGTCACGATTAGCTAATCGTGTTCTTTCAAATCGTAATTTTGATTTGAAAACAATTAATTGTTAAACCCTATTAGTGAGGGTTATTGCAACAAAAACAGGTGAAGACTTAAAGCTTAAATAAAGCACAGTAATCCACACATTGAAACTGGTGAGTCCAACATAATGTATAAATTCCATCCAGAGGAAAACATGGGGAACAGTCCAGAGATGAGAAACATGAAACATAACAAAACCATCAACAGGGAAGAACAATAAGCAAGCAACAAGTGAGAGGGTCAGACTAACTAAATACACCAGTTGGGGTGAACATAATCAGGTGAAAACACTAAGACAATCAGTGAGCACATACACAGGAAGTAAAACAAGACAGTGAGACAATGGGCAGAAAAACTACAAAGTAAAACAGGAAACATGAAACAAAAACACGACTCCAGAACCGTGACACAATGTCTTCACTGTCACCTGGATGCATTAGCATGACATCACAGCTCCCATGCAGCTTTTTTCTTTATTATCTTCACACAACTGGGCACTGTAGTTTTAAGTGAACATTACTCAAACAGGAGTAACAAGCATCTTTGTTGACCACAGTGAAAGATAATAGTTAATAGTTAATATGAAAATGTAGTTTTAGACAAATAAGAGGTATTCGTATTAGTAGTAGTATTGTTGTATAGAACATAAAATGCATTCAACAGTTTTGTGGACAGATGCTGAGAAATAATGAGTAATAGTCATAAGAGCTGTATTATTTTAAGATTCATTTTGCTTAAAGTCAAACAGTACAGCTGTTATCTTTTTAGATACTTATGTATTTATCCAAGTCTTGTTGGTGGGTCTCATAATCCATGAACATCGTCTTCATTTCTTTAGCTCAGCGGGAATGCCTTTTGTTATCAGCTTTTGTTTGAATGGAAATCACCAGCCACACATGGTGGAAGCGAAGTCACAAGTGACCTGAAAGCCCAATTATAAAGTCTGCAATCTGCATTGTTCTTGGAGCGAAAAAGAATCAATGTGCTGAAGGCATATCCCCATCAGAAGACCTAATGATGTCTTTCTGGACCACAGCCTTGCACACTGCATAGTAATCTTCTGCTAATTAGGTTTATAATGCCTAGGCAGGCCTCCGCATCAGCACAATTCCAGAGAGGACAGTGAAGTTATTTATTTATCTCACTGCGGCTCATTGTTATGGCTGTTATAATTAAAGCAAAATTATTTAGATTATTTAGGAACAGGGTTTATTGGAATTAGTGTTGCACATTGCAAGTGTGAACACTCTAACTGTGTTCTCAATCATTGCAGGTCACATTAATTCATGGTTTGAATTAATGTGACCTGAAATGGATTGTTCTATTAGGAAAGGAAATTAAAAGAAAGACATCATCATACTATAACTGATCTCTTAACCACTGCTAAAATCTCCAGAAATATGGAGTGATTTACAGATGGCTCATCCTGCTCATTATCACTTGCTATATTCTATGTTTAAAGCTAAAAGAAATAACAAAAATACATAGTAATCATAGCAAGTTAACCGAGCTTAAAATGAAATGATATTAGCATTACTTATTTAATCTGAATAACTCATTAAAAAACAAAGATGAATCAATTAATGATGGGTTGGCAGATGAGCTCACCTTTGGGGTCTCACTTCTTCAGCTGGAAGATGCTGGTCAAAAGAAAAAAACCCAAACCTACCTATACACTCTAAATAAAAAGTGCTGTTTTGCTCCTTTAAAGGCTGTTAAGCTTGTCCCAGGAGAACTTATATGCCGCAGGTGCAACATAGAACTTTTTTTCAGGTAGTGCTTGGTTTTACCTTTCACTAGATGTGTACTGCAGAGCAAAATTACACTGTCCATACTAATAAGGCTGTAAACAGTCCAATTTTTTGTGTGACTTTTTCTAATTTAAACAGTTGGCTGATGACTCCAAATCGAAGTGTCATAGTAAGGATAACTTGGTCAGTAATATTCATTCATTATTTTTTTTTTATTACTTAGGGTGGCACGATGCAAGAAGTTTCGAACTATGGTTGGGCGATGTCTAATTCTGAGGAAGGTCTGAAGCATATTTAAAATTTATAATAATTATGTTCCTGGTAATTAAAATCTGCTGGTTTAATGTGAAAAATGTAGATTATTTTGCCGGGGGGGCTGGGATTTACCTTGGTGGTCCCAGGCCTTTCTGTGGTAAGTTTGCATGTTCTCCCCATTTCTGTGTGTGTTCTTTCCAGGAGCCCCAGCTTTCTCCCACCATCCAAAGACATGCAGGTTAATAGGTCAATTGGTTAATTGGTGACTCTAAATTGCCCTTAGGTGTGAGTGGTTGTTTGTTTCTATGTGCCCTGCGATTAGGGATGTCCCGATCAGGTTTTTTTGCCTCCGAGTCATTTGATTTTGAGTATCTACCAATACCGAGTCCCGATCAGATACTTCTATAATACTTCAAAAAAGAATAAAGAAGAGCAAAAAAAACAGATCCAGGATGTTCCTTATTTTTTATTTAATTCACCTTATTTTAACATTCAACAACTCTGTTAACAAACAGAGCACTTCTGTGAGGTAGCTTGAACAATCAAGTAATAACATATAAAAATAACATAAATTCTTCACTTTTGGACTTTAGTGTAACAGTAAATATAAAAAAAGTCTAAGATAAAAACAAATAGCACCTCAACTTAAAATACCCGGCAGGCATGTAAACAAATACAAAAATAAAAGTGCCACAGTGTTTGCAAAGCACATCTATATATACAGTACATATATATACATTTATATCCGAGTCCTGATCGGGAGGTAACAACCGATTCTGATCGAGTCTGGAACAATGTGATCGGGCCCGATTTCCGATCTCGTGATCGGATCTGGACATCCCTACCTGCGATGGTCTGTAACCCGTCCCTCAATCCCAGCTGTCATTGGCTTCAGTACCCCGTGACCCTGCACAGACCAAGCGTGTGTAGAAGATGACTGACTGATGATTTTCTATTACTAATTATTTCTTTCAAGAGAAATCTTATTATTTTCTCTATATGATTACAAGAAATGCATGGACATATAGAGTAAGTAGTCCGCGTAATCCTATCATGTGCTCAGTCCCAAACTATATGGATAAATAACTTAATTACAAGATTGCACATTTAATCAAGGGTTTTCTGGCACATATCTAGTAAGTAATTGTCCAGTACCCTATGAAATATTTTCAATTCCCAGCTATTACTTTGTATGGCACATTTAACTTATACCAAACATGTATGTTCAACTACAAAGGTGAGGCCAAAGGCTAAATATAAATTTAATTACCAGATATGTTGTTGTACAATGTAATCAGACTGCCAAGCAGGTTGACCAAGAGCTGACAAACTCTGTTTTGTTAACTTTTACAGTGCAGAAAATGCGTTGAAACAGGGCAAGACAGACACAGAGCAGTAAGAGAAAGGGAAGGTAGAAGTAACTACAGAAATTAGATCAGATCATTTTTTGTGCATAATACTCTCGCAGTGAGTGTTTACATGAGTTGTATACTGTAAATTGTAGCCGTGACTGTCTCCTGAAAATACAAATAAATCTGTCTCCATCTGCTAACATAATTGGTACTAATATTGATAAGCTGAACTAAACTACCCTTGCCTAATGTTGTTTTTTCAAATTCATAATTGCAATTCATACCACGTTAGTATTTAGAGAATAATGGTTAATAGAGAGTGCAGGTTAAGCTAAAGATATTTCCATTAAGCGTCTTCACAGACCCCTAAAGGTACTGGTTTGTGACCGTTTAAACACACACGTGGACACTTTTAAAAAATATGGTAGATGTCATATGTAACTTAATTAAATGAAGTCCTTACGGAATCTTACCACATAGGAACTGGTTTGGCTCTCTTGTTTTGTGTGTTTCTGACAGGCAACATCTGAAATGCACTCTCCCAGCAGTATTTGCATAAAATGCATTAAAACACATTGTATTTCAAAGCGGCTTACCATTATCCGTGTGATAATACTAGTAATTGCCCTCGTCAAACTCTAAACTTTTCTTTTTATGGCTTAGAACTTACTGTTGGTCTTTGTTTTTTCTCCAAGAGGTTAGTAGCTGTCCACCTTTTCGCAGACTGTTAACTGACAAGCTTCGAGCATTTGGCAAGATGTTATCCAGCAGCAGAGCTCATCTACTGCTCTGACAGCCCGCAGCACCTGCCAAAGGATCTTCTTACCTTCACTATCTGCAGTGAGTGAGCAATGCTCAACGCTGAGGGAACTGTTTCAGTCTCCCTCATGCTGGAATTTTTCAGCTTGTTCCTGTGTTTCCTTTGTCTTTGATTAGATGGAGGCAGCAGAAGAGATGCTTTCATGGATAATGAGACACTGGACAGAGGTTTTATTTGTTTCCCAATCTCGAAGGTCTCCATTGGGCTGTTGGCAGTTGGGCGGAGTCTACAATGGCAAACGCACTGTCATTATCTTGCTTTTCTAATCATTAAGTCCACACTGCTACAGTAGGAATCAGCATTGTGAACAAGCAGAACGTAAAGACTTACCTCTGCACTGCTTGGTGCTAGTATTATCCTCAAGAGTACAAGTTTTCTTTTTTTTTTTGACTGATGCAATCTGGACACAGCTGAGGAGGTAGATGAGAAGAATTTAATTTGCTCTCCTTTCTACTTCAGTGCTTGCAAACTTAAGGTCTTAAGTCTAATGCAGTCGTGACCATGATAGATAAGCCTGCATAAGTCTACAAAGCCAGCTTCAATGCATCTGAGATTAGCACATCTTCCCTGTCTGGAACTTCGGCAGTTGCGGCGATAACCCTGGCCTTGGCGACAGGACAGCTGGACATAAAAGTCTTTGAGAACCTAGGCAGTTCCTCAAAAGAGCATGTGCCATAATTAGAGCCATAATGGCATCTGAATGCAGTGCAGGTTAATGAAACTCTGTCTCTGCGAGGGAACCAGGGGCTTTTGGGTAAAGAAAACAGCAGGGTTCTGCCAGGAGCCCGATGATAGCAATTTGCAGAGTGAGTTATGGCCTATAACCTCGAAGCAGCGAGTACTTTGAGCATGTTTTGTTCTTAAATGGGGTATAGTTTTCCATTTCCCATCCATTAATATGCATAGAACAGCTAATGAGGCTGAACCAACTAAGATAATAAGATTCTGAGGCTGCAGCACCGCTGACTGCATTAATGGTGTATGACTCTGTGGTGAGGCATTTGTCTCCTGATGCCTTTGGACGTAAGCACAAAATGGAAACCTAAAGAAACTGTGTTAAATGGCATATCGGTACGGTGAGGTCTTGATCTGCATTTTGCAGTTATTGCCCTGTTGGAATGCTCTGGAAGAGAGGGCCTTTATCCATTGAGATTACATTTTAACGAGTATTAAAGCACTCATTTAATTAGTTCATGTTTTAATTTGTGCATTGCTTGTGATCTGTGAAAACTGTAATCATAAATTAAAGCTTTGTTTGAAATCTTGTTACTAATAAGGTTTTGTAACATTTAGCTTCAAAATGTTTTGATCTAACTATATAATATGATCATAAACGTTATGTAGCTTTTGTGTCAAACAATTTTATTACAATACTTACCATTTTGAATTTTTGAGTCCTCTTTCATCTCCTATGACCCAAAATGTGTCAATACACACTAACTGTAGAAAGCAGAAATTAAACACTGATTTCTGTCTCCTCAGTTTACCACTTTGTAGTTGAACCTTCTATAAGAGCGACTGTGGAGGTTGTCTGGAGGTGTATCGGCACATTGATATATAAAGAAGTGTAACGTCCTCTAGGAGGGAAAACCTATGATTTTTGCCCTCTTCCCGTCAGCAGTTTTCTGCAGCGGCGTATTAGTGTTGTCTCCTCTCAGTAAATAATGTGTCCTCATTCAGTCACAGTGAAGAGAAAGAGCATATGACTACAATGGGCTATTATTGGCTATAATAGGGATGAAGCAGACTCTCAGGAGAGACTGGGAGACTTGTGAACTGGAAATGTCTGCTGTTCATCACAGCATTTTACAGCCAACGTTTTCTCTGCAAGAGCAGCATCACTGCCCCAGGATAACTTACACTGATGCCTCACTTCATTTACACAGGGCAGTTTTGCTTCTGCTTGAACAGAAACTGCTGTTAGGTGTTCCAAAACTAGACAACTAGACCAGTAGACCAGCCCCCCGTATAGATCTGAATATACCGCTGTACAGAAATCCTTCTCCTTCCCCCCAAATACCAAGCATCCATCTCTGTGTATGAGGATCATCATCACTTTCTTACACTGACTAGACCGTCTTCTCAATCTTTTTGTTCGACTTAACCCAGCAACTGTCTTCCTCTTTTCCTCATCTCTCTTTTTCTTCTCTAGTATACCACTCAGAGAGTCACTCACTTTGTCAACCCTGTTTCTTTTTTCTCGTTCTTCTTTCATCATTGAAGCCTCTTTCGTCCTCACTTAATGCAGCCGTGATCACACCACAACTCGCCATTGCGTCCTCTTTAGCCGTCTCTCATCCCTCCCTGTATATGAAGGACCCCACCCCCACCCTTTCAAGAACCCTCTCCCTTTCTCTCCTCCCTCCCCCCATACTGACCCTCCTCTCTACACCCCCCCTGGCTGGACCCCTCTCTCTGGTGCGGGGCCTGGCTGTCAGGCCCTCTCCTGTGAGTGCGGCTGCTGTGATTTCCTCTGGGCCATCAGGTGGGCTGCTGCTAACTAGCCAAGCCTGAGACAGGGTGACCTCAAGCCTCAACATGATGGGTCTGAATCAACAATGTGTTCGCCTAAACAGGGAGGGAGAGACCAAACAACTTAGAGGGCTGCCTGCCAGCAAGTAAACCAACAGCGCTGCATCTCAAAGTTATCTACCTACAGACATTTTATTGTGCAAGTAAGAATTTAATTCCTTTCCCTAAAAGTGCCTATTGGGTCTAACGTATGGCTTTTTAGTCTATACTTAACACTTGGGTGTGTTTGCTGCAGTGTTTATCGCAGTGGTGCCTCACAGTAGGTGTATTGTAAATCAACTGGGTGCAGCGTGAACTGTCATTATAGTGATCATTAACACTCGTGATATCATCAGCGCATGGCAGACACTTAATTATCGGATCCCTTCTTCTGTTTCAGAGGCCCTGGTGTATTTTTCTTTTTCAGAACAATTTCTGATGTCTGCAAAATCCATATAAGCCTGTCTGATTAGAACAAGCTCAGTATAATGAGTTTCTCCTGTGCCACTGTTTCAGGTGGATCTCATTAAGGGTACTCATACTGTAGTATGAGTTCTAAGGAGGACTTTATACACAAGCCAAAGCTATCTAAATTGATTTTCACTCTCAGTATTGAGTATTTAACAGGTGAGATTCTGTTGGTCAGAGGAAAAATGTCATTCTGCTAATCAGATATAAAGACTGATCAAGTAAGTGTTTCTGTCAAACTCCACTGTTGCTGTGACAATTCTGAGCATTTGCTAGCATTTAGGTAATAATTAAATTTAATGATGGCATTACTGAATAGCTGAGGCTTGCTGCAATCACTCTTTCCTCTCCTGGGTCCTTCCTCTGCTCCTCAAAATCTTTCAAACTTTTTCTCTTCCACAATTCCCTTGAGCTACCCTCCCATCATATCTGAAATGTGCTTACAGCAGTGGCCGTCTTTTGCTTGAGAGCTCTTTGCCTTATGCTTCCATCAGAGGAGACTGAGTCTCACAGATGCACTGCTTAACAATGCCATCCCCTGCTCCCATCAGAGGGGGGAAGGTTGCGGAGCTGCGCCCCGCAGAATAAGGGGGGCAGGTCCCCTGTGATTGGCGAGAGCTGAACATCGATGCCAGCTTCCATCTGTCATGATAGCCTATCTCTGAACCTTCAATCTGTCAAAAGCTTGCTGCCTAGCTGAAGGCTCCAGGAGATTTGGCGTGCTAAACAGATTTGACAACAGGCATTATCACTGTGAGGGGCCCGGCGAAAAACGCCATCAACGTGTTAATTGTGGCTGGAGATGTAAACTGTCACTTCTCATCTCATTTAACACTTGCTTTGCCAGTTTTTTCTCACCTTGTTTTCCTCGCTTTAGAAAACATATGGAAATGTTTTGGCCCACACTCTAATCCTTGAATAACAATATCTGCATTATGACTTTCACTTTTTGGCTCTTTCCATAGGCCTAAAAGCTAAGCACTGTTTTGTCCATGGCTTAGCTGACAAGTCAAGACACAAGTATCTACTGTTCAAAGACATACAGTTTGAATACAGCTGTGCTGGATTACTGTGATAAGTAGTAATTTAATGTGAAAATCGCGTGTAGCATAACTGAGCAAAGTATTGCCACTTAGGTTTCAGTTGAGCCAACATGTGACCTCTAGTTACCATTAATACCCAGTCTTTTTTCACATCATCAATAACTGTACGTTATTTGTACACTCTGGCAAAAGAATTACAGTTTTAAAACAGATTTGTTTCACTCACTGTAGCATTATACTGTATGTCAATTTCAAAATGACAAATGAAAATAAACTGAAATTTATTTTTAATTGTGGTCCCTGCAAAATAGGCTGGTTATAAAAGTCTAAATTCTCATTTCTCTCAAACATTTTGTTATTGTCTTTACGTCACTATTTTTCCCCTTTCAGAGGCATCTCCAGAATGTCAAGCATCTTCCTATTATCACTAATTGATTATCCTCTATCAAAGCACCTTATTATTTGTGAGTTGTAGCAATCAGCCCTATTATTTGTGGGCTTTCCCCTGACAGGCCTTTAATGGTGATGGTTGGTTTAACCCCCAGGCCTTGCTAATAGGATTTAACAGCAGGTGACTGGTAACACAGACACACACACCCCTCTAACCCCTTCACCCCCAGGAATAGCAGACCCGCCCACTGCCTGCTCGCAGAGAGAAGCATACAAACACTGCACTAATACAGCCTCGTCACTCCCTCTGAGCTGAATGTATCTGTATGTCCTGCGGTAAGGCAGGACTATGGTGTCACTCGTGGCTCTCCCCCTTTGTTTTGAATCTGTGGAGTCAGGATGCAGCAACGCAGACGTATGCAAAAGCCAATGCAAATAAAGCCGAGGCAGACACAGCGCCATCTTGGAGATGACAGACGACGGACCAGACGAAAAGGCCACGGCCCCTATACTCTGGTTGTCTCATGACAGCGATGTCATTACAAGCCGCAAGGTTTGCAGTGTCTTATGATGTACATTTTAATGTTGACTAAACTTAATTTCTGGAAACTGGAAGTAATTCATATATTAGAGAGCAAATGGATTCTACAGTACCCTATTTTAATTAGAAATAATATATTTAATAATTATATAACATAGCTATTGTTATGGAGAAGTAATCAACATATTTTACTAGTAATTGTGTTATTAGCTGGACACCATCAGTGGTAATGGGTTTGTCTGAAGGGTTTCCTTGTGCTAACAGGGCTGTCAGAACTGCTAGTTTACCCAGGTGAGGCCTCTGTGTCATTATAGCACCCCTGTCCATCAAGATCAGAGCTACTAACCGAGGCAGGGCCATTCCCCCAGCTTTTATCACTTTATTTGGTGTCCATCCTTCCACTGTCTGCAGACAGCAGCAGAGGCCATCCATTTCTACCCCGACACTGATGGGAGGCGGGGGAGGGCGCAGGAAGCCTGGGCGGTGGTGACGTTGGCTGCGGGGGAAAGTAACCGCGCCATGACGAGGCGGGAGGGGATGGGTTTGTTATCCTGGTAATTAAGGACAGAGTGGCTTCCATGCCGGGTGTGCGGACAGGATGTGGCAAATTACTGGAGTCTTTGTGAAGAAAAGCTGCTCCCTCTCTGCTCTGTCCATTCTCAGGGGACCTCATCATCTTCTCTAACAGTCAGGATGGGATTTTGTACCCTCTATTCCCTCACCTTCTCCTTCCTTCTTTCTGCCTCTCCTTTCTTTTCCTTTCACTTCCCTCTGTCACCTTCCTCCTGAAATGAATCTCAAAGTCTAAAGTAACATTGCAGCTTTAGAATTGTAGATGAGTATGCTTAAGGTGGACTTTTTGACCAAAATGTAAACCTTTCAACAGCTATTTGGGTTGATTCCTTTCCTCCTAAAAGACGTTTCCATGGTTAAAATATAATTTCATATTTATATACTGAGAAAGATTTCAATTAGCTATTTTTTCTAACCTCATTAGATGGATTTTCACAATTAACCGTGTGTGTGTTACAGAAAGGTGATTCCACTGACATACAGAGAAGGATAGAGAAGCGGACAAACGGTGAATGGTAATTTGTGTGCACATTTCACTCCTATGAGATGTCACAAGTGACAGCTCACCAATCACCACTGAGACCACAGGAAAAGTGTTTTGTCACTTTGGCATTGCTGTATAATTTCTGGAAGAGAGCATATTATGCCTTTTCCTTTCTTGACGTTTCCTTGTTCCTAAGGCTGTGGTACTCAGGTGGGGCTTTATAAAACGGTGGCCCTCACAGCGACACACAGTAGCATCAGCAGCATCAGCAGCAGCCGCATGGCAAGACAGCAAGAGAACACTCTAGGGTTTAAAAGTACCCAAAGCATCCTGGGTAATTAGCCATTACAGCGCTGTCACAGAGGGTTCTGCAGTCAATACAGAGATAATTTGGGCAATGGTGAATGACAGTGCTGTCCAGGCTTTTGGGATGATCAAGGACAGATCCAGCTGCACCAGGCATCTGTCAGGCCCATGAATCACTCCTCCAGCCAGCAGCTGGGTGAGTGGAGCAGAGAGAATCGCTGGAGAGGCATGTGCAGACACACAAATAAACATGTTCCCCCCTCTCTCCCCTCACCACACCGGGAAATGGCTATTAAAGGTCTGCCGTTACAGAGCACCGAGTGGAAAAGGCTTGTTACCTTCAGTGGCAAATGAATGACATTGGGAATAAGGTGAGGAATAAAAGTCAGACCAAGGGGACATTTCTCACAGTTATTTCGTCTGCGTAGCTAAAACCAAGAAATGCAGTTGGCATGCAAAATTAGATCATGCAGTTTTTAAAGAAAGGTATTATAATTAAGGGGTTTTACTCATAAACAGCAAGGCTTCCTATCTTGATGCATACATCTGCTGCCTTTCACTCACCTATTAACAGTTGAAAGCAGTTATTTAGTTATTTCTAGCAGGTCTTAAGATTTTAAATTTTAAGTACAATGGCAACAGGAAACACTTTTATTGTGATTATAGATAAAACAGTGAGATGAGAAGACAGAGATAGTGGTTCAAAGCAGCATACTTGTGTGGCAGGCTGTATACACAACACTTCTATCTAGTATGTGGTCTTGATAAAGTGGTGGAGTCTCTAACATCTGTATGTCAGATGTCATGTCTCACTTGTTTAAACCCAGTATTTCAGCTTGCATGTGTGAATAATTTTGCCTAAAAATGTGGACAGTATACCATCTCTGGTCATGCTATCAAACATTTTGTGTAAATAAATAAGTAAGTACATAAGTAAATAATAACATAAGAATTATTAGTGCAATTTCATACATTTGTACACAGTATTGTGTACAATTCTGTACACAGTACTGTGCAGTTAAAAAGTTAGTTTTCACTGTTGATGTTTAACTACACAACGCTATTTCAGATGTATTTGAGTTCAGTATTGAGAGTATTTTGTATTGTATATTGTATATCTCAAAATGGGAGGAAAAAAGTCAGATTTTAAAAGACTTCTTTGCAATGGGGAAATAAAAATCTAGGGCCATACTGTAATATATATTATAATAGTTAATTCTTAGGAAACAAACCAACTTTTGTAGGATCATTGTAGATTTTGAGCAGCTAACATTAACTTTGTTAACAACTTAACAAAACCTTGTTTTTGTAGAGATATTATTAATTTATTCATCAAAAAACCTTTTAACTTTTCTTAAAATTTTATTTTAAGAGTTTATTTAACAGAATAAAGAATGCAATCTGAGCACAAAACAACAAATACATTTTTTTAATGATTATAAGGTTGGGCCTTAACATTTCAGTTCCAAGTATGTATGTACATGCATACAAGCTTTGAAATAAAAGGCCATGGCCACTGTGTGGCGCCCCCTGTGGAAATATTGTTTCCCTCCTTCTTACTTTGTTTCCATAATAATTTAATTAATTTAAGATATATTTCTGCAAGGTCTGACAGCTTATTGTCAAGTTTTGTTTACATTTGCAAATCTTTGTATTTTTGTCAGGGATGGGCTAACTGCAAAAAATGTACCTCCACTAGTATTTAGATATTAACATTTATTTGGATTGGATTTTTTTTAAATCCCTGAATTAATTGTGGCATCAGTCCTGTCCATTGCTGCAGTTGTCATCCTGGTGGAAACATCTTTGAGCACTGAGATTGCTTGTCCATACCGTCTCATTATGAAGAGGTTCCCCACCTGCAATATTTTAATCAGTTCCATTACACATGCACCCATAATAATAACACTGTGGAAAGAAGCCACTGTTACAACACTGTTATAACAACTTATGTCTTATTATTGTCCCATCGGCATGTTATTTATTATCTACTGTATTTTTAGGATGCCTTTCAAGGTTTTGTTGGCATTAATTTAAGGCATTATCTTGTACCTGAGCTATAATTATGAATTTAGAGCTATTATACTATTCTATATTAGTGGTACAAATAATTTTCTGAATATAAATGCACAGGCTTCTGTCTGAGATATAGGTCCTAACTCGGTGCAGCATATTTAATCATAGCTGTAAGGGCTCTGCCCTGGGACTGGAGCTTCTTCTTATCATACTTTAATCAATATCTCTCTCACTATGTTAACACAAAGCAGTCCTCTCAACACCGTAGAGGTGTAGTGTCCTTGTACTATGGATGATGAGTCTCCAGAAATACATGTGGGAATGAAATGTGTTTTTGTGACCTGTGCAAATGCTGTATTATTTCTTTTTTGTATCATTTTTTCCGATTAAGATGAGCTAGTTTTTAGTGTGCAATTACACAATCAGCCTTTCTGTATTCATCTTGTTGATATACAGAATATCTTTAATTCCACAGTACATAGTGTGATTGCATAAAAAAACCAGCAAGGGAAGCGGATTTAGAGTAAGTCACCTTCCCTCAACATAATCACTACCATTCATCAAAGAATGGAATTAACTTCATGATATGCAGTGAAAGTACCTATCCATCTCGTATACAATGAATTCAAAGATGCACAACACTGACAGTCAATTAAAAATGAAAGATAATCCACGCCTTGCTTTTAGTGAAATGTGTATATTCAATTTCACATATGTGCCATAAATACCTGCCATGATTTTACATCAGTTTAGCTATTTATCTGTCTTTTTTTCTGAAGTATTAAACCATAACATCTGAATATTTACCTGTGTTTTAGCAGGGCTGGTAGCTTCTTGGTGACTGTTGTATGACCATGTTTTAGTATTCCTCTGGGATCCATTCCCGTAGATGCGTCTATAAAGGGAATTTGCAGAGAGCACAGTGAACATGTTATGTCAGCCATTTGCTGTGCGAGGATATTTTCCTACAAACTGCATTTTAAATGTTGTGTTTCTCCCCATTACTCTGCACTGAGAAACATTTAAATGCCCTTTAATTAGTGTGTCCTTCTCTCTATCGATAGGCCACTGGTAATCACTCAGAGGACTAATGACTCCTAATTGAACTGCTTTAAAGTGAAACACAATAGGTCCTGTCATCAGTACCCAAACAGCAACATTTGGGAGTGAATCCAAAACACAGGTCATTTTGCTCAGCATTTCACTAATCAAAGTTACATATTTTCACAGTAGCAGAGAAAAGCCTGATGTTAGTGTGGCGATGTCTGATCACACTCTCGCAACAGAGCCTGGGGAGGGGGAGCTGAATGGGGGTGGCTTGTGGATCATCAAAATCTCAGTAGATATTGATTTGATCTTTTCATATTGTCAAGGAGAAATCTAATCATAATAGAGCAACATAGCATGATATCTCCCTCAAACACCTTTTAGCAGCTTTTGTGGCTCATTATCCAGTTTGCCTGCACCAGACCCTCTGATGCCCGAGCACTATAGACATTCATTCACATGCTGTCCTAACAAACACTTAACTTTCACCTGCGATACCTACATTTCAAAACAAGACTATCAGATTTGGAGAATAAGTGGGCAGCCGTGCAAAAGGACATGAAGTATTCATGTATTTCTCAGGCAGGTCAAAGCAGTAATTATGCTAAATATATTTCACAGGTAGTTATAAAGATAGCTAAAGTGGCTACATTCTGACATTTCTCTAAAATCAAGGAGAGGGCTGCACCTTAAGTTAAACAGAGCTCGGCTGTAATGAAATGAAAAGTTGTAATGAAGAGGACGAGCCATTTTATATAGAAATACTGTACATGGAGATTTTATATAGAACTTAATGATCCTATTTCCTGTAGAGTGTCATTGGCATCACAGAAACTTTCTGTCCTAATTATCCATTTCAGCCTGTCTGTTTCACATCTCTGCAGCCGCTCATTATCCCCACAGCCACCTCACAGTCTGCTCAGTGTTACATTAGTAAAATAGAGCCTTTGATTTGTCCTCAACAGCACCGACGTTTGAAAAACAGAGAAGGGAATGAGAGCGAGAAAGTGAAACAAAGAAGGAGAAGAGAAAAGCCTTGTATATGAGCCTGGACGTGGCCTCGTGTGTTGAATATATTGACCATGTCACCCTCCAGTTTTTGGGGAGAAACTAAATTCAAGGCCACGCCAGGGATTTGATGCATCACAGACATAATAGGGGATATTTTGGTTTGCTCTCTGAAGTATGAGAAACATTTTTTCCCCCTGATGTAGGCAGTGTGAACTGCCAGAGGGCATTTGTAAAACAAAATACTTTACTTGACTGTGGAAACAATGAGTGCCCACACCCCCCGTGGTTGTAATGATGCAGTGAAAACCAATTCAGCTCTTCCTAAAACAAAGCTGCCCTGATTCAGAGAGCCTCACTCTCGCCTTATTTGAATGAGATGTTCTACACGTTAACCTGTGTTTCTGAAACCAAGACACTGCACAAAAATATCTGTGCTACATTTACAATGCACTAGCTGCCTCGGGCTTCCTTGCCATGACATTACTTCGGTCTTATTAAAGCACTCCCTGTACCTTCGTGGCCATATTTCAGCACAAAAATGACAGCAATAAGAACCTGATCATGTTGGGTCACTCTGTTTGAAAGCAGCGCCTGCCTCTGCTTCCCTTAATTAAACCCACACAGCGCTCTTTCATCTTTGCATATTCCTCGGCTGGGACATTGATACTCATTATTTCTTAAGTCTAAACACCAAGACTGTGTCAAGAATGCATCCATCACTGGCAGGCTGCTCAGAGTCAGCAGAAATTTTCTCACTCTGTCAGCAAATTTGGCAATTTGCAATTTTCTTACTGGGGTTCTGACATGTTTTTATCGCCGGAGATGACTTTCAAATGCAGAGATCATGAGGATGGTGGCTTGTTAGTCCTCTCTCCTAGCGCCTGCTCTAATGACAGTAATTAACAAGGCCACATTAGAGAGCCACCTCAGGAAGCGTCTGACTGTTCATTTGCATGGCGTTAATATAGGAGGAATGCCATGCAGTGAATGGCTTGCCATGAGTGCGGCAGCGCAGCTCTGCCTGTTTGGCAAGCCCTCCTGTTCTTAACAGCACTAGGCCCTATTCTCCCATTCATTATGTGCCTAAAGCTTGAGTTATCCTCTCCTTGGTAGGGGGATGAATGTTATTAAAGGCATAGCTGTCTGACACAAGTCTAATGAAAAATAGGATGTTTCTGAAGGTTATGTTGCCAGCTAGCTCAGAAATGCCTGCTTCATTTTTCCCACCCCTGCACAGGGCAATGTAATTCCCACCTCTTGATAGATCTTTTTTTCTTAAGTTTTTTTTGTGGCTGTGTGCAGGAGCCTCATCATAAAGAGACCTTTATTATCTGTGTTTCTTTCTCTGTGGATGCTCAACAAAGGGCGAGACTGGAGTTTTTGGCAGATCATACAATTGTGAAAAACTACATCTATGGGTCTTGATGTGGTTGTTGCTGCTGTGTTGCTTTAATTGAGAGGCATTGCAGTATTTTTCATGCTGATAAGGGACTGTTCTTATTTTGCTGCATTTTATAGTTAGAAACTTGTACATAGTTATCCATTTTTTAAACTTAAATTTCATATAAACTCATATGAACATTATCGAGATTGTAATTTATGAATAAAAGGAGTGTTACAGTACACTATGTGGCCTTCATTCACATGACGCCGGCTTGTGACAGAGTTGGACCACTGCTCAGCATTAAGGGTCAGATTGCAATTTTTCAGAGCTCCATCAGAGGTTGCAGGTCACGCTGAAGACGACCCACTCTGCCCACAATGACGGATCCCCGCTCTGGCCTTAAGTGTAAATCCTCCCCTTCCCCTACTGTAGCTCCCTGCCCCGGTTTGGCCTCGCCAGTCCCTAACAGCCCTATCAGAGCCACATGGGAGGCTTGTGACAGACATGCAAGATACCAGGCTGCTCCAATTTACCCCTGTATTCAAATAAAAGACTTCTCTGCAAAGTCACCATGTCATCATATTTTGTAAGTTCATGACTGTTGGCATTGCCATGAACATACACAGCAGTGATGTGACTGTAAATTACATCTAAAGACACATATGGTTCCTTATTAAAAAGCAACTTTGACGATATTTCAGTGCAACAAATGCTGTAGATTTGTATGTCTGCCCAGTAAACTAGAAATCTAAAGTCTAAATCTCAAACACAAAACCAGACTCCTTTGAGTTCCCCTGAAGGAAACGATGAATATTTGTTCTTCCTTTGATCTTGTACTGGTTTAAAACTGTTAAAAACATGTAGACAATCATAATGAAACTTTCTCTTTCTTTCTCATAATCTGATTAAAACAAAACCTCAAATATAGTTTTTTTTAAAGAACCAGATTTACACTGCATCATTTGTTTATTTGGTCAACAGTAGAGCTGCAACTAATGATTATTTTCATTATCGACTAATCTGAAGACTATTTTCACGATTAATCTATTAATCGTTATGTCTATAAAATGTCAAGAAGTTGTGAAAAATGCTCATCACAATTTTCCAGAACCCAATGTGACTGAAAATAGTTGGAAGATCAGGTCCTCTGGTAGTGGCTTTTTAATTATTCCTAAAGCCTCAACTAAACTTAGTGTGATGCTTCCTTTCAATGTTATGGCCTGTGTTTGTGGAACACCCTTCCTGTTGAGCTGAGAGCAGCAGGAAATCTGGACATGTTTAAAGACAAACTAGAGACATACCTATTTAACCAAGCTTTTAACTGAGCTGTATTTTGGGTGTGACGGGGATTGTTCTTTGGGCTTGATCTGCTTTTATTTTTTTTATTTATTTATATATTTATTTGTATATTTTATTTTTTAACTGTTTTTAAAAGGCTCTATAGTGTGAAGCACTTTGTGTTACATGTATTTGTATGTAAAGTGCTATAAAGATTGATTTATTGATTGATCTTCAAATTTGCTTTTTTGAGCCAACCAACGGTCCAAAACCCAAAGATTCTTCATTTACTCTCATAAATGTAGGATAGCAGCAATTCCTCAATTTAAACAGATGAAACCAGCAAATTTTTCATTGTTTTCCTTAAAATTGATCAAAATAGTTTCTATTAATTTTCTTTCGACCGAACACCACAAGCAGTGTTGTGTTTACCAGAGACATGGTGGATGATAGCAGCAATCATCATTTCTGAGAAATAATGAAATATTTTATTAATGTTTAAGGAAAACAAATAAATGAGCATCGTTTGGGAAATTTGATAATATTTCACTATCATATCTGGTTTTGTGTGACAAAGTCAATGGAAACTGCAAATAAACAGGGAAAAGTAGGTTAATGTAATAACTGCATGACCTCAAATCTTAAAAAATCCTGAAATCTCTGAAAACAGCCTTATATTTTTTCATTATGATGATTATTTCAGCTCAATGTTTACAGTCTGAGAAAGATTTCAAATAGTAATAATTAATAATAATTAGATATACTGAATAATTTTAACTTTCACAAAAACTCCTCATTTCCTAAAAAAGTTTTTTCTGTTCCACTAAAATGGACTGTTTCATAACAGTCGCACCGACTATCATTTGGAAAATGCCGTCTGCCTTGAATTGATTGCCATTACATTCTTTTTCTATTTATCTATCACTTCAAATTCTTGTTCCAAAATGCTTGTCCACAAATCCACATGTAACCAATAGAAATAAAAGGTTTCTGGTTTTTTTGTGTCCCTTTAAGTCAGGAACTCAGCGTGACAGAGGCTGGCTGAGTGATTTATACCTTTACATCGGTATCAGAAAAAGTGTTAGCGTGGAAGTTCACCTTCAGGCATAAAGATTTATCAGTAATGATTCACCTGTAATGATTTTTGACAAGACAGAACACACATGACCTGTTTTGCCACAATATTACATTAAAGAATCACATTTTGTGTTGCTGCCATTCAAGTCAAATATTTTTCAGGCCACATTATAGCCTGAGCTATATTGTCATAGTAGCTGTCTTGTCTGCTAATCAACAGCAGACCCTAAACACAGATGTTTCAGGGTCAGTCAGCAAGACCTCTGACAATTGGTCACCACCTCTTACTGCGTGTAAATCACAGCCAACGTCAGCGCCCCCAAAAAAACCATGGGTATGTGGGTGTTCCCCTTGCCAAAAAGAATGAGTTACTAGCTGATAGTGGTGCCACTTAATGCTTAATCTTCGGAACTTGAAATGTTGGGGTTGTGAGCCTTTTATGGGTTTTTTTGTAAATTTTACATCCACTGGAGTGTAAGCAAAGAGCTGGCACTATTTAGTCGAGTATTTAGTCTAATCCTGTTCATTAGCATGTTTTGTGTTAAAGAGAAACAAAAGAAATGAGTTTATCATGTTAAATACCCAACTAATTTCCTTTTGTTAACTTGCATCTGGCTGATATTACGGCTCCCTCACCTGTGGAGCGTTTAGAAAACATGCAGCTATTGTCGCTGTTGCCTGGCGGCGTGGTTTGTTAGGGATGTTTTTGAAGCAGCGACTCGCCGTGTCAGATTATGCCACATATCCATTTGACTTTCATAAGCTGTTTACGCTTCAGAAATTGTGGCAATGGCTTCTCTCTTGTGCAAAGGCTTTTACATATGTTGTGTGTCTCTCAGAAATGCTGCCCCAGTTATAGCTATCATTCTAAAAAGAAAAGAAAAAAAAAACGTCATTTTTTTTCAGTTTTCTTGTGTTATTTGCATCTTGTTTGATGTTTGGATAAAGCATGCACAGATCATTTTGGAGCAAAAAAGAAGACAAGAATAAAGGTAGCAATGAATTCTTAAGCCATAAAACAAACTACTGGCACCTTTATTTTATTTTTACTTTCTCACTATTAACATAATAGTAGTTCCGTTATTTATTCATTCTTGTGGAAAACTACATTCTTCCATTTTTTAAAGAGCAATTTCTTTTGAGTCTATTTATGGCTTATGTTTTACACAAAGCCTGGTAATAATGTGTTTAATGTGGACAATATTGCTTACACATGGGCTCTTATTAGTGAGTGGTCTGGTCTCAGGATCAGTGGCAGTATCCTTAAGGGATGGCCTCTCTTAGGGAAGGATGAAACAAGTGCATGTGAAAAAAAACCCAGCGTGAGCCCTGTTCAAAGGCACAGACGAGTTCTGACTGGATTAACATTTATTGACCGTTCAAGCTCCCCCCCCACCCCCTTTTCGTATTTTCCTTTTCCTTTTTTTGCTCCAGGACAAAGATTCAAACTTAATTGCAGTGGCTGTTCCACCAACTGATCACCAATGTGCCAACAAAAGCCTCCCTAATAGGCGCGCTTCATTAAGGATTAGAAAGTCTCTATTACAAAACAAATTAAGCATGCTCTGATCTTAACCTATAGGTCGAACGGCATTACAGCAAAGTTTAAGCTGTTAGATGGCTGAAAAACTTATTACGGGTTAGCGCTGAGGTAGCAGTTTGGTATTGATTTTACGATAGCTAGGTATGATGATTTATGGAGTGCTTGTGTCAGTATAACAAGCTGAAGGACACACAATATCATCTCCAACATCATTAAAATTCAGAGGTCTCCAGAGCTAGCTCATCAAGTACTGTTCACCACCTTGGAATTTCATACAGACACACACTCACACACTCACACACATATATATAGTCAGAAATATCAGGATTAAGATAAGATCTGTATTCACTCAGGCTTTCAGATTTTTACACCACTTTGATGCAGTGCTACACCACATCTGTTTTATTGTAACTATTTTACCCTGTTTTGCGTTTAATTTGCACTTTTACGCCATGCTTATATTCTGATTTGTGTATAAGCTTGGTTAATGTTTATATCAATCGTACAGCACTGCAGTTCAAAAGGTCTACCCCTCCACACAGTTAGTGCCTTGGTCTCAGAGATGTGGCTATCAGGTTCTGGGCAGTAAAATGTGTGGTACACTAGAGCCCCCCTGTGGGCTCATGAAAGTAATGCTTGCTAGTAGTAATGAGCCATAGTTACTGATATTTGGATGAGGGTTTGTTATTGAGATTTTGTCCCAATATTCATCATGAGCATTATCTGATTGCTTTTTTTATTGTTTCTAAGCAGTTTTCAGTAATATTCTGCTACAGTTCTTCACCAATCTGCATTCGTCACATATGACTAATTGCTACATAAAAAATAATATTGTCTGTCTTTTTTCTTTGTATGTAAAAAATCACTTATTCTACTTACGTTGGTAATAGTTTTACTCTAAACAGACATCAAGCACAAAGTGATGCTTCATAAACTTGTTGCAATCCCACTGTTCCACCATTTTTAAGGTGCAAATACTTTTAGTAATTATGTTCCATTAAATACTCTTGTAAAGTCAGTCGGGCTGCCAAACATAAATTCCGGTATTCTGAACGGTAATGAATTGAAATTGCACTGTCCGCATCACAACAACATGAAGCTACCTTGCTATGGAGGATTTCTGTAGAATTCGTAGTGCAGTAGTAAGGGGAGGTGACAATACATATAATAAAGCAAACAAATCATTTAGCTGTCATTCCACAGAAACACCCCCCCTGCTTTCCCCTCAAAGAACCCCAACAAGGAGACTTCGGAATACCATATGAGGTCGGGCTGTCCGAGGATCGGCCTGTGGGACGGAGGTAAGCTTCTGGGCTTCTGCCTGTCTCTCAGATTCCTCTGGATCCACCCCCCTCCTGGATCCCAGATTCTCTCCATCATCTCCTCCAACCGTGAGGTCTAACCGGCAGGGCAGGGGCGTGTGGGCGGACATGCTGGGTGCTGGCAGCGTGCTCCGTCTGCTAGTGAGTAATGCGAGTACAGAGACGACCCCTCCAACCCCCAAACACACTCACACCTCACACTCCTAGAAAGAGATGGGCCATAGATGGAGAGGCAGGCACTCCTGCTGTGACTTGGCGCACCCCACTGGACAGCTGGAGACTTAGGGAAAGGAGATGCTGCCAAACATGCCTGACAGAGCAGGGGAGCACTGGAGGTGCAAGGCCTGAGGTGGCTCCCATACCTGCAGCTGATCACCGGCCCATCATCTGTAATTATCTACACTTATATACCAGTGAGATTAAAAAAAAAGAAGGGATAGTGGACACACACACACACACACATTTATAATCACATTAAAAGGCTTTGAAAACAGACCATTGACCAACCAGTGAGTTTGGAATGAATGCAGCTAATTATGTTACTCTGATGAGGAAGTTGTATCTGCTACAATTATTTTGATTGATATAGTTGTACAGCGGTAATAGGCATAATGTGCTTGTGCATTGTTTAGCTAAAGCCAATTATATTGTATAACAACAACAATTAGCTTAAACTGTGAAGAATAGTTATTGCTGAGCCCAAGACAACAATGAGATCTGTCCTGTTTTGTATGAGTCATATTTATGTTTGGCAAATGGATGTTATGTTTATGTGTTGTTTATGATTATTTTCAATATCGATTACTCTGCCACTAATTTTTCACTAATCGTTTTGTATAAAATATGTCACAAAAAATAGAACTGTTATAATTTCCCAGAGCCCAAAGCTTGTTCTATCTGACTGTATAAACCCCCCAAAAAATATTCAGTTTATTTTCATATACCACAAAAATGCAGCAATTCCCCACCTAATGTTTTGCATTATTTACCTAGTGACTGACCAATTAATTAATCAACTATGTTGATGTGTACACACTTTTTCCATTACACATGATCATATATTTAAAAGGTTCTTCAGATTTTTTTCCTATGTATTCTTAAGATGGCTGATGAAACATTCTGCCAAGGCAACAATTTACAAATTCTCCCTGTCCAGGTCAAACAGCTTGCACACAGCATCTGCAGATTAGAGCAAAGTGTTGCAATCTACATAGAGACTCTTCATCATGAACCATCATGTCTAATGCAGGACAGATTCCGTCCTGTAAGGAATAATGGCGTTTTAATGTCATGAATATCAAGCTAAGCCCACTGCAATGTGCCCGTGGCCCATTTTCCCCTCCTTCATTCTCAATCTCTGTGCCTAATCTTGATTCATCAGTTACTGCAGCTTATTATGGAGCCGTGACAGCGTGCTCGGGTTCTTGATAAATGACACTGCTCAGGCCAGATTCAAAATGTGAAGCTCAAGTGCCAATTATCTATGCAGACCTGGTTAATAAGGGGATCTCTTGTTAACTATCTGATCTCAGCATGTGCATCATTTGTCATGACGGGCCTGTGTTTACCTTAGAGACAGCCGTTCCCGAGACCTCCCCTGCCTAACATATGTAAAACCTGGATCTTTGTTCCTTTAATAACCTTTTATTAACAGCCTGACATCATGATTAAGTTTGGTCCAAACATGCGCACAATGAGGTACACAATTACCCTCACCCACACAGAACTGCAGCAGATCACAGTCAGAAAGAATAATGAATATTGAGCCAGCGTTTGATCCATTCCACATCGAAAGCCCAATTTGCTCAAGCACCTGGAGCTGTGCCACTGCATGCAGTTTTTTGAGGTGATGATGGATACTCATGGGAGCTTATTTCCATGAGCACATCTTCTCCTGATTTGTAAAGATGATAAGTGCTTTGACCTTAACTCATCATTACAGCTCATTAAAGCTTTTGTTTGTTCCACCTTGGAAGAAGAAGCTGCTTTTAAATCAGCTCGTTGAAAAGCATTATGGCTCTTGACTGTTAAGAAGCTGGAAATGCTGCGTGTCTGTGTTTTAGTTTTCATTTAGCAACTTCTACGAGGTCTCAAGGTCTCAGATTAATAAACACTCGCTGTGGTCAGAAGTGCAGAGCAGCTGAGGGAGGTGAGATGCCCCCTGTCCTCTCTGAAACCCGGCATTGCCATCCTGTCAGCCACATCTTGATGTCTGGCTCACAGACTCGCTGCTCGCTCTTAATGTGTATTCTCTTCCTGGGAAAGTAGCAAATAAAACATTTTGCAGGTCTGCATAGCCAAGGGACTTTGTCTCCCGTCAAGAAACACCTCTAGCTTGTAAGTGCAAAAGTTGTAAAACACTTCCAGACAGCACTTGGAACATTCCTTTTAACCTTAGTTGTCCAGCATGAAATATAGGAGAAAAAAATGATTGTTTGAAATAAATAATTAATCGGTGTGTTTTCTATTATTGCTTGGATATGGAGTCAGTAGGAAGCCAGGTGGAGCGATCAGATCTTCACAGCATCCCCACTTCCTGTCCCCCACAGAATGCTAGACTGTCTAGGCAGCATCTGCTGAGGAAAATAAAGCCCCTTTTCCTTCTCATGTAGAGAAGATCATTTGCATAATATCCCCCTCTGTAAGGTGAAAACAGAATAATAATTGGTTTGCCCTTTTCTCTCTGTGTGTTGTAAAACAGTTAGGAATTAATTTGAGGATAACTGTGCAATTAATTCTAAATGCTAAAGATGGTGTGGGGGCTTTGATTCAAAGGAGGGGAAAAGGATATACAGACTGAGGTCACGAAGCAAAGACTTTGTGCTTTCCTGCTGCTGCTAGAACTTACTCTACTGCGTTTAAACAGTGCATGTGGGGGTTTTGGAATAGTTGGTTGACAAACAGGGGCAACTTGGATGCTCATTTGCCTCTCCACATTTATTATTACTCTGCCAGTTTAGTCCCAACTCATTGTATATACTCAGCGGTGTTGTTTGGATATTCTTGTCTTAATGATGAATAATAGTGCTGCAGGAAAAAAAGGTTCCATGAATACTAGGATTCATGAGTCTGTTTTTAACCTCGTTATACATTGCTGTAAATTCCACATGCATCCCCATTATAGCTAATGAGCGGCACTGTAATCAGCGCCTGACTGGGTGTTTTTTTTTGTTTTTTTTTACATAAGTACAGTGTTTAGAGTGAAGCAACATGCTTCACCTTCCCCAGACAGGTGCCAATAACAGCCTCTGTGTGTACACCCTTGAAGGTCAACATCAAAATGGGTAGTTTGACATGACAATAGAGTTGGTTTGACATTAGAGTTAAGGAGGTTTGACACAAGCACATATCTGTTGAGCTTCCATTTAGGCCAGCGATGTGATATTGGGACATACTCATGGTGTTGTAGCAGTGGCCTGGACGTGTCTCCCTTTCTGTAGCTTGTCCTATTAGGAGTTGCGGCTTCATTCCCTGATACTTCCACAGCGGAAAAAAGAACACGCCTCACCATGAGTCCCAATTACACCTAATGATGGCGAAAGGATGGAGCGCATGCAGATTGTGCCGCAGTTCCTTTGTCACGCCAGGCACAAGGCATGATCATTTATCATACCAGTCATATCCTGCACTCCTCCCTGAGTATAGACAATGAATCCCAGCACATCATCCATGCTGTTATTTGTGTTTAACTGCCAGGAAAAGGAAAATAAAAGCCCACTTACAAGGCGTAGCACCAGCACGGCTGTATCCTGTGAGCAAACGTGAGAGTCTTTACCATCAGGGAGGAAATGCTGCCGTCCTCAGAATAGATCTGTCCTGACAAAGTTTATAGACACACATACACACGCACAGACAGCCGCCTTTACCCTTTGTGTTTAGATTATTTTGTTTGTAATCAATTTTGGCTTTGAAATCAAAATGAGATGACTGCAAGGTCTGTGTGTTACATGTTGAGAGGCGGGGAAGAGCTTAGTGTGAGATTTGGGTGGTGCTGTGTGAGTACACGTGCTGCCGCAGCAGAGAGGCGGCTCGGCGCTTGTCAGTGGCTTTCTCCTAATCCTGGCCTGATCTTTGTGTTTGATCCGCAGCATGGTCCTGAGACAACATGAGCAGCAGCTATTGCTGTAATTTAAAGTCAATATTGTACTCATGATCCCTCTCCCCGGGCTAACTGAACAGCCTCTCACCGCGATGGAGAAAGTCATCTCTGCTGCTTAGAGGGAATCCTCAGCTTGAGTAGTTCTCTTCTCTCTGACTCTCAAAAGATTGGGTGGTTTTGTGTTTGTTCCTGGAAAAAGATAGTAGTGGGATTATATTTTCTGTTTTCCTCTTAGCTAGGATCTCATCTCTTTTTTCTAAGTGCTAACATGCTCAACTCTACAAAAACACAAAAAGATACTAAAGTGAACCATAAACATTTCACATTTGTCCTGCATAATTTGTAACATCAGAAGTTTGCAATGCAAACAAACACAGCATACACAAACAGCATATACTCATTGTATATATATTTCAATATCCATATTATGTTTGTTCATAAAAAGTTAATGTTTGTGACCATTCCTACAAACCCCATTAGAAATTGTTATTAACTCCAGGTTCTAGCTAACAAGCCCATGGTGACATCAATTGCTTTGATGATTCATTCAGAAGCACTTTAATAGATCTAAGATTAGAAATGGGGGTCTCATCCACAAATCTTCCCCATGTTATTACACCGAGAGCTAAGATATTTATCCTGTGTGAACGGCATGAGATATATAAGAGTGGCTCAAGGGCCGTTAAATCCATACATGTCATGATCTGCAATGTTTTACACTAAAACTTTCGACAAAATGTGTTGCTGACAAACACTTTGATTGAGGCTGTACAGAGCTGTAAATTTACAAGCCAGGGTCAGTGCACTCTGTGTAGATAGAGGTTAAATGTCAAAAATTGATTCCTTTAGTGGCCACAATTTGTTTTGATATAGTGTGAACCTTTTATTGTGGTGCTGTTTTACTATTGAATGTGGTGTTCCTGAAGGTTTTGGTTTCAACCAAAGGGCTGCTGATTGCACTGATTACCATGTAGAATCAGAGGAGGAAGGGACCAATCATTTTGATTTTTGTGGCAGTCCAATTTCATTTTAGAAAGGTTAAAGGGCCTCGTTGGTTAGTTGATGAAACCTTCTATGCATTCTTGTGCTCCATCATAGCACAGCATACACTGTGGTTGGTGGTACTAGCATTACCCTACTACTACCTACTACTACTACTTTACGAGACAAGTATGACAAAAAAAGGTTAGCTACTGGTAAGGGAGACTTTATAGTAAAAAAAATACATTCACCTAAAATACTAGCATTAGCATTCTTTTCTTTATTACATTAAGTTTGTAAAAATCTGTGAATCTCCTGGCCATATCATTTATAACACTGATGTCTTTTTGTGTTGCACACTTGCACACAGCACATTTGGCTAGCTGTAGAACATAGGCACAGACACAGACAAATCAGCTTAAAATTGCTTTCTTCTTTAAGAAAAGGGTACCAATGAAACAAGATTAAGGCTGTTATTTCAAAGAAAATCTTACTTAAAAAACAACCAATATAAGAAAAATGCTAAATACCTCATGACATGATAAAAGAACTGGAGGAAGATCTGCAGTGTTGTCAGTTAAACTATCTCGCTTGTACCAACACATCTTGACTATTGCAGGACCACCAGGAGTAACGGAAACAGCAAATACGTTTCTTGATAAACAGTTGCCCTTCTGCACTGGGCTACCGGACTGTTCATGCTGATGGTTGTGAAATCATTCCTCAATCTGTTTATAGTTATTGTTTTAATTCCATATGGAAACATCTTGAGTGAACAGAGCTGACACCCCAGGGTGCACCCAGTCCTGCAAAATATCCTTGTATTCCCAGTCTATTATGAAACCATACAGAGCTAATTATCACTCCCACAAAATGTCTGCTCCCACCATCACAAGGGTTTTGCATTTTTTCCCAGTAAACCTGTTTATAAAATTTGTTTATAAAATTTTCTTTTATAAATTATTTTTTCATTTTACCTTGATTTAACCAGGAAGTCCCTTGAGATTGAAATCTCTTTTCCAGGCGAGACCTGGACAAGATGGCACACCAGTTAGAATTTAAATAGAAAAACAGCATAGTCAAAACAAACAAACAAGCATCACACACAAAGGAAAGGGACTGAGCCAGGTCACATGTGGCAGTCACATGTTAATCTGTTGATGTTACAACTTTGTGGTCTTAAATAAGTATTTTAAAATTGATTACATTCCTGTTAGTCGGTAATGATGTGATGATGCAGCTTTTAACACGTGTTATCTATGTGACTGTTAACCTGTGTTGTGGACAGTTTTGTTTATTTTGTCTACCTTCTGGCACAAAGTGAACTTCTGACTCTTTCTCAATAACTTAATTCCCTCTTAAGGCCTTGAGCAAATCTTACCCTGTAACACCAAATGATTTAAATCAACACTAGGCTAACGCTAGGACCATGCCTATGAAAACCAATTGGAGTTACTGCAGCACTAAGCTTAATCCTTATTTATGGACAGAGACATACGCCAGTGGCCCACTTATAACTTAAATGACTAGTTTAGTTAACCTTGCTGTTTAAGTATAACGTATTGTTATGACAGCAATAGTGCACTGCATAATTTACATGGCATTAGCATCAGTCATGAGCCCGCCTGCTATAAATACACCTGACAGCAGAACTGTTTCGGAAGTGTTCTTTGCAGGATAGTGCACAGGACTCCAGAGGTGAGGTACTTTGATAGTACAGCTCATGAAATATTTGCTGACTTCTATCACCTATGGGACTACTGTTCTGATGGAGCCAATGATATGTGCCCCTATTAGTCTCTAAGGAGTTTTCCTAGCCCACTTTCACCCGATCCGTGCCAATTAAGTAACAGAATTATGTATATTAGTTGGAGTCACTTGTACTTCCACGCAAAGGAATGCATATAGGAAAGGATGACAGAGGGATACCGTTGAATAATTAGAGTGAATTTTCAGAGCCCTGGAAACTCAATCATACGCTGCCATATGCTAACTATTTTTAACCTATTCCTTCCTCCTCTACCCCACTCTTTTCTCCCCTTTCCGTCATGTATTCAACTGCAGAAATGAAAAACAAACTCTCAGTCTGTGTTACTTTGCCTTAAGTAACTGTTAAGTCCACATGACAACTAAGTGGGGATGGTGGGGTAAAAACACCCAATCTGGAAATGTTAAAAGTCGTATGCACACTTTCTTGAAATAAACTTGTTTTGATCATTTTTGAGTGTGAAAACAACTTTCATTCTCATGTCTAATTCCCCTTTTCCCTCCATCACTGATAAACAAGTAAATGGATTCCAAAAGTTACGCATGAAAAAACATTAATTGAGCTCCTCAGGCTTTCTGTAAACTCATTATGTCATGCTTGGTTTGTCATCCATACAATGCTCACAGCAATGGCTCTTTAGTCTTCTTTATGGAGCCGGGTGGTTTGTGGAAATATGGAGTGTCAGAAGCAGACCTCTAATCCTCACAGACACTTCCCACAGTCATCAGTATTCTAATGACTCGCCGCCGCCATCCCAGGGTGTTTATTTTTAGAGATAGAGAGATTGATGAGATGCTCATATCATCCTTAACCACCAACTAATTAACTAATTAGGACATTCAAATGAAGACTTGCTCTGGATAATGCAGCGTGGCTTTGGCATGGGCAAACATCTCTTGATTCTAACTGCTTGACTCAGCTTCAGGGGTGGTTCAGCATCATAGTCCCTTGCTCATGGTTCACGTTCGGCTCATTGGTGCCAAATAGTTCTGTTGCATTATTGATGAGCACAAATATTGATCAGACAAAATGATGGCGCATTGGGTGACCACAGCAGCAACCCGTGAAGCTGAAGGTGTCAGCTTCACTTTTATATTCATGTAATCATGTGCTAATCAAACCGTGTTCCTCCTAGTGTCTCTCTCAGGTGTACATGAAGATGCATTACGCAGAGCAATGATTTGTCGTCAACACCCCGAAAACATCAACCCACCACATTCACTGTCCCAAAATGCACTCTTATTTTTCAAGATCTCCAGTAATTTTCTGTCACGCTCCACTTAGGCTGACTTTGAACTTTGAACTCACCTGCTCCAGAGGTGAAAGACCTTGGAGGGCTTGCCATGGCAAAGATCTCACTGTCTGTGTTATATTTTGTTGTTTTGCCATTGGCTCATGCACCCTTTGACCTTGTTCTCACCATGTTTCGATTCTCTGTGGTCAGAACTACATCATTATCTGTTTGCATCAGGCCTAATTTGTCAGCATTCTGTGGACGTTAATTGGAAGGAGATATGGTTGATGGCTTTACTGCTGTTGTAAGTTAGCTGCTTAAAAAGCTAGCCTGTAGAGCAGCTACGAGCCATCTGACCACCCCACAGTCTCCTGATTATGATTGAAATGATGCACCTCATTTTCAGCTTGTGTTTGTAACACTAACACTCGAGGGTTTAATCCCACATGGTTCTATTTTAAAGGTTAATAATCCTTTTAATTAAAGGATAAGCCTGGTATTGAACACAAAATGTAATCACCGAAGGATTACCAGATAGATGAATATAGCCATAGCAATTAGTCCAATAATTAAGGTTTTAGTGCTGGACAGAGATGAGAGCGCGCTGTGGTGATGTGTCATAAAACTCATAGAGTTGTTAGGACGCTGTGAATGTGTTGGTCGTAGCTTTATGGCGGCGCGCCTGCACGTGCGCTTGGGGTGGTGGTGAAACATGGCGTCCCAGTGGATGGAGCCGCAACAGCTGTTCTCGCCTGAGCCTGGTGTTTCGCACAATATGATCGCTCCATCAGCGAGCCCGCTCTCCAAACAGCCGCATCTGCATTCATCAAACGCACTTATCAATAAACAGGGCCGCGCAACAAATAAATGATCTCAGAGAGGGAACAAAACAGCAAGCCAGGGAAAAAATGTCAGCCGTACACTTTAATCACTGATGCTGTTAATCAATAAAACAGCTTCATATCTTTTAATTAAAGTTTCACTCTCAGCAAATGTTTGCTGAATCTGTCTGCATGTCTTTTGTTTTGTTTTTTCATTAATGGAACCAGTTGGGGCTGGGGAATGGAGGTGGCAGCTGCTGATGACCAGTCACGATGGGGCACTTGTGTTTGTAATTGCATTTTGTCACCTACAGAGGGTGTTAAGAATCCTTGTTAAAAGCTGGGGGAAATCTCACAGTAACAATTATTGTAGAGCAAATTACCAGGTAGGCAATATCTAAGCTGTCAGGAAAGGTTAGGAGAAATGAGAGGAAGAAGATGGACTATTCAGACATTCATCATGGCCATAGTTGCCACTTCCAAATTGAAAATTGGAGGGAAAGCATCCTTCATTTTCTCAAAATTTGAATGAGTTAGTTCTGATTATTGCCATGATTGACAGAAAGGCCTGGATAAATAAATAGGATGGTAATTCATTTCTGTGCTTGCGTCTTAGATCCATTCCCACATATCACCTCTCAGTGTTTTGGCGTTAACCATAAATGATGAACGTGATGTGGCCACAGAATCAGACTGCCCACATAAACATGTATGTGAAAAGACACATGATAGGTGCACATGAACATGTACTAATAGATCTAATCTGGCCATGGATGGTGTTGGGAGGATGTCTTCATTGGCACTGGCTGCAGTGGTACCATTGCACAGCGTTGCCACATGAGAGTTTCACTCTACCATCTGTCTCTTTTAACTCTGCATATTACATTTATACCACGCACTTGGAAATGCAGTTTCCTCGTTTTAATGGAAATGTGAGGCAACCATAAAATAAATATCCTCTCTTTCCTCTGGCAACCAGGGTGTTGCCGGAGCCAAAAGCATCGTCCGTGTTCATTTGCAACAGCATTGTCCTTTGAATTCCATTCATGGCGAGCTATAAATTGAATTATTGAAAAGCTATTGTTTGTTGCATGAAATCGGTGAAGCAGTAAAGGGGTTAAAGTCACAGAGTCATAAAAACAATAAGCAAGGGTGTGAAAAAAATCTACTCCAATCAGGAATGGGTCAATATTTAGCCCCTCACCATATCAGAGGATTTAATAGGACATGCTCCATGTGTATTTATAGATTGCAGACATCTGCTGAAAATGGGAAAAGGTTTAAGCGTTATTGCTTCTGGATTTTAAAAGTTTTACTCATAACACATAGGTAACTTCACATAGGTGTGTTTGTGTGCGTGGGGGGGTATATTTTGGGACATGATCTAGTTTGGCAGAAAAAGTAGGCCTGAGTCTGAGAAAAACGTAGTCCTGTGGGTACAGTGGACAGGAGTTTTACCTGCTGTATGTCAGCTTGAAGTTTAGGTAATTAAATCCTTTCCTCATTCATTATGAAAACATATTTTTATTATATTATTTATGTATACTGTCTCTACAGTACTTAGAGCTGAAACAGTTATTGGATTGACAATTGATTACTCGTTTTTAAGCAAAAATGCCAATATTTTATAGGTTTTTTAATTTAAATAGTTGCAGATTTTCTTTGTTTTTTATGATACTGAACTTAATATTTTTGGCGTTTTGGACTATTGGTCAAACAAAACAGGAAATTTGAAGATGTCATCTTGGGCTTTGAGAAATTATGGTGGATCATTGATGGCAAAAATAATCATCCTGTTAACTGATAATGAAAGTAGTCGTTAGTTGCAGTCCTAGTACATACATGTACTAGGACTGCAACTACAACTATACTATACTAATTATATATATTTAAGCTGCTTAGAAATATCTCACTTAGACCCCCCCGTCTCTGCTCTTATCACACTGCCATTTGCAAGCTGTGACCATTGTTGATTCAAGGTGAGACCTGATATTATTGCCATATAGGCTCGTGTTTTTATTGTTGTTATTTTCAAGAATGGGCCCATTTTGTCATTTAATTGAGGCTCATGGGCTTGGCTGTGAAAAGGTACACAGGGGAATAAGACGTCAAGTGGCTGAATTTCCAAAGCCATTAACCGTTCCACACTCAATTAGAATGCATAGGATCCTGACATTTCATAACTTATGGGTCTCCAGGCTGATATAACCTCCCACTATAAAAGAAGCCACATTCTGAAGACGCAGAGCCAGATACTTAACACCCTTTTCAGATTTAAGCGATTGCTTTGTGAATTTTTGCAGCACAAAATCAAGGCTGGATAAAATGGCGTGCCTGATGTGATAAAAAAAAACTTGCAGAGGCTCTGTGTTATTGCTGCTGTTTCTGTGTTAGTGTGGCGTAAACACATCGCACAGAGGATTCCATAGATTACTGTTCAGCAGCCACGTCTTCTCTAACTATCAATAAAATTCACTTTCATGGCAGTGTCTCATATTTCCAAGTCTAATAGATCATGTTCCATACCAGAAATAACACACATGCTGGATACATGTATGACTCTATTGTAATACAACATAAAAGTGAAATGTGAACGGCAGCAAATTGAGCTACTTAATAAAAAATAGGATTTGTTGTTCCCCTCTGAGCCATCTTTGGAAAGGTGATCCTGACAATCAGAATTATGATGATAGAAATGCACTTTGATTGCTGTTTAATTTTCTTTGGTGATCTCTCATCACTACTATAACTCAGTTTGAAAACAGACAGGTCCTATTTGCCAGGTAATTAATAACAGGCTGCTGAGGCAAGATTTAGCTATTATTTCTAATATGTTGTTTGATTGTAAAAAGCACCTTTTCCAACAGTACGATTGCTTTCATTTATATCTTGTTATGTTGTAAATGCTTTTCCAGAGCTTTAATTTATACAAAGTGAAGGCAAATTTTCAGCACAACCATCAGTAATCTAATCGAAAAAGAATCTGCTGCTGTCTGAAGGGTTACCAATTAATTCAAATTGATTGCCTGTATAATTTTGTATATTACAAAGAAAAGTATTAGGCTTTTATTATACTGTGTGTGGCTGTTCGCTCTTCTGAGTTTATCAACTTATTTTTCATCATAACACATCATAACAAAAAGAAACCTAGTCTGATTTGTGTCACTCAAATCATGAATACCAGCATATAAAGCAGAGGTGACACGTTTTACGAGAGTCACTCCTAATCATAAAGCACCTAACATGGATTAGGAGCACAGCAAAGAAATTGAAGTCAGAGGTTGGGCAAGAGATTACGCTTTCTTGGGGTTCTCCGTTGGTGGCAAGCCAATAAACTTAAAATAGGTGAGGCCCTCTGCCATGAACAACAAAGCACCATCAGCCGTACCTCCAAGGTGGAGCCTCCTATAGGTCACTGCTGCTGTGACTCTCAGCAATATGACAGATTAACGACAACAGGTTGAGCCCTGCACTTTCGGCCGCCCACAATCTCAATTATGTCTGTCTTAATGTACACTGAACAGCCACAATCGCAGGGCCATGGACAGGGTAAACACACTTGCAGGAAGCAGACTAGTGACAGGATAATAAAGTGCCATGATTGATTCAGCTTGCTGTGTGCCAGATCGGTTTATTGTGTAGGAGGAGTGGTACCAGATTGTGTTGGGTTCTGCGGTGAGCTATCTGTTGTCTTGGTTCAAGAGTGGAGCTGAGGCAGGCTGAGGGATTATGCAAATGTTATGGTTTCCTGTAACTGTTGTGTGTGATGGCTTTATATAGTTTTTTTTTCACTAGATCTCTAGGTCTGCATACTCATTTTATATTTTAAAATACATATTTTGACAGTGGTTGAGGAAATATTCAGATCATTTATTTACTTTAGTAAAAGTAACACTACCACACTGTGAAATACTCTCATTACAAATAAAAGTGCTCTATTGAAATTTTATTATTAGGAAAAGTATCAAAAATAAAAGGACTCGATGAAGGAAATTAGCCCCTGTGAGTTATTATTATTATTATTGTTGTTGTTGTTGTTGTTGTTGTTGTTGTTGTTGTTGTTGTTATTATTATTATTATTATTATTATTATTATTATTATTATTATTATATAGTTTATTATAGTATAGTATTAAATATCACAGTATTGGATGATTGTCACTGATGCTTTATTATGAAAGTAAAACTTTACTGTTGTAGTTATCTAAATATAGTAAATTGGGTTAGGTAGTTTAATCTGTAACAATTGTTCTGGCATGATGTATCATCATTTATAAATTAATCATCATGTTTTATATATAAAACCTTGATCTGCAAAGTAGCTAGTTCTATGGCTGTCAAATAAATGTACGGGACTTTGAAGTACAATATTTTAGGGCTGCAACCAGTGATTATTTTCGATATGCATTTATCTGCCCATTCTTTTTTGATTCAGTTATTCATCTTTTGGTCTATAAAATGAAAAAAAGAAAAATGCTTGTCACAATTTCCCAAAACCTAACTTAAAATATTATTATTGAGTTATTTTATCTGACCAAAAGTCCAAAACCTAAAAACCTAGGCTATCAAAATAGTTCCCTTTAGCTGATTGATTATAGTAACCTACAATAGGTTTTTACGATCCCAAAATAGTTTTTTAGAAAAGGTTAAAAAAAAATCTATCACCTGGCTGATGTGTTGCAATCAGCGGCTGTTTGTCTGTGCTCGTACATTGGAAAGAGAGTTAATGCATATTAATGGGGCCTATAAAAGCAACTAATTGAGCATTCCGGATCTTGCTGAGTTGGGGATCTGTGAGTGACATTGTGCAGCTCCAGGACCCACACCAGACTGCCTTTATTAGCTCTCTGAACTGGGATGTAGGTCAGGCCATTAAAAGCAGGAAGGGCTCTTTCACTAAATGTTGTTCTGACAGCCTCATATTTGACACCCCAATCTGTGAGCAGTGCTTAGGAGCCGCGCGGCGAGCAGATCTAAGTAAGGAGATGTTATATAATGGATTGCTGCTCCAAAAAGTTAATCCTAGTTTAAAGCGATTTAATTGAGCACAATAAAATGCAGCCATATGCGTCCCATAAAAATCAACAGCGTTCCAAGTGAGTGCTAAGTAAACATGCCTTGAATATCAGCTTATGTGTAACAAGTCTCATATCCAGTGATTGAAACAAAGCCGGAATTTTTATTTTGCTTGCACGGTGATGTATTTGGGCGATATTCACATTAGTTAAAGAGTGGCATGTTGATGGAAAATAAGCTTAGGGGTTGAACCCATCATGATTTAATGTATATGGGGTGGTGATGACGCAGTGGATAAGAAACATACCTTGGGTGTGAGAGACCGGGTTCTCTCCACTGTGAGACACCAATATGTCCTTGAGCAAGACAATTAACCCCTAGTTGCTCCAGAGGCATGCGACCTCTGACGTATATAGCAAATGTAAGTCACTTTGGATAAAAGCGTCAGCTAAATGTATGTAAAGCAATGTAGATATATATTTGTTTTGTTTAACAAAAGAACAAATTTGATAGCCTCTCAATTCTGGTATGTGTATTTAGCTGTATAATAGTATTAAAATCCCAAGCTCACGCATTATATTTCTGAGCTACTACTAAAATAAACCAAAGTCGACAGAACAACACACTAAATCACCATCTAAAACAGTACGGCAATAATATTTCAACTGGGGGCAGTCCACTGCCATTACAGATTGGCCTTTAAATCATATTTAATTGCTTTTTTGTGTAGTAGTCTGTAACTGCAGTTTGACTGGAGCTTGAAACTTTTTTTTTAAAATCTACTATACTGTGTGCACCATGTACTGTCTGTCTATCAAATCCACCCTCCATATGCCGTCCTTAACAACCTTCTGTCTGCTTAAACTAACGTGCACATCTTTGTTAGGTGTTATAATAAAAACAGACAACAGCGCATCCTAGTAATGGACTACAGTGTGAGGTCAAGCAGATTCCTCTAAAGTGGTAGGCCGCTTTTCCTTTCCTGTCATCAGCTTCGTGTGGCTTTTACTAAAGTGTCATAAGCCATTTGATTATAAATCTTAGTGACCTTGAAGTCACTAGAAAAAGCACAGATCCGTAAACCAATCATCGCACGGCTGCCCCTGTCAACCACGCTCCTGTTCACACAGTCACTGCCTGAATTTCCTGATGTTAAACAGAGGGAGGAAAAAGGGATAAAGCTCAGTTCATGCTAGTGTTTGTGAGAATGTCAGTTTGAAACTTTATTTAAAATTCAGCCAATATTGGCATTGTAGTACTTCTGTTAAGGAATTATTTATTAAAATCGCTCTGCTCAGTTGAACATTCCTAAGAATAGGGAATCCAGTGGATATAGAGGTGTTACAGACTTAGCCAAAAAGTCAGGATAAAGACTAATGATACTGCCAGCCTCAGCATTTTTCAGACCACTTACAGCTGCTCTGCTCAGCAGCAGCACAAAGATCAGTGTTTTTATGGATTTGTTGAAAAATCAATTTTGTGAATGCTAATGTCCTTTAAATCTTTCGGAGATAAAGAACGTTTGGTGCATTTCTATGGGATGATTTCCAGCTGTTTCAGAGATCTGCATGTCTACTCCTACTGTGGATTATTGGACCGGCTGCTTGAAGGCTGTCTACACTGTCGATGAGAAGGGTTCTCAGGTTCTTTGTGTGATCCACACAGGTTAAAGAATCAAGCAGCTTTGTTTGTTTGGTTTGTGTGCAGGTCTTTAAAACAAGTGACCTGGATTGAGTTTCAAACCTGATTTTACACCTGTTCCAGTTTGCTCAGGGAATAAAACTAGTGTTATTGTGGTGTATGATGATCATGGTTGTAATCACCAACTGTGCCACCCAGGAGAAATGGCATCATCATAATTTTTTAGCTTCACGGATTATTTAGAAAAGCTTTGTGGTGATCCTTCAATTATCATATAAACTGGGTCGACATAAAGAATGTGGCCTCTGTGTCATTATAGACATTTAAACCAAATTCAAACTAACCCAATACTCCTTTGAACATGGAAAACCTGTTTTTCAGTACTATGCATCATACTGGAATTAGGCACAAAACAAACTTAAGTTAGTGTAATCAGTGTGTATGTGTGGGTATTCCTAATGCTGTAGGGACATAAATCTGTTTACACTGTCACATTGTGAGGACTCACCTATACAACAAACTTGTATACACAAACTAAATAAGTGAGCTCATCAGCCTGTCATGCAGATGTACATTAAAATAATACTTGTTTTAATGTAAATACTAAATCCTTAGTCTTGGCTACTGCAGTATTTGGTGAAAAATGAATGTGGGTGACTTTTCTGTGGTTCAGTCCTTGTCATTTCTATTATCTAAACAGTCAACAAGTGTTGGAGTTAGACTTGCAGTTTTTAGATCTTGTAGTTATATATAAATATATATATTTTTTCCCCTATGACCAGATTTAACATTTGCCTTTAATACAGACAACTTGCAGTGAAAGCCCAGCCAGATGTTTCCATAAGAGATTGATTATGAGCTTTAGTTAATACTTTTACGGCAGAATAAATAAAAGCAGAGCCAGAGCGCAGATAACTGTAGCCCTACAGGCTGTTTATCCTTGGTTTTGACAAAGAAAGGAGCCTTGGTAGTTTTGTGCAGAATCTAGAAATGGAGATTAGCATGGAGCCATCAGCAGCGCTGCAGTCCCTCCCTACCCTGCTTCTGCTGTCAGACCGCCTCCTCCCTGCTTGTCAGGAGCTCCGACGAGGAGCTGTAAAAACCTTTTCCCTTCTCCTTAACAACTGCAAAACAACACGCACACACCCAGGGTGAGGTGCCTGCTTTTCTGAGGCCTCTGACAGGACGTGCTGCAGGCACAAATTGTAATTCATAAAGGTTAAGGGGGTCAATGCCTTTTATTACCAGTCTGAGTGCATCCAGCTTGATGGGGCGGGCATGCAAATGGAATGTCTCAGAGTGTTCTATGCAAGAACTCAGACAGCGAGTGCGTGCGTGCCTCTGAATGGGAGGAAGTAAAAGGTGGGTATAGGGTGGTGGGGAGTGCGTGAGATCGTCTGCTCTCTCCACCTTCCACAGCCATGTAGGACCACACAGCCGCTGCCCGGTTAATTAGACAGTATGACATTGACCTCAGGTAGTTAACGGCCACTTTGATATGTGCCGCCTTGCAATTAATATATTGTAAATCTTCATGTTTTATCATACGGTTAGCTCTGACCTATAAGCGGCTGCATTACACTTGGGCCTACAATACATTCTTACATTTTACATTTGCATTAACAGAAAGACAATACCAGTAGTGTGAAATTAAACATCTGTCATGTGATAGTTTTGTATTCAAAGCTGTGTCTTTTTACACATAATTAACAGTAAGATTAAAAGGTTCAGAACAAAAAAGGTACAGTATCACATAAACTGGAAAAAAAGCATTTTAGCTATGGGATGGTTATTATCAAGAACAGAACATATTCAGTTCTGAATTTTACAAAAGTGCTGTTGTTTCTCATCTCTTTTGTGCAGTTACCATGACCCCCAGCAACAAAGGCTGTCATCACGTTAGACCCTATGGCACCCTCTGCTGGACCTTTACAGAAATTACCTTGTTTTTGGTTGCTACAAGTTATGTTCACGCTATTCTTGGTCTCAGGCCGGACTGAACAGGTCTGTGACTTTATGATACAACAATTGCTGGACATGAAACATGAGTTGTACCAGAATATGTTGTAAGTTTGTAGTATATACATGTTTTTTTCTATTGTCATATTATTATAGAGGTTTGGTTTTGAGCATTGCATAGGTTATCGCTAATACATGATGATAAAAGCAATGACTTAAACTAGGTCTTTGAAAAGGAACTACTCAGCACACTACTTCTACAGCAAAGTGAACAAGCTCCAAATAAACATATGGAACAAACTCTGCTAGTAGAACGGAAGAAAACAAAACAAAACTGAACATAACAATAGAAGAGAATAAAACACTATATTGTAACAGAACAAAAAGTAACAAAAAATAGTAATAGAATATAATAAAACAGAATATGGTATAATAAAATACAAAATACTGCAGAACATAACAAAAGACTAGAATAGGATAGAACAAAATAGAATTACTTCTGTCTCACTTGTCTCATTAACACAGGATCTACGTACTGGCGGTTTCTCAGGAATCTATGGCTTCATGTTGACGCTGTAAAACTGAAGAGATCACACCTGAGGAGTTACTGGGACATTCCTCCCTTAAAGCCAGCATGCAGCAAAGGCAGACTCCCAGTGCTCATTACCTTTCCATCACAGAGCAGCTGCTGTGGAGTCATTCATCACGATTACAAATCCACCCGGTGTTGGTAGCCCACAGCTCCACCATCAGCCTGTGAGATGCACAAACAGGGCTCTGAGCCATCAGTCCCTCTGGGCAGAGTGTTAAATTCACACCACAACAGGTGATAGTAGTGGACAGCGGCAGGCAGGTCTGTGTTATGAGGGGAAAACTCATTTTGAAATACTAGTTGAAATTCTGCTTTTCTTGTCCTGCAGCCACAGGATGTAGACCATTTGACAAAATAGGGTATTTTAGAGGTTGTAAATCTCTTTGTTTCAGTTACCTAAGAAACAGGGATTTATCCTTTTTCCAGCTACATTTTTGATCCACTGAAAAATGTGGACTGTCACTGTGCTTTTGACTGTCCCTGTACACAAATATGCAGGAAAGAAAAACACATGGTCTTTCATGAATTAGTTAAAGGTCCTGTTTGTAATATTTCTGAGGATTTATTGACAGAAATGCAATACAAGATCCATAACTGTGTTTTCAGTTCATAATCAACCATTATGTTTTTATTATCTTACACCATTTCTACCTACATACACTGCGGGTCCCCCTTACATGGAAGTCATGTTACATGTTACATGTTGCATTCCCATGTTTCTACAGTAGCCCAAAACAAACAAACTGCTCTACAGAGCACGTATTGTCACCACGCTGTTCTTCTTCTTCTATAATTCCGGCAGTGTAGACGCTCGTCACTACGTTGATTGCATACGAAGAAGAAGAATAGGAAGTAATAATAATAATAATAATAATAATAATAATAATAATAATAATAATAATAATAATAATATACATTCTCTGTGTAGTCATCTGGTTCATTAGAAGTAAGAATTGAAGTGAAACTCAGACAAATGGAGGACTACACATATTATTTAGCATGAGCCAATGGAGGGTGAATCACAATCACAGAGGAAAGTAATGTGTTACCCTTGTCTATGTTGTAAAATATGTAGCCTCCTTGGGCTGTAATTTCATGTAACGTTATTTTGCTACATGGAAAGAAATGTGCCAGAACGTTTGTGAGACAATCAGCTGCAGAATATTATTGGCTATAAAACTATACAACATGGAAGTTCAGATCACCCAGCTATTCCTCACATTTCACTGCATAGGGCTGAATGATTTGGGGGGGAAATCTAATTGCGATTTTTCTGCCAGATATTGCGATTACGATTCAATTTGCGATTTGTTTTTAGCTAATGTTCAATTTTCACTGCCCGGTTCTTCTGCGCAGAGCAGATGAACCGGGCAGGAAGTCAGACATAGAACAGCACATAGAATCTGGCTTTCAAAACAAAACACCCTGCGCAAACTCTCGTATTGTATATCAACAAAAAACATAGTTCAAACCGTAGACTGAATATAAAAAAGGACGTAGCAGGGATGCCAAGTTTTCAATTTAGTTTGAGAATTTAGGGTGAGATTCGGTATTGGAGGTCGGTTCATTTTAGACCTCCTGTGTCATATCCCACCGCACGGGTCAGGTTCCTCACTCTTTAATCCTGCATGCCACAGTCACATGTATGTGTAGATGAAAAGCCAAGTCAATAATCACGGTCAGATGAGTATGATCAGGATACTTACCATCCTCCAGACATGATAGCCTTAATTTTGACCAACTTAACCATGTACTGGGAAGTTCTTCTTCTTTGTTTATTAGGATGCCACTTGTTCATATGACACTAGTCAAAACTAATAAGCTAGCGTTAGATTCCTATTACATTAAGTGACAGATGATGGTAATATTAGCTATTTAGATTACAAAACATTAGCTTTTACTTTAACTGTTGTTGCTGCTGTTTACACAGCTTGATTTTTTATTTGAGTAATGTTACTGCTGTTGACAGCGCTGTGATTATTGATTGTTTGTGATTGTCTTGAATAAGACTGTTGAGAGTGAAAGGTTAGTCTTGGCTACTTGACATTTGACAGCTGATATTACATTGTATGTCTTCAAACACAAAAAATGCTGTCGACTGTTGCTATTGACTGTCATTTTGAGGTGTTTCTCCCTTGTTCCATTTCTCCCACATGTGACATAATAGTATTGTCAACATAAACTGATCCATCTTTTAGAGATGTATCTCAAAAAACTAGAACATTTTGGAAAAGTTTATTGTGAGCAGCAGAACTACACTGAGAGATTAAAGGCACAGAAAACTTTTGCTGGTGTTATTTAATTTATTTAATTAAAGAGTTTTTTTCAGGTAGACATTTCTATACGTTACTTACTATAAAATTTTAAAGTTCCATGAACTACAAGCTGTAATCATCAAGATGATAGAATGTAATGAATGTAGAATATGATACTTAAATTACTGAAGAAAATTAACTTTTCCAGATATCTTGTTTTTTAAAAAAGGTGCATTGGTATGGTTTACTTCATATTTTACATTACCTGCAGCATTTATTACATATTATTTTCCTCCCACAGTCACAGTGTGGATCATGTGAGATGTGGTGCCTAGAGAGCTGCAGAGACCTGTAAAGCATCCCCAGTGACGTCTGTATTGTCAATTTGTCTCATAAAGAAATGTCCAAATAAAACCAATATATATACTTATTTTTTACTTTCTACTAACATACAAAATGGTAACCTATAAACATTTTCATTTACAGCTGTTAACTATAATAAATAGTTGAGCACTAAACCGGAAGTTAGCCTGCTCAGCCGGCAAAAGTCAACACGGTGGACACTGCAGCGCTACTGCCGACTAGCGTTTGGGAGTGTAATCACAGAATGTCGGACACACCTACGCTTTTTTTTCTTTTCTTCTTCTCTTTATTAGTATAGAAGTATTAACAATGCAACATACAGGAAACGGACACACCTAAGCACAAGTATAAATGCATGGCTACATGTGTAGCCTACGGCATAGGTACGCACGTAGACCCTGCGCAGGAGTATAAATGGGCCTTAACAGATGGCAGACAGACAGCAGTGACAGCGCCAGCGGCCACCTGTCAAAGTGGCCACGGCCCTAATAATGCAGAACTTTAAGGCTTAATATAATTTAAACAGGTGAGTTATAAAAAAAATCGCTGTTCATTTTAACATGACTCCCTTCTGCAGTCAGCCTCAGGTGGTCACTTGATGAATTGCAGTTTTTTGTTACTTATTGGTTGCATCGGAAGAGAGAACAGGAGTTTGCTGCTTGGTTCAAACTGTCAAAAAAATAAATAATATAACTACATAGCCCACTTAACCATGGTAGAAGCACAAAAATCAAGGACAACTGAACAAATCCACAAAATCTGAACAAGTCAGAAAAATCAGGCAGGCAAAACACTCATTCTGAAATGCTCCTTGTGGATATAAATAAATAAAATGGAACGCACCATACTGGTTACTTCCGAAATCGGAGATGGGAATTACCTCGCTCGGTCAGGCATTGTTTACAACTAGCCAGGTTAGCCATTGTTATACCAATTGAGCATTTGAGCTCCGACTTCCAGTGCGACACTGAAGCTTCGATACACACTTCAAACCCTGGACTACAATCCCACTGCTTCAAAGCTTGCTTTGGTGTGAAAGCAAGGTTTGAAGCATAGACAGTATATTACTGGACGAAGCCACCCTGCTGATTTGAATGGAGAGCAGTGAAGCCATTTTTGGACCAATAAAATACTACTGCAGGACTGCTTCCGGTTGGCACTAGCATCTACCGTGCATGACGTAGAACAACGGCAGAAACACCGTAATTCTGGTAGCCGATAGCTGTGCCAACAAAAAGTCTCATGGTTCAGTGTGTTTGTCTGACTCGGATTGTCACTGTTTAATCAGTCCACCTACGAGGCTCACCTGTCAAACACCAACGCAACGTCACTGATGGCCGAATAGTTTCTTTAGATTATCGAGAGTTTATAATCTAAGCAATACGGTTACATCTCTCATGTGTGACGGGGTTGTCACAGGGGTTTGACGTCATTTTTGGGCCTACATGGATCCCTCCATGCAGGCTTTGTTCGGCTTCACTGTTTGATCTCTGGCTTACCCCCTTGGTTTGAAGTGACTGAAGCAGCAATTGCTTTACTTACTGAATCACTGAGTGGTTCGCGGTCAATCACTGGCACTGCCTTGATCGTCTCGAACGATTTCAGTGTTTGTGCATCCCATCTAACACATTCACCCCCTGCCATAGTTACACAAGCACATCCAACCTATGCCATATTTCCCAGCACTCTCTCCTCAATAACACAATACATGTATTCATCAATCTTTATTTGTAAAGTGAACATGATGTGCAGTCTTAATGTGTGTGCATCAAAGAATTTTCAAAGAAAATATACTTTTAATCTGAGGGTGATTAAAGCAAAGATGCTTTATAACTAATGGTCTTTTCTACAGAAGTATATGTTTCTCCAATACTGCTCATTGAGGGGCATGCGTGTATGTAATTAAAAGCCTCCTGTCCATCAACAAGCCTGCCTAATTTGCCTGCAGCCTTGAAATTCGCCAAGAGAGGTCACTTTATGTGAAGCTTCGATTAATGAACCCATTTTCGATACAATTGGCTATGGTGGTTTGGTGCTTCACAAAAACTTAATTTGCCCGTCACTACCATGCAGAGAGCGGCATAAAACCAGCTCACTGAGAGCTGTTATCTGTAGTTGAAGCACAAGAAAGGACAAATGAAAACACATCAACAATATAGGGCAGGCTAACTACTGAAACACTTCACTGTGAGTTGACACTGGACAAAACCGTGGCACAGCTAGTGCCTGTATCTGTTTGGCTGACGGCATTATTCCCCACATTTTCCTCTAGTTTCGTTCGTTGTTGTAAAATGTACATGCCCTGTGCCTGTTCACATTGGTGAGTAGGATTGTGACAGAAGGCACATGGTGGTTGTGATTGCCGAGCAAGTCTGTCACACAAGGACGCAGGCTTCACGATTAGCTAACGCATCCTTTCAAATCACTATTTCAAATCGAAAACATTCATCGTTAAGCCGGAAACCACTGCTAACAGCTTTATTATAACAAGACCATGTGTCTGTAATTAAATTATACAAGAGACATAAATGTTTATATCTATTTTAATTAGTTTCTTTATTTATTCACCTTTGTAAATATTACCTTATTTATATATTGTCCGTTAAAATCTTCAACTTTATTTATTAATTACTTCTTTTTTAAATGGATGTTTTTATGCATTTTCTACCCTATTTATTTTCACCCCTGGTATTTATTTCTGCCTGTCCTTTTTACATTTCTCTATGCGTCTCTGCCTTATTATGCAAATTAGGAGGGGCTGTGTCTCAGGGGGTGAACTTCTCCCCTAATGGTGGACCAGTCAGATGGGCAAGCTCTAGGCCTACTCTGCCTGCACACATTAAAGGAGAACTCCGGGCAATTTTTAAGTTAATCTTGATCGTTATACCTTTGTGAGTACTGTCTATAGAAAAAAAACGAGCCGGATTGGTGCTTGCAACACGGAGCTACTACAGCTAATGCCCAGAGCTCCCGAGCTAAACGCAGTTATGGTGGCATTACAAAGAGTCTTTGTGCCTCTAACAGACAAAATGCAATTAAAATGTCTGTCCAACATGAACAGGGCTCTTACATGACATGATGCGTTTAGCAACTTAGCCATTGTGTAAATTCACCTAAATAGTGTTTTTTACGGCTAGCTGTAGTCTCGCGCTGAAGTCCTGTGGGAACTCCGTTCGTTGTTGCCAGAAAAAGGTAAATAGCATCGGAGTTGCTCAAAAGTGATGAAGAAATGGTTCACGTTTGTGCCGTTCTGATTACGGCACATTACGGTCCTCTCACCTGCACACTGCTATTAACCTTTTTCCGGCAAACTTAACTTAAAAATTGCCTGGAGTTCTCCTTTAAACAAGTTTGCTCCTCACACAGTCAGATTGCTTCCTTCAGTTTGCTGAGGTGTTTAGCAAATTTGTTTGAAGACAATTCTACCAGCCATGTCTTCCTTCTTTTTCATGAGGACGCTCTGACCTACAGAGTATTCATTTAACAACTTATACAGACACAGAACTGCAGGAAAGTGAGTTGTTTCTGAGAGCCACATCAGTTTGCCGCAGCTAAATCTGGAGTGCACTCCTATTCAAGTGTTTATGGTAAATGCTCCCACAGGGAGCAACTCGTTGTTCTGCTCTTATCAGCCGCTGTTTCAACAAAAACGCCATTCGGGGTGAATATTCAACCGTGGTGTTGTGTCGGGAGATGCAGTGACTTCAGTGGGTCAGAAATATTATGAATAATACATGCAATTTGTTAAGCTATGAGGAGAGTAAAAGTCAGTTAGCTGCTAGGCTAATTTATGTAGTGTTAATATCATATAGGCTGAAGCAATTAGGCTAAAGCCCCACTACAGTGTATTTTGACATTTCATGTTTTTCTGAGTCATTTTATTACAATGTTGATTAACTACATAGTTCGCCAAATATTTTTTGTGAAATAGCTCAATTTTGTGCTCAAAGTTGCAAAAATTACTTAGTTGTTAAAACGGGGTGGTAAGACTATAGTAATTCCATAAGTCGTCATTCTCCAAGCTTGCGCAGGCGCACTGTCATGCTTTGTTAAAAAAACTTTCACGCTGTCACGCCTCGTTAAGTCAGAGCATCAAACCGATAAACACTGTTGTGAGCTAGCTAACCAATTTATCATGTAATTTACTTAGAACTTACAGTAGGTATGTTCATTATGGCATCTGCACCTGTGGTGTTGGAGGACAGATGACAGAAAACGCGTCGCACTTTCACCTGCCACTGTTATTCCATAGTATATAAGACGGTGGCAGGTGAAAGTGCGGCGCGTTTTTGTAAATGACATGATAAATTGGTTAGCACCATCGTGACGGCGTGAAAGCTTTTTAACGAGGCGTGACAGTGCGCCTGCGCAAGCTTGGAGAATGACGTATGACTAATGGAATTTACTATAGTCATGTCATCACCCCGTTTTAACAACTAAGCAACTTTTGCAACTTTGAGCACAAAATTAAGCTATTTGTCAAAAAATATAGAGGCGAACTATGTGGGTAATCAATATTGTAAGGAAGTGACTCAGAAAAATATGAAATATCATAGAAATGTCAATACACTGGAGGGGGGCTTTAGTGGTGGTGACTAACAAATAAACATCTTGACAGTTATCAAGAAGAATTTTACGCTTCTGTTAAATATCATTGCTAATAAGCAGTGTTTTATGTGTGGTAATGGAGTCAATGGAAAGCTAACTTTACTGCACTTAACCAGTCAAAAAGATTTAATGAAGACTTGTAACTGTACTTCTATGTCTTACACAGAAGACAGGAGGAGGCATGTGGAGAACATTCGTCAGAAGAACAGAAGAAAAGAAGAAGAAGGAGGAGAAGGAGAGCAATAAAGAAAGTAATCCCCAAATAGTAAAATAAATTCCATTACATTTAAGATTAGCTGTGTTTGATCCACCTTCATACACTTATGTGACCTTACTGTACAACTTGAGAAAGGTAAGTTGTTTTCCGCTCCAGCCTGCCTAAATGAAAAGCATTTATGGGATTAAATGGGCTTTATTAGCTGCTCCAGTGCAGGATGAACTCAGAACAGACCCATTTCTCAATTTATTAATCTGAATCATGCAATGAAGAAGAAGAAATACATAATAAATCCTGGGACAAAATCTGTCCTGTACAAATTCTGTACAGCTTGTAGTCTAATGAACAATCCTTGTGTTATAGCTGACTTGGGCAGTGAAATGTTTCATTTTTTAATTCATGTGGTCATAGTTGTCCACAACTCAAATCAGAATTTAAGGAGAAATGTTTTATACCACTTCAAGAAGACTGCCTATCATAAAGATAGGAAGGTATTTCAATGTACAACTGCAGTCCTTAAATCTAAGTAAAATAATTTCCCTGACATTTTGGTTATTTTACTTTTAATTAGTGGTGGGCCGTTATCGGCGTTAACGGTTGCGTTAACGTGAGACTCTTATCGGGCGACAAAAAAATTATCGCCGTTAATCTATACTCCAAGTTGGTTTGGGAGCTGGGTCTATACTACGCAAGCTATGATGACTTTCACCTTCATAATTTAGCGCAGATGTATACCTAGCCGAATTGCACTGTAGGGGGCGAGAACAAGTCTTCGAACCTGTGTGTCTGCCTACTGTGAAATTACCGCATAAAACGTGACGTGCTAACATGGATGCAGCTGTTGCTGCGTTCCATTTACCTCGTAGGTCGGAGCTGGGAATGACGTCACACCCGAGTTGACGGCGTCCCGGTTACAACCTCGCTCGGCCAGCTGTTTGTTTACAACTAGCCAGGTTAGTTATTGATACGCCGGTTGATTAAAAAACGCATTGTGCGGTATTTACTCACACTAACTGTAGCAAGACGTCCACAGACAGCTGTTGGACAGCACTTTGTGAACGAACATATCTGAAGCCGCCGGTGTTGTGCCGAATGCCTGCCGAGAATCGCATGCACCTCGCGGGTGCTAACGGTCATCTATGCTGAGATGCAAATCTCGGCAGGGAGCCTACAAAATCTGATCTGCCGAATTATGCATCCACCTCTTTAGGTCCTTCTCAGACACTTTGCTGTGCTCATTGATCAAACAGCTTTATCGCCACATGTACTGAATGTCAAGGAATGGTCCTAGCCTAGTGTATTAAAATATTAAAGACTCTAAACGTTCATAAAATATATACTTCAAATCAATTTATCACCATTGATGAAGTCCACAAAGAATTTTACAGCATTTAAAAGCATTATTTGGAGGTGCATGCAATTCACGGCAGGCAGGCAAAACTCGGCACAACACCTGGTTTGCACCTTGTGCACTGTGGAATTAGTTTACTATAGGAGTTCTTCCAGTCTCAAGTAGCCTACCACCTAAACGCAAAGCACATCACACGCTATACACAAGTACATTTTATTGACCATGATTTATTTTCATCACCAATTATCATAGTAGAACAGCTTTCTCAAGCAGTTTGTGATGCATTTTGGAAACAGGAGATGAGCCCCTGGTCTTATGAGCCACCTGGCTTGAAACCCGGCTTGAAACCCGTTCGCACACATATTTTAAATGCCTTCGGCAGAATTCAAATGAGCCATTTTAATCTAGATTAATTTCAAGATTAATTAAAAAATTAATCTATGCCCACCACTACTTTTAATAGACACGTAAAAGGTTTTATACCTCCCGTGAATATAATCCAATTAATCTTATTTTCATACTGTATATCATACTGTATAAATTATGTTGTATGTTGCTTGCATCGTGTACTATTGAGACTTCATTGCCCTCTGACTGCAACATGTGTCTTTGTAAAGACAGAAACAGACAGAAAAAAGTCTAACTCTGCCTGTCAGTTCACTCTGCTCCGTTAAAACTGAATTTACCATACAGAATTGAATACGAGTGCACTCCTGATTTAGCTGCTGCTAGCTGACCATGTGCTTCTCTCTATATCGCAGTTCTGTGTCCATGCATGCAGCAAACTGAAAACACTGTCAGAGCGTCTACATGAAAAAAGAAGGAAGACATGGCTGGTAGTATTGTCTTCAAATAGAGTTTCTAAACACCTGAGCACACTGAAGGAAGCCATCTGACTGTGTGAGGAGCAAGCTCGTTGATGTGTGAACTGTGAAGGCAGAGTAATGGCGCGTTCGAGACTGGTCGTAACTGGGATATTTCCCAGTTGAAACTTCCGACTTCCGACATCAAAGCGTTCCAGGTGCATGGTGGTGCATGACGCCGAAAGTGAACGAAAATCATGGGTGACCATGACAAAGTGAACACACAGTTGCACCCTCAGCAGTGCTTTAGGTGTTAATTAAAAGGATGGCAGTTTAACTGCAACAACTGAAATAAATAGTCCATACGTTACTAGTTATGTGTACCCCAAGTTGGTAGCCCTGAAGTACACTTCCTAATGTTTTGGCATTTTTAACAATAACTTTTATGCAGAAAAGATGACTTTATGAGATTCTTTACTGTAGCCAGCTACCGTATGTGTAAAACAGATTTCTACATCAATATACATGCAGAACAAGTTTTACTGCATGATCGTATTTATTATTTTAATTCAAATACATGCAAATATACGTTTTGTTGCCGTTTAGTTTATGGTTTACCATTTACAAAGTGTGCTTCCATGGAGCTGACATTGTTTTCTGACGTCATTCAGCTGCTACTCGTGAAGTCGGGTACAAATTCTTTCTCCGAGTTCACAAGTAGGAAATCCGACTTCAAGTGGCGTTCCGGGGTACTTTTCCTAGTTGGAGGTCGGAAATATCCCAGTTCCGAGTTGCCGGGAACGCAGCATTAGCCTAGAGCTCTCCCGTCTGACTGGTCCACCAATAGGGGAGAAGTTCACCCCCTGAGACACATGGTGCGTTCCATTTGACATGGGAATTTCTGAGTTCCCAGTTGGCACTTTCAACTGGAAGTCGGATTTCCGATTTGGAAAGTCGGGACAACCCGCACTACCCCGACTTCGTAATCCAAGATGGTTGTCGGGGTATAAACAGTTACTGAAAGCTGTAGTTTATACTGTTTATTAGCACTTCTGTGTACTTGTAACTCATATAAATGTTCGTACATAAAGTGCTGTCCAACAGCTGTCTGTGGACGTGTTGCTACAGTGTTTAGTGTGAGTAAATACAGCACAATGTGTTTTTAATCAACCGGCTAGTCAATAGCTAACCTGGCTAGTTGTAAACAAACAGCTGGCCGAGCAAGGTTGTTAACTGGAACACCGTCAACGCGGGTGGGACGTTATTCCCAGCTCCGACCTCTGACTTCAGAGGTATTTGGAACGCAGCAACAGCTCCTCCTCATTTGCATAATGAGGCAGATACGCATAGAGAAATGTAAAAAGGGCAGGCAGAAATAAATACCAGGGGTGAAAATAAATAGGGTAGAAAATGAAATGGAAGAATAAAACAGACAAAAATATTAAAACACACGTAAATAAATACATTTAAAAAAGAAGTAATTAAATAAAGTTGAAAATTATAACAGACAATATATAAATAAGGTAATTATTACAAAGGTGAATAAATAAAGAAGGTAATTAAAATAGATATATAGGCCTACATTTATGTCTCCTTGTATAATTTAATTACTGCCTACATTTATTTATTTACTTTATTTTTTGTACATTTAATCAGATGCTTATTTATTTATTGAACACTTATATATTTCTGTATTTATTTCTGAATTTGTCAGGATCAGTCCTCCATAACAGTATAGCAACTTTCAACTATTTTGCAGTGTATTTCAGCTCTGTTCAGTTCCCAAGTTATTATGCAGTTCAATGCAATAAAATGTAGCTAGCTTACTTCCAATTCAACCTGCTAAATAGACAAACAGTACTGTCACTACCACCTTCGAGTTCATCTATGCCTCTTTCTTTCTTTTCTTTGTTAGAAGTTTTGGCCCAGAGGATGGCACAGATGATCAAGGCAACACGTTTTTGCCTTTTTAGCATTATTGCTAGCAAACAAACTTCTACCTGCCTTGGAGCTTTGAAACAAATCGTTATTGACAATTGACAATAGCCAGAATCATGAGCTTTGACTTTACGTCGTATGTAGGATTAGAATCAAACAACAACATTTATAAAATGGTGCAGTAGTGTAACGTTATACCCAAAAATATTCAAGATGTCTTGTGTAATTTTATGCACTTCTATCCTAAATTAAGCCTGATATCTGGTATCTGAGCTCTCCACTAGAACCTGAAATAATTTTTTTTGGAGAAAATATGCAAGGAGTAGCTGATGCAAAACAGACATCTTGCTCACCCTGGAGCACAGCCTTTCAAAACAAACACTATATTGCTGTTTGGGACTAGACCCTTTCAAATTAATCTGCAGCCCTGGGTCTAGTTTGAAACATCTTTGGCTATTTTAGTTGCTAGTGCATAGGCTCATAGCTAAACTGCTTGATTACCAACCTGCCCCAGGGTCCTAAATATTCAGCAGCCCCACAGATTTGTTGTATGTCAGATGATTTGCTTGGAAATATGCATTGGTGATATATTTTTTTTTTAATTGTCCACAAATCCCATGAAAAGACCATAACATCACAACTAACAATCTGTCAATACTTTCCATACCCTGTCTATGGCAAACCCACTTGTTTCTACCAAAGGTGTAATTGTAAAATTGGGTCACAAATAAATATTGTCAGTATTTTAAAAAGGCTAAATGATTTTCCAAAACTGCTGGGCACTGTAGTTTTTAGATATCACTCAAGCAGGAGTTAAAGGGATAGTTTGGGATTTTTTAAGTGGGGCTGTATGAGGTGCTTATACTAGTCAGTAGTATGTGCAGTAGATGGCGGTCAGCTATTCCCAAGTTTGGAGAAACAGAGAGTACCTTCACAGAAGCTAAGCAATGTACAGCTGTGATATTCTTTAATTTAGTGTACACTTCTCTTTGGGATTTGTTGACAATAAGAAAATATCACCACTTTTCATCCATTAAGGTGGATCCTGAGTTACCTGTGTTGTCCAGGTGTCAAACATGGTGCATATTCTTGATAGATTCTTCGCCCCTCATGGCCCTGGGTGGATCAATCTGCTCTAGAGCCTACCTGTTTTTTTAAATTAAAATATGTTTGACTTGGTAACACTTTTCCCGGTACCGGACCACATTGTAGTAGAGTCAGAGTCAGACTAACAGAAGCTATCAATTTCCATCATCTAACTCACGTAAATGCTATGAAATCAAATGGTATCGTCCTTCTTAATTTTTTTTACACAATTAAAGTCCATCCATCAATTTACATCAATAAACACCGAATGTGTAAACAAAGAAGTAGTTGTGAATGAACATGTTAAATAAAGTTTGTCTGAAATGACCTTCCACAGTCATCATCCGGGCTTCTACATACGTCATACTGCGCATGCGCACTCTTCCACTGTGGTTCGACCTCTGCAGTCGGTAAGTGTGTAATGGCAGTTTGAATGAGAATTATCTCTCTCTAAATCTCCTTTCATCCTCTCTCTAAACTTCACGGTGCAGCGCACAAGTGAGGACAGCATGCAGAATGGCTGTGAATGTACATATGAATGCCTCTATTTTGTCTGTGGAGCATTTTTACACCCGTTTGACCTTACTTCTCTCCGGTTTTCCCTCAGAGAGACCCGGGCTTCAACCAGATTTGACCAAACCCGTTAAAACAAGCAAAAAATAGAAAATGTACGCCTGTGCAAAGTTCGTCTCCACGCCGGCTTTGGTAAGTTTGTTTTCTGCGGCGTGTTTTCGTGCTGTGAATTTGAGTCCTGCTTTCTTAATATCACCGGTAAATCCGGTGGGCCTCTGGTTGAACTTGACGGGAACGTTAACGTTAGCAGACTGCCAAGGGTATCTGGAGTCTAGGCCAACAGGTTAGCTAGCTAATGCTAAATCACTTAATGACAGGATTGTATATGGTGGCGATTTAGCTTTAATGTTCTTCAATAATGTGCATATAAATTATCATCAGAAACTGTTACAGCGCCGTTGCTTAGCTCATAGTGGACAATTTCAGTAATGTACATTAGCTAAGGTCATTATCCTTTGATAGCCGAGTGTAGTGCAGAGTTCACGTGAAAACTCATGCACGGTGCTGTGCAATTGACACACAAATGATTACCATATCCGTTTGGGGCATTGCTGGCTCCAAAATAGATTTAGCATTGGTGGTTGTTAATTCTCCAAGGTCATATTTCTCTTTCTACTAGATGGTAGCAAGCTAACCAGATTAAACTACAATTGGACATTTTGTTAATAAGCTTTCTGGCAGTATTCATTGTAGTTTGCCAGCAGTGACTTTGACAGCACAGACTGTACAGGCAGATCATTGCAGGCCACAGGTCATCAATGCAGTGAATGACTGATTCACAAAGTGACATTCAAGGTGCCTTCCACCTGCTTGTGTTTCTACAGGCTGTGAATAGCTACCAACAGTGTGTTTAAGTGAGAGTGTGTCTGTGCTTAACTAAATATGTACTGCTTTTGTATCTGTGCTGTTGCTGCAGGTCCGTGCTGGTTCCCGGGCTCTTTACAGACCCCTCTCTGCCTCAGTGCTGTCTAGGCCTGAAATCAAAACAGAGGTAAGATGAAGTACAGGCTTTCTACCGCAACTGTCATTCAACCACTTAGTTACTTAGAATTACTTTTGAGTGATATGTCTAGTCACTTCCTCTACAAAATGTCAGAAATGACAAATGTTTACCACAAATGTTCAAACTGCAATGTAACAGTTTCAAATTGGTCTTGCCAACAGCCAAAAAACAAAGACCTCAAAAGTACAAAAAAATGCAAACTCTTTGGCCAATTACTAGCGTTTTAGAGCATCAAATTCGTTTTTCTTCCAAAATGAAGAAAAGTGTGAAACTTTTTGCCTGTAAAAGTGGAAACAGAGGAAATAGTTTGGTAAACATGCTAGACATAAATTTAACCGTTTAATCAGTAAGCACTATTTTGTATGTCAACTGGATTGTCATATCTGATGGTATAGCTTTTAAAGGTGAAGGTTTTCAGTTTCTCTTCTTGCCCCAGAGCAGTGTTGCTGTGATGCCACAGAGCCCCCTCACCCAGGTCACACTGAGGGGCTTCCAGACCAGTGCTATCAGCAGGGACATTGACACCGCTGCCAAGTTTATCGGAGCTGGAGCTGCCACAGTCGGAGTTGCTGGATCCGGAGCAGGAATTGGGACAGTGTTTGGCAGTCTCATCATCGGCTATGCTAGGTTAGTTTTTACAGGCATACATCCTGAGAATGTACGTGTATTAATGTAAATTTCTGGTGTGTGCTTTGTGTTTTCATCAATGCATTGACAGTCATTTCTTGTTTGCAGGAACCCATCTCTTAAGCAGCAGCTGTTCTCATATGCCATCCTGGGATTTGCCCTGTCCGAAGCCATGGGACTCTTCTGTTTGATGGTTGCTTTCCTTATCCTGTTTGCTATGTAAAACTCTGCTGTCAAACAACACTTTCATTACACATGTGACTACATATTTTATTGTGGCTACCAAAATTGTTCAGTGTGGGTGTCATGGAAATGTACATTTTTCAAGTCTTTCAGACACTGTCAAAATAAGAAAAACATGTATTGTACAAATGTAAGAAATTACGTGATTAAAGTACATGTATTTGATTATTTAACAATGGCAGTAGCTTTTATGTCTGGAATATCAAGCTAACACAACAGAAAGCAGTCCGTTTTCATGAATGTCATCTTTTCTTTCAAGCAGCTACTTAGACTTGCCGTATCAGCCTTGTTTTCTCAGTATCACAAGCTTTTTGGGGTCCACCTTACTGAATTCTTGGTTCAGCAGCAGTTAAATAGCACTGTAATTAGACAGCAAGTGAATGCTTGCTTTTGTAAATGACTGAATAAATCTAGACAATTGAGCTATATAATGGGTTTTGACTTTCTTTGGAAATCCCAACAAGGTTGTTACAAAAACTGACCAATTGTAGTGAGCTGACCTTTCTGTCCATAATGTAGGCTGCTTGGCTTGGACTAAGTTTAGTTGCAGCTGAAAAATCAAGCAAAAATACTCAACATTTGCTAGTAACAGCTTCCCCAATACAAAGGGAGGGCCGTACAGATTGTTTTTCTTTTAGTCAATTTTGTGTCATTGTAAATAGATTTTTTTTGATTTGGGTCTGTCAGACAAAATCACTTTGAATGTGGCTTTGGGAACCAGTGATGGGCTTTTTATGATTTTATATACTGAATTATTTAAGAAATTCACCAATAGAAATTCCATTGCAAATGAAATTGCAAACTTGCAAATTCAAAACAAAATTACACAATTGGTAAATATCAAACGAGACACCAGTTTAGCATATCAGATGAAGTTACAAGGTTGTTTTTGTCCTTAAACAACAAAAGGTTGTATAACAAAAGTTTTTAGTCCCTTCATGCTACACATACAGAACTTAACAGATAATTAAATGGGTGTTATATGGTATAGAAACATATAGAAAGTAAATTGGCCTGATATTAGATAAAAGCTTCTGAACATGATTGTATACTTAATAGTTAGCTAGCTATCACAATGCACTTTTGCAAATTAAATATATCAACAGTATGCAAGGAGGCCAGGTGATGTGGAAACGTAAAGCCTCCAGAACATACGAATAAAGAATGGACTTTTAAGCAAAGTAGGAGACACTGTTCAGCAATAAAACTTTAATTGAAAACATTTCAATATTGAGATTCTGCATTTTGTTAATAGCGGGAAAAGGAGCTGTGTGTTTTTAAGAATGTGTAATGAGGTAATTAAACTTTATTGTGACAAAAACTAGATCAGACACAAATTATTATTCAAAGCAGATTATTTACGTATGTCTTAAACATGTCTGGAGGGGATCTTTAAATTAAATTCCTGTTTATCTTCTAAGATACTACTGGATGAAGACATAACAGGCTCTATGCAAATGTGACGTCTACGGAAGTGCTCACGCTACTCTCGCGATACATTGATAAATACGTGGGATTTGGGAAATCAAGGGTTGTGGCTGGGGTAAGTGACCACAAAAACTGATAGTGAATGGATACTAAGCTGTTAAAGGTATTTTTTCTAGCACTACGTGAGGCTTGTGTTCCGGTACAGTGAAACGGCCTCGAAATAAACGTTGACATCTGCTCTGTTTACAGTGATATTTAGGTCCAAATATGGCGACGGTTGTATGTTAACGCAGGGCTCCGGCTCGTCCATGGAAGCGACTGGAAACAGATAATCGCACTCTTTGCGTGACTCCTTTTCATGATGAGCTATTGTAACGTATATTATAACGTAACTTACAGCTCAGGGTGTCTTCCTCAGTCGCGCATTCACACCAAAATAAATAGACCGAAAATTCAGCGCCTTTTATGATGACACTGAGGTGTAAACAAGCAAAGCAACCGCCCATCATCGGTATGCTTTGTCCAAATTTCTAGCTGTCCTTTCTCAGGACTTTCACCTTGACAGTGCCACTTCAGCATTTGTCGATATCAGATGTGTGCATTTGCTGCAATTATTAATGTTTATTCTACATCTTGAAGGACCCTTAGTGTTATTTATATAACAGTTAACCCTTGGTACACACATTAACGCACATCTTTATGTCTGGTGATTAACTCCTGCTTGTGCTTTTTCCTTTTTTATTTCAGGGCGACATAACAGGAATCCCTTACTATGAGTGATGATAAACCTTTCCAATGTACTGCTCCTGGGTGTGGACAGGTAAGTCATCTCTGTTATCACATATGTCACTTTGTGCCACATCTTCAAGTTAACCTGTGTTTAGATAAGCCTATGCCTGGATCAACCTGTTTTGGGTTCCCATCTTCAGTGTAAATTGCACACTGGTATAACAATCGTACCTTTATTATATTTTGTACAGAGACCCAGAAACCAATCAGCAGTCATGTACTAGAATACTACCTGACCCCGTTTTCTGTGTGTAACTTAGATTGTGGTAGTTGGTTAACCATATGAGCTACAATATGAATTAGAATATTAGGTGTTCGATTTTAACACAGGGCCCCTCTAGAAGATTGGACCACCAATGCCAGACCCACTTGATTTTGTTCTTTAGAGGTGCAGATTATCAAACAAATAAACAAGTACACAAGCAACTGAAATACAGTGAACATGAGGGCTCCTGGGGGTGATATGCCACCCTGGGGAAGTTGTTCACTTTGCCCGGTTGGTCGTCCAACTTGGACAGATCCATATCCAGGATTGTCAATACACTGAGATCATCTTTCCAAACAGCTAAGCCCTCAACCCTCCAACATAACTTTGAAGAAGCATTAAGTAATTTAGTTTAAGTTGCGTGATTTACCATGTTAAATTTATTCAACTGCTCTTACAATAATTTCAGTTTTATGTCTCAGTGTTTCTGTACATAATGTTTTTTCTCGACACTGACAGAAATGAAATTCTGGAGGGGGATTGTTGTATTTATTCAGTAATGTATTTCTTATTTTTTCTTGGCCTAAAAGGCATCAAATTCAAAGGAAGTAAGTCTTAAAAGTGCTGGTATCATCCTTTAAAAACTCTAAACTATATCTGAGTTTGAATTAAGCATTGTATAAGTATATTAAGTAAGTGTTTCTAACATTAAGTATACTACCCTCATTAATATGTGAATATGGACAAAATGACTCTGGCATAACAGCTCCAGTTTCATGACAGCTGGAGAATACATTTATATACTTGTTTGTAGTTCAAGCTTTTCATAAGGTGCAGCAACTAATGTCAAATGTGGTTAAAAATGTCTTAATCTGAGCAATGATGCAACTAACAGAAGCTCCAGATCAAATCCATACAAATACAGTCTCATTGTCCTGTCTGTTTTCTTTTTTAACTTTACATAGAGATTTACAAATGAGGATCACTTGGCTGTCCACAAACACAAACATGAGATGACCCTGAAGTTTGGCCCAGCAAGGAATGACAGTGTCATCATTGCTGGTTAGTGCTCTTGAAGTTGAGATATTTTGATGTAAATTGATTCTTTACATTACAGTCTTCACACTAAAAGGTTTTCCCTCACTGCAGACCAAACCCCTACACCTACCCGCTTTCTGAAGAACTGCGAGGAGGTTGGACTCTTCAATGAACTTGCAAGTCCGTTCGACCATGACTTTAAAAAAGCAGCTGAAGATGACATTAAAAAGGTTGTTGTCAAATTCCTTGTCAGTCTATCGTCTAACTTCAGTTTGTCTCATAGTTAGCATTTCTGTCTGTGATCTATTTTATTTACCTCAATTATTGTCATTTATCTGTAGTTACCATTGGATTTGTCACCTCTTGCAACGCCCATCATACGCAACAAAGTTGAGGAACCCACAGCTATGGAGGCACATCGAGATAGCCCTCTGCCTCACCCCGAATCGACTACAAATGACGACAAGGTAAAGCTTTTAAATAAGCTGTTTCTGGTAGTGCTAATCACAGTGTTTACACGGCTGTCGTGAAGAGTGAATGAAAGGTATTCTCCTGCTTTTTCTGATTGGCCATTTACTCTGAAATTCTAGTGACATGAATTAATTTTAAAAGTGATCAATGTATTTGCTTGTTTACTTTGTCTCATCGTTCAGTGATAATACTTGTCTCATTCTGTGAAAACAAATACTAACAGTACTGCACAGAATTATTATCTATAGAAATTCAGGGGCGATATGAGGTGACGTATACTAATACAATTTTTCCATTTGTTTATTTATTTTATTCCTAATTTTGAGATGAATATGATGAATGTGGCCATCATTTACTTAAGAATATGGTTTCATTAAACACTTCCTGCAGCTAAGGTCTTGTATGATGTTTTCAGGACATATCTTTGCAGCCAGCCTCACTGCCAGCATCCACTATAGTCCATCCTGCATCCCTCCAAGTTCCCAATGTACTTCTAGCAACCTCAGAGGCTAATGTTGTAATACAGCAAGCTCTCCCATCACCAACATCTAGCTCTGTTATTACCCAAGTCCCATCCACTAATAGGCCTATAGTGTAAGTAACTCAAAACATCCATTTTTAAAAATCATAGTTTTATGAAGTCATCTTTTTTACATATACATATATATATATTTATATTTGTGCAGTTTTGTCTTGGTGAGCTCATATTTCATAAGGCATGTGCTTGTTTTGTTTTTGATTTATTTGCATTCTGCAGGAATTTTTACTTTTGGTTGTAGACCTTATAAATCCCGTCTTCAAGAACAACATTCAGCATTGCTCAAATATGGACTTAAAGCTCCAGTTCAATGATGAGGTGCTCAAATGTTGCTGGCAGGTGGCATACTAGACACCTGCTCACGTTTGAGCTGTAGAGAAAGCTAAGTCAAAGAAAAAACGTTGTGGGTTTCAGTACAGTGAAGCACAAACTAGCCATGTGTACATACGATATCCGTATCCATTGCTTGTGCAATTGAGCCACAGCTACAGAAAGTTCTGTGGGTCAAAGTTCTGTCCAAAACAATTGTTTTTGTGCATTCCTCAACAATTAAGCTGCTTAAGTGATTTTTTTTTTAAAACCAAACCCACTCAAATAATCGAAATGCAATGATGAAAAAATTAAAAATAATATTTCCTTTCCAAGGTTTTGGTTGTAAAATAACAGCTTCAAATTAAAAACAATTATAACAAATAATAGCCTAAATGCAACTTTAAAGACAAGTTTACAATATCCTGTATTTTAATGAGTGTTCCAGACACAGCTGACTTGGTGTAAATCTCAAAACTCATTGGCGATTATCTGATGACGTTTTGGGGACAATGGCCATTGTTTCTGGGCTTTTGGTGTAGCCAGTGGATAACCGGATAATGTATTTCTGGGCCAAGACTTCCTCTTACGTGCGACAATCAAATTGCAATCTCGGAACCCATCGGCTATCGTCTAACAGTTTGAATGTCTATAAATGAATAAAGAGCTAATCTCTAAGGTTCCAAGATTTATAAAAAGCTAAATCGTTGTCAGACAACAGCAAATTGCATTTTGGCCAATGCATTCCATTTCTTTAGCTCCCCACGGGGGCTGTTTACCTGAATGCACCCAAAGCCCGCTCAAATGATCAGTCAACACCACTTGGACTACAAACGGAAACCAGGGCACTTCCGATACCAAAAACTTGTACCTTGCCTACCTATTGAGAATTCATATGTAGATATCTGTTTGTCAGGATTAATTCATGATAATTCCAGGTGTTTTACCAAACCAGAAGTCCATATCTGGGCAAGACTGATGTCACTTATGGAGTCTAATGTGAATAATGTTGCTTGAACCTGTTATGCAACAAATATGTTTTGAGTTGGATTTTGTTTTGGTTCCACTTAATTTCCATATGTTGTTGCCTGATTATGACATAATGTTGGTATATTAGTAGCCATCCTTGTCTTTAATTTGTGACAGATTATGATTTGTGTGTTAATGACTAAGATTTATGTTCTCTCCCCCTCCAGCCCAGTGTCTGGCACCTTCCCTGTGCTGTTACAGCTGCCTAACGGCCAGACCATGCCAGTTGCTATACCTGCGTCTATTACAAGCTCAAGTGTACATATTCCAACTACAATCCCTGTGAGTTTTCTACTGGTTAAGTAATGTATTTTAGTGTGTTAGAGACAGAATTTTGAAATTAGACTGTTTCTTTAATTTGGTGATAATTTCTTTGAAACCAAAGACAAAAATTCTCACCTCAAGGTTCATTCAGTAGCTGTTCAATCACATCACAGTTAATTCAGTTTTCATGAAACTGTTTCTGTTCGACTCGATTTCTTTCTGAGCAATTTAAGGACTACTCATTTCACTCTTGACCTTGAGTACAGCAATTGACTAAACCATCTCCCCTCACAGAACAAGCACTAATTGAACCTTGAGGGGAGATTGTTTTGTCAACTGCTTTTTCCAAGGATAAGAATGAACTAACTAATGAACCAAAGCATTTGTTTCCTCAAGCTGAGTAATTTTAGATTACTATTTTAGTCCAGGGTGTAGAAAAATAAAATCACTAGACTGTGTTGAATTACTTAAAAGCTTTGTTGCTTACTCACATTTTAAATGAAAAGTTGTATGGACAGTTGCTCACACCACTCAAATTTAAGGCCTTTTAAAGGTCCAGTATTATGCAAATTGTACTTTTTCATGCCTTTCACACTTCTGTGTCCTCGTTGTGTCTGAAGACCCCCAAACTGGAGAAAAAAACATCCCCTTCCTTTTTCTCCTACTCTGTCATTCAGTAAATGTGTGTGTGCATCCCTCATGGAGGGATCTGTATAGCATAGGACCAGCTCCAGCCCTTCAGGGCAGTAGATTCCCCCGTCCCCTGAAAAGGTACTGAATACACAGCTGTCAGCCCCACCGTCCCAACACAACACCAAGCCGTCAAACCATCACTGAGCTAGATCTGGAGGTTATTCAGGATGTCTTGCAGAAAGTGCTTTTACGGTTATGAAGGAAATTTAAATACTTTCTGGTTTTCCCTCTAATGTGCTCTGGCTGCTCTTCCTCAACTCTCTGTGATTTAGTGAGTTTCCTGATGGACAGATTTATAGCTTTACTTGTTGTTGCTAACTCTACAGTAACCGCTAGCTACTGCTAACTGTAGCTGCCCTTGTCAGCTGACTATACCCAATCTGGTAACTCCCAGCAGCTTGTCTACTAGAGGTAAATAAAGCTGGACATTAGATGGGACACCAGAAAAACCTTTCTCCATAAACTATGGTCCAGTTTCACCAAAATCAGTGTAAAGTTATAAAGTTGTTTTTGTACTGTCATCAGAGAGCCCCGACTGAGCTCCAGCAGCGTCTTAATTTTTCCAAACCTAATTCTCCTTTTTTGGATTGATTTGTGAATAGTAAATACATCAAATTCAGTCCCCCATTTTGCTAATTTCCAAGCTAAGTTATTGCAGATGTCCTAAACGTCAAGCACACTGGCAAGAGAATGAGGCAGTGCAGGCAACAAGGATTGGTTACTGCCTAGTCTTAAATAGCCAGATCCATACATTGTGTAAGTGCTACGCCAGCTAGTTGCTGCCCCTCAGGAGGCTTCCAGAAACGGCCAATCAGAAGAAAGGGGGCTTTAGTGAGAGGGGTCTTAAAGGGACAGGAGCTAAAGCAGTGTTCAGACTGAGGGTGAATAGAGGTGCTAAAGCAATGAACAGTATGAGGAAAAAATAATCAGTTTTTTGAACATTAGAGCATGTAAACATTTTCTAGTAGCAAAAATAAATATTAAAATAATGTATAAAATAAAAGTATGAACCTGATAATGAGCGTAATATGGGACCTTTAAAGTGACATTCAGATAACACTAACGCTATGGTGATACATTAATACCATATATTTTCTTTGCTATTTACTACTTTGGCATCTCAGATTTGGCAGTCAATTCAGAGCTCTAGAGGATGAGTGAAATAATTGACTTCAGAGTACAACTGTGTGTCACTGTGGCAAAGATGCAGGATTTGGATAAGGCACAGCAGGCTCCAGTCCAGGATACTTCACTGCTATTTGTCCTTGCACAATTAGAATCAACGCTCCTGATTCCTGGCAGAGCAGAAGGACGATACTACTAATGTTTTCTGCAAACCAATTATAACCGCAACCCATGACAATGTCTCATATAGGAAATATGTTCTAAATGCTGGTCTTGTTTGTATTTTTTTAAAACTGCCCCATGTGGAAGCTTGTCTTGTTGTTCACTGTTGTCCTGATTGTCTGTGTGGAACACTGAGCAGCAGATGATTATCTCCTGATAGCGGCACAGCAGGGGAAAAAACCTCTATTTTCCCAGTCTGTGGGGATTGGGAAATCGCCTATAAGTAAAGGAGGGCAAAAGTAGATGGAGAACACGAGTACCAGTGGGCCTCCCTTTCACTCGATCAACCCCCCGCCCCCTCCTTTCTTTCCCTCCCTCTGCACCTCTCCCCACCTCCCTCTATCTTATTGTCAGCGGCTGCGAGAGGAGGCCTGGCTCTGGCCTTCTGACTCGTGTCTCTCCATCCTCTCATCAGCTTCCCTGTCCATATGCTCTCGCACAGGCACGCAGAGGTTCATTAGCGTGCACTCTGCATCTCCATGTGGCGCTGCCTCCACAAAATAACAGGCCATCCAACCTAATGAGGCTGAGATATGAGGAAACTCTGAGAGCCTGCCGTGGCGGTGTGCGTGTTTATGTTGGGGGGGGCCTTTACTGCCGTAGACTAATTTTCTCTGTGCTGATATGTCTCTGTCTCTGCCGTCAGCTTGTCAGACCTGTCACCGTAGTGCCTAGTGTCCCCGGGATCCCAGGACCTCCCTCGCCACAACCACGACCACCACAATCACAGCCACAGCCCGCCCAATCAGAAGCAAAGCTGGTATTAATTATCTCTTCTTTTACATCAAATGTTATATCCATGTTGAGTCTGTGATTTCTCATCTGAGAGAGATAATAACAACCGAAGTAATGAGTGAGCTTGACCATAAACTAGCTGTTGCTTTCTTTGACCAGATGAGGGCAGTAGTGAGAGGCTTGGTGTGAAGTAGTCCTAAAACTGTGTTTTAAATGACTAAAAAACTATTTTTAAATACCATCCCCCTTTCATCAGGGGACAATCCATCTATTTTACAATTTAATTTTTTTTTTAAATTTGATACATTTTTACTGATAGAGCTGCAACAATAAGTTGATTTGATTGACAATTGACAGAAAATTAATTGCTAAACATTTGCGGGTTCTAGCGTGTCAAATACTACTACTACTAATAATAACATTAATAATAATAACTGTGCTTGAATGGCATCTTTAATGCAAAGATGCAGCCCAAAGTGCTTTGAAAAAACGGGATGAAAACAGTGTCAAGCCAAAAACAAAAATGAAAATGAACTGTTGATAAAAATAATAATAATTAAGACAAATGTAAGCTTTTCTTTGTCATACATTTTTGGATGACTGATGACTGATGGTCAGACAAAACAAGACATGAACACGGCACCTTAGATTCTGGGAAAGTATTATGGGCATTTTTTTGCTATTTTCTGACAGAAAAAATATTTAATTACTACATTGATTCAGAATAATAAATAAAAAAAATATATTTATACTAAATATTTCTCTGTGAGGAGAAGGCGGTCATTACAGTATTGTAACCAAGTTCTCCTGTAGAAGAAGAGATAGTTGAAGGGCAGGGATATGAATTGTTGGGAGGGAGATCAGTGGCAATGTGATGAAGCACGGATCACAGAACCTGTAAGTGTTCGCAGCATGCTCCGCCTGTGGAAATTAACAGATAAACTGCGGAGAGGAGGTGTGTGTGTGCTGGGAGGAAGGGAGGGAAGGATTGATCCTGACTGGAGGGGAGGAGGGAAGGGTAGGGAGGGGAGGGGGTTGTTGGGGATCATGGGGTACGGAGAGATGACAAACGTGGAGACAGCGTTGTGCTCAGCACGCCGTCACCGGGGCCAACTGAAGGGGGGGCTACCAGTGAAAGCCAGCTGGGGGCATCCTGGCACACTCTCAGTGAGGCGCATTAAGTCGGCCTCACCCTGCATGGAACCTTTTGTTCAGCAGAATCCTACCTGACCTGCGTCCCCCCTCTTACTCCCGGTGCCTCCCACCGCACTCAGCTCATCAGCAAACACCTAATGAGCCCGCGTCAAGAAAACAGACCCCCGCTCAACCTGCCTGCTCCCCGTCCCCACGGGTTCTCAGGGGGCGTAGATACGGCACTTTACAAGGACTGATGATGTTGCAAAGACCACAATAATGATAATTAACTTGCTGAATTTAGAAGATTATGCTGTTAATTAGTTGCAAAATAAAGATAAGTAATATAGTAGCAGATGGTTGAATAACACCCATGAGATGGAGGGTTATTACACTGATGAGGTTTCCATGGCAGACATGAAATATGAATCTGACTGGCTTTTCCCTCTTTCTATGGGCTATTCCAAGAGAATAATATCTTGTTTCTGCCAGAAGAGCTTCTGGAAGGGTATTACACGATAAACTAATTTGGTAGATAGATTGGTCTGGCAAAGGTAGTTGTTAGAATAATGTGGTCCTCTGTTTTCTCATGTAAATGTATTCCCTCTCACTTTGTTATTGCTTCGAAAGGCTCATTCACTTTCACCTTGTTTGCTCAGTGTTTGATACTAGAGGAATTGGTCTGTGAATCATGTGCGCCAGAGAAATAGTTTCTGTGAATGGGCTGTGTTCGTGTGTATCGTATGCAGTCTTGGTCAATGTTCAGAAATAAATGTGAGGAGTGGGTTACATGCTTGCATCAGTTTAGTTTTTGCCTTGTGTGTTTGCAAGGTTATTTTAGTTCTGCTTTTTAAAATGAGTTTCTACTCTCTTACAGTATTTTTTTCTTAGGTTTTTCTTGACTTATTTGATTTCATTTTTATACCATAATTTTTTCCGTGAATGTGATACCAAAGTACAATTCAAGGATGGGTCCTAGACTATGTGAAATATCCTCAATCTTTAACATAGTCTAGTAACCATCTTTGATAATAATGTCAGCAGTGATACCGCTCTCTTCATGTTCTCTGCCGACTGCTCTAAACTCAGTAGCTTCATTGAAGCAAGATGTTACACTCTGTTCACTGGCTGCTAAATCATGCTGATTTTGGTGTTGGCCATTTTTAGGCACTCAACTTCTTTCTGCACACATTTATAAGACGTTAAGGTTTTTTTTTTCTTGGATTCCCCGTTTCATTTCAAGTTCTCATAGCTGTCAAAGGCCTTCTGTTATTTCATGGTTTGTGTTCAAAATGATCCATCATTTGCAACTTGTAATTCAGTGGCTCAGGTCCACAATCTCAAACGTTTTTTAATTTCAACAAATTACAGTAGCTCTCAGAACATTGCCGAATGTGTTAGAGGTTGGCTGAGTATGCCATGAGTTCATCCGGTTGGACTTTTTAATTTCGATTTGCAGTCATCGTTAATTATTAGTGATAGAACAATATCTTTTATTTTGAGATAATCAGCATCAACCAACATTTACCTGTCTAAATGACTAAATGAGTTAATCTAAAACCATCACTGTTTAGCGTTATATATTGTTATACTATAGAGAATAATGCAGTTGTACTGTACTTTAGCCCGCTCTCTCTTAAACACCAGTCACATTCTGAATGTTAATGCGACCACTATTAATTAAAAACACATGGATTGTCTGTCACAACTTGGTTAATTGCTATTCACAGGTAGAAATTATATATTGTGTATAACACATGTCTTAAAAGCCAGGTCAAAAAAACATATTATAAACTCATACTCTAAAGTGATACTCAAACGTCAAACGTCTGACCTTTATATATATATATATATATATATATATATATATATATATATATATATATATATATATATATATATATATATATATATATATATATATATATATATCATTATTTTTTTTATTGCTAAAGGTTGAAATTCCAACAATTGTCTACGCTATTATCAACATGAGCTCATTTTCTGTGTTTACTTAATTGAATATAGTCTTCCTATTTATTGTACCAGCCATTTCCTTGGATGAACAATTTTGTCATGATTTTTGCCTGTGCCAAACTCTCTTACCAGAAACTGAAAGCCACATTAAGCCAGCAGCTTCCTCAGGTAACCAATGGAGATGGTGAAGTCCAGAGTACCGCTGTAACCCACACGGCTGCTCCCACTTCTCCTGCCCCAGCCCCAACCCCAACTCCAGCCCCGACCGCGGTCCTGACTCCTGCTCCTCACCTACCCACAACTGAGGAACCTTCTCATCATTCCCTTCAGCAGCCAGCCACCTCCACCACAGAGACACCTGTAAGTTAGCACAACTACAGAATAGAGACGTCTACTCACTGCACAGACTGTTTCAACAGAGTTCCATAGAGAAGACCTATGTCTGTAATCTGTGCGAATTCACACCTAGTTTCTTATCAGACTGTTATTAATCAAATTTATAATATAAATGTAATAAGCAAACAATGTGAAATTACTTTCCTGATCATCATGTAAAAGCACATAGTACATGTACATAATGAGAATTGTTGACAGGATCCACACCATTTCAGTTACTCAGTGTGCAGTATTCACTGCTGCACAGTGATGTCAGCAGCCCATTAAAGATGTGGTGGTGGTTTTGTTCTGCTAGTTATTGTTTTTGTATTATTGTTCAGGCTTCCCCAGTGCCCCCTGCGCAAAACCCTCCAAGCACAGGGGGTCGGCGGCGCAGAACCACAAGTGAGGACCCCGATGAGAAGCGGCGCAAGTTCCTGGAGCGTAACAGAGCTGCAGCCTCTCGCTGTAGGCAGAAGAGGAAAGTGTGGGTCCAGTCTCTGGAGAAGAAAGCTGACGACCTCAACTCCATGAACGGACAACTACAGGTGCTCTTTTCCTCTTCCCTCACAGCATGTAACAACAGCTACTTTGTCTGTCTTTGTTTTAATGCTCTTATGCATCAAGTGTGTCAGTTTTTGTATGTATGTGTGCATGCCTATGTCTATCACCGTGTGCAGTTGGTGTAAGTGTGTGTACACAGACTTTTCCCTTCTGTGGTGATGAAGTCATTAAAGCCGATTAAGAAGAGCTGCTGTGTGACAGCAGCGGTGTGTGAGCCCTTTACATCGATATGTCCCTGTCAATAAAGATGTATCCTCCAGATGTCAGCCGCGCACAAGCGTGTCTTCGCTTCTGTCTCAGCAGTTTACTGAATGGCCTCAAAAATCTCTTAGGGAAAGGTGTCTTTTTGAACCTTCATTTTGCTGGAAGCAATTAGGATCTGATGCTGACAAGTTCGAAACAGTTCATGTATCTGCTGTCTCTGTTGATAAGTGTGAGCCGGGGGTGCGGCACATCGGTGTTCCAGACAATTAAATGAGATGTGGTGTTTATTTGCTCACTGTCTTATTTTTCTAAGAAAGCAGAGTAAGATGTGGATGGTGGAGGAGGGGATAGACAGCAGAGGAAAATAAATGAGTTCATGTCATTAATATCAGGTTCAAAAACAAGTTATCACCACTTGTCATGTGTGCACTTGGTGAGATTTTATTTAAATATAGTCGGATGAAAGGGGAAGCATAGGTGTGTAAATGGGGTTATAAACAGATCACATCGCTGTTAACTACAAAGAAGGGAACAACATGTGGCGGAGAATAAAAGGGCGCTTTATATGAAGGCATTAATCAGCAGTACAGTTTTTGTTAAAACCCCCATGCTGACATGGCCCAGCTGATCAGTGAAACTGCCTCTAATGATGCACAATTATTTTAACATCATCCTTAACTGGCTTTTTAATGAGGTGTCAGACCAGGCAGCTCACAGGGCTTCCAGCATCACCCAAGGCCCATTTGCTCAATTTCGATTAATTCACAAAGTTAAAAACAAGTTTAACTCTCAAAAGTCCTGTTTAGTTTGGGCTGAAATTTCAGGTGTGATGTTTGATGTTACTGTACCTGGAGCGTCAGTGGAGGTATTAGTGTCACGTCTTGTACTTCATCTCTTGTGTAAATGCATTTGTAAATCAACCCTTTGTATTTTCACCGCTAAGCTGTAAAATGAGTGAAACAGATGAAACATTTTGTAATGGATGTTGACACTTTTGTCTAAGTCAATGTCACATGCTTCCCTGTAGCGGAGAGTTTTAAAGGAACGCCGGTTTTTATATTGGCTGCAACTGGCAGCAGTCATGGTGGAAGCGCAGTAAATATGGCATTGGCTCCATGTGATACATCTACTCCTTCCAGCTGTGTTTAAATCTGTCTTACAATAGCTCAGCCCTGCCAGCACCTGCAAGACTAAACAGATGGAATCAAATAAATTGGCTGCTTTTAGACTAATAGATTAAGCCGCCCATATTCCTTTTAAAGAAGAAGAGAAGGAGCTTAAATCAGCCACTGGGTGTTCTGCGGGGCCCTGGCCGCTCTAAATCCAGATAAAGTCACCTTCAGCGTAATGTGGCCGCCTTTTACGACATGCAGAAATCCTCAGCTCCCACGGGAGCTGTAACGACACGAGAGTGTAAATCTCAGCAGCATCTACAAAGTTGCACTGACAATCGTAACAGCTCACCTCTGACAAATGTGCTGGTCGGTAGCCACTGAAGGCCTGTAATTATTGTGCAGGAAAAACATGAATGAAGAAGTGCATCATACTTTATTCTGAATCTGTTATGTTGTTACCTTTTCCTGTGTTGGCTGTTTCTCATGGGGGAAAACATGAGTTTATCTGTAGTAATAGTAGTGGTTGTGTCTGCTCACTGTACAAAGGAGATCTTAAGAATTTAACCCTGTGATTAATAATTGCCATTAAACGCCCATGGTGGATCATGCAGAGAGGGCACAAAGCCACATTCAAGCTACTGTGGTGTATATGTAGTCTTATTGAGCATTTACTGTATACATGCAGGTTTTGGGAGTATATTTACATGTGTTAATGTGGTTTGGAATCCTGTTCAGACTTAGGTCTTAATCTAGCTGCCTTGTTTGGGTTCAGACTAGAGCTAGATCAAGTAAGACAGGCGAGCGGACACATTTGCCAATATTTTCTTTTTGCAGATATATTGGCTTAAATGTGAGCAAAAAAGGAACCAGTTCAGTAATGGCCGATACATTGTTATCAGATTTTTGTAACTCAGATATCAGTATCAGGCGCTCTAGTTTAAGTTGTTAAGGTTAACTTTGTAATTAATTATAACTAAAATATTTTTTACAGATTTAAACTATACGCACATGTGGCCTGTTTGTCTTCATGTTATAATCTGACACACTGTGTGCTACCAGAGTGACCATGTTATTGAGTGCTGCTGTGTGTCTCCTCTCTCTCAAAGAGTGAAGTCACCCTGCTGAGAAACGAAGTGGCTCAGCTGAAGCAGCTTCTTCTGGCTCATAAAGATTGCCCTGTAACCGCCATGCAGAAGAAATCTGGCTATCACAGTGAGTAATGCTCCATTATTCTCAGCCCGAGGCTTCCAGTGAAACGTGTGTAAAATGAGCTCCAGCTAACCGCTAGAAGGACATGTCTCACTTGAGGCCAAACAGAAAGAGCTATTGACATATAAGATCCCTTTTTTTTTTTTTTCCTTTTTTTTTTAAACTTCACAAAAGTTTAGATATTTATGGGCACTGTTGTTTCAGACAAATTGTCACAGGCGGGTATTGTCCGAGTCCTTTCAAGAGGCCACAGGTGGTATCCACAAGAAAGAAATAGTTTTCTCCTCATGCGACACCTAAGTAAACATTTGTCAGATGAAGCTGAATGTCTGCAGAAACCAAAAACTTGAGAAATGCCCAAGAAAGCGTAACCTGTTTTTGCAATACTTAAATAACTTTGAATCTCTTTAGCTTACATACAATGATCACCTTTATGGAAATTTGAATATTTACGAGCAGATTCTGCTGTTTGCAGCCGCTTCATTCAAATTTCCTGTTGTCAGCCCCCTACCGTGTTGTCTCCGTGCCAGTTCCTGTTCATCACATGGTCTCATTTAGAATTATATCACCAATATTTCTTCGTTTCCCTAGATCGGGGTCTCTGTCATTCTGGTTTTCTGGTCATAACTCACCTTCACTCACAGATGAGCCAGTATGCAACGAGAAAAAGTGTGCTCCAAGCCACTTCTCCATTGTGCCCTAAACGCCTCCGCTGACTTGTATTGACAATGATTGCTTCTGAAATGAGTCCATTAAAGCAGCAAGCTTGACAAGACTGCAGAGCATTCTCGTTGTGGGGTGTCCACCAAGCTGGGCTGTTCATTATGCATCTCTTATTGCTAACCATCCCACTGACACACGTCTTGTGTATTACGGGACTGATGGTTTCAAGGCTGGAGTGGGCTGTCAGAGCCAGGGCTCATTTGATATCGTCTGGATTGTTTTAAAGCAAGATCCGCAGATGAATTGGGTCATCTTTCTCATGTGTTTGCCGAGGACGTCTGTCCTGCATATCTAGACCTTTGTGAAGGATGACATTTGGAGCACTTTGTACCCTGTTTGGGAAAATATAACCTCATCCAAATAACCTGGTTCATCAGTTTGACTCATGATGACAGGTGGGTAGGTTTTGGACGAGCCAAGAAGGGAAGCCAACAAATGTTAGGGTGAAGATAAATGTCTGGTAGAATGGCATAATGAAATAACCCAGTGGGTCCCAACATTCATTGTCTGATGTACCCCCACAGCCCAATCAGATGAGCTTGAGTACCTCTCCATCAACACCACACGTCATGGTCCAAACAAGTCCATTTGAATTGATTTTAAACTGGATGTGGTTTGACACTATTGATCAAATAATAATGGATATTGTTACAGTATTTATTCCACTCAACTGAGCTGTAAATGCTTTGGTCTTTTTGGCCTACTGCCACTTAAGGTGGTAGAAGCTGGACGTTTTAGCCATTTATTTGAACTTTTTAGCCATTACTTCTAGCTATATAAGTTTAATCCACTACTCTGAGCTTTTTCACTATTTCAGGTAATAAAATTGTTAGCTAAACTATCCAAACATTTGAATTATTTCAACGTTTTTTCCATCATAATCAGTTTTCATGCACCTTCAATTGCAACATGTAATTTACAGGTGTTTACAGGTATTTCTGTTTTTTCAAATTAGCTGATCTACGCCTCCACTTACCCGTCCGGCAACTGCATAAGTACACCCTCGGGCATGAGTACCCCTGGCTGGGAATTACTGAAATAATCTATCTTGCTAATTAGTAAAGCACATTATTTAATTCTGACTGATCTGTGGCCCTCACTCATGTAAAGGCCTCATCAAAACCCTTCATTTTCATGGTACTGCATATCCCATAAGGCCTCACTGCCCTCAAGAGCTGGCAGTACCCTTCATCGTCCTGCCCAAGCACAGCCATGGCAGGTGGGAGGAAATTACCCAGACTGCACCACAAACAAGCCAGGACACGTTTTCACTTGGCACAACAAGCCTTCCATCTGTTTACAGCAAAGCCCACTTCAGGAACCAAGAAAGCAGAAAGAAGCTCCGGCTGCGCAGGGAACCCAAATTTCTGAATATTATGATATATCAGCCAGCCGCCCCTTAATGTCGTTAGGAGTAATAATGCTCAGTTGAATATGGAACAAAACCACCAAGCTGATTTATTCTGAGGTTGACCTTCTGCATAGTAAAGCAGCAAGGCAGTTTATAGGGCTTTGACATTCACATGCACTAAATCACACGGTCAAAGTCCAGTCAAGGAGGGGGATGAAGCCTCTAATGTGAAGACATTTGTATTTCGCTTTAATTGCTTCTTCTTTCTATTGAATCTGTATTTTTACATTCTCAAACACGAAACCCAGTCATTAATTACAAAGTGCCATAACAAGTGACTTCATATCATTAACAATATTAATTATCACTGTGCTCCTTATTCCTTTACGAAACAGAGCATGAGAGTAGAGCCTTTTTTTTCTCCATCAGGATCCAATTAATTCAATGCAACTGCCTAACAGCTGGTGGCATTTCGACTCCAAGTCTTCCCTACTCTCCAGTGTGAGCATCATTAAAATCAGGTGCTGTAATCATCTGTCGCTGCAGTAGTTGGCAAGGTAACAAAAAACAAATGAGAATGCAGTTAGGGCTGGGAAACACTGCCACATGCCCCACAATGTAATGTACCCTTATGATGTGGGTTTAAATTGACATTGGAGCTTTAATTAAAGGAAGGGGTGCAGAAGTAGCATTATGGGGATTAATGAAACAGTTTGCATACACCACATGCAAATAGCTGTTTTACATCTGATTAGGCCTACGTGACAAAGCTTTCCCGAGCCTTCCTGGATTATATCAGGTAGAAAACTGCAATGTAAGAAAGACTAAACATTTTTAAGGTACAAGTGGTTATTTTCTCGTCTTTTCCAACACAGTCTCTGACAAAGATGAGAGCTGCGAGGAGATGTCCGTCCCCAGCAGCCCGCAGAATGAGGCCATCCAGCACAGCTCCGTCAGCACGTCCAACGGGGTCAGCTCCTCCTCCGCGACCCCGGCTGTCTCCACCCCGTCCACAGCAGCTGCCGCCGCCGCCACCACATCGAACCAGAGCACAGAGGAGAGCAAGCCACGGAGGGGCGCCGCCCAGTCTCAGCCTTCAGGGAGTTGATCGTCCCAAACTGTGCCCGAGCGTGAACACTGGAGCGCTGTTGCCTCTTAAATCTCTCTGACATACAGAGGAAATGGATTCTCTCTCTTAGCTTCAGTTTGGATCGCACTGTTTTTAATTTATTCTTGATTGGTTTGTTTATGTTTGGTCCGTTTTTGTCCTCCGTAGGCAATGCTCTTAAAAATGCAAATGTTTTCTCTGGAATTGTTGAAGACAAAAGAACAGGCACTTTAGGTGTAAGATGTAAAACACGTGATTCTAAAATGTTTTTGTATTTGTTTGTTTATTTATTATCCTTGATATATTTTTTATTTGTAAGCAATCAGCCTGAAGAGGTTGATCAATGAATTGTTAGACATTACCAAAGTGTGTTGTAGCCCATTTATAATTAGGTTGCTTGTTTTCAAGACTTTTCTAAGCACTATCCTTATGATGAAGTTAAAGATCAGTCACTACTTTTAAAGTATATAATTTGCTTTTTCCATTTTGCACATTTTGAGAGATGGCAGGTTTACCTTCATAGAGTTTTACAGTCCACATGTTAAGAACCGGCAGCTTTTTAGAAGTCGATTTGAATATGGTCACTATTACACACATGTAAATGGCTGAATTAGATAAAAAAATAATAAATAAATTTCTGTGAGTGAGATCAGCTGTAGTCGCATCGTGCAGTTTGAATGTTTGCGCTCACCTCTGCTTGTAAAAATAGGCTTAAGGAGGTGAGCTGGTTAGAAATGTGCTTTTTTTCTTTAACATTCCATCTGTAGTCTGATTGTTCTGAAACAGTGATTGTAGGATTGCAGTACCTTTTCCACTACTCAATCATGGTGATGTTGACTTCATTCAGTGCCATTAATGTTTTTGTACATTTTTAATGCAGAATAGCTTGAGTTGATCGTTATCCTCTCAGATTAAAGGTCTCATGAACATAGTTTCTCAGTAAGAAAGTATCTTACTTTATATAATGTCTTTGCTTTATAAGTGACTGTTTATGGCTTTAGTGTCTAATGCAGAACACTTAAGGACATAATGCTGTTTTCATGATTGCAATTCTAGATGACGTTTTTAAGAAAACATTGTAAAAAAACAAAACAACCCATCAATGTAACATTATATGTAATCTTTCTAGGTGTTATGTATTTAGTTTTTATAGAATAGTCTGGATTCAGTAGCTGAGCCCCGTTGATCACATTAACACTGTTAGCAGTTAGAAACTGATCCTAACAATGTTTTCGTCATTACGATAGACCTCTCCCTGACTTCATACATTGTCATGTAAGGTTAATGCATTCAGATGTGAACTGGAATCATGTCATGTATATAAGAGTAACACTACAACTGCTTGTAAGAATTGTGAGCATTTCATCATTGAAATAATAGTAGGAAGCAAATCACACCATGAAGTCAATTTGCCTTTTCTCTTAGTCTGTACTGGCTTACTACTATGTAGTTTTACAAGACGCTAACACATTGTTTTCTTGACGTATGATTTTTTATTTATTTGTTATGTGCTATCTGCATGAGATGATAATTCTCTGCGAGAATTTAAATGTTTATTCGATAATGTCTCAGTCAGATAAATATCATTAAACAAGTTGTTTCAACTTGAGTTGTGGCTCTAAGTTCATGAAAGCTTTGGTTATTTGTTTTTACCTGGACTTAACTGCTAAAAAAGGGGGTGTGATACTGTATTGAAACTGTACTTGTAACTTGTGAGAGTTCTGTATAAAATTTTAATTGATAAGTTGTTGTAATAAACCTTTTAATATCTCTTTAAAAATCCAGCTTTGCTTCCATTTCATTCTCTAGTCTGATTTCACCAGAATGAAGTACAGGTGGAAAGAAACTGTGACTATGCAGTCTTAATGGCAAATAAATGTTTCCATGTCGTGTTTGTAACAGTAAGATGCTAATAATAATAATAGTAATAGCAGTAGAGGACAAGCCAAGTCCTCACCACATGTATTATCAGCTTTTACAACAGGCTCATTTCAGCTTTCACATGGAATGTCTCACACAAAACTCTGTATATTAATGTGAACTGAAAAAACTTTCTTGTGGTGTATTGTGCCACCTTGTGGATGATCTTGACTTAGGTTTTGATGGATTATTAGTCAAGTGGAGGTACTGACTGTATTAGTTTTTCATAATTCTTTCTCAAATATTTTACCACAAGCGCAGTGAACTACTAAAACTACCACAATGTTAAAATACACCTATTAAAAGAAAGACTCTTGCATTCAAAACCTCAATTTAATAAAGGAAACAGAAATATTTTCAGCATTACTTTTACATGAAAAATATGTTCATGCTGAAGCTAATTTTAACAATTTCATTTACTGCTGGATAGTTTCATAAAAGAAATCATGTTTTTGTATGTCTTGTGTGTAAAGTAACTAGTATATAGTATATAGCTGACAGAGAAATATGGAGTGAAAGATACAATATTTTTAGTGGAGTAGAAGTATAAATGATCATAAAATGGAAATATTCAAATTCAATTCAAGTATCTTGTACTTAAGTACAATACTGTACTTCCACTGCTCATATTAAGGAGAATACTGATTATCATAGATGCAATTATCTGGATTGTCCAATGAAAAATAACATACATTACAATAAATACATTACATTTATTCAAGCATTGCATGTAGGTAGACTAAGGTGCTTGTACTTGAACTTTTTTGCCAGTACTTTAAATTTCGCAACTGCAGTTGCTGGTTAGGATTCAAAATATATGATCAACTGATAAAATGTGATGCATTGTGATAAATTAATTACTGTGCTACTATTAAGGTACTGAACTTAACGTCTGAAACCAACTCTCTCTTCATTTAAATCTTAAAGGTTTATTGTCTTGTTTGCAACAGCCTTTACTAAAATAAGTTCAGGATTACCTATTCATATCTTGCACTGCTCTGTAAGGGCAATCTTCTGTTTCTTCTGTTTCATTCAGTATTATTTTATTATTATCTTCTACTTTATTTTTATTATATTTAAATCCTATACATGTGTCTCTTTACATTGCCTTGTGTATCTTTTCTACCTTGTCCTCTGGCCTTAGGTAAAGCACTTTAAGATGTCTCACTGTGGAAAGGCTCTATGCAAATAAATGTGCAAATGTTCCTTACTGAGCCAACACCAAGCTGCCATTTGCATTTCAGCATACTGTACACAAAACACAGCTAAAGTGGAGCTGCCCTGGTGATGCTGACGAAGCCAGAATATGTCCCGTGTAACAGCAGCAGTAAACACGTAGGTAACACATAACACTGCAATGCTGGCAAAAGTATGTGTGGACTGTTAACTGAGTGTGCAACATGGGACTATTGCCAATCGTTACCTGTTACTTTAACAGGTGACATTGAACTTGTCTTGCATCAACTTTTCTTTTTACTATTTAGCTGATACTTTTCATCCAAAGAGACTTACAATTGCTATATCAGAGGTTGCACACATCAGGAGCATAGGGATTAAGTGTCAGGGACACGTTGGTGGATGTGTCAAAGTAGAAATTGAACCTGGGTCTCCCACACCAAAGGTATGTGTCTTATCCACTGAATCATTGCCTCTCTAATTTGCACCTGCATCCATCATTCTAGATACAGTACCATGTCTGTTAATTCTAACTGATTTCCATAGTTTGAGCTGCTTCAATGCCGCTAAAACGTGATTTGAACAAATGTTTGCATACACAGCCTTAATATGATATGAATACTGTATGATAGCCTTGATAATGACAAGTCTGAGCAAATGCTGATCTGCATAAATGCACAACTAACTTAATCCACCAGCACCAGCTCTGAGCGTCCAGCAGGTGGAGCTACATCCAAACCCATGCTGTAAATAGAAGTTACTGACTTGATGCATGTGATATATCTGCTTTTCATGGTAATGTTATTCAGATTATTGTCAAGAGAACTCACAAAGATGTAGCACTCTTGAGGTAAACAAGCTTCTCAAATTGAAGATTTATCAACCACAAAAACAGTGTTTATTTAGTTTCTTTCAACAATTCCACTTGTATAATTTGTTTTCAATAAAATGTCATCATCATGTGGAGTCTTTAAAAATTAGAAATTAAAAATTGGTGTCTTTAAAAATCAGAAAACAATTTATTTTCTTTTATTTATTCATGTGTTTTTTTATTTTTATAGAGACCAAATTTTGCCCGCTAATACACAGCGCTCCATAACAGTGTTAAAGTAGGGCAGGCTTGATTGGCTGCTGATCATAGAGGGGAGAATTGTAGATGTTACTATGTAGGTCACAGCATTCACAAATTACAGCATTACAGATTTTTCTGTTCTATTCACCTCCAAATGCCGCCTTTTAATTTTGATTGTTTGATTAATTAAATTCCCCCTGGCAAACAGCTTTACGTTATTAATTATTAATTTCATAATTATTTCAATGTTAATTCGATGAGGTTTTCATTAATAAATGCATGGCGTCCAGAGGTATCGCCATTTTCTGGCTACTGCAGCAGGAAGAGAAGCTTTCTGACAGACAGCAGTGTCCTGTGTGATGAACACAATCCGCACATGTTTATGAGATAAAACAGCATCATCAATATAAGTTGCTTTTTCCACTTCCAAGACACAGCAACAGTCCTGTATTTCACAAAATTATGAGCCACATGTGGATGTGGAGCCATCAAATAGGGCAGTGCCTAATTGAGAAAGAATGGCAGCAGAAATAAAGATGACCCACATGCTAGTTGGGAGTCTCTCTGTTTTACCCTCCCGATAAATGAGCGTGATAATAATGTGGAGCTGATCTGCTGACAGGCAGGCTGCTCCAGCTGTTCCCATAATTCGACAGGTATTACACTTTGGCCCTTAGCAGACTGCCTCAGCAGACTGGCACTTAATTAGGCAAGGATTAAGGCCAAACAGCCTCATTTACGTGAATTGTATCATAAATACAAACTGGCTACCCTTTTTCCTTCAGGGGGCATTAGGGGTAAATTTGAAAAATGCAGAGCTTTGCTGGAAAGAGGAAGCTCCAGGCCTTAAACTCCAGATTTCTCAACAATGAGGGCTCTTTCCCCCTGCTGAGGGGGTGCTGTTTTTGAGCGCACGCTTTAACCCCTCAAATCCAGGGAGACAGAGATGAAACAGCTTGATTTACATTTAATTCAGATTATGTAAATATACTGGTTGTGTCCCAAATCAAACGTGGGACACAATGCAAGCTGCCTGCAGCACCCAGCAAAGATGGCCTCCATTGTTATTCAAATTTAAGGAATAAAACATTTCTTTCATACACGGTCCCGGCATTTAATTGAACTCTTGATGAGATCTAATATGTTCTCTCTACAAATACTGATAACTACTCATTATTTTCTGGCAACCTCCACATACTATCATACTGAGTAAGTTTGCTTTTGCTCTTGATTGGAGGACGACATGGAATCTGGCTCTGCCACCAGGGATGTGCATCTATTTAATAGTATTATAGGGGTGTATCAGCTCAACTATCACTGAGTGCACTGCACCGGTGGAGGCAAATCCCCAGTGGGCATGTGCATGTGCATTGGGTGAGCTTGACTCTGCCAATCCTTCTCCTGGGCACTTGCACTCCCCGACTGGAGTCTGGCGTCTGGAGGCACCAGGACGTCTCCTCCATTAGTCTCTCCTGACATTAGCATGCATGAAGGTCTATTCATGGCAGTGGGCCTCTTACTGTGTGTGCAGGTCTTCCTCCATTACTCAATTCTGTTTCCCATGTGAATTTTCTTGTTTTGTTATTAATATTTTATAGAGGTCCGCTTCACTCTCCATACTGCCATGTATGGATTATCAAAGAGTGGGCCCCTGGACAAGACATGTGCAAGGTTTGAGTCTTTGTGGTTGGTTTACGTTTCTGCAGTCATCTGTGTGATTTTATTACTCTTTGTAGATTGTTTTATAACTGGTAGTTGTTTTGCATCTCTGTGGTTGTTTTGTGTCTCTTTGTAGTCTTGTAGTCGCCTCATTGTGGTTGCTTTGAGTCTTAGTGTTTGTTTTACGTGTCTTTTACGTGTGGTTGTTTTACATATGGTGATTTCAAATCTTTGTGGTCATTCTTGTATCTCTTTCAGTGACATTTTGCTAGTCCCATGGGCTTGTGCCCAGTAGGCCTATTCAGTAATCTATCCACGTATGTTGATGATACAAGACTCCGCTTGTGCTGGAAGTTGTCTTGTCTAGGCGCCATTTAGTGTTTGAGATGGAAGAAGTAAAGATTCTTAAAGAGGTCATATTATGCTTTTTGAGTTTGTCCCTCTCCTTTATTGAGTTATATATACTTTAGTGCATGTAATAGGTTTGCAAAGTGAAAAAACCCAAAGTCCACCCCAAAGGGAGTTCCCATCTCCCACAGAAAACACTGCTCTGAACTGACTGAAAACAGCTCGTTTGTAGTCCAGCCTTTTCCTGTCGTTCTCTGTGACATCACAGCAAAATGCGCATCATAATCCTAGCCACTAGTCCAACATGCCCTGAAAAACACTGGTGGAAAAACACACTGAGCTGCAGCACACCATGACAAGACGTCCGCCTGCCGCCTCTCTGCTCCCTTCCAAACAATAACTAGCCTCCAGGCAGTCAATGGACATAAAGTTGTTACTGTGATGTAGAAACAGAGCTCAGTTAAAACTTTATGGATGAAAGATACATTTGTTACAAATGAATTACTTACCACTCTGAAACTCTTGCTCCAGTCCATGTTGCTAAGCTGATAAGGGGAACATATACAGCTGAACCGAAGCTAGGTTTACCGACTTCTCACGACCTGCCCTACTCTGCTTCTGATTGGCTAGCAACTCCCAACAAAGATTTTGTACAAGTAAGATGCATCACTCTGTAGCTAAAACAAAGTGTTCAACACACAGAATGAAAGGAGAAGCTGCAGCAATGTGCAGTATGACAAAAAATACGTTGTTTTTTGAAAATGAAACCATGTAAACCTGTTCTGATACAACCCCTAAATAAGATTTTGAACCTGAAAATGAACATACTACAACCACTTTAATACTTGTATAAAAGTAGCTATACCACAGTGTAGAAATACTCCTTTAGTCCTTTAGTCCAAAATCCTACTTAAGAAAAACAAGAATATCTGAACTTTTTGGGGAAAGTAAAGCCAGACATCTAAGAGACACAGCTCGTGTTTGAGGCCAAATAAGAGTTGCATGTGTGAGATCTGTGTCAGATAGGGGTGCCAAGTTAAAAGGAGTTAGTTAGCATGCAAAGACTCTGTGTCTGTGGAGCATAACAATGCTAATATCAATTTACCAGCGGCTGAGAACTACAGTTACAATGATAATCTCACAGTAACCATGAAAACGATCACAACGATAAACCTCAACAAATAACTTCTGTACATGTACATTGAACAAAAGCTACAGTTCTGTGCTTAGCCAAGTAACGTTACACTGTCAAGCTATGTGATTCCCAGTTACCAGTCCATAGAGGAAGAGAAGTTGCTTTGGGGTGCTAGTTGGTAGCTAGCAGGTCTGTTATGGGTTAGCCACTCAAGAAAGAATAGAGGTTCTGTTGTTGTTGTTGTTGTTGTTGTTGCTGTTGATGCTTCTGTTAATGTGTCAAGTTAGCTAGCAGACTTTGTGTCATAGCCGCTGGCTAACTGAACTGGTTTGCAGGGATCTTGGGCAGTCGCATCGCTGCCATAAGAAAGACAGTTCGATGCTGCTGGGAAACAGAATAGGCTGTCTGATGCTTGAGTGGTCGAGTCCACAGAAAAGGGAACGGACAAGTTGCACTGTGGTTTTGTTGATCAGGTAATGTCGTAGGTCATACGTCACTGACCAATCATAGCTGAAAGCTGGGTCCATGGGCTGAATTCATATCCAAATGTCAATTCCTGCAGGGTTGTGGGAAATGTAGTTCAATAGCTCAGTTTCATAAAAGTTCAGTATAAAAAATACAGTTTTAAATGGCACAAATGAACAAATTCATTTGTGGAATTCCTGTGGTCCCAACAGTCACCTATTGAGAGAAGGACACTGATGATTTTGGTGTTATCATGATGACATTTGTATGAAAAAGAAAAAAAAATACAATATTACCAGCCTTATCTTTTAACTTAAACTAATCTATTATTTTGCTCAAGTTGAATCTTCTCCTCCTGGTATTTCGGTTTCTTTGTACATGACAGTATTTGAGGGCAAAACTATCTTGATGTTTGTTTCTGTTTCATAATTCATAAACATTGATTCACCGATGACAGCAGCAATGGAACTGTCTTCTGATCTCAGTGTGAGAACAATTTATTTTTAAATGATTTCAAAATGAGCTGTCGAGGGGCCCCCGACGGTGTCTCTTAGCTGAAGTGTAGCCTGACCTCTCGCTTCAACATGCTTACACTAGGGATTCTTCTTCACTAACTGCTGATCAGTGGAAAGCTTTATTGATTGTCAGACACTTCAGCGTGGATCTGAGGATTGATTTCTTCTAGTGAGGTGTCAACAGGAATTCTTATTAAATGCAGTGATTACCATATTTATATGCATTAATTCTAAACTTTTTTGCTGAATTATTTTATGATCATGCTTAACAATAATTCCTCGCTTCATATTATGCATGTAAAATGAAGCTGTGCTCTTTGAAAACACCATTACCGTGCTCTTGACATTGACTTGCTGTGTCGACTTCCATGTCTGTGCCCCTCCTCCATTCAGTGTCTCCCCATACCACCCCTCCCCCCCCCCTCTGCTTCCTGACCAGTGTTACTTATTGCTCCGGTATCATTGTAGGCACAGTTGTGTTGATTTATTGGCTCTGCAGCGATCTTGATCCCCCTCATTAGCTCCTTCATTACGCCGTCGATCATTTCATGGTGGGCCATATTGTACACTGAATTTTATTGAGCTGGCTCTGAGATCATTTTTGTGGTCTGTGGTTACTGTGAAATATATTCCTATTTTTCTTACATTTGTGCTTAATTTTTTTAGAGTTTGGTCAATGTGAAACATGTGATTGCTGCTAAAGCTGCTATCTCCAGACACACTTTACCCACTGCCCAATTTCATTCCCTCAAGTACAAATTTTTGTTTAAATTTTTATTACAACTTCTTTGTCTCGCTGTATTTGTCTCAATACACTTTATAGTTACTATTTATGTGTATATAGTATTTAGTCATTTTAATTAGTTGCTATGCTTCATTTTGCATCAGCTTTTTTTATAGGTACCCAACTGCGCATCTGCTGTTGTGACACTTCAATCTGAGATCAATAGACAGTTTATTATTTGAGGCTTTCTTTCAATTCTTTTAGAGATTTTGTTCCGTTGTTAGCTCTCTTAACAAAGAAGTGTTTACTAAATCCTGCTCAACATTCATTCAACTCATTGTATGGGCATCATATGGAGTGGGGGATGGTTTTATTTTCTAATTTGATGTGATGCACAATGTAAGCAGCTAAAAACATCTGCAAATAGCCCAGTGCCTGCTGCTCTGTTCATTTGTTCATTCGTTATCAAAGCAACAACAAACTGCGCCAAATTCAAGTTGCTGCCTGGACAAACAGTCATCGTCTCTGCTTTGCATGTTTTGATAAAACTACTCATTTATTGCAGATATAAAGAAACTCACTGACTTCTAAACAATGCTTGGCTCTATTGTTTCTTAATGTATGAAGCAGTTGTTTCAGGTTTGACTTACTGTTACGCTTGAAGGGTGCAGCTCTACTGAAATGACCTTGTGGGATTTAGTGAGAATTTCACATGCGAGTCAAAGAAATACAGTATGCAAAGTACCCATTTTCTCTGTCACTCTGAATTACATCAATCAAGACACTATGCTGTTCTATTTCCACTGATTGTATTATATGAAGTTAATACATCTTTTTCTTTTCATCCATAAGCATAATGAGTCAGATGAATGGGCATCTATCTATACATTCTCCCCTCCACATGGACTATGATAATACTGCTACATTTATATTTTCATCATGAAGCATAGAAATTAGCCATTTTGTCACAATTTCTACAGCAGTGACTATAGTCAGTCACCCTTTAATGGGATTTCCATAGACGTACTGAATGGGTTTAAAATAGCCCTGCCCTGATGCGGATTTCAAAAAGCCTTATGTGGACTTTGAAAATATGTTCAAGATGACAGAATTATTTCTGTCTCAGCAAGCTACTCCGTGGTCTCGCACCCATTTTCCTCTGAAGTTAATTTGCAGCTGAGCTTGATGAAGTTAATTGGATTACAGAAAAGGCTTCTAACCCAGAATTTAACTATCAAATGTTTAAGAGCAGCGCCGAGCTAATGATGGCACTCCTCATCACACATGAAGGGGAGTGGGATTACTATGGTTCATCAGATGACACCAGGGACTGTGAGGTCACTGCTTTTATTAGCCATATTAAAGTCTGTCTTATGCTCCTCATGCTCATAAACTATGTTCGCGAGGTGAAACGAGGATCATGTCTGTCTGACAGGCCTACAGAGACAACATAAAATCCTCAGCTCCGCTGTGCCAGCTGTTGACAAAGCTGTGAATCCAAACACTGAGCTGAGAGAGGGACTGTCATGACTTCAGGTGTCATTCAATGAGCATCCACTGCTTCCACTATGTGAACGCCCCTGCTTGTGTGTGTGCTGTGCCCCATCCACACTACTGCATTTTCGTTTTAAAACTGAGACCTTTTGCCACGTTTCCACCTCTCGTCCAGACTAATACGGCGAAAATGAAGACCTAGAGAAGTTTGAAAATGCTGTGACCCTGTTTTTCTATTTAAAACTCCGGGTAGTGTTTTAGTGCAGACGGGCAAAAACGGAGGACTTCAGAAACTATGACACAGACGGTCACATTTGGCTCTCTGATTTGGTCTCTTAAGTCATGCAAAGCAGACACACAATTCTGCTGACAGAGTTTTAGTTTTGGTATTTTTATTAAAGAGGTGGTATTATGCTGATTTTCAGGTTCAAAATCTTAATTAGGGGTTGTACCAGAACAGGTTTACATGGTTTTATGCTGCATTCAATTTGACATGTGAAAGTCGGAATTTCCGTCGACTTCTGAGGTAAATGGAACGCAGCATAATTTTCAAAACACCATATTTTTCTCATACTGCACATTGCTGCAGCTCCTCTTTCCTCCCTGTCTATTGTACACTCTGCTGTTGAGCTACAGAGTGATGCATCTTACTTGTACTAAATCTTTGTTGGGAGTTGCACATGTGCAGTTCCCAGGTAAAGATTACTAGCCAATCAGAAGCAGAGAAGGGCGGGTCATAATAAACAAGGTAGTGTGATCCAAATCAAAGCCGCTTCAGACTACAACCATAACCTAGCAGATGGTGTAAGTTATTCCAGTCCACAACCACACAACATCGTTGTTCCACATCTTACCATTAGGACTGAACGTTGAACTGTTGCTGGGGTTCTGGCGATCTATGCTGCCTTACCAAAAAATGCTTCCATAGCGCAAATCAATAGACTTGACTTTACTCGGCCCTGCTCCGTTTTCCATTGCAGATAGTACCCAGAGATAGTGACGTCACACACAACTGCCGTGATGTAATGTTCAATGCGACACACATACCAGCAATCCACACAGCTCTTAAAATATATACAGTCAACGGTTAAAACGTTTCAATATTCCTCAGAATTTTACATTTTAGTATCCCTCAGCTCGCCTGGAACCTTGACAGAGGTGAGGTGATACGAAAAAAGTACCTGGAAGCAGGTACAGTTACAACATTTCTACAATGGAAACCCAAACAAAGGCGAGTCGAGCCAAAGGGCCTCCGCTCAGACTAGCTTGGTTTGAGGGCGTGCCTGACCCTACCGAGCCGCCTGGCAAGCTTTATGACGCATGTTCATTGTGACGTCACAAGTAAAGGAAGTGAAGGGCTGGACTACAAACGAGCTGTTTTCAAGCGGTCTGAGCACAGATTTCTGTGGGAGATGGGACCTCCCTTTGGGCTTTTTCACTTTGCAAACCTGTTACATGCACAAAATAGATATATAACTCAATAAAGGAGAGTGAAAAAGCCAAAAAGCATAATACCACCTCTTTAAAATATTTTGTACCATGCAAATAACACTTATAGCATACACTTCTACTCTGCATGTCGCCTTTTGCTTTGCGATGACTCCCAGTCTGTTTTCCACCGCCACATTCGTTTTTAACTCCTGTGTTACATTCAGTAACAGTCCCAGCTTGTTATTGGTCCAAGAAGAAATGCAAGAAAAAATGTGCTTCTTTGTCTGCATTACTTCATTCTTTTGGCATATCTTCTGTAACTATGGAATAGACCATCTGCTTCATGTACGTGAACAGCCACTAGATGTGCAGAGATCAGCTCTGATATGCAGCTAAAATGCTGTTGTGGATGGAGATAGTAATTGTTTTAAAACCGTTTTCAAACAAAAACGGAGTATTGTGGATGGGGCCTAAGTCCACCTATGTTATCATTAATATGTGAGATGAGCTGATTGCAGTATCCAGCCAGATCTGGACAGGCCGTCCTCACCAGAAAAACAACCATAAAAGTTGATTATGCAGCAGCTTATTACAACCCATATTTGAATTTTTTGGTAGCCGCGACCTCTAGTGGAAAAGGAAGAAGTCAGGTAGAATATAAATCAGTAACGACTAAAGGGTGTAAAAAGACAAACAAAAAGCAAAAACTGCATTGTGATAACACGTAAAATGACTTAAGCTCATTAGCGCTGTTTGGTGGTACCAGGCTATGCTAACTGTATTACTGTATCCAAGGAAGGTTAAAATCAAGCGGTAACTGGACTTGGTTGGAGATGCTTGAAGATGTTTTGTCCCTCATCCAAAAGACTCCTTCAGTTCTAGCTGACTAGTAGGGAAACTGAGTTCCTCTGGCAAGATGATCGATACCACAGGTTCGTTAGTGCTCCTGGATTTTGTAACGACATGTGTCTATGTCGTCATAGTCGTTAGAGTCACCCGAGGCCAAGTCTGAATGACCATCTTTGGCATCTTCAACTGAAGCCAAATATATCTCTTTATAAATGTGCAGGCTGGAAATAGTCCCCAACAAACGCCCTAATTACTTTTAGTGACGTCCGCTAAACAGTGCCCAGGTATTTTAGGAAATTACTGTCTTTTTTTCATGAAACTATTCTGCATATTTGTTAGGGTTGGGAGGGTTGGGAAGCCAGAAAGTTCTGAAAGATGGACTAGCACATTATTGGTATTGATAACTTCATGATTTGTTGACAATAATGAAAATGACCCTTTCAGAAATTTAAAACTTGGTTTATGGCTTGCAGAGAACATCCCATGTTTTTTCTGATTTTTTTTTTTTTTAGTATTTATGGTCTCAAATCAATCTTGCAGGGATCTGCTTGATTTTATTTTGGACATGGGGAAAATAAAGATTGCCTTTATTGATCCAGTGTCACAATATTGTCATGCTGATGAGAGCAGCTGTGTCTGTTGTCTCAGCTTTGTTAGCCACAAATTGGTGATCATGCACCTTTTACATCTGTTTGCAAATAACATTTTACATGCAATACATGATGGCAGTCACAGTAACCCAATAGGTGTAAACGTAGGGTTTCTTCTTTAAAAAGACATCCAAAGATCCAAAGATCCCCTCACAAAGAAATAATTCATCTAACTCCTTTAAAGTGTTTCAAGAGGTTTTGAGAAGTACTCTTATTTAATTTGATAGAAAAATACACCACAAATTAGTTTATTAGATACATCATGAGTCATCTTGTTCCTTATTTCAACATTTTTAATGCTGTCTTTCACATAAGGTTTGGCGTTGAATTAGATGTGAATTTTTCAATATTTGAACCCATCTGTGGGGGTAAAGTCCATTTTTGGCACAAAGCACAGGGTTCAAATTTGAAAGCAACAAAGGCACCGTTACTGGCATTTGGAATGTGAATCACAGCTTTTTTCCCTTTTTTAACATCAAACCCTTTAAAAATTTCTTGTCCTGAAATCATGATCGATAGTTTTGTGCACTTTAATATTGTTCATTTACACGAAACAGTCGCGAAGATTGCCATGTTGTGATGATTGTTGCCACTGATTAGCAGACATGCAGCTGCTTGCTTTCACTCCAGCGAATGAATTAATCAAGACAACAAAGACAAGCTAATCACTGTTTTAACATTCACCCATTAAATGAAGTGATGGCTAATTACTGTTTGTGCTTAAAGACAGGCTTTCGGGAGTTTTTAAATTGCTTTGGAGTTAGATATCATCTCTGATTGATTTCTCAAAGATCTCTTATTCTAAGATGCTGGCATCTTTTTCTGTTTATGTACTCAGAGATAAACAATCCAGAGGCTTTATTTCATCTGATATATACATTGATAAAACAAAATAGATACATTCTCACATTATGTCAATATAAAATTACAATAAAGCATATTTTCCCACTTAGCTCTAGTGGTATCTGGCCATGCAAATAGTTTTGTACAGTTTTTCAGGTTTTGATATATTTGATATATTTCTGCTTAAGATGCATGCCTCCTCAATGGAGGTGAATTTTATTGAAATATTATGTTTTTAAAAATGTCACTGCAGTCAGATAAAATTACCCAGTTAATCTGTTTAATCCACAGAACATGTTGTGAACAGTTTTCAAAGAAATTATTTGTTCAATAGGTCTATTGAAAAATATCCTGAGTAACAGGATATTCAAGAATAATCTTTTTTCTGCCTGTATTGACAAGAAATCGTTAAAGTGTTCAGAAAAATTTACATTTTGGAACATCTACAAATCCATTTGTCGAGGTAGATTGTGTGATACAATAAAAAGCTCCATAAATGTACTGACTGGACTATGTGGGTAGTGGTTCCTGAATGATCTTTCAGTCTCAAGCGGATATTTTTAAATGTCTTCTTCAAAACGTTACCAACCAGTAAAGGTAAGTAAACATTATTTTTTGTGTTTGTTCCTTTTCACTATTTAATATTGATGGCTTGTTTCACTAAAATTAAATATCCAGTCATTTCAAAGAACATTTTTCACTGGAATTACTTTCTAACAAAGAAATAAAAACTGTGAAAAACTGTTAGTGGTGTATTTTGTCAATTGTGAAAACAAAGTAACCAGGAATGACATTATAATTTTTTTAAATATAATTTTTCATTTTTAGTACGTCACATTCCTGTTAGCATCTCTTTCTCTTCTCCTGACACACTCTGGACCGTCGCTGTGTAAACATGCAGCTCTGGTACATGTAAGCCATGACATATTGATTGTCCAGACATGTGGTGATGTTTTCACCCTTTTATTACATTTATGTCTCTGTGCAAACAAACCTAATGCCTTTCTTCAGTGGGTCAAATCTAAAATTACATTTCTCCACTGTTCTCTGGTCAGTGAAGCAATAATGGGGAATTAGGGTGACTTTGTCCACAATCATTCTATCCACCCCATAAGCCTGTCCTTTATACCTGTTTGGTGAACAGTGCAATGATTGCCACAGTTTTGCCTCAATGTGCAATGATTGCCTCAACAGTACACACAGTAGGAAAGAAAAGGCAAATGTATCTTTATCTTGCATGCATAACAATTGTTTGTTTTTTTATTTCTACTGCTTTCCTTTTTTATTCATTTCAACCATTTATAATCAGTTCAGCTTTTAAGCTTTTTGACTGTCTGAGAGTGCGATCAGTGTCGGTCCATTCTGATTATCATGAGGAGAAGCTTGCCTGAACAATCAGAAAGAGGAGACCCCTGATAATCAAAATGAAAAATGGTTTCCACATCACTGCCTCCAAGTCGATGCTACCGGGTGAGGAGATTTATGGAGGAGATTTAGATTTATATGTTAGTTCACATGATATGCAAGTTTTAACAATGGCTTTTATTTGTGGTTTGTTTTACAATAGAGCATGCATTGTATTTGCACACAGAAACTATGGTGCTTTTGTCTACACTGGTAAGCTGGGCTGCATATGGAAGGTAGAAGCTGCATTGTAGTCATGACTACAGAGGTGCTCTTGAAGGATAATTAAAGTTATTTTAGAAAGTTATGTAATAGCAGTAGTATATCCATTTATTTAACTGAAAGAGGTATTGTACAGAGTTCTGATGTTACAGACAGTTGGGATGAAACTAATTTATTTGTAGACAAGTCTTTGGTTATTTAGGCTACATTGAACTTTAACACATGAGATTGAGCATCCGATGGATAGCCTACAAGGGATGGTAAATTATCTCTGACTCTTACAGAGGCGGGCTTCTGGAGGAAACAGCAGCCTTCTGAAAGCAGACAAGAAGCCAGAGGCGAGTGAGGCAGCGTTTCCACAATGAACGAGATTGTCCTTGTGTAACTGCGCAGTAAAAGATTGCGGAGAAACTGAAAATTTCACATCGCTTTGCAATTGAATTACCTCTGCGGCAAACTTTCCCCTTCATCTGCAGAGTGTGTTATGTATTCCCACAGTGCAATGGACTCATAAACAAGGTTGGATAATAGTGGTGGTAGGGAGGGGTTTAACCTTCAACAAAGAGGAACTCTGTTTGAAAATCTTGGCAAGTTACATTCATTAGCCCACCGCTTGTGTAATGTCTTATTCTGGATGTTATGTAAAGTGTATTTGTATGGGCTACAACTTCCAGACAAAACAACAGTTCATATGAGTGGATCTGTTTTGCAGTCTCTTTCTGTCCGACAAATACATTTTTGAGTCTTTGATATGCTAACAAGCAGGCTGCATGTGGAGAGTATAATTCACAGACACCGGTTTACCAGATGTCCACCAGTCGTTCTGCTCTGAGTAATTTTGAATGATTTTATATTCATGGCCTGCTGATTTGAAAACTGCCTCAAGCCAAATGCCTTGGATTGGACACTTAGAAATACATATACATTCAATCGTAACTCCTGATTTGTTGTTTATGCAACCATCAATGTCAATCATTTTGCCTTGGCAGCTGCCATGATACCCCGATACTGCAGTTTACAAGAAGGAATAACAGTTAGTTAGAACAGTTAGTTTGGTACCTCTGTTAACAATATGGATAATTGCTGGTACTTACAAATTGTGTCCGTAACATTACAAATTGGGTGTGTAAAAGTACGACATGGAATGCCATTTTAGTCACTATCAAATACATGAATAATTGAATATTCCTATGAAATAGGTCCTGAAATAAATAAATAAATAAATAGGTAAAATGGAGTTTTTCAAGGGATTACTTTTATTTCAGGGGACTTTTCATAATTCCATTATTTTCACTTGATTTGACTTGAATCTGATTAGTTGTTTTAGAAGTCATAATTACAACATCCCATGCATCGAGTCAGCTCAAGAAAACTAAAAGTGTCTCTGTGTGAAAAGACACATGCTGGTTTGAGAGGGATTTGCTATAATAGATCCTTTAATTAAAGGATTTTCACACCTTTTTCAGTTCCACCTCTTCCTGTTAGAAATGTGTGAAATCCGGAAACAGACAAACGATAAAAAGAATCACACATTCAGGCTTCATTTTATAGCTGATTATAGAGAAGAAAGGTGACTGTTGTGAGCTAGATCTGACACGTGAACAAAACATGGTGTAGCTGTCAGCATTTCAAAAGGAGATATGAAATTGTTCACAAGTGAAGAGTGAACACATCATTTTTGATGACAAACATAGGCGCATCATTTTGGACAGACATTTGTGGTTCCTTGCTGATTTATCCTAATGACCTTTCCTCTGCTGTCTCAAGCAGATTGACTTTTCTACTCCAGAGTGAAATATCTCATCAATTATTAGATGAATTACCATGAAATTTTGTACAGACAGTCATGTTCCCTTGAGAATGAATACTAAATGTGGTGAACCCCTGACTTTCATCTAGCACCATTTTCAGGTCAAAATACTTTGGTTTAGGACCAAGCATCTGTATAACTAATGACATTCCCATCTGTGTTAGCCTTCAGCTTGGATTATTTGTCTAACATTCATTAGGAGCTATGACACAATCAGAAACACAAAGCAATTTTTAGTCTCAACCAATTAACTCCATCCATTTATCATCCGGAGCCAATCCCAGCTGATATCGGGCCAAAGGTGGGGTACACCCTGGACATCGCAGGACCACACATAGACAGACAGGACATTTTAGAGTCATCAATTCCTAGTCACCTAGTCCGCATGTCTTTGGACAGTGGTATGAAGCCGGAGCACCTGGAGAGAATCCATGCAGACTCAGGGAGAACATGCAAACTCCACAAAGAAAAGCCGGGACGACCAGGGTTCGAACCCACAACCTTCTTGCTGTGAGGTGACAGTGTAAAGCAATGTAACATTGAGCTGCCAACCAATTAACTCATTGGTTCATTTTAAAACAATATCTCTACCACTACCAATCTAGCAGCATGTCTTGCACTTTGGGACAGTGAGGTGGACAATAAAGCAACACAGAGGTTTTATATTTGTCCTAATCAGGCAAAATTATTGTTGTATTAAATATATTAAACATATGTATATTTATTAAACTAAATAATGGAATAAGCTGCAGAAGTGGTTTGAGAAGTTTCTGTGGACACTAACCTTTCAAATGTCCTCATCTGCTTTTATCTATGTAGGAGAAAGATACCAAATTTTAGCATCCTTTAGGCAGACTGGATGAGTCACAGTCATATTTTGGGGAGAGTATGACAAATCTGCATGACGAGAAAGGGGAGTTATTTTTACTCAACTGTCTTCCTCCTTCCTTAACTTACTTTGTCATTCACTGCAGGAGTTTTTCTAAAACTGTCAAATTGGCATTTTCATGAGCTGAGCCCTGAATATTTTCAGGGATTTGGGCTGCGGGCTGCCTTGCCACATTTTTGGAGAGCTCTGTAGTGAAAGAGCCGGGTATAGCTCTCACAATATCACATTATTATGTCTCATTTTGCTCTCTCAGTGATGACTTTTAATCGTCCCTACTGTTACTTACAAATGATAGATGCATTTTCTTTCAACATAAAGCACTCACTCTGTTGCTCAGAATACAACATGTTTCCAGCGTAGCGTAGTATAGAGTGCACTAATCAAATTATTTATACATCAGCACCTCTAAAAAATCTATTAACACTGACTCCTCATGGGACCAGTCAGCTAATTTAAGCTGGTAAGATAACCAGCAGTGTATAAAAGAAGTCCACCGGCTCAGAAACATTGTTCTCATGGGAACATGGCGCTAAACAGATGCTGTTCCTTTACAGCAAGTGAAACATAATAAGATACAATATGGCCAGCACTCCACAGGTTTGTGTCCCCTTCAGCCAGACCAGACAGGGAGGAAGGGAGTCATGCCCTTGTGCTAAAATGTGACTCTGGGCCACCTGTCTCTAAACATGGAAACATAAATCCACAGGAGCGGTACATTTATGTATTGAAAATATACTGTACATACACATACACGTTTCTTTCATGGGTATACTTTACAATAAGAGACACAAAATTGATTAAGTAAGAGATATTCAGAGATATTCATGAACTTATTAAGAGCTATGATTCATTAATATAGGATCTCCCAGTCTGTTCTGTACCAACTCATTATTACCTACTAACGCATCCTCATACCTAAACAACAAAAGAAGTTGAGTCAAGTGCCCGTTGAAAAGCATCATCCAGGTTATCCAGGGATAACAATGACTGGTTGACTGAGAATCTTCACAGATGTCATTATAAAAGCCTTGGGCATTAATTTGGGCCTACAACAGCCTCCACTGTTCTTGGAATCTGTCTGCAGAGCATTAGGGAAGTAGAGCACTGATGTTGGGTGATAAGGCCGAGCTCACAGTCATTGTTCTGGTGTCTGATGAGTTTAAGGTCTCTGCAGGTGAGTCAAGTTCTTCCACACCAAACCCAGAAAAAAATAATTTCTTTATGGAACTTACCTTGTGTATGGAGGCATTGTCATATTAATACAGGAAAGAGTCTTTTCCAAGGAATCAGTTATTTCCATAATGTCCTTGTGATTTCTTGGTAGTTTCTGAAAAGAACTATGTAATTTTGTTTTGTACTTGTAGGGCAAGTATTGAGAATATTTTAGTTGTTTTAATTTATTTGAGTTTAAGTTTAGAGTTGCATTTATAATTATTCGTCTCTGATTTATTATTGAAAGCTTAATTTTTCATATATTATATACATGATGTATTATGTACATTACTCTTAGGAATTCTTCACTGATGGTCCTCTGAATTCAATCCTTGCTGCAAACCCAGCAGTTTTTAGAAAGTAATGCTCCTTTCAAAATCTTGCTTCCTATGTGATGAGAGCGGAAAGGACCTCTGACCTGGTTGCTGTTATTGATTGTGTAAGAACTGATTGTGAAACCTTGCTGTCCTTCAGGAAGCTGCAGGGACTTCTAACCTCATTCTCTCCAGAGATGTGGAGGAGTAAGGTACAGTTACATAAGAGTGAAAAAATACACAGCTGATATAGCTGCTCTATATATCCATGATCATGAGACCAGTGTGTGATGTTTTGACACTCACACAGGGAGCATTTATAAAGCATTGGTATCTTCACAGGCATATTTGCAGATATCTTTTACTAGCACTGCATCATATTACATAAAGGTATAATATGTTTTTAATGCAAAATCTTAGTCTGAAAAATAACTAGTGACTATAACTGTCATATAAATGTAATAACAAGTACAATCTGTACATACTATGTTATGCCGTTATGTTTGAAGTAGCATAAAATTGAAATACTCAAGTAAAGTACAAATACCTTAAATTTATACTTCAGGTCAGTACTTAAAGGCACTATATGTAGTTTTCTGCACCCAATAGTGGTGCAGTTTTTAGATTGCATCCTGGTGTGTGCTCGTACGCGTGCTCTGCTTCACACAACATGCTGGAAATTCATTTAAACTCCCTCTGCAACGTTAGTCATATTTTCCATGCTTGTTGAATAATAATAACATCACACTGACTGCATTTAACTGACATGATACACTGGTATTAATTCGCCTACTCCTTTTCAATAACTATTTGTGTATCTTTCACTGGAGGCTCAGCAATGTGAGCACAGCTAATGTTAAATTTATTAGATGATCTCAAAACTGTTAGTGGGCTGAATGGAATATTATAAATACGATTGTTGCCACACTTTATGGGTGGCGCAATGGATAAAACGGCTGACTTTGGTGTGAGAGACCCGGGTTCAATCCCCCACTGTTGTGTCCCTGAGCAAGACACTTAAACCCTAGTTGCTCCAGAGACGTGCGACCTCTGAGATGTATAGCAATTGTAAGTCGCTTTGGATAAAAGTGTCTGCTAAAATGAGTAAATGTAAAGTTAGACCACAGCAAGAAACTTTACTGTAGAGAATGGGTCTTTCTCTATGTGTTGTTGGTCTTCACCATTGTGTTACGTTATTGTATATTATGTGGGTCACGACTGAGACAGTGAAGAACCGAAGAACTGACTCTCAACACTATAGGCTAGTATTTAAATCGTTTCACATCTGCTTGGTTGCACAATTTCTAGCAGCTTAAAATCACCACTTTGAAATAATACAGGCGGTACACAGGATAGTAATATGGGTTGCGCTGGCTAAAGTAATGTAGAAAGCCATACAACTGTAGTACTTTGCACTTGATAACATTAGCAACAGCTTGGCGTTAGCTAGCAAGCTAACATTAACTACCTTGAGTCAACTAAACCACATAATGACAATATATTTTATGTGCTTTGCAGTAATGTTAGATTACCTGTCCATTAGGATGAAAGCTCTGTGTCGGTTTTGTCAGTTTCCAAAGAAAGTGGAGGTGTCTCCGTGACCCCAGCATTTCCGATGCTAACTGTGTTTTCACCCAAAGTCGATCTGATTCTCATAAAGGGTTCCAGCACATAAAACTTTGTCGTTGGTTTTAATCCTTACGTGGTGTTTGTGTAGGACTCTTTGTTGATGCTGTTTGCATGGTACAGATTCAGCAGGCAAGAGGCTCGGGACCATGCATGCCAGTCACAGTCAGTTCATTTCATAAAAAAACTACATATAGCCCCTTTAATCTGCATAGTTACATTCCACTACTGGAGTTGTGGGGTTAGCTTAGCTTAGTATATAGACTGGAAACAAGAGAAACCAGATAATACCCCTAAAGTTCAGCAACTGCTTATCCTGTGTACAGGATTGCTGGAGCCAAAACCAGCTAAAATCTGGCGAAAGGCGGGGTACACCCTGGACAGGTCATCAGTCCATTGCAGGGCAACACATAAACAAACAACCAGTCACACTCACACCTGAGCACAATATTTGAACACACCAGTTAACCTAACCTGCATGTCTTGGGATGGTGGGAGGAAGCCGGACCACAATCTGCATGTTCTGTTCTAACTCATCATTACCTACTAATGCATCCTCATACCTAAACAACAAAAGAAGTTGATTGTCAATTTCCCCAAATGACATAAACGCCCCCTCATCATCCAGAGCACCAGGAGAGAACCCACATAGACACGGGGAGAACATGCAAACTCCACACAGGAAGGACCATAATTTACTAAATGCCCATAGGAAAGCAAAATCCAAGATGAGACCTCTTAGTTGTTTCCTTCTTTTCTCCTAGACACAAATAAGCTGCTTTTAATACCAAGGTGAGACGAAAGGCCTTTTCTTCCACTTCTAAAATTCATCTCAGGAGAAACCATATAAAACCTCATTTATGTCTGACTCAGATCAAAACAAGAGATCTCTAACTGGTCTTAAATAAGTCTGATTTAAGTCTCCTGAACATTGTACCATGAGATCAGAGAACGAGCTCAAAGAAAACTTGGCTATGACTCCTGGGATCACATGATTCTTTTCCAATATGTCTCATTTTTCTCATATTGGCCTCAGGAGCAAAAACTCATCTCTGTCTTACTCTGACCAAAAGATGAGATCTCTACAGTATCTCAAACAAGTGTAATTTCAGTCTTCAGAATGTGGATCAGAAAAAAAGCTCCAAGATATTTCTCCGTTTTGTCTTAGTGACCCCACTTAGAGGTTATTTTACTCAAGTACTTTACTTATGTCAAATGTTGAGGTTGAGTATTTCCTTTTTATGGGGGTTTGTACTTCCCCTTAATTTCAAAATGTAATGTAATACAATCAAGCTCACAAACATCTCCCCAGAGCTCCCAACTGCTTTTTGGGAGCAATAAGCAAGACATTAATGAACTCAAAAAAGATACAATGATGAGATCTCATCTGTTACTTCCATTTATCCTATTGTAATCTCAATTCAGTATCCATTTATTTTACCTAAGTCTCAAAACCTCAATCTCTTTTGATCTCATCCTTTTCTCCTAAGGGGTTTTAGGAGCAACAATTCAGATTGAAGTGATCTCAAAACGATATACTATTGAGATCTTAGAGTTAAAGAAAATACTATTCTGAGCAAAAGATTGTTCCTCTGGGTGAACATCATTTTTATATTGAACAAGACTTGAAACTAGTGACTGAGACCATAAACTCATCAGGAAAGTGTTTACTGGGGTAATTATTCAGCTGAAAAGTAGGGTCATTTTCCCATTATTTCCAACCAGAAGTCACCCCATGCTGGATTTTCAATAGAATGCAGGTTTCAGGGACTTCCGCATTGGCTTCAGATTGTAGACCAGAAGCTTCCCGCTTGGTCAATGCACAGTATTCTCACATGACTCAATCTAAAACCCTTTAATCATACAACCGTGTTGAATTGTTTTAAACGTGGGGATCTCTGCCATCCATCTGATATGACGGGAACCCAGAACATTAGACTGTGATAGATTCACTGTTGGAAAGAAATTCCCCAAAATGTTGAACTAGTCCTTAAGGAAAATAAGTGAAATGCTTTGCTGCTTGAATAGTAAAAAGATGTGGCATCCCTTTACTATTCTGTTCAAACACCTAAAGACTGACTAAATATCAAATCATCTTATCCTGTTATCATGTTATCATCACCCTGTTGCCAAAATAGCTGATGCACAATGAATCATTCATCATGCTCTAAACACTGGTATTCAGAGTGTTGTTGGGGGAAACTGCTCTCTGTAGACGCCACACAGAGATAAAGAGCCACTCAAGCCTTTTAATTATTCTTCACAACCATTTGTCATTCCATATAATACAGTCGTTCTTTAGAAGAGTAGGTGATTCAGATAGCTTTATGGAAACCAAATTGTTTCTCACGATAGGATTAATGGCAGCATTTACACTTGACTGCCTGTATCTGTGATAATAGTTTTGGTTGTAGGGTTGAATACAACTTTAAAAGGATTTCTATTGTGTGCCTGTTTAATGTTATCACTGGTTTGCTTCCATGTCACTGAATCACTGAGTTTCTGACATTTTCAGACTATACTCTCTTACTGCTATACCCTAAATGCATGCAGACATCATGGGTGGTTCAGTGAGCAAGGATTCTTCTATATAAATGGATTTTTTTAGAAACAGATGTGTGGTGCAGATTTAGCAGTGCAATATGCAGTAAGTTTTTTTATTTCACAAGAGTAAAATCACAGCCTTACATAATTAAATCCACAATTTAAAATGCAACTGTGGCTGTAACCTCACACTATCTTGTGCCGAAGCATTGTAAAGAGTGTGTCCTACGTATACTATGACCTTGCTGTGTGATAGTAGCCTACCATATATCACTGTCAAAGCGCAGACTGTTCCAGCCTCATCCAGGTAATCTATTTGTCCTGGTAAAATATGGTGTAATTTGTTCCAGGTTTCCTGCAAGCCCAGCAAAAAAAGCACCGATTTGAGCTGCAGCTTATGCATATGTGTCATTTTACAGTAGTGGCCTTTCTGAGCCTGTGATTCAAATTATCCTCTTCCCTCCAGGTCTAATAAGGAATAATTTGCATAATAAATGTGTTTTGACTTTACATGTTATTTGCGTAATTTTAAATGGCTCCTGTCACAGTGTGAAGACCTAAAATGCACAACAAGATTCAAATTGAATGGTATATATAGCTTCACTGAAAGCTTTCAGTGTGCAGGCAGCCTAGATCTGACATCAGTCCTCTATGTTCTTGGACTCCATCATAACGTCCTGGCTCTAACTTGCGTCATCAAGCTGTATTTTTTGGTTATGTAACATTATGTAACTTCATGATTTGCAGCTTTACCCAAGGATGAGGCTGGTGGATCAGCAGCCTTTTACATTAATTCAAAATCTTCCCCATTGCATCACTAAAACAGCATCTCTTTATTATGGTGTTTGCTTTTGGCTATGAATTATGATCTACAGATTTGGATTATGACTGTTTATTTATCTCAAACAAAGAGTGCTGTGTGAGAGACAGAAAAAATAGCCTAATAGTTCACAGTTTCATCATGAGGGCGAATACCAATCTCCTCTTAATGGGTCTTTATGTCATTCTGGGTCAGCAGTGCATTAGAAGAACATTTCCTTATGTAACAACCTTCCTACACCACAGAAGCACATCTTCAACAGCTTAACGGCTTAAAAGAGCATGGATGGTAGTGAGGAAATAAAGTTTAAACACAAGAATGAGAAAGTTTTTAGATGGTGCTGGTTTCTGGGTCAAATTTATTGAGCCACTGTTTAAATCCTAAATGTGGTTGGTTCCAAACCAAAGCTCTGATGACCAGACTGGACACAGATGGACAACACAAAGATGTAAAAGATACTGTAAGGTATCCATCCTCAAGAGTCCCATCTCTGGGCATGTTTGAGAAACAAGCAAATCAATCAGTGTCAATTAGAGCTGCGTTCAAAGCAAACCACATCCTGGGAGTCAGACGCTCGTTCTGCACTTAACAGCATGGCAACGCAATTACGCCTGCAAAACCCTCCAAAGTGCTCAGGGTCTGAGAGGATGGACTGGTGCATATAAAAGGCCCTTACTGTCTTTTATCTATACCACTCTCAGGTACCCTCCTAAGCAGAGATTTTTCCCTGAGCTTGTGAGAGCAGAGCTGCACGGGAGGCCCTCTGTTTCACGTCTTTCATGTTGTGATCTGTACCCTGCCAGACACCCCAGTTTGGGATGCCATTCTACATAAGTACACTGATCTTCAAAGCCCCCTTTTTCTGCTCCTCTCCGCTGTTCATACTCTCATTTTTGATACCTCTCTGCTGAGGAGGAGGCAGCAGGAGCAATAACAGTTCTCATTGATTTCCGAAGGAGAGTCTGTACAGTCACTTCCTCTTCATCCGCCCTCTGTTAAAGGTGAGAAGGCTGCACTCTAACGGCTGAGTCTGAATTAGACTCTGAGACGTGGGAACATAATCACATTTGACTTGCAGTGTGAATTACAGAAGCAGGTTGCGGGTCCTTTCTCCCACGTCGCTATCATGATGCTATATTTGATACTTCATTTGCATACACGCAACACATCGCTTCCACCAGTGTTAACCTCAAGGAAATCAACATTCAGACAAAGACTGCAAAGAAAGAAATGGCTCCCAGCTTTCAGATCTCAAGCCTGCTACAGACATATGTTGTTTAATTCTTTATTGTATATATTACCATGATGTAAGAAGATGAAATAAATTGCTAGAAGTAGTTATTGATTTGCAATACAAATTATTGAACTGTATGTTATGAACTGTAAGGACATACAGCATATTTCATAACCAAAAGCAATATAATCATAAGCAATTCAGTGTGTGTCATATAATTATAATAATAAATAAAAGACATTAATAAAAACGAAACATGAAATTGGTGAATCTACTCAAGAAGACACTGGCATGAGATTTTAATCTGTTTTTGGTGAATAACTATGTTAATTTGAAAATTTCAATGTGGTTTCATCACCGTGTGGATGGATTATTGGATTGTTATAAGCAGTGCTCTTACAGAAACAGAATTATTTTTTGAGGGGTTGGTTTATATTTCTGTTTATTCTTTAAAATGTTTTGATTTTTCAGTTCAAATGCTTAATGTTGAATATGAAATTCATTTTATTTGTTAGAAACCCAGAGCATCACTTTGTGTTAAAGTGTGCATTTATATCAATAATCTCATATTTTGCTTGCATGCTTGCTGCTTTTGTGTTTTTCCTCTGTGGTCCCAGTCATGACCAGTTTCTGTGGCAACATGATTTTGAAAATAGCTCCTCTCTAACGGCCCACTGCTGCCGCAAGTTCTGCAGGCAGCAACCCACTCTTGATGCATGACTCATTCATTGCTCATTATCATCCCACTCTCATTTCATCCCCGGCTCCCCTGCTTGGATATCTGATGGAGACGGTTGTGTGGGGGGCGGGGTAGTGGCTACTATAAAGCTGGTGTATCCATGCTGTGATTGGCTGGTGGGATCCATTTAATCTTCTGTGACTACTACAGGGTCCGCCCCTGCACTCCTCCCCCTCGCTCTGCCCACCCTGGCAGCATCCGTACACAACAGTGCGCTGTCTCTGTTCCAGAGAGAATATCAGCTCTGCACAGGGAGGAGAGGATTAGTGCGACCACTCAGCTCATCTGCATACACGTTCCCAGAGAACCACATGAGCACCCAGGGCTGCACCTCTTTTGTATAAAACCTGGCACTCCTGTCACAGAGGCTCCACTTGATCTACTGTCAGTGCTGTGAGAGGATTTAATAGGGACCACATTTTTTCCCCCTTTTGGACTCTTTTAAACAATTTCCAGACTCTTTTCTTCATTTAAATGTGCAATTTATTGTATGTGATGTCTCTATTTAATTGGGACAATGCAAGTAACCTCATTTGAGATAGACTTCCTCTGAGCATCAAAGAGGTTCACCCTTCATTTTTGAGGACTTTTACACTGGGTTTGTTCCTTCATCTGGTTTGGGAGACTGCAGCACCAGAATGCCATCTAGAGAGTCCTACGAGGTTCACAAGGAAGAAAAGTCCCTTGTGCAAAAGGCCAAGCGAGAGGCCAATCAGGAGGATATTCTGGCGGCAGCTCTGGGGATGAGGATGGGGCCACAGAAACCTCCAGCCACTTTCTGGCAGCCGCTTAAACTATTCGCCTATTCACAGCTCACCTCACTGGTCCGCAGAGCCACACTGAAGGAGAGCGAGCGGACACCCAAATCTGAGAAAGTCCACAACTTCAAGGTGAGACTCGAATCAACTTAACAAACTCTTGTCAGCTGCTGCATCTCCGAAACAATGCTTTAATTTCATCATGTGTGGCCAGAGGGCTACTTCTCTTGCTTCCCTTGTGAGAGACGGCAGGAGGGGGGAGAGCGGATGAAAAACAGAGCTGTTTCGGTCTGTCCAGTGAGCCTTTATCAAAAGAAAATCTGTTGAGTGGTTTGTGGACCACTGCTGTTAGTTTGAGCACCAGATGGAGAGATTAGGCCGATGGAGAGGGGAAACAGTGAAGGAGTGTATCCCTATTTGGCTCAGGCTCGCTCTCCTAGTTTGACTGGTTAATGGGATGGAGAGCAGCAGGTGAAGTAGTACCTTCAAGGCTTTCAAACTGCTGATGCGTACAATCTCTTTCTGCTGGCTTGTCCTCTTGTATTGCTGAATGTTGCATTTCATCATTTTAGGTTCTGTGTTAAAAGCCCCCACAACTAATGGATAATGGATAATTTCAGTGGATTCATAACGAAGAGGGCTTTAATGTATTAATGTATTAAAAAAAATACATTAAAATACATCTTTCAGTGTCAAACTTTCCAAATTAAGAGCTCGGACAATTAAAGGCCACAATTTATTATGTTTATCTCTTTCTTTCTGGTAAAGACCAAGACAAAAAGCACATGTTCTAAATGTTTTTCTTGTCTGAATGATTAAATATGATTATCTGGGGACTAAAGGAACACCATAGTTTGACTCCTCTATTTTCATTCCAAGCCTCTTAAATGACTTACTTCAAGTAAACACATTCACTGCCTGCGTTTAGACATTTCCTTGCCTATAAATGGGCATGATACAGTGCATTTCACCTACTAAACAAAAAATAATTATATGATCACATAAGTTGGTAACAGCATCAATTGATTAGTCAATTTATATGTCAATTTATAGTCCTAAGATTCTATAAACAAGAAAAGACGCCTAAAGAAATGACATCACTCCAGGTGTTTTGCATAAGCATTCAGTGATGGCTAACTGTCAAAAGCTTCTTAGGTGAACATGAGCTAATATTATTATATTTTTAACACAGTAATCGCCTGCACAGTGCTATGCCCACCACAAACTAACAATTATTTTCCAAAACAGCTGGCCTGTTGTATGTGCTGCTGAATGAATGCAAGGAGAACAGGGAGAAATGTGGCTTGTTTCTGCTGCCAGAGGCCTCCCTGACTGGCTGGGCTGTTGTTACCTGGTGCAGCGTGGGGGCTCCCTTTCCTGCACAAGCAAGGTGGCCTTCTACTGTTTCCATAGTGAGTTGCCCTGACAATCTGGCAAAGTGTCAAATCCTACTGTGCCATGATGGCAACACCTCCCCTGCTCAGAGTCACCGCTGCACCCACCTCACTATTGTCAGTTTGAGGGTCTGTTTGAACAACAATCCTCCTCCACCTGCAGACAGTCCTCCTCCTCTGCCTCATTTGAGGTGGCAGCAGTTACAGGTCTCCTGCCTGGCTAAAGAAGAGTATGGGGTGTCAATGAAGTAAATGGATGCAACTCCCCACAGTTCTCTCTCTCTGTCTTGTCATTGCACTTCATCACTAATGTCTGTCACTGTCCTCCTCTCTGTTGCAGGTCCATACCTTTCGGGGGCCTCACTGGTGTGAACACTGTGCCAGCTTCATGTGGGGACTGATGGCTCAGGGGGTCAAATGTGCAGGTAAATCTTGTTCTCAGGCTACATTAACACAGTCTTATATAAACAGCTTTATCACTTAACAGCATTCTCTCGTTACATTCATGGTGTACAAAATGAGCATTACTGTATATGGGTTACTTGGTTTATAGTGCATCTGGAGTTGAAGCTGGATTAGTGAGTTTTAATCTAAAATCCCAACAGTAGTTTGCGGATTAAGGGTTAAGGGTTGTACAATAGAGTGAAATGAGGACGTTATAACTATGATGTAATAGATACTTCACACAATGTGAAAACCTTATTTTTTAACCTATTTTTTCCTCACTTGGTTTGTGAATGGCATAATCAGTTCAAACAAGCAGAAAAATGAGTTTCGGCTCTGTCTCTGCTGAATGATTATTCCACAAAATAGCTCTATATTCTTTTTGGAAATAATGACAACACATCATGTTGTCATTATTTTAATAACAAAGGCTATATGTGATTTCAATGGATAAACATTTGCTGCATTATGACCTAGTAAACACCCAACAGTTGCTGACAAAATAATGTGTTTAAAGCATGGTTCTTTGTATTTTTCTGAATGAATTTTGTCACTATATGTGCTCCACAGTGTTAGCTTGAAAAAGATTCCTTAACTTTGTGTGAGAGATGTAACATACACACATTCATGCTGTTGTTGTGAGGTAAATGTTATATTTGCCGCTTTTCTTGTCACTTTTGCCGCTTTTTCCTACACTGAAGAGATTTTTATCTCACTGCAGCTGTTAGAATTCCTTTCAAATTCCTTTCCGAGTATGGTGCTATAATAGGGTCTGATGTGTGTCTTTGATGTTTTATTGATGAAACAAAGTATGTCACATACATCTGTGGGAGTTTTGACATTAATTATTAATGTCCTGGTTTTGAAACAACAATTGAAAGAAAGGCACACATGTTTGGAGCCAATCTTTATGAACACTTATATTGCCATTCCTTCAGACTCGACCACAGCTACCAGAATCTAGGGCAGCGAAGTCTCACATGATGCTTACATTTGCATACCAAAAAAAAATGTCCTCCCACCCCCTTTTCTTTTTGTATGTGTGAACTGTTTTTGGCTGAGTGCCAGAAAGCCAGCCTCTGCTTGTGCTTGTTGTGCCACATTTCCTCATCAGAGTACGCCCCCCAGCCTCATCCCATCATGCCCATGAAGGAAAACAAAGCTGGCATGTCTCTTTAATGAGGAGCAGAGCTGGGAGCGTGGGGAAGGAGCTCTGTTTCTACACACATTAAAATTCACCGGCTTCAACCAAAGAGCTAGGTCAAGCAGCTCAACCCCTATTTAACTTAAATGCACGGTAGAAAAACCCAAACATCTAACAAATATCAATGGTGCTTTTTGTTTTAAGTTCCAGTCAGAAAGGAACCGGTTTCAACTGGTAACTCTGCTGGTAGATGTGGTGATAATGTGCTCATTAGAAATTAGTAACCAGCTACCATTAAACCTCTTCTCAGAGCCCAATAACCAAAACTGAGCAGCAGCCTCCTCCCCATAGCAACAGAGACAGAGCTGACGGTGCAGTAAAGCAGCATCCCCTGTCTCCAGGCTCCTGGCGTCCCTCGGGCTTCATCTTCACCCTCACCCGCCCCACCTGGGACTCAGGGCCATAAACATGCTCACATGGACAACAGGATCTCAGACTTGTGTCTGGTGACAGGCCCTCCTCTATTATACTGCCTGTCTCATATTCTTAAGAGAATAATCTCTTAAGGTAATTACTTTTCTGCATCATGCATATAAATGTAGGCTGCTTGAATTTCTCCAGGGACCCATGTTAATATAAATATTGTCTGAGGTCCTCCAGAAGCGTAGGCTTTCAGAAATGTTTTTTATTTACAATTAAAAAGTAGCAATTCTTCTGAGGAGTCAAAATAGTATGTTTTTTATGTTTTTGGAATCAAAATGCACATGGCATTTGTCTAAAAAAACCTTTTAGAACTTGGAGACAGCTCAAAAGATCTAAGAGCTTGAAGAGCTGTCCCATTTTAGTCTGGGAAACTAGGTCTAGTGTAGCCTGCAGCGGCTCAATTGCTGCTTCCGCTGCCATTGTGTGTGAGCTTGGCTTTGGAAAAGAATAGCGCATGCAGCAGCGCTGACTATCCCTCCTCCGGGCCACAGCGTTTTTCTCTGTTCGCCTAATTCCCTCCATGCGTCTCTGTTACAAAGCAGAGCTGCAGTTCTCTCTGCATCTGCTCTCCACAGGCTCCTCTGTTCCAGACAAGGTGAATCCTGCCCTGAAACAGCTGTGCCTCAGGCCCCATTTACTGAAGACAAAACGCGATGTGGGATACTTACACTGACATTGTGACTAATATGCTATTTGAACACCCACTGAGGGTCATTCCATGTCTGATAATATCATATAGGAGAAAAAAATCAAAACCAGAATTTCTGCATAATAATTATCAAATTAATTTTGCCTGTTTTGTTCTGAATTAACACACAGATATTTCAAATAATTAACGTCCTGGTTATCATTGTTTTATTTGACTGTCTTTATTAAATAAATGACCCTCTAGAGGTGACTTTGGATCCATTCAGTGCTCAAGGTGACTCCAATAACATGTGTGGTAGAGAGAGAGAGAGAGCTCTTCAGTAGTCTTGTGACATTAAGGGGGCAAATATTGACCAAGGGAATTAACGCTCTTCTTCGAGCCAAAACACATGAAACCAGCCTACCAAATCCAAATGACCCTGATGTTGAATGGGAATTTACATACTGGTCCACAGTTCAGAGTTAAAATGACTGGACAATGTGATATTATGGAATAGCGTGTAAATAGCACACCACTTTTAAGGACAATTTGGCTGGACCAGACTACAAGAAATAAATCTGTAGATTTTGCATTCTGGTTGATAAATGTTATAGTGAAATACATTTTTAATCTTGCCATTCATTCATTTACTAAACCTGCTGTATGTCTCTCTCTGTAGATTGTGGTTTGAACGTCCATAAACAGTGCTCATCTCTGGTGCCCAACGACTGCAAGCCAGACCTGAGACACATCCGTAAAGTCTACAGCTGTGACCTCACAACCCTGGTGAAAGCTTATAACACAGCGCGACCCATGGTGGTGGACATGTGCATAAGAGAGATTGAGTCAAGAGGTCAGTTTAAGACGTGTGTGTGCGTGTGTGTGTGCGTGTGTGTGTGTGTATTTCAAATGTGTAGCTCAGTTTAAGACTTTTTTCCCCACAAGATGTAAATGTGATAAATGCAGATTCATTTAAATACTAATTGGATTCATTTTAAGCCCTAACAGCTATAAAACTAGACTCTGATATCCTGACAATAATTGACTGACCAGAGGCTTTCCATTGAAGGATTATGGAAGCAAAGAACTGCCAGAATAATTAAATTCTTCTAATCAACTGAATAAACTGTGAATTTTAGTCACTACTGAATACTTAATGTTGAAAGTTAAACTGAAGATATGTCATTGAAATATCAATATATCTGAATGTATGTGGAGTGATTTCTCTGAATGTCTAGATGGTCGTTTCAAGTTTTCCAAATATTTCTGCTATTTTTATCATGTTGACAAAATTATATGGATTTCAATCGATTGATTTCCTTTCTATCTTCTAAACTTCTTTTCAGATATGACAGAGCTCTGGTGAACTCAAATCTGAATGCTCAAATTTGAATTTTTTATCTTAAATTTAGTGTCTAAATTTAACCAAGCCAATTTGAGACACTTGATTTTTTAATTTTTTTTACGTGGTTTGTATATGAATCCAAGCAACTTGGATATTGGACACATAAATCTTGTATCAATGAAACATATAAACTAATGATAATATCAAGCTTTGGAAATTCAATAAATGGCCGTCTTTAAAATAGTGAAAAGAGGTATACAATCCACATTCAGATAGATGTTTTTCAAATTATGTGTTCCAAAGCCAAGTAATGAATTTAAATTTCAATATTAAGTATTCATTTTCATAAATACATATTCCAAGATCCAAACCCTTTTCACCTTCCTTTGCTTCCATGAAGACATTAAGTAAGTTTATTCTAATACAGCCAATTAAGTTCAGGTCAAAATTAAATCACACTAAATTTAATAACTTAAACAAATGCATATTAACATTTTCAGCTGATATTATGCAGAAAACATTTTTAAGTCTTTCAAAAAAACCCTTTTAAAATGCCAGATGAAATTACCTTTATGGATGATCTTTACTGTATTTATAATGCTGCTTGATAACAGCCTTGCTCTAATTTTATAGTAAGCGATCTACAATATGAAGTACTTAGTTTGAGGAATTAAAAATCTGATTACTAACTGACTTAATGTTTTTTGGGCTCGGGGTGGGGGAAGAGGGGTGATGAGTGTGCTAGTAATTGTAAATGCGTAATGACGAATACATTACTCTGTTTCCTGCTGCCTTATTTGATTGCATTTCAGTTAAATCATTCAACTATGTAGGAAACTGATTGCTCCCACATTGTCTGCCCTCTAATATATTTCTGTAGCTAAGTTTGATTTATGTCTTTATTATTTTGCCCGGTGATGCAGAAAACGATTTGCATCTGCCCATGTTGTTCGATTGTGTGACATTGTGGACATTTTATTCTTAATTTCATATGCATATTTAAGAGTGTTTAATGGCATTTCCTAAATTACCCAAGGCGATATATGCTGGTGAATATTTCTACATTACTCATGACAGTCCTGACAATGTCTGAAAGGTTGTTTATTCCATCTTTGTTCCTGAAGGACTGAAGTCTGAAGGCCTCTACAGAATATCTGGATTCAGTGATTCAGTGGAAGAAGTCAAGATGGCCTTTGACAAAGGTATGCGTGCCTTTAGTTCTTCTTGTGGTAACTGATTTATGGATTTCTGTCAGCTCAAAACATGACAATTGACACCGTGTGTTTTCTTATGTACAGAAGACACACGCAACATTTCAAATTAATGAGAAAGTGGCACATTTGTGGAGGATTACTGTCCATCTGGGAGTGCAGATCTTATCCTGACATGTCGCTCTCACGCAGGGTTTCACAGTGTGGACAGACAGGGGGGACCTCAGGGGATACAAACCATGGATGTACTCTCACTGCCTTAAACATTACAAACTCTTACGCTGTGTTGGGATTCAGTAATAGACTCAGTGAGAATGAGGCTGTCTTGACCCAGTGCAGTGTGAATTTTAACTGTAAGAAAAACCCTGCAGCAGTGAGCTAAACTCTTAGCCAGATCCGCATGTGGGAGATCATCCATGACAGAGTGTCATTCCAGCTCACAGCACTGTGATGTTCAGTCTGCCAGCACAAGTAGGCCATGGCCTCTCTGGAAAGCAATACATAACTGAGGGAAAGTCAGAATAAAACAGGCCAGGCGGATGATAACAGCTACTTTGCAAAATACATAGCGAGAGAAGATTCAGTTTTTCCACCCACAGTAAAACAATCTTTTTATTCCTCAATTCACACAGTGATGTGAAAGTGCTGGTGTCAGTGTGAAAACTCTCTTTCTCTTCATCTTGTCTCCTTTACTGCATCTCACATCCTCACAGATGGCGAGAAGACAGACATCTCAGGGAATGCCTATGAAGACATCAATATCATCACAGGCGCACTGAAACTGTACCTAAGGGATTTGCCTGTTCCCGTCATCTCATACGATGCTTACCCGAGGTTCATTGAGGCTGCAAGTAAGTCACAACTAGACATATCAGTCAGAAACACACCTGTTTCAGCATGTTGCATTTGGCTGCAGTTTAAGATGGCAAACATCCTCTATTAAGCTTAATGTCATTTGGTTTGCGTGGTCACTTTGGTTCATGTGGAAAATGCTTTGATGGGTACATGCGAGTGACAGAAGTCACCTGTAGTCTTGACCTTAAAAGGATGGATAACAGAAACACCCGTGATGTGATGTAGTCCTGTTTGATAACCTCCAACAAATACTAATGTTTGGTTTCTGTCAAGACTGAGACCATAAATATAGATATATATATATATATACAAATTATAGTTTGTAGTTTGTTTGTAGTTTGCGGGATTGTTGTACTGGACTGCCCTTTGTTGCATGTTCTCTTAACTGCATAGGTTGCTGCCAGCAAAGTCACAGTCCTTTGCTGTTCTTTAACACATATCTTATACCAATTTTTTGGTTGTTATTGAGAAAAAGGAAAACATTCATTGGTAATTTTCCTCAGTCACAGTTATACTGACTTCTCTGAATTACTTTCAAACAACAACAATAACCCTATGTCCTGAATAAGTATTCAACTCCAATTGTGCATCTAATTTGCAAAACACAACCATACAGTCAAGAACACACTCACAAAATCCATTTGCATTAGCCGGCTCAAGCAGCCCCAGACTTCCTCTCAGAGACTAATGGCTTTTATTACCCCGCAGGAAATAGCTACATTGATTCCTGTTTGTGCCCTTTGAGGTCAGAGAGTTTGTCCTGGCCACTCTAACAGCAAAATACTTTGTCTGTTCAGAGTTCACAGACCCAGAGAAGAAGCTGGAAGCTTTCCGCGAAGCTTTAGCTCTGCTGCCGCCATCACACAACGAAACTTTGAAGTACCTCATGGCGCACTTAAAAAGGTGAGTAATCTGGTCGAACTTTGCAAGAGCTAAGGGACTGTGTGGAAATCAGGAGGGAGGGGTTTTAGAAAAGGGGGATGACTGTGTATTTTTTCTTTTTCCTGAAGGGAGAGAAGTCAAAATTTTTCACAAGTGATTCAACATAATCTCCACGTCATTTGTCACAATCTGATAGCAGCTCCCACCTTCACTTTATTCTGCATTGTAACAGACAGCAGATCTACAGTGTGTGTAAAAATGTGTCTTATAAAGTGTGGGGAGAGTGTTGCTCTTAGTCAAGGGGAGGGTCCAAAGAAAATATTACTTGGGAGGTATATTTAATACACATTGATACATTTAATACTTGCTTTTTTAACAACTAAAACATAACGTTCAGCCCCCCTCCCCACCCCAATAATTTTCATATAGTCCCTTAAACTGTTTCACTTTATTTCTAGAGTCAGTCCATGTTTCTAACTTTTTAAAATATTTCTAGGGTGACACAGAATGAGAAATTCAACCTGATGAACGCAGAGAACCTCGCCATCATTTTCGGACCCACCCTTATGCGTGCACCAAACCTGGATGCCATAACAGCACTCAATGACATTCGCTATCAGAGACAGGTGGTGGAGGTGCTCATTAAAAATGAAGATGTGCTCTTTTAAACACAGATCAGATCAGGACTTTTATAGAACAGCTATCTAATCATTCTTTTGTGTAAAGACTTGAATAACTGTTTGTATTACATTGATTGATACATTTTTTTCAAATGCCCTGGTACGGACTAGTTCTGACCTAACATCTGTCCTCCCCTGTTTTGGGTGTGGGCGATGAACTTTACTCTCTGTCTCCCCATTTTTGTCGGGGGATTTTCAGAAGCTGACAGACTAGCATGCATGGTGCGAGGTCTTTGCTGCTTTGTAGTCGTAACCCAGCATGTGTTAAGATCGTGTAGCGTTGTGATTTTGTTTTTGTCTGTTCTGTGGTGGTTATAGTCCATGTTCCCAGCTGCCTAGTGTGCAGTTTCTTTCTGTGAAACATTGTATAGCTGGATTTAAAAATAAGCTACTGATGTTTCTGGGGTAATTTCTATGATGCTGTATTTTTTTATCTCCTCAACTCTTTTTATGTAACCTGAAGTAGTTGAATGAGCCTTTCCTGTTAATGTGTACACACTGGTGCATTTTCCTGAGCTTAACATCTTTATTGTGTTATAAACAACATTAGTTGTGAATTAAATTTTTTACTGTACTGTTTTTGTACCCAACTTGTGCATGATCACTTTAATTTATTAAACCTTTCTCTGACAAATTAAGTGTATATTGAGTCATCTGAATTCAATTGAATTGAATAAAATATATATATAATGTATATATATATATATATATATATATATAGATAGATAGATAGATAGATAGCCCTATACATGTCAAATTGTGTGCTAAACCAGCGTTAACACATTTTCCTTACCCACTTGGAGGCAGCAGAAACAAGCTGTAAGCTTGACCGTTCACATGGGCAAACAGATGTCTATTTATAGACATCTTAGATTTATAGATATGGAGCAATATTATCATCCATTTGGAGTTGTGTTTCTGGTCACCTGGTGATTCTAAGTCCAATATTTCAAAATTTTTCAGCACTTTGTCTCTAACTGTGTCTGTCAGCCTTTTTGTGTGGGGAAGGATGGTTTTATCAGAGCTTTTTTACTGTTCTGCTGCATGGTACAACATGGCTTGACTCACTTGAAACTGTTCATGTTGCTAGGACCTGGTACTTTTTTGGTTTCACCTCAATCAAGGTTCCAAGTGGGCTGAGCCGATACTAAAAGGTGGAGTTAAAACACTGCAGACCACTGATTGGTCATTTGATGGAGTGCAGATGTCCTCTGTTTGCCGATGAAAGGATCCAGAACAGGGCAACAATAAGGTGTGATGTAGAAGATAAATATACTGTGGCAGTTTGACAAGGCGTCACTATGACATGTCAGCTAAGAATCTCGTACATCATGGGGGCGCTATCTACAGGGGAAAACGAATCTTTGAAAAACACCTGGTAAAAGTCGAGTCTAGCTGAGGCATACAATGCAGTGCTAATGAGGCTATAGTAGTCAAATCTACTATATTAATATTGATAAGAGCATCTTTTATTCAGCTTGTGTCAATGTTTTGTACAGCAAATGTTTCTTAATGGTAAACAACATTACACATAGGCTCTGCCCAGAGATTGTGACGTGCGAAATGATGCAGATGTAATGCAGCCTCTGGAATCACAAGTGAACCACCTTCAGACTGCATTCAGCCACCTCCTCAGGGCCTATTTTATTTTTCTTCTGCAAAACTGAAAATATATTACATTTGTTCTATTGTCAGGAAATCACATGAAAAGACAAAAAACAACAGTAATTTATCTCATTAACAAGTACTGACTGTTTAGCCAAAGCTCTAGTTAGATACTGATAATGATGTTCCATCATTATCATGAACATGGACAATGTAGTTTATTTTGGTTCAGTCTCACATTCCGTCCTGCTGCCATGAATACCCACCAGAGCACCAAATATGTATTATTCCGCTGCCGAAAATAGTCTCCAACCTCTGCACTATTACTATTCCAGTGAGTAACATTTGCTTCAAACTACAGTGCCCAGCTGTTTTAAGAAATTCCTCTAGCCCTTAAAAAAAGGAAAGTCCATATTTGTCAATTGTTAAGAGAAAGACTTTTCACAATAAGAAAAATATACATTAACAGCATCTGTATCTTTGAAATTAGACTAAAGAACACACAATATTACATTTTTACATAAACTACATATTGGTTTGTGGCTGCATGATGACCCTGGCACATAGGATCACTTGTTCTCTATTCTGCATATTCATAATGACAGGTTGTGCTTAAAAGCCGTGCGTCATGTGACTTTACATAAAACCCTCTAACAACACATCAGTCACACTTGAGATTAAAACCAACCATACAATACCTAAGGCAACCCCGCTCTTGCACTTGGGAGACTGTTAATTACTGGATATATGTGCAAACAATGTCACATTGAATTTATGCATTTTAGGTTTAATTACCCACAGGTTATGTCTCTCCAAGCAATTTCTAAGAACCAGCCATGCAGAGCCATTGGTGGCTCATTACATGATCACAGTTTCCCACTGTGCACTTGTATTCGTTCGCTGTCTGCGAACGAATACAAGTTATTTTTCTATTGTGTCTTTGTTCCACAGTTAGTGTTACAGTAAAATTTTGGTGGGATTATTACTGACAGACATAAAATGTGGTGCATCCACCCTGTGTTGTCTGTAGCTTCACGTTCAGCCATTCACTGCATTTAGGTTTTTGTGCTTAAAAAATTCCCCAGAAAGCATCTGAGGTGCAACCACTGCCTGACATTTAATCACTTGGGTTTTGAGACCACATCACATTAAGTTAATGTCAGGTGAATTCAGACTTGTCTCTGGTGATTGTGTGGCAAAATTGGATTTTCATCCAACCGTTTAGCCTCACGCGCCATTATCAGCCATTTTAGATATATCATGCCTTCATTTACATTAGGCATTGACTGTGAAGGGAGGTAACCCACACCAATAAAGCTATCGAGCTTTCTATCTCCCAGTCAGATGCTGTGATAACACCATGCTGGAGTAATGTCTGCAAATGTATTGTGTGGTGCAAGTACCTCATTCACAGTAATGAGACTAAATTTGAAAGTCTGTGATCCATGAGATAAGTGACCTTTCTGTCGTGCCTGGATGAAAATGCTTTCCTCCCTGCAAATGGATGTGTATGTAAAATAAAAACGTTCATTCTGTTTAATTGCCTACCGTGATTTAACATAATCACTGCTATTTCATATTTCATGTAGAAGATGCATTAGAGAACCATATTGAAGGGTGCATGGTGATCATAAATAATTATGGCTGTAAGATTTCAAAGATTAATATTTGTTGTATTTCTTGTTTTGGTATTTCTTCACTTGATATTTATTATTTACCAGTTATTGGCAATCTTAACAAACCAGCAAAAATACTTACAACATATTCAAAACGTAATTAAAATAGCCCTCTGCAAAGCTTCCAAATTAAATGTGTGAAATAATGAAACTGAAGAGTTTTCCTCTACAGGAAATATATAATGCTGTCCAGTGTTACACGTTTATTTATTTATGTTGGAACAGCATGAAAAATATATCACTCAACGCACATCATAATCTCTTCTGAAAACTCTAATCCTCTTAATCTTCATCGAGGCATAAACATCCAGTATGTTGTCCAGCTTTCATCCACCCCCTGCAGATATTACACAGTCGCTTTCATTCAGATTCAATGAACATTTAATCACTTACAGACTAGATATAAACACACAGCTCACAGCCCTCTAGAGACTGAACTTGCAGTGTGCTCCTTGAAAGTGTTATAACGCCTAAAACTAAAGGCCGACTGAGCAGATGACTTGCCCCGTGTAACATGATAGGAGAAAGGCAAAGCGGTGCTTACATGGTGTGCATTCAGGTGGCCTGAGTGATTGGAGAGATAGAGGGGGTGGGTGGGGACAAATCTCTCTTAATTCAGACATTGCCAAAATGGTCATTTGTACCTAAGTGAGATGAATGAGGCGAGTGGTTGAGTGACTGGCTGATTGAACAGATCGGGGTTGTGAGGAAATTGAGTTGACTGACCCATCACGGACAGGACAGGTGGGGGGTAGGGCAGAGCAAAAGAGGGAAACATGGGTGGAACACCTGGCCTCTGGGAAACAAAAGGCTGTTCGAACATCTGAATAACATAAGATTATACTGTTTATTTTTAGGTGGGCATCTGGAAATTAGAGTCACTGTAAAAATACTAAATACTAAAAAAGCTTCATTACTCACACTGACTGGCTAATAACTAAATCACAAAATTTAAGATTTTAATTTTAACATTTTACTTTAAACCACAAAATTTAGCAATTACAGGCAGTATATAAAATATATAAATGGTTTACAACATACCATAATGTAGTTGCAAGAGGATATAAGTGTTTATTTGTCAACAATGCAACAATATAGCAATAACAGTTGTAACAAATAATGTAAAATTTGTAATGTAATGATAAAATGTCTTCATAAGAGAAGTTATCATTTTTGACAAATACTTTAATTAATAAAATCATTTTTTAATAAATAAACATATAGCACGCATATATTGTTTATAAATGTACTAAAAGTAAAGTGTTACAGATTTTGCTTTTCTTAAATAAACTTATAAACGCTGTAGACAATTGAAAATTATTTTTAAAATTAATTCTTTATTATATATTTAAACAACATACATAGAATTGTGTCCAAAAAACAAACCAAAAAAAGCAAAGTCAGAACACAAGTAGATAAAACACACTTTCTGCTCCCCTAGCTCAGGCTATATCCACTGACAGATTCATCTAACTGCAACTGCTATCAGGTTAGTAGTCTAGTCTAATTTCAAGGTTTAGGGATTAATGTCCCAGGTCAACCTTTATAACAAGCTATTCATTTCAATTCAGTTTTATTTATATAGCACCAAATCATAACCGAAGTTATCACAGGGCACTTTTCATATAGAGGCAGAGGCCATACTCTTTATTGTGTTATTTACATAGATCGAACAATTACCACCATGAGCAAGCACCTGGCGACAGTGGCAAGGAAAAATTCCCTTTTAACAAGCAGAAACTTCAAGCAGAACCATTTGACATGTATACATATATTTCATGCATGGTATATTTTTCAAAAATGCATATGTATTCTGTAATGTGAGGGGGGGTTCATTGTTTTTAATTAGGAGGGCTAATTATACTGTGGAATATCAAAAAATTCCAAGCGGTTGAGATTTTCCCAGTAAAATATATTCTTACATGTTGTAAACAATTCCCAATTCTGAGTCACCATAACCTTATGTAAATGTTGCCTGATCATTATTTGCTCAAACTGACTAAGCTTTTGGCATCATCATCATCAACAACATCAACAACAAAAATGTCCATTCAGTAGCTCATCTGGAGCTACTGACAGTTGTTCATGAGTAACTTTCCATTTTTTCTATTTTCTAACATTGAGAAGTCCTTGAAGGTTCAATGTGTAATATTTAGGGGGCTCTATAAACAGAAATACAATATAATATCCATAACTATGTTTTCAGTAGTGTATAAAGACCTTACATAATGAACAATTATGTTTTCATTACCTTAGAATGCATCATTTTGATCTATAGACACCACTGGTCCTCTTAAATGGATGTTGGGCTGCCATGTAATGCTCCGTACTTGTATAGCGCCTTTCACACTACATCTGCATTCACCTTTCACACACACATTCACTCAATAAGCCTAAGTGCTCAAACGGAAACTAACATTCACACACAGGGGCAATTCGGGGTTCAGTGTCCAAGGACACTTCGACACACAGCCTGGGGAGCCGGGGATTGAACTGCCGACCTTACAATTAACTGCCAACCCGCTCTACCTCCTAAGCCACAGCCGCCCCATGCCATGTTGCCACAGTAGGACAAATGCCTCCACAAAGCGCATTTCGTCACTACGTTGAATACTAAGAAATAGTAATAGTAGTAGTAGTAGTCGACCTTTGGTTTATTAGAAGAAGTGAAATTTGGACAAATGGACGCCAACACGTCGTGATGGTGCATTCAGGTGGTGGTGTTTTTTTCCCTCCTTCAAACTTAATTGAAATAAGAGTAAAGTGCGCATGGGACATAAAGAAGTATGCAGAACAATATACAAATGTATAAGAAGACACAAATAATATAAACTTTGCCTGGGGTAGTCTATATTCTATAACAATATTAAAAGAGGACCATATGTTGACAGTTTTCACAGCCTTTTTGTCAAAGTTGAAGTAATGTTTAGTATGGGAGCTGTTGACATACACGTAGACGCACTTCACAACATCTACATTATCATGTGATCAATCCATCAATCAATCAAACGTTATTTGTATAGCACCTTAAAAACAAATAAACAATATATGTCAAATCATTATTCAAAATGGAAACAACATTTTGATTTTCTATCTCTATTACATATGTACGTCAAGGCATCATTAATAGCTGGTGCAAGAGAAAGTAAGATCAGCAAGCATGTGCTGTGTCTTTGCACCCTGACGTTCAGTCTGGCAAAGTTCACAGTGGTATATTTCAGTGGTGGATTACTTTGGTATGTTGATCTTATAACAGATGACAAAGAATGCAGCCCTCTCAAATGACACCCATTGGCAGCCAGTCACTCACATCTGCTGTCAGAGAATAACAACAATGCTGCCAGTGGAGAGTATGGAGGTTGTACAGTAAGCCATTTGCCAGTGCTGAAAGAATGTTTTAGGTGGGTCAAACCCTTTTAATTCTCTAGTGGTCAACAGGCAACGTGTTGAATCTTGGTTTTGGAATCCTTGGTTTATTGGAAAGAATGAATACTGCATTTTTCATTTTTCATCTGGCCATTCTAGCTGGTAAGAACTTATTTAAAACTAAAGAAAATGTTTGTTGGTTATAAGTGGAAATACATGTCTTTATAGCTTTATTTGACTTACTTTTAGTGTTTAAAGCATGATTAAGTTAGAAAAAGCTGAATTCTAAAAAACTTTTACTAAACTCTATTTTTGTTAATTAGGTTGAATGAAACTGCTCTCAGGTCAGTGTAAGCGGTTCCAATTCAAACAACAAAACTAATGAGCAAATGTATATTTTGTGCAGACCAGCTCTTTGATTGGTAAGGGAATGTGCACTGTTTTCATTTTGCTTTTCAACCTTTTGTCTGTCTGTCACCACATGAAGTCACCTGCATAATCATGTTCAGTAAAGCCCTAAGTTTACGGAGTTGAATCTCTTTAGAATCGTTGAACCATTCAATCAACATGTTCCTGTAAAATGACCTACTTTTCAAGGTCAGCTGAAAAATGAAAGGGGATCCAGCTCTGGCTTGTGACGCACATGTAGCAGAAACAGCAAAAGAACATCTCTAATAACAGCCTTACAGGAGAGCCATCACATGTTTGAATTCAGTATTGTCAGATTTAAACCCCAAATCCAACACAGTGGGTACACACAAATACGTATATACATTACATTTGCAGAACATGAGATTGAATGCAGTTTATTCTTGACTATCTCTGTTATATAGCCTGGGAACTTTGACACATTGACAACAAACATGTAAATGAAAACGCACTCTGTACACACAAGTAGGTCAGTTTGGCCTACTTAACTAGTGGGTCACATCTATTTTCAACTCCTATGAAATGTTGCTATTAAATGGATGTTATTAAAGCAATATTCCTTCTTGGGCACAACATAAACAGCACACTCAAGAGGTTCCTTGAGCAAAAAAGAATGTCATATGTCACACTCTTAGTACCTTAATTTTAAGTAAACAACTATGAGCCTACATATGCTGTCTTCTTTATTCTAGGTGCTGCCTGGGCCTCTGCCGATGAAACGCGTCTTGTCAAAACAATTTTCACTGGCTACAATAAAGTTGTCCGTCCAGTCAATCATTTCAAGGACCCAGTTGTTGTTACTGTAGGCCTTCAGCTCATCCAGCTCATCAGTGTGGTGAAGTCTCATGTCACACATGATATCACCCCAACTGTATTCAAATTCATTGTAATCAACTGTCTAAACACATTTATCTGGATTCACAGGATGAGGTCAACCAGATTGTCAGCAGTAATGTTCGACTGAAACAGGTTTGATACATGCGTTCATTTTTCATAAAAGAGAGACCACCATATTCACAAATGTACTAATTAAAATGAGCAAGAAAGAGATGGACAGAAATACATTATCTTGCTAATTATAAATAGCCCAGATGCAAAAAAAATGTTTCTTGAAGAAATTCATTTAAAATATATGAATATTACTTAATACTTAAGCTGAAAATGCACTATTAAAATTTGAAGCGAACCAATACTGTTTTTTCTTGAAAAGTTAAATTGTAAAGTTTTGGATTGTACCGTACTAATTGTTGTTCTGTTTTTTCTGTAGTACCAGAGAATCAATATGTGTTGCACTGTATATAATGTGTTTTGTTTGACATATTTGAACACACTAACACTTTCCAAACAAATGTTTATCATCTTAAAATGTGTCACTACTTTGAAATTGTTTCCATTACAGTCTGTATGAAGTTTTCTGCTCGTGTTTGTTTTTTATTTCACAAAATGGAGAATTAATAATGGCTGCCATTGTTGAAGTAATTTCCATTGTTCTGGGTGTCCTTGTCTGTTTTTTCAGCAATGGAAAGATGTGAACTTGCAGTGGAACCCAGAGGATTACGGTGGCATCAAAAAGATCAGAGTTCCCTCCACTGACATTTGGCGTCCTGATCTGGTTCTCTACAACAAGTATGTTTTCAGGCTAAATTTGAACCATGTCTCCCCTTTTTTTCATCATGATAGCTTTACGCCGTCTAAAGCACACAGGTGTCTAGAAACAATCAACACACCTGTCAGTGATGTTTTGAATCACACTATCCTATACTCCACTGTGCAGCGTGTGAAAGCTCAGATTTCATCAGGCTAAATCTGCACTATTGCCGGGTCCCCTCCTCCTCCTCCTCCCACCATATGCCGCATCTGACACGCTGCTGTTTTTCCCCGACAACCAGCTCCACTGCCACCACCGTTTGTGCCAAGCTGAGCGCTGGTTGGCTGGGCTGTGTGGCAGCAGCACAAACTCATCCTCAGGCTCTGATGTCCCCCTACGTTAATATTAAACTTACTATCTCCAATGTTGATGCTTTCTATGTTTTTCTGTGCCCTCAGTGCTGACGGTGACTTTGCCATCGTTCATGAGACCAAAGTGCTGCTGGAGCACACAGGAATGATCACATGGAACCCACCTGCCATCTTTAAGAGCTACTGTGAAATTATTGTGCTGCATTTTCCCTTTGACCTTCAGAACTGCAGTATGAAGCTGGGTACCTGGACCTACGATGGAAACTTGGTCGTCGTCAATCCTGTAATTCCATCAAGACTTATTTGGTTTCTTGCAAAGAGTTAGATGAGAATATTGATGCTACTTTAATGTCTGTCAGTTAAATATAAAACTGAATCATGGAGATACTTAGCTTAGCTTAGCACACTGGGAGACAGCTAGTCTGGCTCTGTCCATAGGTAATAATCTGCCTATTGGCACATCTAAAACTCACTAATTAACATGTAATATCTTGTGTGTTTAATGAGTACAGACAATGAAGTGTAAAAAAACATATTATCGTTATATGGGGGGTTTTGTGCCAGACTATTCCCTGTTCCCCGCTGCTTTCAGACTAAATGCTAAGCTAAGCTAACTGTCATATGGCTGTGGCTTTGTGTTTACCACACAGATGTGGCAGTGGTATAGATCTTTTCATGTAACCCTCAGCAAGAGAGTGAAATACATGTATTTCCCAAAACTTAACCATATAAATAGTGTAAATCCCTGTGAGAAATATAGATGACTTTACATGATACTTGAGACTGTCAAAATATCTCAGAGCAAACTTTTGAACAACATCTCCAACATCTCTTTATAGCTTAAGAATTTGGATAAACAAACAAAATTTGAATACTATGGCATCAGTTTTATTTTGCGTGTGTGCATGTTGCGTTATGTGTTTTGCCAAATAGCCTTCAGGGCACCATCCTCCTCCTTTTTATAGCGAATAAGCAGCCTTCCCACATCTTTTGGGGAGGTAGCTTACATTGCATTTGAACCCAAACATAATTCAGAAAAATATAATAAATAGAAATATACACATAAAGAATTTGAATGAAAAATGATCCTTAAATCACCCTGTTTATTGCTTTTTCTCACCAGGACAGTGACCGCCCTGATCTGAGTAACTTTATGGAAAGTGGAGAGTGGGTAATGAAGGATTTCCGCGGCTGGAAGCACTGGGTGTACTACTCTTGCTGCCTGGACACACCTTACCTGGACATCACCTACCACTTTCTCATGCTACGGCTCCCACTGTACTTCATCGTCAACGTCATCATCCCCTGCATGCTCTTCTCCTTCCTGACTGGCCTTGTCTTCTACCTTCCCACAGACTCGGGTATGTAGACACTGGTTCCACATTGTTTCTTTTCACTGTGATGTAACACAAAGTGTGCAATAATATGTTTATGGCACAATAGAAAGCAATAAAACATGAGATGTACCAGTGAACATAGAGACATATTTAAACTTCCATCACACACATTATATTTATAATAACTCTTATAATAAGTCACATATGTCCTTTGACATTGCTCCTGTTGTTGATAAAATTAGTGTGTCTTTATATTTTCCTTTTGACCATTATAATTTGTTGAAGGGCATGAGCTGATGGGTACATTGCTTAAGATTATATACAGCATTCTATGTATATCAGTCTTTTTTCTCTCTTTTCCAGTTCATTAAGATTTGACTGAAATGCAAATGTAACATGGTGTTGTTGCTTCTGCGTTTGTTGTTTTCCTACTTTTGTTACTTAAGATGTTTTCCAAGTAAACATATTGCTAGAGTGATGGTACAGGTAAAGAAATAGTTCCACATTTTGGCAAATACGCTTATTCACTTTCTTGCCTAGAATTAGATAAGAAGATTGATTACACTTTCCTTTGTCTGTTAAATATAAGGCTACAGCCAGCAGCCAGTTAGCTTAGCTTAGCACAAAGACTGGAAACGCCCCATAAAACTGTAAATTGTTTTTTATGGATTATATTACATCACAGTTCATAAATGAGCTTCTCATTAAATTCATTAAATTCCCCATAATACACATTCTGGGCAATGCAGACAAACACGTTTTCTCACACAAAGCAGGGCAAATTAACTACCAAACGTAAGAAACTCAGCTGACCATGAGGGAGCTGAGGAATTCCGATTTCCAGTGTAGATATATAAAAAAAAGAGGGGGGGAGGGGATAAATCACTCAATACAATCAGAAAGACTAAATAAAAGCAGTATATTATTGGTTCATCTCATTTCACCACATCTAAAAAAACATTCATTTAGGGTTTTTTTAGCATTTCTTGGATGGCAGTAGATGTCAGTCACTTCCCGAAATGTGAGTAGTCCAGGTTGATATACTCTTATCTCTGACCTTGTAATGGTCAAAATAATTCATATGTACTTGCTATATTGTCTTCATGTCAGATCATGAAAACACAGACACGATATGATAACTGTCATCATGTTGGACAAATCGTTGTTCCTAATTCTCCCCGTCAGTCTAAGGTGTCCCTACGCCGACTTCTACAGGAACTGCACTGCTTTTGTGTACATCTGGCCGTGTTCCTAGTGTGTAGGACTGCCTCATTACCCAGAGTCCCAATGTGCTGTCATGTCTGAAAGCAGGCCTTTGCTTTAATGTATAATACATCACTTGATTCCTGTTTCTGATGTGGCTGCTGACAGGATAGTGTGGAGGAGAAGCTTTTGCCATAAGACACCCTCTCTGGGATAACTGCTATTTTTGAGCAACAAAAACAACATGTCTTGCATTTTACTGGAAATGCTGTCAGAATCTGTTTACTTCTGATATTGTTGAACAACAACAACAACAGTTAAACAACAACAAAAATGCCTCTCATGCTTTTAAATGTGATTTCCTTGTGTGGGTGAACAGTGCAGTCGCTGTGTTGTTTAAATACTAGAGGTGGACCCCTGATTGGATGGCCAGGGAAGGGAAGTATTGGACTTAAGGTAACAGCACCCCTTTGTGGCAATGTAATAAGATTGCATGTTGTAGATATGAGCCAACGGACTTTGCAGGTCCACTTTGTCAACACCAGTGTCAGGGTTTTTCATAGTGTCTTTTAAAGATTGTTATTGTAGGTGGAAACGTCTATATGTGTAAGATGAAAAACATCTTATCAGTTCTTTAATGTATGGGACAGACTTCATTAAGTTAATTTGTGATCTTGGAAACAGCACTTGTATAAGAGTCTTATATGAAAGTACTTTCAGTAGCTATTTTAAAGTTTTTGATCATATCAAATCAGCAAAAACAGCCTTGTGGTAAGTTTTAGACAAATTACAATGAAGATGGTTTGTTGTGTCTCCCAGGTGAGAAGATGACTCTCAGCATTTCTGTCTTGCTGTCTCTGACTGTGTTCCTGCTTGTCATTGTGGAGCTGATCCCCTCTACCTCCAGCGCTGTACCACTCATTGGGAAGTACATGCTCTTCACCATGGTCTTCGTCATTGCCTCCATCATCATCACTGTTATTGTCATCAACACCCACCACCGCTCCCCAAGCACTCACACAATGCCTGACTGGGTCCGCAAGGTGAGCAGAACGGAGCAGAGGGGAACGCAATGATATAATTTCATTTGTTTGAGAACTAGAAAGAAAATTGTCCTATTTTCAAGCTTGGCAAGCTTTGGAGAACTATCCTTAATCGTTTTTTTCTCTGCGCTATGTTGCCATCTAGTGGTAGCAGACAGGACATCTTTGTCTTTTATTTAATCCAATGTTGGGTACTTCTTGACATAGTGCATATCTTTTGTCTTTTTCCGGCAGGTCTTTATTGAAACCATTCCCAACATCATGTTCTTCTCAACAATGAAGCGTCCAGGAAAGGAAAAGCAGAGTAAAACCATCTATGGTGCTGATTTTGACATCTCAGACATCTCTGGCAACCAGACCACTTCTGTTCATTATCAGTCACCCATCACCAAGAACCCTGACGTCCGTAGTGCAATTGAGGGAGTCAAGTACATCGCAGAAACCATGAAATCAGATGAGGAATCCAACAATGTAATCACTCTTACACAGAAAGTCTCTCTAATATGATTCTTTGATGAGTTGCTTGCTTTTGTGTGCATGACACATTGTTCCTCTTCTCTTTCCAGGCTGCTGAAGAATGGAAGTTTGTGGCCATGGTGTTGGATCATATTCTACTGTGTGTGTTCATGGCTGTGTGTCTTATCGGCACATTAGGCGTGTTTGCAGGCCGCCTCATTGAGCTGAGCATGCTCTGAAGGGCTGTGCCATACACTTTACTGGTTTAACTTCTCAAATGACTAGTTTATTGTCTCTACTGCATGTGGTAGTCTGTTTGTTTGCTTTTTGGTGTTTGATCACTGTATGGTACACAATCAAGTTGTGTACAGTGTCATATTGCATGCCATATTGTGTTATTGAACCACTGAATCAATTCAAAAGGAATTAAATATTTTTGGAATATTGTACTATTGTTTTCTGTGACATGTTGAACCAACTGAATAAAATGGATTTTGTCCGATATTTTCTTTTAGATGCTTTTACACTTGCGCCTGAATTGTAAGGACATCCTTACAGTTCCTTACAAGTCCTTACAAGCTTTCTGAAGCAGTCACGCCTCTCCAATTGTGCCTTTCCTTTTTGTTTACCAGCTGTTTCCCACTGCACTCTTTACATGAGTATATTTTTCTTTCAAGCCTCTATTTGACATTCAAATACATATGCAGATTATGTTCTCTTGTGTTATCAACTCTATAACTCAGCAAACAACTTTCCAAAAATCTCTTCACAACAGGTTTTACAGACGTTTAATTTTTGGTTTGAGGCTTCAGGAAGCGAGGCCTATGTGTGACTCAAAAAGTAATTTATACGAGAGAAGACTAAGAGAAGAGAAGACTTGTGCAATTGCGTTCCCCCCTTATTACTACCCAGAGCAATCAAGAACAAGAGTTAAACTGATTCCTACTTATTTCACAAGTTGTATTTGCATATTGAAAACTGCACTGAACCGTAGACTGTAAAAAACAACTCATGGTAGATAAGCCCCGCCCCTGGAGCGCTCTTCACAATGTGATTGGTTTATACGTTGTTGACAAATCAGAGGGTGATTATGAAAGTTACTCAACGGGAACCAAAGTAATACCCATGTGACAAGACGTACGAACGGCTAGTTCTGGGTTATGTGATTTGTTTTGTTACAGTTGACGCTAAAGTTTTGTCATGTAAGTTAGCTAAGTAACGTTAGCTCCAGAGAATACTTTCAACGACACCGCTGGTCTCGTTTCACCGGCTTAACGTTAGCTAGCTGGCTAACGTTTAGCTACTCCCATTTGAAATTTGATTGACAAACCGGGCACACAATTGCACTCGGAGGTGAGAGTAACCTTTATAATCGCACTGACGTCGGGATTCTTGCTGATTGTATGGTAACAACTTTACAACCTACTGTAAAGGAGTCATTTCATTGTGTGATATTTTTTCAGTTTAACTCACGTTAATGCTTCAAGCGCTGCGTATGGAGTTAACTTATCTGTTATCTGTTCGCCTTTGCGCCAGCCCACTTTAACGGCTGTAACTGTAATAACTACTTCTTTTTTCCTGTTTGTATCTGTGACAGTGCGGAACAGTAACGACATTAACATGACTCCATACTTGGTATGACAGCAGACACTGGAGGGAGGATAGGCACCATGGAGGCACCGGGCCGAACCACCAACTTCAACTTTTCACGTGAGGAGGAGGACCCGGACTCCCCTGCCCTCTCGTCCACCATGTCCATTGACAAGCTCTTCCCGGCCCTCTTGGAGTGCTTTGGGATCATACTATGTGGATACATCGCCGGGAGGGCAAACATCATCACGTCCACCCAGGCCAAAGGATTGGGGAATTTCGTGTCCAAGTTTGCCCTCCCGGCGCTGCTGTTCAAGAACATGGTGCTGCTGGATTTTGGTAATGTCATCTGGCCATTTCTATGGAGCATCCTCATCGCCAAAGTGTCTGTGTTTGTCATTGTATGCGTCCTCACGCTGATTGTTTCCAGTCCTGACAGCCGTTATAGTAAGGCTGGACTCTTCTCAATATTTGCCACCCAAAGCAATGACTTTGCTTTGGGGTATCCCATCGGTAAGTACCATGCCTTTAAGCCCACACACCCCACAGTGCTTTTCATTTGCTGCTGCAACTGTAATCATGCTGTCCTAATGTTTGCCCATCTATCAAACCAGTATAATTATGTATTTGTTACACATTTTTTAAAACTACCTTTCCAGGCCTTCCTTTTATCAACATTGCTTTCATTTAAAACATTTCTGACACCAAGAGTGTTGATCATTAGTGAGCAAAGTGGGATGTGTTGTGTTGTACAAGGATTTGCAGAAATAAACGTGATGAATGTGATCAGCTTATGCTCAGCTACCTGTGGGTGAAATGGAGAGGTGTACATGAACTTTTGAAAAGAAGGAAAATCAATTTTACTGTTCATGAAATGTTTATCTTTTACAGACACTAAGCCTTCTAATAATCTTCTCAGGCTGTTATCAAATGTAACAGCCTGAGAAGATTAAATAAAATAAAATAAATAAACCAACACAACTGAATAACACAATTATGCAAGTTTTTGATAGAGTTAATTTCAGCAGTTTTTTCTCATTCCAGCAAGGCAGAATTTATAGCAGTATCAACTTGATAGTCATATATTTATTCATATTTTCCTCACATTTGAGAATCCAGTCGTGACATTTTCAATCTCTTGTTTTGTTTTCACTGCAGTGACACTTCCTGTTTTTCCCATTTCCAGGGACTTTCTAAGTTGAACTTGTGTTCTGCTTCATGTTGAAAGTTAGAAGAAATCCCCACCCTTACAGAGATGTTTTAAATGTAATCATTTACATAGGGCCATTTGTTTATGGGAGGCTTGCTAGGCACTTGCATGGTTACTTTTATGGTGAGGTTTACTAACTAAGTGACCAAGTTAGCATTGCATAGCCCTGATAGATCCAAACTCCATTCAGAAAACAAACATTTTAGAAGTTGTTGTCTTGCTGACAGACCTGACAAAGCACAAATTCATATGTTTAACAAATCTGCATCATATTGTAGTTATTTAGGCATCAGTTGGATCTGTTTATTGCTATTTAATCACAGGAATTTTTACTTTGAGTTCATACAGCTGTAGTTACCGTGTTGTGAAAGCGTTAGGCAGATATAAATAATTGTGCTTCACGCAAGCATGCTCAAATTTGCAGGTTTTTCTTTGAAGCTGTGAATTTAGAACCTTTTTCTACCTAGGCAAAAGGACCCTGGGTAACACTTGAAAAAGTTCTTACACATGAAAAAGTGCATAAACCAACGCATATTTTATGTTTTATACATAAAGACGTTTTTGCTCTTGACCCTCTTGACTGCATTTTCATTGCATTCCACAAGTCCACAAGTCAGATGTGCCAAGTAGGCTATGCTAATATTGAGCCATTGTCTTCATCTTTATCCACAGTTGAGGCCTTGTACCAGAGCACATACCCAGAGTACCTCCAGTACATCTACCTGGTTGAGCCGGTGTCCCTGATGCTTCTAAATCCCATTGGCTTTGCCTTCTGTGAGATCCAGAAATGGAAGAATCAGGAAAACCACCAGAAGAGCAAACTTCTGATCGTGGGACTTGTAGTTTTACAGGTCCTGAAGAACCCTATAGTATTCATGGTTGTCATTGGCGTCATCGCCCACTTTGCCCTGCACCAGACAATTCCTGCCTTCATGGCTGAATTTGTGGATGGCTTGGCCAATTCTTTCGGAGGTGCAGCTTTGTTCTACTTGGGTCTGTCCATGGTGGGCCAGTTGGGGAAATTAACCAGATCCACAGTTGTGACACTGATATTACTAATAACAGCAAAACTGTGAGTGGAAAAAACACCTTTACTACACTGGACATTTGGTACACAAGATGATTTAGTGTTATAAGATGACCTGTCTTTTATAATGACACATGCTCTAGGATATAGAGAGTCAGCAGGTCAGAGCTTTGTAAAGTGCTTCCAGCATGTTGTTTTGTGCTCATGGTTTGGGTGATTCAGGCTTTCTCAGACCACAAGCCTTTTACCAGATGGATGACATGTTAAGAGGTTTCAGAAGTGCATAGCTTGACAATAGCTAGTGTATGTAACTACTTTAGTACCACTGCATTACTCAGCATAGTGTTAACTAACCTGTCAAATAATGGGTTTATGACACCAGTCTTCTGATTTGACTTTCAGATTGCTGATGCCTTTGATTTGTAAGGACATGGTGGATCTGTTGGACAATAGCAACACCAGCGCTTTGAACCATTCAAGCCTCTCCAATTATGCCTTTATTTATGGAGTGTTTCCCACTGCGCCAAGTGTCGCCATCTATGCTGTCTATTACAATGCAGAGCTTGAAGTTGTGAGTTATTTACATCTATCCCCCAGCCTCCCATCTGCCATTCAGATACTGTACTGTTTTTGTCTTTGGAACTTATATGCGATTTCTTTATTCTGTTTCCTGACAGGTCACCTCTGGTATGGTGATCAGCACTTTTCTCTCAGCTCCGATAATGTATGTTTCTGCCTGGTTACTTACAATCCCTTGGATGGATCCTCAGCTTTTGATGAATTCACTGCAGAATGTCAGCTTTAACATAAGCATTGTGAGCTTAGTTGCGCTGGTGAGTCGCAAATACACATGTCAGTGTTGCATATGTAATGTTATTTTGCCAATCTTTTAAAACTTGACTTGTTATTGGCTGGTTTGTTGGTGTTTTCTGTTTTATCTTAGTATGTGGAAACTGAGGTCAAAAGGAAGCATTCGTTATAGCATGTTCCACAGGGCACAATTCACTATTGACATTACAAACTGCCTGTTCATCTGGAAAATACAAAAACATGTCTTCTTGTCAGATGTTTGAACCACTGTGGTATGTTAGCATTAAAAGGCTCAGTCATTTAGAGGATGTACCAGCAAACAGATGTTTTACTAACCAACATACCTACTTCCCCATTTATTCTTACTTTTATCTTGTCTTTTAAGGAACCTGAAGCTTGTTGCTATTGACAATGAGAATCTTTGCAGTAATGAAACATGTTCACATTTCTGTTTGTATACTTAAATTGTTCCTCATCAGTGTTTCTGTTTCTTAAATTTTGCCATTCTTTTGATTAATTTCACCAGGCCTTTGCCTTTAAGTGGGCATAACCAGACAATGTCGCATTTAGTATCTATGTAATCTTCTTTGTGCTGGTAAACATGAATAACTTCAAATCTATGTCTACCTTTTTTCCAAAAGGTGTGGACAATTGTTGTCATGTTTTTAACTAAGAAATTCAAGAGGCTACCTCAGATGTTCACGGTCAACCTTTTCTTGGCACAGGTAAACACACTTGCACACTCTTATTTACTCTAAATTGATTTCATTATCCATGAATTAAATTGACAAAGAAATCAAACTGTAGTAAATGTAACTTTACATCAGTAAATTTATGTATTTGTTATGCTATGGTCTCTAGTTTCTTACCAGTATTGGGATGATCCTGTGGAACTTTGTGGTGAAAGAAGATAACTTCACTGGGCAGATCCTGACTTTCACATTATTATGTACCTCACTCTACAGCAGTTATGTGTGGCCAGGTATGCTTTGTATGCACACAAAGTTTCCACCCATTATAACCTCACAGTAAACGTGTAAACAGAAAACCTAACGATGAAAGTGTCGTTTTCTTGTTAGGTTTGATAGCACTCTCTCTTGTGCTCATGAAGAGGTTTGAGGGTCTGAAAGTTTCACCAGGCGTGTTTGTCACTGCAGGCTGGGGGTGAGTCACTTTAAGGAAGAATGAACACAGAAATGAAACTAAGCTAGTTTGTCTTGTCCGCTAAAAGGTACCTGCCCTAAAGTTTTGTATACTTGAACAGGTACCACCTTAAACAAAGCTCAACAGTACTGATTTTCAAAGGTGTAATGATGCCTCACTTCAGTGTAATGATTAAAAACGTTTCAAATTCCTGCAAATTTAATCATCAATTCAGTGTCATTTAGCTGGTTTATGTTTTACAATTTGAAACTGTGTGTGGTTTCTTTATATAACAGGGTTCCAGCCTTAGTAACTGCTTTGTTGCTCATTTCTGGTGAAAAAATGGCTGACACAATTAACCCATCCTTCTTTTATGGCAAAGCGCAGGTAACATCATAAGTAGAGATAATTTTTCTGTCTTCTGCGATTTAAGAAGTTTCTGAACCAGCTGATGATTACTTTAAAGTCTGCATGTCTGTATGTGTGCTCTTTGACAGATAATCTGCACCACAGTTGTAGCTGCCATCAGCATACTGCTGGGAGGGGGCTGTCTTGTGTGTCTCAGTAGAGGAAGCTGGGCCCAGAATGACCAAATCCAAGAGGGAAACTCTGCAGAGGATCTTGTAACTGAAGTTGAACCAGAAAACCAGAATCTGTTTGAGCCATCAGGAGATCTCAGCAGAGGTACTTTCTCTCTCTTGTGGAGACTATTTAACTCCATGAGAGACTTTTATGCAACAATTCAACAAGTGTTTGAATATGTCACTTTGGTGACACTGAATAAAGACCAGGTTGTCAAGCACAATAGTTTAGTAATTAAAACCAAAGCGCCACTAGAGAATATAGAGGCAGAACCTGCGTTGAATAGGAATCAATAACCCAAGTCAAGACTAACCCTTATCTCTAAGTCGTCCACAGCAAACTGCCTCATAGGTAATGCAACTTCTGTGTGATGTTCATCCCTCACAGATAATTTTCAGTAACATGAGTAGAAAAATGCCTCTGCAGTTACAAAATCACAAAGGAATGAATGAATAGACAAAAGTAGGGGAAAAAACATTATCTGGAGAAAACATGATACGCTTCCTGGTATGTTTAGTTCCTTATTTAGTAAATAAGGCCATAGCAGCACATTGTGACTTTATTAACTTTTAATAAAGGAATGTTTAGAAAGGAGTGGCTTGACACATTGGTTTTCTAATGTCTGCATGCGTTAACTGAATCATGATTTGCTCAAGACTCGTGTTTCAAGTTTAAAGATCGTCATTATGATAACAATGTAGACAACAACTGCTAATGGATGCAAACCAGTATTGCAAATGTTGAAGGCAATGTGATTAGTTGGAAACTAGGTTGTTACTATACATCATAGCAACACATCAAAGTACTGTAAATATACTGATAAAGGCTTAGTCTGTGGTAAATAGAAAGCTTAACCGTTAAACCTGCTGAATGATTTAAAAAATGCTCAAATCCCAAAGAGAAGTTGCTTGAAAAGATTCCTGTTGAGATATTTTCATTTTAACTAATAAAATGGAGTTACATTACTCTCAGCTTGGTATTTATCACTATATTGTATTACTTGTATCACTTAAAAATTGTATGTAAGCTTTGAAACTTGTAGTACTTTCGTAAAGAATCAATCTCACCTTTATCACTTTGTTATCAGAGTGCCTCATATGTGACTGTGCCCCAACCCAGCCCATGCCTGACATGATCATCAGCGCAAATATCAACAACACACCACCCACACTCATGGGTATTGTATTGACAAGCACCAGACATAACGTTTTCATTTTGCTGGATTTTAAAATGTCTCAATAATGAATAATGAATAATGAAACCTAAACATATCAGCGCAGAGCAACAATAATTATGTAACATTTGAAGAATGTGTAGTCTGTTTCTAAAATGAACAAGATTCAGTATTTTAAATTTCTGTTCTGCTGCCACCCTCAGGTGAGTGTGAGACTAGGTGCGAGTCCACAGACTGCCTGCTTGTCGAAGTGGAGGAGCTCCAACAGGCTGCAGATAGACAAGTGGCCCGTCATGTGCTCCTATGTCTGCTCCTGACTGTCACCTTGATTGCCGTGAGTAAAATGGCATCTTTCACTTCTAAAGTGAAATGAAGTCAGCTTTAACTGCCTGCATTATTGTATTTAGTGCAGCACAAACCAAATTAGAAAGAAATAGCTGAGTTGTCCTGTCGGCATCAGTGAAACCCTTTCCAAAGAAACCCATTTTTAAAAAGTTTGTTGTTATTTTGATTATTATTCATTGGTCTTAACAAAAACGAAAAACATTAAATAATAAACAATAAATCTTGTGGCACCTGGTTTAATGTGTTTCTGGGAGTCTAAAAAAGGTTGAAAAAACTGTAATTGAGCCACATTTTAAGACAGTTGAGTAGTACACATTAACAGTTAATTTCACCCTACCGGTTCTACAAGATGGTACTTGGTGAAAGGATTTTCTTTCTCAAATATCTTAATCCCTGTTATGACAGAACCTGTCCAGCTGCTTATGGTTGCTCTTTAACCGTGACCCTGGTAGACTCTACCTGGAGCTGCAGTTCTTCTGTGCTGTGGCCAACTATGGACAGGTTGGTGTTCCCGACACTGTAATACCAAGATTGTGGGCATTTGTTATCTCACAGTACTAAGTGTCGTGACATGTTTTTTCTTACCAGGGGTTTCTCTCCTTTGCTCTGTTTGGGCTGGACAAGCATTTTATAATATTGCCGTTTAAGAAGAGGTAAAATTTATTTAAAACCACACCCTTAAAAGCCTATTTAAAGTTGCTTTTTATACACACAACATACTGTGTATAAATATTATGTGTACACTACACTAAACAGTGTACTGTGTCCATGCATTTATACTTTTTTTGTGAACGGTGTTTAGGTTATACAGTCTGTGGTATCGAAAGAAGCAAGATGATCAGCTGCAGACTGATTTACCTGAGGATGTTAGGATGACCTGCACCCAGTTCACAAAATACCACAAGGACCAGTGTTCTCATGATATTGTCAAAAAGAGAAGGTGAGAGCACTTAAGACTTACTGCTCCACTTTGGTTAGAGGTTGTCTTGAATAAACATGTTCCCGGATGTGTGGCAAAAGAAGTCCTGGTAATCCTTCCCCCACCACCAATACCTAAAAAAGTCCTTTTTTATTTCTAATAGTTTAGTGCATGTGGGCTCTGTCTGCTTCTTCTAGACTTTTGGGTGAATGCTTCCTTTCATTTTCAGGTGTGGGAAGAGGACTAGGGTGGATTGTTTTCTTGGCTGTGAACTTGTGGAGTGGCTGCAGCAGGTAGGCTTGGCTCAGGACGTGGGTGAGGCGGTACTCTACGGAACACAGCTACAGCAGGGTGGTGTTCTCCAGCACATCAAGCAGGAATACGACTTTGAGGACAGTCGCCTTTATTACCGCTTTATGTCATAAAGAGTACTTGCACCCAGACAGAAAATTGTATTTGCACTGCCATGATTTGTCCTGAACAGCAAAATGCAGTATTGTGCAGCGCAACATCAAAGTCGGGTGTTGGAACAGACAGACTGTGACTGACTGTGCTGTTGGGTGTTTAGAACATACTGTGCCACAGCCTTCTAACTTTTAAACTAAAAACGCTTGAAACATGTCTTTGTTGCTTTTAAAATACTTTTTAAAAAATACATTTATATGCAATGAACAGATGCACTTGGACTTTGTTGTTTGTTGTTACTTTGTTTAGTCATTGTGTGACTGATAATGCACAAAGCGCTTCCTCACAAAACAAATTGTAGGTGCAAATCCCACTCTACATTCTGCTGAATGTATTATTTCATTTACTGGGACACTTCACACTGTATTATCGCTTGTCCACAAAAGCCACTTGCCAAAGGAAAAAAAGGGAAAATATGGTTAAATCTAAATCGATTTTTTTTTTTTAGTTTACTTGTGGTCAGTTTAACTTGTGATTAAGTTAGTGCCACCAGTCTGGTAACTGGTAATGTAGCATGAATCACGAGTATTGTAGCTTTGATAATCTGCAATTATTACTTTAATTAACAATAAAAGCAAAGTTTAAAAAAGCCAGAATACGCATGACCCTGGGACTGAACGCCTGAAGAAATTAATATCAGAGCTCAGGAAGTGTTAATGCATGTGTACACAAAGAAGTGTATCTGCCTGAAAAACAACATCCATATACAACGCTTTATGAACTTTAAGTTGGAAAAGCTGCTGTAATTGAATTTTTCTCTCAGGTAATATTAGTAGAAAATAATTCTTTCTAGCTTTTTTAAGTGCAAAGATTTATGTTTAACAAAGAAAGGGAAAACCGGTGTAAAAACAATTGTCTTTTTATTCTGTCAAAGGCTGAATATTTATGATATGGATTTGTTTTAAAATAAATTATATCATCAAACCTCATTTATGTATCACATAATTGTTTTGTTCTGTCCTGTATTTCTTGACAATGAAATTAAACATAAGTTTTTTTCAATATTGTATGTATTATAACACAGGATTCAGGATTGGGCTGCATAATGCTTACGCAATGATGTTAAAGGGTAATTTCATCATTTTTAAACCTAAGTCCTATTTTCACATGTTTTTGGGCCTGAACTGGCTGCCAGCTGAAGCCATCTACTGCACAGGACCAACTTGTTGAATCAATAATGTGAAAACAGAAAATTCTGAAATTGCCCTTTAGTAACTATTCAGTTGTGTTCTGATTTACTGATATCATACGAGCATATTTGTACTTATACCTGACTAGAAGTTAAACTGCAGAGGCAGATACTGCTATTGTCACCCTTTATGTCTGTTCTGTGGCTCCAACAAGTAGTGGGTCTCTCAGCTTTTGTTGTATACAGCCCATCTCCTTCTTTACAGAGCTTGAGAACAGATCTGCCCAAATGTCAGGTTCATCAATGCCATGTGAAAGAAGCCCCTCCATCTGTGCCATCTTTTCTTTCTCCAGCTGCCTCATACTTTCTATGATCTTCTTTCCTTTTTCCTATAGACACCAAACAAAAAAACAGTTTTATAGTTATAGTTTTAGCAGCCAAATGACACATTTATGTAAAGGCTTCAATTAAATAGTTAAACCTTATAGGATTCACTGATGGCAGCCACCAGTTCATGTTTGACAAACAACTCGTGTTTGCGGTCAGGTTTGCTCTGGAAGCGGGGTTTCTTCTTCACAGGGTCATCTGGACCATAACTGGGAGAAGTCGTTTCTTTCAGTGGAATGAGGTTCTTCACAAAGATGAAAGGTTTGAACACAGACCTATTGTTCAAGACAAAATTATTAAATTGCCATTAACAGCTGTTAGGGTAGAGCAATTTAAAAAAAAAAAATGTAATTGCGATTTTTTAAAAACTGATATTATATTTGCACTTTTTGAGGCAACAATACTTTTTACATAATTATTGTCATTTTCGCTGAGAAATATATTTTAATTATGTTGTGCTTTTTGCAAGGATCTGCACCAAAAAATTTGTTTTAAGTCTGCAAATAATATGTAGGCAACACAACAATATTTAATTTTGCTGGTATTTTGACCGACATCACCTTTAACAAATATTACATACAATTTGAAAATTGCAGTAGGCCATATTGCCATTTTGAAAAGATTTCAATTAATTGTTCAGGCCAAACTGCTGTCAAATTTAATTTAAAGGATGCTTTATCAGCCCAAGTGCGATGAAGCGCGCTGTACCTTTCAGGGTCTGGAGTTGCTGTAAAATAGTGAACCCCTGGCAGAGTGGGATCCCTGGGTATCACAGACACCATGCTTCCTGTGGTCATGAACATGCCCTCCATGTTGATGCCACTATCTTTATCCCTCAGGATACCCATCATCGTCTCAGCAGTGATGTGACCTTCAGTACAGAAAATCAACACATGCATAAACAGCGGTAGAAGTCACTATCTTCTTCCTCCTGCGCATTACTAACCATTGCTCTTTTCCAGCAACTTCTTCCCCTCACAGTATCGGCTCCCAGAGGCTTCAATTCTGGCTGTAGTCAAGAAGGAGAAGACTGTGGCAAAGTTGAACTGAGTCTTTCCATCCCACCAGCCTTTGCTTCGTGCATATTCCCTCATTTCTGCATGTTCCTTGTCTATCTTAGTCGTTATGCCATACTCGTTTGAAATGTTGCGGTATCCATCTAGAGAAGTGTAAAATGACATGATTAGTCACATCTTACTGCTACATACATGTAATGCCATTATTCAACAGAAACCTCGGTATGCAAAGTGTTTAATTTGAAAGTAAAAAATTATTAAAGGAATGATGATCATAATAAAAGCTTCGACTAATAGCTTAAGGGAGAAGGACCTCGCTACAGACAAAATGGCAAATGACAACTGCAATAGTCGTTGGTATACAGTTGCTTACAGGCTGCAAGTGGAGTAGTATTTGAACAGGTTAGCATAAATGCCAAGTTCAACTTTTATCAAGTGAAGCCAGGTTTTAAAACTGCCACTATCGCTTTTTTAAATTTCTTTTGTAAATTATATTAAATGCTGCCACCTGAAAATGTAGCATCAGTTAGTTGGAGTTAAAGGAAAAATTCTGCACGTTTTATGTGGATGTCCAATCACTGTTGTTGATGGTAAATGCAGTCCAATAAAGGGTGAGCCCCACAGCAGTTAATTTGCTCTGAACTGTAATACCACTGAGTGGGCATGGGCGTCACAAGCTTGCACGTAGTGCATATTGGTACATGTAGGCACCGCCAGCATGGCTCCACAACCAGAAGAACTCTTTTTTTCTCTGTCAGTATAGCATGCAGTGAGGAGCTTATTGTTGGAATGGACTACATTTAACCTCAACATCAGTGGCTGTAGCGTGAAACTCAAACCATCTTCTGAGAAGCTCTATAAGATTTAGAACACCACTTTAATTGAGTGTGAATAAATGCACATTGAAGGGTGTGAGTGGAGTCAGCAGTGGTTCACCTACAGTTTTAAAAGTGATGTAATAAACCATGTAGATCCAAAAAACAACTGTATGGAGGATGAAGCAGGTAGTTATTCAAGCGTGTAAAATAATGTCACAGTAATGTTAAAATATTCTAATATTCATTCCATGTAACATCTGGCAGGCAGAAAATGTTGAGAGGCCATAAAAGTGTTGTTCAGATCTAATTATAATATAACATATTTTATGGTGATTTTCCTGTTGTAGCAAAGACAAATATATAATCAATTAATTGTTACAGAGTAAATATTACAATAAATAATGGTATTAATTTCAGGTGACATCGACTAGCCCGTTATACAACACACAGTGTTACTTTATGATCCATGTAAAAGTAATTATACTTAAAGCATTTGGAAATATATCTTTTTTTCACTCCATAGAGACTGAAGAGATACTTGTAAAACTAGCTAGTGACATTTTTACACAGTTCAGCTAGAATGTTTAAAATGTTACATATCTTAATGGGAATTTTGATGTAGCTAATAATTTACATTACTGCTAATTGAGGTATAATGTCATCACTTGGCCAACCGACCAGCAGGGTCAGCAGAGTGCATGCAGGTTACAGGTGTTTGATTATGTAACGACTTCTACTACATTGCCAAAAGTAACTAGACTCTCCTACCCAAACACTTGGGTACTTTTGGTAAGGTTCATGTTTTTAGGTTTACATATTAAACTATCAAATACGAAGAAAAAGTACTGATGTATTTATACAGCCTACAAAAGCTATGTAGATAGAAAAATATTTCCTGTGTTATTATAGCTACATCAAGGGCACTGTTCAGGCTTCAGTTGTGTGCACACTTCACAAAGACACATCAGTTTGTCACGGTAAGTCATATTTTCCGTTCACTTTCGGAGTCATGCACCACCATGCACCTGGAACGCTTTGGGGTCAGAAGTTGGATATTTCAACTTGGAAATTTCTCAGTTCCAAGCAGTCTGGAACGCATCATTAGACATGTACTGATTGAAACGTTTTACAGTTGAAAAAATAACCTGCCAGCGCTCTCTGATGGATAAACTATGCAATGGTGACACTGATCATAAGCAACCTCTAACATATCTTTGGCATTTTGTACTGCAATTTCTTGTATACTTCTTTTATACACAGACACCAATATATATGTGATAATAAAATCAGTCAATATAATTAATGTGTGTGTTAATCAATGTGTTAAAAACTTTGATTTAACAAATATGTAAGCTGTAAACTGTCACTTTATAGTTGAGGCTTTTGACTATGGTATAATTATCACGTCACTTCCTCACTTTTACGTCACTTTTATTTCTAGATACATGTTGTGCCTCTAGGAATAAGTGCCTGTCTTTGCGTACATATTACATACAAATTTATTTTCTTTTCTGCACTTAATTGCCCCTTTTACTACTGACCATAGACTCTATATAAAGCTACTGACCTGTTTAGGACGCCTACTTTCCCATGGTTCCTTTATGGATTTAAATTATGACTGATACTACAAGCGGAATAATATTTTGCCTTTTGAACTTATTCCCTCGCCTTGTATTTCCAATGAGCATCTATTCTTTATATTCTTTGTGCAATTACCTTCCACTCTCTCTGCTGCCCAGTACTTCCCGGATGTCTCCAGCAGCCATGCCTCCGTCCTGTCTGAGATGAGGAAGCTGTTGTGGTAGGTGAAGCCACTCTCATCCTCCATGCAAGATCCCCCCTGGCCATATTTCTCCAGCAGCTCAGTGATAACATTCACAGCTCTCTCAGCTGTGTCGGCTCTCTCAAGTCCAAGCCTGGAAAATTGTAGAGTCGCAGGTTCATGTTTTGTATTTCTCACAAATATTCTCTGAATGGACAAAAGACAACTAAAGAAAATAAATACTAAATTGTTTCTGGCTGATACAATGTCATTACATTTCCCTTTGCACCTCAAGTTGAGGATAGTTTGGCAAGTAGAGGGTTGGTAACACAAACAATTGGCCTTTCCCGGGGCTTTACCTGACAAGATCCATGCCAAGAAGAGCTTCGTCGCCATCAGCACTCTCTCTGCCCCACACTGCTTCATTTCCAATACACACTTGATGCTCATTTGAGCCCATTTCTGCCCCCCACAGCCACGCCGGTCTGCTCAACACAACTGCATGAGTGTGGGCAACCTGCTCAATCTCTATGTACGTGCACTGTTCACAAGAGGAAAAAGACGCAGGGACATAAGCTGGCATGTTCACACACCAAGGAGTAGCCACATTGTGGGAAATTGAAGGTTGGAGGACAATAACAAGCTGTCTGTGTCACCTACCTCAACCTTTTCCTCTGCACCATAGTCTCTGGCAGGAAAATACACAACCTCTTGGACTTCATCACAAGGCCTGTCAGAGTTTTTCCCAAAGATGACGCGTTGTCTTTCAGTGGAGGGGGGCAGAGCCACAAACGTGTCACAGGAGGATGGGTGCATTTTGAATCACAAACCTGTAAAGAGTAAACAGAAAGAACTATTGATTGGATAGGTTACATAACTCATATTTGATGAACAGAAGCATGGTTACCTTGGCATAAGCAGCCAGTGCACTAATACCTTGAACACACCTTAAAGATTGGAGCTAGAAGTTAGCCTTATGTCTGCTGTAACGTCAGATAGTCAGACAAGCCAAGGTGCAGAGTCATGTAATGCTGTGGCTATACAGTCTGTGGACTAAAGACTATCATCATTAGAATCAGATTACATTACCTATGTTTGTCAATCCTGCCGCGCACTGTCACTGTCAGTTTCTATTCTCATTTCTGTTTCCATATGATTTCATCGGTCACAGTTCACGTTCTCTGACACGGAACCAGTACAGTGAGTCACGTGACCGAGCAGAAGTCAGGTTTATATTCGTAGTTAAATCCGTCGTGGAATAACAGGTTAGGCACATAACGTTAGAAGGTTAAAAATCACTCCATTTCTCACACTTTTGCATTATATTTATTTGTTCTGTATTATTATTACGATAGCAGTTGTGGTCCAAAGTTCAGTATTTTCTTCCAAAACTTTTAAATTTATTTTAATGTTGTTGAGAGATTTATCATCAGACAGAAGATCATTTTATTATATATATTTTATTATATAAAGATCACTGTGTAACTGTATCTGTCTGTGAAGCAGATGCCCACTTATAACCTTATAATTAGGCTACATGAACAAAATCAGTCAACGTAGGTTTTAGGCGTATTATATTTTCCAAATAATGTAATAATATTTTTAAACAACACTGCTTGTTGTGGTTTGGGTTTAAATATATATTTAACTCATAAATCAGATTTAATGTTATTTGTACTTCTTTCTGTAGTTCAAAAGCTCCTCCGCCCCTTAACAACCAATATAGAAGTATCTTCATTCGCATTTGTTTACTCGCGGAGGAAGCTACGCTAGCGAGTCCGTTAGCTAACACTACGCAAAGTTTGCCTTTAACGTTACAGATCATCAGCCATGGGGAAGTCGTTTGCAAATTTCATGTGCAAGAAGGATTTTCACCCTGCGTCGAAGTCAAATATCAAAAAGGTGAGTGGTAGCTACTTAGCGTTACTGCGTGAGGATAGATTGACGTTAAATCTGATTAGCCTGCTAGCTAGCTAGCTAAGGTTATGCTCATTGCTTATCATTGCCCAGGTAGCTAAGAGCTATCGTGCCAGTTCATAATTACTTGATAGAACATGTACAGTCCCTAGAGTGGACGCTTTATTCTGTATTAATCGAGGGTGACGACAAAACACCCAAGCTACATTGATGTTTTACAACGTTAGTTCACACCAAGTACATTTATGCGCTTAGCGTTTAACAAAGCTATTTGTCACGCTACAGTTAACGTTAGTCTTAAAGTTAAAGGCACAGCGTTTCTTTAGTTCACTTTGCTGTTGTGGTCTTTAGATGGAGAGCATATCTGTAACGTTTTAAATCAAAATAAAGTTGTTTAATCAAAATCTACATATTTTTTGACTAAATAAAAGTTGACCAGCCGTGGACATATAGCTTACTGAGTTTCACACAAATGCTTTATAGGAGTGAGTACTCACATCCTATTATTAGGTTTTGGTGGAATAATAACCAAGATACTATCAATGCAGTTTTTGTGCAATTTCATGTGTTGTGAAAACTTCTGGTTATTGCTCACATTTGCTAAATGCTAGATTTAATGTAGGTTATGTGATCTTGGATGTCAGTGTTGTTTCTAGATGTCGCTTGATGTTGTCCTCCTTGTGTGTGTATGTTGTGTAACTTTAGTTATGCACTGCCAAGGGACTAGCTCGTAGGCACAACTGATACACTATATTAGCTGGCAATCATTACATTGTATATAATAATAATTAATAATAATTACTAATTTAACTGAAGCTTTTATACAAAGCATATCAGAGGTTACACGCTTCTGGAGCAACTAGGGGTTAAGTGTCTTGCACAGGGACACATTGATGTGTGGCACTGGGAATTGATCTCAGGTCTTCCCACTTAAGGCATGTGTTTTAACAAATCTTTACATAAAAGAAGCTGAAACCAATGAATGGTTGCTGTTTTTGCTTGAAAAAATGTTGTCAATCCAGCCTCTGTTTGATTATTCAACAAATCATCTCAGCTTGAGTATGATTTGAAAGGTGGGTACAGGTTTATGATTGCATGTACGGCTGCATAGGAATTGAACTGACTTGTAGCCATTTAACTTGTCTGTCGTGCAAGTATGCTGACCCAAAAAATGTGTTGGAAATGCAAGACTAAGCAGAGAGAATGTGTGCTGTAATCATCCTTTTGTCTTTATCTTACAGGTATGGATAGCAGAACAGAAACTGACATTCGAGAAGACCAAGCAGGAAGAGCTTATGCAGGCCTATCTGAAAGAGCAGGACATTTACAACAACAGGTTAGATCAGTATTGCAGAGCACTGTATTATTGTAATGATAAACTATACATATTGAATCATTTTTAGATTTTTGAGGCCAGTGGACATTTTCTGAAGACCTTCAACTTTTTGTTTTTACAGAAATTTCTTGAAAATGTTGAACATATTATTTTCTCATCTCTAGGTTGTTGATGGGGGATGATCGTGTTAAAAATGGCCTCAATTTTATGTATGAAGCTCCACCTGGAGTATCTAATGGTAAGACATTACATCATCTCAATGTCATTGTCTGAGCTGAGCAATTGTGATCCCATCCCATCTAACTGAACTTTGCAAACACTGTGTTTATTTTGTCAAATAATGTTTAATACTTCATTTGTTTGTTGTTTGTTTTTTCTTGTATGATTGTATTCTGCACTGAAGAGGAAAAGAAAGAGGTAAAACAGATAAAATATCAAACCTATACTCCACAATAAGAATGCATTTATAATGTGTACACATTGTATGCATGTTGGGTCTGTTTTGCATTGGTTTTCCATTCATTAATAACAACAATGGTTTACATACTAAAATTCATGTTGAAAATGTGCTTTTCAGGATGGGGAAGAAGAGTACAAGTTTGAATGGCAAAAGGTGGCTCCTCGAGAAAAGTAAGTGATATTTTCTTGCCATGTTGCCCAACACTCTTCCAAAATATGCGTTCTTTTTAACCCTTAATTTTCTCACGTAGGTATGCAAAGGATGACATGAATATTAGGGATCAGCCGTTCGGAATCCAGGTGGGTGATGATTTTTATTTATTTGAAACATACTGCACCAGGGTTTCCCAAGCTGGGGGTTCAATCTCAGGGGGTCACAAAATTACAGTTAAACAAAGCTGTTTTATTTTTCTCTTTTCTTGTGAAATACTGTGTACTTTCACCTCTTCAAGTCCATGAAAAATCCTACAAAAATGAAACATAAAAGGAAAAGTTACACCTTGGTTGCAACACATGTAAAGACTCAAACATAACCTGTGACTAGCAGTTGCATGTAGACAGTGATTTTTATTTGGAGGTCACAAAGTAAAACGATTGGACATTTCTGTATCATATAATACACTTGTAAATAAATCATATATAAGATTTCAAAAAACCCCAACATTTTATAATGAATTTAAAGTATAAAACATTAATGGGATGCATATATACCTCCAGTATTGAGACAATTCAAAGTAATGTCTGTTGTTAACTTCCCAGGTTCGCAATGTGAGATGCATCAAATGTCACAAATGGGGACATGTGAACACAGACAGAGAGTGTCCTCTCTATGGGCTGTCTGGGATCAATGCTAGTTCTGTGGCCACAGAGGAGGCAGCAGGTAAAGTACATATTGACATGTCACAGTCAGTTTTATTTCTTGATATGTATGTTAAGAAACCACAGCCATTTTATACACAGATTTATTTTGATGTTATTAAATTAAACGTAAGTAATTAATTAACTGAAATAAGCATCAGCAATAATCATTACAAGTTTAATTAAAAAAAAAAAAATATATATATATATATATATGACATTTTACCTCAATTCAATGAAATATGGGTTGTTTTGTAATGAAAAAAGTAAAAAAAGAATGACTTGTATTTGGTACAAAATAAAACAGGGAGGCAGAATATCTGTGATGCTTGATATTTGTGGCCTGTGGGTTAGTTTTAGTCTGTTACAGACTTTGCTGCAGGTACACGCTACTGCATCTTTCCTCTCCGGGTTCAGCTGGAGCTCCCAGTTTTGAGCTGATTCTGAGTTCTGCAATCAGCGAGTTGCGTTGTAAAGTAATAATGTTTACCCTGGGAGAGTCCAGTCAGTGCATGGTGTTGATGGTGGAGTGCTGTAATGGTCCCCCTCCTGTGCCGGGAGAAAAAAATGTAATTATTGTGTATTCTGATTCCTCTAACTGCTGCTTTGGCAGAGAATGATATTGTATGATTTGCTCAGCCGGAAGTGGAGTGAGTTGATTTGATGTCCCATTTTGTTAACAAAGCCGCCCCTGAAATTCCCACTGTGGAGATAGTGGTTGGCATGGGTTTGACATCAATGGGACTCTGAGGCTGTGATTTGTGCTAACAGGTCCGTCGATGCACCCCTCGGAGTTAATGGCGGAGATGCGAAACAGTGGGTTTGCCCTGAAAAAATGTGTCCTTGGTAGGAATGCTACTGTTTGTGATCCATCGCAGGTAATTGTCTGTCTCGCACTCTTTGCACACACAGGACTATATATGAACATCACATCTTCACAGAGAGAAGACTAACAATAACTTTGTGTGTCCCTTGCCCATATATATGCTATATATGCTGCAAAGGGGCAAGTTATTAGGGCAACTTATGTCAAGCGAACAGATTTTCTAAAAAAAAAAAAAATCGTTGATTTAATCAGATGTGATTTTGTGCTTTTACAGGAGTATGTTGCCAGTGATGAAGAGGAGGATCCCGAGGTGGAATTTCTGAAGTCATTATCGACCAAGCAAAAACAGAAGCTCCTTAGGTAAAGATTGTAGCACAGTTTACAAGTCTTCATGCACAAAAGCTTTAAATTTGTTACTTGTTGGTTTTTAGACAGTTTGAATATTTATAAGCCTCATATTGATCAGATATGCTGAAGGGAAATCCTGATAAATGATCTAACGAGTTACAAGGTTATCGTGATGTTTTATTCTAAATTTATTTAAAATAAAGTAATCAATGCTTTTGTAGCCTGTTGTATTAAAAAAAACAGTAAAGTAAAATACATGTATTTTTTTTTCTTTTAAATCAGATTGCTATATTGATCTTAAGAGCTTTCCTTAAACTTTGATTTAATTCATAGACTGTTAGGATAATGCCGTTTTGGAGAATGTTAATTGAATGTTGTTAATGTGTTACTCTTTTACAGAAAACTCGATCGCCTAGAAAAGCAGAAGGCAAAGAAAAAGAAGAGCAAGAAACAGAAGAAGAAAAGCAAAAGAAAGCACAAGAAAAAGCACGAAAGTAGTGACAGCTCTACAGACTCCTCTGATAGCAGCAGCAGTAGTGACAGTGGCTCAGATTCATTCAGTGATGGCAAGTTCAAGAGCCAAAAGAGAAAGAAGAACAAGAAAAAAGATTCCTGTCGGGATAACAGCTCTAAGAGTGAGCAGCGAGTCAAGAGTCAGAAAAAGGCCTCCTCTCATAGGAGCAGGTCACCGAGCCCCCACACTAGACAGAAGCAGCCTGAAGAGGAGTCCAGAGATTATAGACAAACAAGGACAGAGAGGGGAAGGAGCAGGAGTCGAAATCGCAGCCCCGAGATCCAGATCAAGCAGGAGGGAGGTCAAGAGAGAAAGACACACAACAGCAGGGACAGGCAGAGACCTTGCAGCTCTAAGTCTGGCTTGGACAGAAGTAGGAGCCACGAGAAAGGCAGGGAGGACAGAGGTAAAGACGCATGTCACAGTGGAGCTGGTGAGAGGAACAGAAGTAGCACAGATGGAAGGAAGGGCAGAACAGCAGATGGGAGGAGCAGAAGCAGGGAAAGGAGGAACGAAAGGGAGGGCAGAGGAAGATGTAGGAGTAAGAGAGAGAAGCCAAGACGGAGCTAAAAGAAAGCACTGACTGTTTCCCTCTTACAATATTTAACAAAAATGGAAATGTGGTTTTTTTTTGTCTGTTTTTTTTGATGACTGTTATGTGTAATCATGGTGTCCCTCTATTTAAAATCGCAGATATTGTGCGTGGGTCTCCTTTTCCTCCAGTAGAGGGAAGCAGTGGACAGTTAATAACTAGATGAAGCTCATTGCACACTTGTGTTATCTTGTGCTGTATGAAGGGGTCTAAATTAATTGATTACCATTGGAAGCAATTTTGCAGCCATGACCCGTTGATGGGGGGGAAATGTTGGACTCGCTTTTTATGGTCATTTGATGTTGCTGCAGCTTTTTATGTTATGCCCATTACTGTCTTTTTCGGAATGTCGACATTGTAAGCTGTATTGCTTCCTGGAAAATAATCAGGACTTTTATTTTCTGATTAAAATTTTAATGATCTGAATTACTGCGTTTATTTGCGATTGATGAAATTAATGTCAATATCAAAACATCTGATGAAAATGTGGATTTGTCTGTTGATTGATAACCGTTAGTTAACCTGTTACCACTTACTACTAAATTGTCTTTAAGCTCTAGGTACCTGATGGTAACAAATTATTACACTTTTGCACAAAAAAAATGTTTTCATTGTTTCTTAAATTTATAGGCTTGTTTCTTTTAATGGCATGATATAATATGTTATTCCTAAAGCTGTGTAATACCTTCTGCAGAGTTTTTCCGGCGTCAAACTCAAGTAAAACACATGATTTGTGTCCAGATATCCAGCGTGTAAATGCAGCAGATAGCCTAGAAACTAAACACAAGCAGGTAGTGAACTAACGTTGCGCTGTATTTTTTTTTTAATTAATTCATATATTTTAAAATGGGAAAACGGAGTAGAATTGAAATGTTTTCAGCCACCTAAATTGGACAATTATTTCTTTCTGCTATTTAAAATTTTTGTATTTTAGTTTGTTTTTTTGACACGTTCAGTTTAGTCCCCAAAATGTAGACTCGAAAAAAACTATTTTGATCTAAATAAAAAAATAGATCAACAATTCAATTTATCTAAAAAAAAAACGTGAGTAAAGTTGACCTTTAAACGATTAAATTTCGACATTTTTGACCCAAGCGTTGTTTCTAGTTTGTCGTTTTATATTTTGATGAAATTCAAATAGTGTAATTTGGTAGTTTTCACTGTCTGACCGTTTCCTTGAAGCCGCTGTTGCACAAAAGGAAATGAAAATAATTTTCCTCTATTGCCTTCTGGTCAATTTAACATCCTCTTCAAAAAAAGGCGGTGTCTGGATGAGATGCTTTTCCCTGACGTATTCCCAGAACTGGACTCACGCTGTAATTATTCCCTGGCTTTTTCTTTGAGAGTCGGACGCTGCACTGGGTAAGCACAAAGAAGTCAGAGAGCATCCTTGAACCCTTTCAATCCGGGGCCACTGATATTCAAATAACATGCAGACACCATTTGACTGCGCTGAGCAAAGAGCATTTCAAATTCAACATTTGCATGTGACTCTTTGCCCCTTTCTTTTTCTAAAGTTTAAAAAACTGTTCCCATAACATCTATGTGGCTTCTGGCAAAGGAGAAAGAAGCCATATCCTTATTCTCCGTCCATCGATTGGTATGCAAATGAAAGCAGTTAATTTGGACAATTAGAATAAATATTCAGGGACCTTTTATCATCCAACCCCCTTGGAAACCCCACGATAAAGTGAAACTGAACAAAAGATGTCTCGGAGATTAATTAGATATTTGATAAGACACGAATCCCTAATCGCAGATACAAGACACATGGGGCTGCGATGTGCTCCAAGTCATAATTAATACCATTTAACAAGATTTTCATTTGGGCATGAAATGTTTTTTTCCGGGGCATTAAACACTGATTTATTCCATAGAGGAAATAAAGTCAAGCTATAGGTGATTTCAAGAATAAAATACCCAATGCACAGCACTCACGGTTTAAAATAAATGTCTATTAAATAAAAACAATTGTTCAAATTAAATCCTAACCCAAATAATGAAAAATATAAAATCTACTTCACACAGTTACAGCCTTTTTTGAGATGTTTTAATTACGATAAAATGAAAGCCTTATACGTGTGACTTTATACAGGTAAACATTTATATATAGATATTTTTTAGCAAAGAAATAAAATGGTTAACCAAAGCTGAAAAAGCTGTGTACATACATATCCACAAAGTGCGTCGAAAGTAAACTCCCTGATTTCCAGGATACCATCACGAATAAAACAATCATAGCCTAACATTTACATGAAAATAACACATAGTTTAGTCGTCAATATACAAGATGTCACTCACATTGTCCAACCAAAGTTCAACAGGTTTCGCGCGCCCTTATAGCAAACATCCATTTCATTTTCAAGTTGCCCCTAAAAATCCCCAAAGGCCTACAGCAAACCACTGTGTTTTCTTTAGATGGATTTTACGAATGAAAATACTCGTTACGCCAGTGGAGAATATATATTTTTAGATTTTGCAATCGCTTCTTGAAATATTTTCTCCGCTATTGTCCGTCAGATAAGACCCGTTTTTCAATGCTGTGCAGTTTTGAATCTTGTGTGATTTTGGGGGTGAAGCCTCATTAGGGCTCGTCATGAGGAGACGGATCCTTAACAGTGATTCTGGGGTTTACCCCGTCCAAAATAAGTTCTGGGGACTCGGACCTCGGGGTCTCCAGGTTACTGGTGTCGGTGTCACTGTCGCTCCCCTTTTTGCCTCCTCCACCGGCCGTGTGCGTTTTGATGTGCTTGCTCAAATGGTCACTCCGCATAAAGCGCTTGTTACACACTGGGCAAGCAAACCTTTTCTCGCCGGTGTGGGTGCGGAGGTGTCTCTGGAGCTCATCGGACCGAGTGAACCTTTTGCCACAGAAAAGCCAGTTGCAGACAAAAGGCCGCTCGCCGGTGTGCCATCTCAAATGCGCTTTGAGGTGAGATGTCTTTCCATACACTTTACCGCAGCCGGGAATGTGGCAGCTGTGGAGTCCCTTTCTCCGCAGGCTGGCCCCGGCGGGTCCCAGCCGCTCAGCCTCCTGGCAGTTCGGACAGTCACATGTTGCTCTGCCGGAGTACCGCCTGGACGACCTTGAGGAGCTACTTATTCCTGAGCTGCCCCCAGAAATCATGGCGTTGGCGGCAGAAGCGTCTGTGTAAGTGGGGATGACTGTTTTGAAACCGTCCTGCGTTAACAGGTGCTGACTGGTGGACAGTAGATGAGACGCAGATGGGCTGATTCCAGTGGAGCTGAACGCCGAGTGCGTCAGCGAGGAGAAGTCCGGGTTGTAGCCACTCAGCTGGGAGTGGATGGCTTGAGGCGTCCCGGAGTGCAGTGAGGTCTGGAGGGTGCTTGCAGGATTCTGGACGTCGAGCCATGACCCAGGATTAGTGTGGACGTCCCACCACGAGGACGCACCGTTGGCAACATCACCAGAGATGGTCGAGTGAAACCCGGACTTGTACCAGGACTCGTACGGGTGCGCCATTCCCACCCGCGGGTAAAGAGTCTCTGCTGATGTGTGGACTTTGGAGATAAAAGCTGACTGCCCAGGCTCTTGGGATGTTACGCTGGCAGAGTTGGAAAACAGACCGCTGTACTCTGTGGAAAACGCGGACGAGGTCGGGGAGGTGGAGGCTAAGCAAAAGGCGCTGTTGCCTGTGCCACTGGTCGGTGTAAGTCCTGTCGATGAGCGGCTTGTTGCTACTGTGAAACCAGGCAGACTGGATCCCAAGTTACAGCTGGAGGAGGATCTTTTCCACGGATGAAATCCACCTTTTGAGAAAGCGCTCGAATCGGGCAAAGTTGTAAGAGGACTGGTGTTACCAATTTTGTTGCAAGTTGCAGCCAGCATAGCTAGAGGTGTAGTTCCAAACCGCGGTTCTTCCTGAAAACATACACACACACATGTGGGAGTTAAAACAGGCAGCTACAAATATTGCTATAATTACTGAAGGTAGACTATGTTAAAAGCATAATTTGAGCTAAGATAAATTTGTTTGGAGAGACGGGGGAAACATGTTTTAACACGCGTGTATCAAATAGGCAACATAACCTACAAGTAATGATTAACATTATTGCAAACTTTCTCAGAATATTAGCCTAACTGCGTCAGATATCTGCTGGAAATACAGCCTAAAGCCAGTACAAAATACTAAAAACACAAAGTTTTAACAGCTCTGGTTTTATATATATATGCCGCTAAGCTCTATCGGCACTTATACTAACAGTTTATTTTTAATAATGAATAACTAACGAAACAAGTACAGTAAATGTAAATAACGCAAATCCTAACTTAAAAGCAAGCATGTTTATGAGAGGAGCAAACATTCACTGTTGCAAAGGAAAGCAGAGTGAGTTAGCCTAACTTTACGCACAACTTTTGCGCATAAATACAAAATCAGACTCACCCCAAGTATAGACGTAGCCATATCCAGGGTCTGTGCCGTGATGAAAGTGTTCGCGATTCTGATGCTGTACGGCCCCAATTGATTCAGACTCGCCGTGTTTGACTCGGGTCACACGGTTCCTCTCTTGGCTCGCAGCTCCCAACACTACCTAGTTGTAGAGAGCGTGTTCTTTGAAGTACAGCTGGTGAGGACGCGCAGCCAATCTGATAGCCGCATTCATGGCTGGAGATGAAGTCAGCCAATGAGAGACCAGACCGCAGACAGAAACACCAAAAACCCCGCCGTCAATCATCTGTTGTGCAGCCTCTGCTCAGACTGTCAGACAAGACACGATTTGGGTTTTTTTTAATGCATACAGTTATTTTTATGTATTCTCACACGAAGACTCAATGTCTCTTTTCATTGCAGAATTGAGTTCACGCGTCAGTTCTCCGAGAGGTAAGCTTTTCACTCACTTTTAAAGCGTTTGTGGATTTTGGTGACACTGTGTAGCTCCAGGTTTCCCTTCTGTTTTCAATATACGGAACATGCGCAACACGTCATTGAAAAAATGCTGCTATTTAAGCATATAGTATCCTGAACAAAGTCAGAGACGCTGTTGTTGCTGATGACTTTATCAAAACGGTCTATAGCCGGCGCATGCCGCTGCGTGTGAGGCATAGCACAGTTAATGCTCGGAGGGAAACAACTTGTATTAGCCTATATGCTCTGTCCTACAATCCATTGCATTAAAGTGCTCATGTTCATATTGGAAAATCACGGATGGATTAAGTTTAGTGAAAGTGTCCAGAAACAGGCCTGAGAGCGCAGACCTAACTGCTCCACCCGCTGTTAGAACATTTTTGAGCTGTTTGAATAAAACTACACTGAATACACAGATTATGAGTCCTAATTGATGTCATACAGTTTGTTTACTTTCAGCGAAAATCCACACGCGTCTACGCTCGTGCATGTGTGCGTGTTCGCGCTCCTGCCCCCACCTTCCCCGCTCACTTGTTAGGGAAGTGCAGGTGAGGGGTTACTTAAAATGACAGCTTGCTTTATCAGCGCGTGTGGCAGATCTGTTTTGAGAATTTTATAGGCGGAACAAAGTTTCAGCATCCAGGCGATGCCTCCTGAAAGGCCGCATGTCGTGTCCATATAAGAGCTTCAACACGAGGCTGCCTGTCTTGTAGGTGAGAAATAAAATCTAATGCCAACCTAATCACTCATTTAATTAAATTGTGGTCAATTAAGAGGATGCCGCATTTCAAAAATTTTCCTAAACTCGCTACTCTTATTATTTTTTGTCTTTTTATATCACAATTCAATCAGCCCGCATATCCCATAGCGTACCCAGGGATAATGGCATAATGTAAAATTGACCTGCTCTGACGTGACTCATCATCCCTTTAAAAGTTAAAGCAATTTTCCAGAGAAAGGCTTGACCGAAAGATGTGCATTACAGTATTCAAAACGGGCAAATAATGTCCCATTATAGAGTGTGAATGCTGCCAGTCAACACAGGCGCAATTTGTTCAAATACTCTTTTTTTTGCTTTAAAAACCCACCTTTGGAAGGGTGAATAAAAATCAGTCTCATCAAATACTGAGCGCTGCCAAGAAAATGGAATCATTTTTGCAATCATGACAATTTGGCAGAGTGCTGTTAACAGTATAAAATGTCTATTCTACATAAACAAAGTTGATTGTTGCTAAAGAAGTCGAAATAATTCAAGCATTAAGTGAAAATGAACGCAGGATGTAAGGACATTTCTTTTCATTAGACTTTAATTTTTTTTCAAATAAAAAAGCATGATTTCACTGGTTTATTCGCCATTAATAATGGATATATATTACGATGTTTATATTCTTGTGTTCGTGATTATTTTAGTATTATATCTTAATGTGGCGCAGTGTGGCCGTTCAAATGGGAATAATGATGCTTCTAAGTCCTAACAAAGAAATCTGACTATAGGGATCCCTGAATCCTTACGCATCAATAAATGTGCATGTTTTTTTTTATACACATCACCTTAAATTTAGAAGGAAGGGAATTTATTTGTCACATTAACCTAGAATAATAAAATAATAGTGATTTTTTTCAGATGATGTTTACTTGGGACAAAAGGGGAGAACATGATTGCCTTGTCATTAAAGTGAGAATTTTGAGTTGAATCTGTAATTCTGGACTCCATTCGTAAGCACTTCTCTCTGGCAATTAGGAGCCTATTACAAGCCATTAGATTGATCAATGTACCTTAAACAATGGGAATGATTTATTTGGGCGAACAAAACGCTCTGCATCTATTGTGATGAGTGTAAGTGGGGGTGCATCCATCAACAAAAGATAAATGATTAATTCAGACCTATTCATTTAAATTCTTTCTACAAAGCCAGCCTCACTTGCCTCAAATCCAGATTATTACAGCCTCATTTTCTGCATGTTAAACCAGACAGGCTGCTGGATTTGGCGATGGGTTTTGGTTGTGTCCCTGTGTGCTTTAATTTGTATTTCTGCTGAGAGAAGTTTATTTGAGGACATTTAACTAATTGTTGTAATTTCATGTGCTCATGTGGCTACACCTGTTTCTCTCAAAGGGGGCAGAAGAAGACTATGAGTGCAAGGACATTATAGTTTATTTTTGTGGTGCTGAGGCTGTACATTGTTGTCTGAGACTTTTGTCTTACACTTGGATAGTGAATCAGAGGATGCGCATTAAATTGAAATAAAATTCCCAAGATGCTTTTACTTAGGGTGTCTTCTTTTTCTTACAGATATTTTTGGGTTATCCTGTTACCTTGTAAAATGCAAAGATGGTTATAAAAATGGGACTAATGAAAACAGTATTTATTCTAGGTGGCTTTAACTGTGTCTCACCTGCCATTTCCCACAAGTTAAGGTTAGGGTTAGGGTCAGATAAATAGAGACCACACAAGGATATAGAATTGAAATACATTAAAGTGCTCTGTGAAATAAACTGCTTGACAATAAGTATTTATTGGTGCTGGATGTCAGTATGCTATAAAAGAAGGGGAAATAGCAAAGCTCCTCGGACCTGTAGGTGTAGAGACCCAACTTGTGGATGTTTTGAGTTAAGCAACTGTCAAGACAAATGATTCAAATGTTAATAGGAAGCAGGCAGCTGTTGGCAACACAGACAAGCCTCTGATAAAGATTAGCTACTTCTTCAATACACACTTTTCAACTAATAGTTCCACTTAAGATTGATCTTATATCAGCTCATCAACCTGCATCAGTAGTATTGACAGCTAAATTTGGAAGTAAAGGTCAGCTTGCCAGCTTACAGTGTCAACTTTCATTTCCAGAGACTGCATGTTCTATTTTGAGTGCAGGGAGTGAGCCAGTTGAAGTGCGGTCGACTGGTTACATTCGAGGACTTAGCTTAGCACGTTTTCTCTCTATGAATGTGTTTTTGCTCTGAGTTGGTGAGCTACTGTGGAATTCAGCAGAAACCTAACTGTGGGAAATGGCTCCGAAGAAGGTGCCCTTTATGGGGAAAAGCTCTATTCAAAAATGAGCATGCACTGTTGATTATGTAATGGCAAGTGCTTGTTCTGACTGCAGGCATCTCCACATTGTCTTTATTAGAGAAAAGGAGATGATGCACCAAAGCCGCTGCCACTGATTGGAAGGTTTGGCACCTCACTGAAAATAGGAATTGTTGGCCTCCCCAATGTTGGGTAAGTAAAGGTTATTTATTTGCATAGATAGGGTCGCCTCCTCACCATTCACACTGCATGCACCAGCACATGCTTGGTCCCCATCTCAGCTATGTCGGCCTTCCATGATACCATAAATATAAATGCATGTGAGGCATGATGTAAGCCGAGTACAGTAGAATGCTATAACACAAGAGTAGGAATTAAATTTATAGAAACGTGAATTTAGATATACAGACAACTTTAAGTCTTTGATTGCATTTTTGGCTGGAGTTTCTCTAAAAGGAGCCTTCACACATTGTTAATGCCACTCATCATATTGAAACAAACAAAACGACACGGAGCATGATGTAGCCTACAAGATTTTAGACAGAAAGCAAAAAAAAAATCATGCTCTTTAGATGAGTGTCACAGAAAATGTTTCAGTCTTCCTTAACAACCTGAGAAGTGTTCCTAAGGCTGTTAAGTGTCTGGAACCACGTGTGCCCCCACTAGCCAAGGATCAAATCCCAGAAGAAGCTTTTCATCCCATGCCTTTCCTTTCCAGCGTCTTAACTTTCCCTCTGTCTAAATGAAAGTATGTGAGCTTTCCAAACTTATACAAAATGCTTCAAATATTATCCACTTTTTTAAGGGTGTTATGGCAGATACATGATGTGACTGAGGATACACCAGTGACTTCAAAGAATTGTAGTAGGCTACATTAAAACGTTTAATAAAATAGTTAAAGGTTTGAACATTTTACAACATATAATAGAAGTATGTATGCTCTATTCTTGGATTTATGAATGTGGGTTTTATTAGCAGTGTGTTTTTAATTAGAGAAACTAGTTCAATTCTATGTGACATGTTATTGATAAGAATGTGTCACTTTTGTGTCATTTGAATAAAACTGTATGACTGTAGGCGTATATTAAGCGACCACACTACTATGAATGCAGAGAAGAATGTTGTTTGAATGAAAAGCATTAACAAACCGTGTTGTCCAATCGGTTTAAATACCCACTTGTCACTGGTCAAAGGTCAGAGTACATCCTAGACTGCTCTCCAATCAATAACATGGAATACACATACTGTAGCCAGTCAAACAGAGTCACTATCACGTTCATATCACAGGTATTGCTGAATTTCCACTTCACCTAACCTGCAAGTCTCTGAAGTGTGTGAGAAAATCTGTGGAATCAAAGTCACAAAACAAAGTGAATACAGGACTTCCAGTACTTACCACTGAGCCACCATGCAAACCAGTCTCTGAGACAGCACATTTACTACAATGCATGGAATGCATTTATGAGGAAACTATATAAAAAATGTGCTTTTGGGACGCCGACTAGCTCATCACTAGTGTGTGCGTCCCGTGTACAAAGGCTTAGACCTTGCAGACCTGCAGGCTTGGGTTTGAGTCCGACCCGCAGCCCTTTACTGCATGCCGTCCCCTCTCTCTCTCCCACATTTACACTCTCCAGTCCTATTATGAGTAAAGGCTAAACAGCCCTAAACAATTTAAATTTTTTTTTACTTTTATGTTAAAACCAACTCAACTTTCAGTCAGACACTTATACCCCTTCATGAAGTAGTAGTAGGAATTGTTATGGGATTTAATATGGCTATTTGCCCACAGTTGCTTGATACAGTTCCCAATCTCACAAGTACAATCTTTGCCTATGGCACCTTAATGAAAGTAATTATGTAGGGGGTTACTGGTCTTGCAACTTTTATAGATTTTCAGATTAATCAAATGTTAAGATACATTAAAGAAACAAACATAGTTTTAGAACTAAATAGTACTGGAAAAAAGTCCTGCATCATAAAAGTACTCTCTTGTGCTGTTGGATGTATTCTTTTTTGGAGATCTCATCTTGTTCTTTTTGAAAATTAGAACTACAAGAATAGTCTTAATGTGCAAGATATGCTTTGTTATTTTGCAATTATGAAGTAAACTTTTGGAGCTAACCTGAAACTCTTTAGCACGGTGAGCTAAAACGGAGTCCCCCATCACACTTAGGGAAAAGGAGGGTGCATATCCAATATTGATAATAAAGGGATGGTACCTTAAAGACAAACTATTTCTTAAAGGGAGAATACATTATTCTGCAAAAGGACTGATGTGAATTGTACTGCCAAACAAATACACCCATCCCTCCAATACTGCCCCAGAAGCTCTACCAGCCTCTCCAGAGGTGAAACAACTTTGCCCTTGCCTGGTCATATAACTTTCTTTTAAGTTTAAGATAAATAAAGTTTAAGTTACGTTTATACCCTTCAGACCTTCTCCTCTTTGGCTGTTTCTCGGCCATCTCTCCTTCTTCACAGTGCCTGAGGATAGCATGTTCGAACTTCCCCACTCCCTCCATCACTCCTGTGCGATAGCACTAACGTCAACTGTTGCTGATTTCCTGGAACAATGTCGTGCGGCAAGGTCCACACCACTTTCTTTGTTTTCTAATTACAGAGTGAGGGTTGTGTAAGAATTTTTTCTCAGAGCACACAAAAAACGGAGAGGTAGCGAACTGAGGAAATATTTGCTGAATTTAACAAACAGTATTTATTATCCCTTTAAGGCATAGATGGAGAAAATGGAGAGTGTGTAAAAGTCTGTTTGAGGTGTTGTCAACGTCTTGTTGGTTCATAAAGTGATGTATTCAAAAACAATGACTTATATGAGGAGTAAGTTGTGAGGAATTTTCAGGAAGGATGGAGCATTTAGTGATGTACATGTGATTGTTTGAATGCTGATTGTGAATCAGTTTGAATGTTTCTCTGTAATATGAACCTGTTTTATGACAAATGGAGAGTGAAAGAGTTACCCTGTCTGTGAGAATTTTTTCCGGTAGGTGGATAACTTGAGTATCTGTACTGCACAGCCGTAGTGTGTGTTAGGAGGCTGACACTCTGTCTGCATGTCAAACCTGGTCAGACAAATCCACCTTGTCAGCATCTACCAAGGCCTTCAACATCAGTGACAGAGTGTAATCACAGGGCAGACCCTACATGAGTCTCCTGCAACCCCCTTTGAGCTACAGGAAGGGCCACAGTGATAGCTAATCATGTATTCAGCTGACAGGTTCTCATCTTTCTGCGACTCCTTAAAACGCTTATTTAGTCATTTTAAACAAAACTGTTGTATTCAAGTAGCCTAGAAACCTTTATAAGATCCAAACACTGAAGATTTTGAAGGGACACAGGCCCTTGATGTTGAGACATTATCCAGATACTGTACAAGCCAAGGGTATTTTCATATCTTGTGCTTCACATGTAGTACATCTTACCTGTTTTGCTAGATTTTTGAAGCTTATTGCACAAACATCCATCTCTCTGTGTCCAGTGTTTTCATTTCTTACCCCACCAAAACCACAGTTTCTTCCTGGTATAAGAAGTAGAACTCATTGAGGCTGTGGCCTGCCATACCACATTTGTGTCAAAGCACAACTTGTCAACCCTCCTATGGTTTCTTCGTGAATGAACCATGTTCAGATGCCAGCCTGCTGTTAGTTGGGCGTAACTGACCATTCTTCACACACATGGGAAACCTGAGAGTGTGATTCAGCCAACCTTGCAGCTATTTCTACGCTTAGACCAGCACGTGTTCTACTTACTGCTATTCTCTCTGCCCAAAGGCATGAAAAAGTTTAGTCTTGTCCGTTTAACCCCTTACTGGGACATACTGTACAGTAGATGGAATAACTGCCCCATGTCAGTCTGAAAACTCTCCAACAGGTCACCTAAACTGAATTTAATGGGTTCCTGCCTAGTGCATCAGAAGCTCGTTATGCACTTGTGCTTGTCATGTCTCTAGCAGACGTAAATTAAGAAGCCAATGTGAACAATTAAACTCTAGATAATCACTTCATGTATCCTGTGAATCTCTATTAATGAAAAGGTCCCAAAAGCCCAAATTAATATGCTTAATAATTAACATTTTTCCATATTTATATATAGGGGACAATATATATGTTCTAAATGTGTGCGCGTGTGAGTGTGTGTGTCGTTTTTTTTTTACAACAGACAAACTATACTCTTTTTCACTAGCTCATTAGCTACCGTACATTTTTACATTTCATATATTTGGACTGGATTGAAGGTGAAAAACAATCTAAAAGTGTCATTATGAAACTTAATCAGGCAGCTTTAATGAGGATAACCAAGATGATTGAGATTAACAAGCCATTCAGCCAGAAAAACAAAGAATGTAGAATCTTCTGAAATTAACTGTTGTGATACAGATATCAACTATAACAAATGTAATGTAATTTATTACAATTATTAGAAACATGGTCCCATTTTATATGGCAAATGTGATGCTAACATGTTTTGTCATGGTCTTGCAAATTTACTGTAGGGAGCCGACCCTGCACTCTGACCCCTTGTAGGAAAATTCGTATGTGTGATTAGGAAGTGAGCTGCAAAATCACAAATTTAGGGTGTGCATTGACTGTACAGTTGTCTTCTTCCTCATCTTTATTATCTTCTGTCTTATCTTTGTATTTAGCTTAATTTGCAAAACGAAAAAACTCTGTTATTAACCTTACCCTATTCATTGGTCGAAAGCTGGACAGATTTTGATTTCAAGCCACAACTGTTCATTATTGATCAATTTTTCCACTTAATATTCCATCCACCCTGGATTTACAAATTTTAGAAAGTCATTGTTTGTTTTGAAGCTTTTTCCAGGACATTTTGGTAAAACAGTCCATTGGTGCAGTTGACTTTGATTAATTAATCAAGCTAAAAAGACATAGCGGGCTATGACAGAAAAGTGTTGTTTTCTGAAACCCATAATACATTTTTATTTACCAATGTGCCTTATAACACAAGTATATACTTATATACACTTATTATATAACTTATTTACTACGAATACTAAAGCATTAGTGTGATGTTAAAAACCCCATTAACCCCCCAAGTATGAATATAATGTCAGCAGAGTGAAAAGATGAAAGTATTTTCAATCTGAGTCAAATATAATTTGTGATATTAAACCTTGTAATAAATATAGTTGGAGATCAAATCAAAGCTTTTGAGTAGACATCTATCACCTGGATTTTTAAGTTATTTAAGTAAGATGCAAATTGAGAAATTAATCTTAACTCAAGATCCACTTACTAGGTTTTTTGTGGAGATTTCACTGACCTCTCAGTCTTCATCAGCAGCTGGAGTTTACTCAGTTGTCATCACATGACCTAATTATGGAAGTTTGGTCACATGATCTAATTAGGTCTGTTGATTTACAATGTATACAATACATAGTTTTGTTTGTGACATTCCTAGTTGTCATTGTAAACCCAGGCCAAGGTTTTAGGTTGATATTGGGCCCAGTCACCTTTACGTCTTACCTAAAAGGAGTTTCCACCACCCACCAGTCAAAAACACACTAAAGTCACGATTTCTGACCAGCAAATTACACTCTAATTTGCATGTAGTGTTAAGTTATTTGTAATTATTTATATTATTTAAGACATTTTTACACCTGATGATGGTTGCAGTTTTACTGTGGATTTTTATTTCCTGTTTCCACCAAGGTGACCCAAGAAAAGCCTTCAAGTGTGTTAGAGAAACAGTCTAGTTTTATATAAGGAATTAATACATGCTCTCTAGCAGTCGTGAGCAATTCCATGCATATAAGACTTAGCAAACAATCATTTCAATGTGAAGCACAGAGTGAGGGGATAAAGATGGAAAGTCATGGATTATTGTTAACTGCCACACCATTATTACTCTTAGACACTTGCCATTGTCTGTAGATTTTTGAAGTACACTTGAACTGCTTGTGCCATAGAAAATAAATCTCTCACTGATCACAACATGGGGTGGTGTTGGGCTGATCGCGTTCAACAGCTGAGATCTATCAGAAATGTAATTTGCCCCTCGATTCCATGTTCAATTGATCTATTATGGGATTATCTGACCTTGTAATTGGGCATAGTATTTTATAGAGTATTTTTGATTCAAGGGTTCAAATATTCAATCCATTAGAATAACCTTGTCCTTGTTGTGCAGAAAATAAAAAAAGCCAATCTTGCATGATTTACTGAAGTGTTTCAGGATCATACTATGGAACCATCAGGCTCCACACACCAGCACTTTTAGATGGATTGGCCTCACTGCTGTTTTTATTTTCAGGAAGTCAACCTTTTTCAATGTGCTGACAAAGAGTCAGGCAGCAGCTGAAAATTTCCCCTTCTGCACCATTGACCCAAATGAAAGCAGAGTACCCATTCCAGATGAACGCTATGATTTCCTCTGCCAATTCCACAAACCTGCCAGGTATGGGGTCTCATCGTTCACCTATTATTCACACTTCAGATCTGTAGTCTCTGACGGTCTTCTTACTATAGGTATGAGAAAATATATAACAATGTTGTTGACATAGCTGCCAGTTCTGTATGATGTATGATTGCTGCTCTTCTCTAAGGTTTTCTGTTAAGGAAAAAGCTCAGGCATCTGAACCTCCAACAACTGGTTATCATACAAATTTCTAGAGGCTGTTAAAGCAGCTTGAATTCAGATTTGCTGTGCTATAGTGACAACTCACTAGCGAGATATCCCTTTTTGACTGACTAGAATTTGTATGTCGAATAGCACAGAACATTTAAGTGCATGAATTTTTGTCACAAGAACTAAGATCCTGCTTTTCAAAGAGCAGTATGAATCTCACTGCAAGCTTGTACTCAGTTCTGTCCTACTTAGGTTGTATGTGCTCTATACTGTAACTTAAACATGTGCTAACTGATTCTACTACTGATCTGTTATTACTAAATAACTACACTAGTAACCATTAAACCAACCATTAAATTGTAATGCAATTTACCTACCCATTCACCCAACCTACTACCTCCAAGAGCAATAATATAATTGCAAAAAAAACAAAAAGCAAAAATGAATTGATCCAGCTAACGGCTAAGTATTGCCTGTGAGCTGGATCTTATTCCTCTATGCCACAGACCTCTTTTATTGCTGACCAAAGAGTTTTACTAACACTTAAATGAGCTACACTGTTAGACAGGTTCAGATGTTCCTTAACTACCATGAACATGGACACATATACACCATCCTAAATTTTACAGCACCAAAGGTGTATTAATGCGCGACTGAAAATAGTGCAAACAATTGCACTACTTACTCCTGTTTGAGTAACATTTGCTAAAAACTACAGTTTTAATAAATTGCATATTGTTTATATTAAGCTGTTTAAATATTTACATCTTCAGTCAGAACTAAGGGGCTTGAAACTGAGTGCCACAAACATGCAGAGAAGTCAGGAAGTATTGAGAGATGGACTAACACAATTTGGGTTTTGGCTGTTTCATGGGAATAACACTAGCCTTAAATCTATCCTCTTCATACTAAGACTATTAGTTATTTTTGGGATTTGCTAAACTCTGTGGCACATTTCGAGGTTATAATTTGAGGTAGTTTTATTTTAAACAGTCATCATTTGAAAAGAATAGCTGGTATTTTGTCCACCACCTTAACATGTATGAAGGAAAAATCTGTTCAAAACACCTTACAATCTAATGTAATCCAATACACATCTCAAACTACAGTCTTAAAAGAGTTTAATCAGCACCTATCTGGCACAGAATTAAATAAATTAAATAAAACTTTTTTTACAGAAATTTTATATTAAAGTAAGCTGTTAATGTTGTTGTTTAAATAATATTGATAATGTTTTTTCCTTTACATCCTGGGTTGCAGCAAAGTCCCAGCATTCCTTAATGTTGTTGACATTGCGGGCCTGGTGAAAGGTGCTCATGATGGCCAAGGCCTGGGAAATGCCTTCCTGTCCCACATCAGCGCCTGTGACGGGATCTTCCACATGACCCGTGAGTCAAAGATTGCCGCATCATATCATCAACAAATTAAACATTAATTCCATTAACATTAAACTTACAGTAAATGTGCAATTCTGAATTATATTTTATACTGGCAACATTTGGTCATACTAAATAGCTCCAGTACAAGATTTTGAAAGCAAGGGCATCTTGTGTGTTGGGTGCCAAGATCAACACAACAGTCAGGATTAATGAAGTCAGACTAAACCTCACATTCCTACTGGGAGGCTCCCTGAATGAGAATCACAGAAGTGGGAAGTGAAAGGGTCTGTGCCTGATTTAGGCTTCACACAATCAGTAGCATATTTGGAGGTTTGGAATCATTACAAGACAGTTCAGAAGGAGCACCACATGATATTGTAATATGATTCCTTATGCCACTTTTGATTAAGTTTGGTGTTTGGTTTTGATTAAGTTTTGCAGTGGAGGTAAGTAAGTTATTAATAAACATTATGAGAATGAAGGTTTCCTTTTCTTTTCCTTTTCTTTTCCTTTTCTTTTTGTTTTTTAACTAGAATAATGGTAATCATAATATAAATAATGTATATTTGGAATCATTTAAAATAATGCCTTCCGTTACTTTGTACATGTACAGATGTGATTATCTCAGCAAATTCTCTCACCAAAGTCCCTCAATGAGGCAGGCTTCAAATCATTATCTAGGGTCCCTCTGTCTCAAGTCTCTTCTGTGTCTCTGACATGGTCTTTGTCTTACACAATTTAAGTGTTACACGCTAGAATAATTCAAATTATAGCAAGTGAAATGAATGCAGAGGTCCTTTTAAAAATAGCTGAATTGTTTACTGATTGTATGCTGTTATTGACTTTCACACTGAGTGAAAAGAGCTCTGATTAGAGGGTCGGTAGAAAGGGTTAAGATCAAGGCCATTTTCCTATATTGTTGTGAAGATATCTCTGTGTATCACTGACAAGTGTATTACTTTGTTTCCAGCACAGTTTTCAAATAGCCTTTGACTCTTCGTAGTTTATGAGAAGTGGAACACCCACTGTAAGACTTTGTAACGATTTACATAGTGGACAAGACACGTAAGGTGAGATAAATATATGTCTATATTTTTCTGAGTGAACAAATCCCTTGAAAAGATCAAAAACAACAATGTGTAAGTACATCTGTTTCAGATAGCCCATCTGTGGCTCTCAGTTTTTTCAAGGCAACGCAAACATTTCGTTTCTTATCTTTTGGAGGTTTTTTAAGGTAATTTACTGAAACAGCTGGGCACTGTAGTTTTTAACAAACTTTACTCAAACAGGAGTAAATAATGTATCTGTTTGGGGCTATTTTCAGTTGTGGATTAATACAGTACGATAAGTAATTACAGCAGCAGTACTTTGTGTGTGGGATTGAGTCAAAATAAATTACAGTGCCTCTGGTAATAGGGAATTGTGTCAACCAGCTGATTGATGTGTTTTTCATAGTTAGAGCTCTATAGCACAGAGGAATATGCTATATCACGCTTTGGCCACACAGTCAATGCCTGTCTTTTCATGAGATTTGTTGATGGAAAGACAAATCTAACATTCTCTCAACCTTATTCTTTAAAAGGTTACATTTGTGTTATCAGAATTATCTGTTTGTTTTCTTGTGATTGACTCTTGACTCACTTTTTGGAATCCTAGTTGACATACTGTGATGTATACACTTCTGTTACTCATGTGGGTTATATGTGTTTTTATAGCATTATGTATGTACATGGTTAAAAACACCCACAATTCCTTTGATATGGCCCAAATGGATGTGCCAGATCCTCACCCAAAGCCAACCCTTTTGTTTCTACTCCTACAAAGAAGACAGACATCCTCAACAATCGAAAATAGGAAGATCGAAAGCTTCTTCTGTGTGCGTGTTTACATCTATTTGCTCTGGCATGCCATTGTTTCCGCCCTCGCGAAGTCCTTGGAAACAATGTGGTGTGTTTCACAAGTTAACCATTAAACATAGCTGGTTTTGTTTTGCAATTATATCTATCTGGTGTCAGGCAGACTGCAATGTTGAAGCCACTACTTTTATATAGCTTGATTATATGGTTGTGGGGGATCACACTTTTTCGTGTCTGGAGTGGTATGTTTTTTGGTGTCTGGGAATTAGCGGAAGGGTTTATAAAGATACTACAGAGAGATGCTTGGCGTTAGTAAGATGAATTATGATTGTTAGTGCAAACTGAGGACAAAGGCAATTGACCCCTGACCCTGGTGAAATTCATTTTTTTGGTCTTTTAGTCCCTATATTGGGTCTTTTACAGTCCTTTTTTTAGAGTTGTGAAATTGTAGAAATAGTGAACACTACAAAGGCATGATAGATTATGAATAGGTTACCAGTCAGTCTTTTTTATGCTAACATATTTTGAATTTTTGTTTTACTATTTCCAGAGAGAAGTCTAACTGGATTTTCCCCTAGATGTCTCAAAGTTCCCTCAGTAGTGTGCACATTATGAATATTTTTTCAACCTCTGATGACTTTGAAAAGCCTGTGTAAACAGTGGATTTACTTTCAACAATACCTTCCAAAAACTATTAAGGTGCTTGATGACATCCTGAAAGCTGATTCTCCTGAATGACTGGTGTTCTCCCGGTCTCATAACAAAATGGTTTGAAGGGCTAAGTGTTCCCAGTGCTTCTGCGGTAACTGAAACAGCGGCTGGATCCTCACTGTCTGAGACACGACACAGACATGTTCTACTTCATCTGCTCTTCTGTTTCCCGCAAGCAACTCTGCCAGCTCACCTGGCCTTATTCCCAGATGTTTGGTTTCCAGCAATTAGATGTTTGAATGCTCACACAGAGCCCCCTCCCTATAACTGCAGGAATGCTTTGGTTCACTTCTAATGAAGACTTTATTTATGGTTGCGCGACACTCTAAGAATCTAGCCTTAAGATACTATGGTATAGCACATTTAATCTGTAGGGACTGGCGGTTGTGGGTAACTGGCTGGAAAGTAGCTGTTATTTTTGGCATAGATTCTTCTCTCACTGTGATATTCATGGTGTCAGCACCTGAACTCCTGGTTAAGTTAAGGCTCTTCCCTCCCCCCCCTAGAGCAGTAGTAAACTATTTTTCTTTGAGTTTGAGAAGACATCACTTTGGGCTCTAGGAAATTCTAATGTGTTCTGATCTTTTATTGACCAGTGAACAGTTAGTTAATGAACTGAGAAAAAAATGTTATTTGAAAATGTTAACAACTCATATTTAGTAGCAGTGTGTTAGTTTGTGCCAGGTTCTGACTATTGTCTATTTAAATTTTTGGTGGTGGGGCTAATTTGATCAAATCAAAGTGTCAGTCAACAACAAATTGACAACAATTGCACCTCTCCAGAAGTTGGTCCTATTCATTTACTTCTAAACATTTTCTCTATTTAAAAAGTGCCAATATCCTCTGCCACTTCCACATGAATCATCATTGCCTGATGAATATCTGAATCTGATGAGAAAGAGTGAGTGATTAAATTAGTTAGCCACTTTGTTGAATCTGGTAGGACATTGTATTTCTGTTTGGTTATTGCATCATTCAGACATCAGCCCACACTAATCGGTTCTAGTGAACAAATCAAACCAATTGTTAAACTTTGTTAAATTGTTACAGACATTAAGTACAAACTGGATTGACTATTCAGACATAGATGATTTATGGCCAACCTGTCTCCCCACTGTCGCCAGTGATGGCTGCTCTCCAAGAATGCTGCCTTATCACTCACCAACTCACAAATTCTCTAACTTGACACACATCCAACACACACAACTAAACAGATCACGCAATGAATCCATTTCTTAGCAATTCAGTTGCTAAATCAGTCGTTGCAGTCATTGAATTCATTTAAACATAGTAGTAACTTACTAGTAACTTTTAGAAATTTTTGTTTCTAAAAGATTTATTTTGTTTTTACAAGTACATTGTTTAAAAGAGAGATACCCTCCAAAGGCCTACAAAAGTATGCTACAGTTAATGCAAGTGTAAATATGGAGCTTTGTCAGATGCCTAATGGTGTTATTGCCTTCATTTCTGTCCTACTGTAGGTCCAGTTTTTTCCCCCCATCGAGATGCATTAGAATGACAGCTGATGTTTGTCTTTTTGTATTGTCAACAAAACCCATGAAAAGAATATACCAGTACTTTAGTCAATATAATACTTTCGCTACTGAATTTGTTCAGACTCCCTACCGACTGAAGATGTAAATCTTTAAAAATGATGCTCTGTCTGAATGTTTTCCTTAAATAGCTGGGCACTGTAGTTCTTAGCACACGTTATTCAAAAAGAGGTAAATAGTGCATTCATTGGAGACTATTTTTAGCAGCAGATATAGCTGCTACAGATTTAGCAGCAGGATATGTACGTGGGATTGACTCACAATAAACAATGGAACCATGCTCATTGTAATAAAGGAAAATCTCACTCAGTGCAACAGTATGGCTCATTGATGTGTCATTAGTAGTCTTTGGACAACAAGGAGGAATATGCTATTGTATATCTGACTTTTGGTACAAAGACAAGACATATGAAAATATGAGAAGGATTGATTTATTGTTCTTTTTAGTGTCTTCATGGAATTTGTTGAAAATAAGAAAAAGCCTGCATGAAACATTGTTTCCAATAACTATAATTATGTCTAAGTAATACTTCTTTTTTGTGAACATTTTTTTTATTTGGTTTCATATTAGCAGACATATTCATATACACAAGACATATACATGTACCGAAATACAATGAACACATTCTCATTCCCTCACTCACTCACCTCAAGCTACACACGCACACCCAACCACACACATACACACATAGACAATACAAACAAAACTAACACAATTTTTACTTTATCTATCTAAGAAGTATACTGCGTACTTGTACGACAGTCTCAGCTGTGTCCAAGCACCGGCCTGACTTTTGTGTAACAGTAATGTTGCAGTACAAATCAATTAGGGAAATAAAATGCCCTGTGCCGTGTATGCTTTTCTGTTTATGTTAGCTGTTGTTTTAACCAATCCTGCAATTCTAAATCTAGATCATTTATCTGCGGGGATTGTCCCCCTTTTGTGGGTTTTTCGGGCCATGTTGAGGTGCTGTCACAGCATTTAAATGAGCATTTTGCTTCAGCGAGAATGAAGAGTTTTTGTCAGCCTCCACTCATCGTGGATGATTAGAGCAAAATGTCTACCCATCTTGACTGGAGATCGCCACAGCCCCAGATAACATGCTCTGTGATTGAAGGTCGTAATATTTTGAATTCTAATGGGGCTGCAAGATGAATTGCCTGAAATAGACTGTAGAATCTTCCTGCTTCCTCCTCATGCCCCCCTTGCCTGTCCGCTGTGAAAAGAACCACTGGGAATGGCAAGGCCCGATGATCATAGAATTATTGGATGGTGATTCTAAACCCTTCAAAGAGGAGTTGCTATGGAGATCTCGCACCAAACTGTGAAATGATTCACCTTTGAAAGGCTGGAGGGCCTGAAAGCTGAACACATCATTGTTCAGGTGGCGGTTGGTTAGGAAATTGCTGGTGCCTGTGCAATCAGCAGCACTATAGTAGTTAAGGATCTAAAAAGGTTTGTTCTCTGAATGATGTGGGACAACAGTGGTGTGCATACGTCGGTTCCTTTCAATCAAGGCACTCTCATGCTCCGTGGTTTAACAAAATAAATGGAATGACAGAGGTTAAGCTAATGATAAGGGAATTAACGCTGTTGTTTTCTGTCAGAGTTCATGAAAACTGGAACCTACCCAGTTCCCCATTCACTTTTCAACTGTACACAGAAAAGGCTTGTCTGAACACCTTTTCCCTACATGTATTTTTTTTCAGTCAGTGATATCAAACATGGTGGAAAGATGCACCTGTAATACTGGGTTTGGTATGAGACACGGCAGTTGACAGTAGATTACATAGGAATTGGAGGCACCTTGTGAGGTACTGATATTCATACTATCGAGCACTGTGATTTCACTGTGATCTATTTTGAAAGATAGGATCATGTAGAATACATGAGTGTGTCTCTGAAGGGCTCAAATCCACCACTTTCTGGTGTCAAAGTGCTTTTTAGCAGCCAATGTATTTGCCATAATTGACACATGCAAAGAAACAAGGCTGAATATGCCACAAACTCCGTTACAGAAGCAGCATACTTCGAATTGCTGTCAATTTCACGTATCCTAATGTCAAGAAGATATTTCCTGAATGAACATAAATACCCTTGTGTGCATTGCCAATGTTTTTATACTGGGAAGACATCCATAATGTGCTTTTCCTGACAGACTCATAAAATAGCTTTTACTGCTCTGAATACCAGGAGAATTGCGGCACTGAGTTTGCATGAACATTTTAAAAGCAGCGCGAGGAATGCAAGTTCTTCAGATGTGCTGTTACCCATCTTGCATGTCAAAACAGGCACAGGAAGTTAAAAGTCGATGAATACTGTAATTTAACTGAATTATGTTGACCACATATCTTCCCAGGTAGCAACATCAGAGGAAGTAGCTCAATCAGTATTGATCTTGACTTGACTCAGATGACTGCCTTGTCTGTGTACCTGACAGGGAAGCAATGATATAAGCCAACTCGAGCTCTATTGGTGTTTTTAGGTGTTATACTTGTACAAACTTAAGATAGATTGCTAATTTAAAGAGCTTTTATTTGTTTATACTGAAGACTAAGTTAAATGTGTTACAGTGAAATTTTGAATGGTGAGGTAAATGTAAAAAAAACATAACAAGAAGTTACTAAAATGTAATTATTTTCTTTGTTTTTTTCTTTCAAATGTTTATCATTTGTAATTGTCAGTTCATGGAGTTATATCTTCTCAGGCTACACCACCCATACAGTCTCTGCTGTAAGTCCATAATTTTGCAGAGCTTAGCCTGATCCTCAATCAGGCCATTGAACACCACTCACCGTCTAGAGACTAATCCTTTTGTTCTGTTAATAAAGGAGCACCTGTTAATAGTGTCTTCAAAACATACACTATTTGAAATGAAGCAGTAAAATTGTAATTGTAAGACAGACCTGACTCCTGAAACTGGGCCTTTTCAACCTCTTTCTCATTTTTTGTGTGTTTTACTATCTTGCATGTGGCTTTGTGCGGCGCCACAGCCTCATAAGAGCTGTCTTCACAGAGCTACCCACACCCAGTTGTTAAAGGACTAATTGTGGAGATTGCCCCCTCAGATTTCTCTCCTCTCTTTCACCTCGGGCATTTGTTCTCTCGCTCTAAGCCTTGAATGGGACGGCAGAAAAGTAGATGTGAATGTTAAATTAGGCGAAATTAATTAAAGCAAATTACTTTGGAATATGTGGTAGTCAGTGGAGAGTGTCAGCTGATGACTAAATAGTGAGTGATCAGCTGCTCCTGCTCTTTGAAAGCCTCTTTGAAATTTTGATTTATCTGCTTTTTTATGAAAGATGTACAACAAGAGTCAGTAACTAAATTACTTATTTAGGAAATTAAGAAATGTCTTATGAAACAATTGCATTTGCATTAGGTATTATAAACATTTTTAATAAATGGTCAGACATATAGTCATTTATTATGCTTTCATTAACAATTTCTACCAATCATGAGTGGTTAAATAACCATTTAAATCTGTTTTAATTGTCTTTAATCCTAATTAATATGTATTAAATTGAGCACCTGACTCCCATGAATTTTTCCATTTGAAACACAGTGTATCAAAACTGTACATCACAAGGGTTTATAATGTATGTATATTCTTGCAGCTAACAAAATGATTACATTGCATTATATTTTCTGAGTTCATGCAGAGACAATAGCAAATTTTCATTCCAATCAGTGCTGAACAGGGAGCTGGTAAATTGGAGCAGCAAAACAATAATTCCACTGATTAGCCCCTTTCTGTGTGGCGTAAGTGAACTGTTTATACTGTGGAGTACCTCTGCAAGAGGAGAGGAACCAAAACAGCCTGATTAGGCAAAGAGTAATTGGATAAGTTCATTTCACCATGAGGACAACGCACAGGATGACAGCTTGCACAAAAGTCTGCAGCTTCTGTTGACTTGCATGAGTAATAAGGCCACTGGTGTAGGATTTTTGGGTGTCTGTCAATTTGTTGTTGAGCTTTTATGTTTAGATGTGACTGATGAGTGGTGCTAGATTGTGTAAGCCCTATAGTTTCGTATCATAGAAAATCAGGTACTTACCCCTCCTTAACACAGTAGAAGAACAAGTGTGTGTGGAAGATCACTGGGGCGTTTCATATTGGTTCAGTTTACAATTTAGTGTCATTTATATTTGCAGACATTCAGAGCTGATTTCTGAGGCTTCTTATTAATAAACAAGAGTCTACAGCTACACTTGCATCTCTGTGAGGCTGTACTTAAAGGCTAAAGCTAAAGGTGTTAGTTTAGCATGTTGACATGCTAGTTCTTACTGTTTATCCGGTGGGAAAAAATGAATTTCCACAAAATGATTTGGCATACCATCTGGTATTTCACTCCAAACCACAACTGTCATCCTCATGATGGCGCTACACGAAAAGTCAGGGGACCATCAGAGTCATTATAATTCATCCTCTGGGGACCATGGTTATCTGTACAGTCCATCCAACAGCTGAAATATTTCAGTCTGGATCAAAGTGGTGGACAGACAGATAGCAGACTGACATTGCCATCCCCTGAGCCACACAGTAAAAAATCACTCAGAGATGGTCTCAGTGCTGCTTCTTGTTTATAAAAGAAATAGCTTCTTTTGTGGACAACCAAGACATTTTTCTGATTAAGGGAAAGTGGAGCTGCAGAACTTTACTGTTCAGACTTTATAAAAACTTGTCTTTCCAGTGATCCAATGACTTAAAGAGTTGACTGACTCTCAGGTAGGTCTATGCTGTTGCCCATCATGACAAATACACATAGATATGAATCATCAATATTTTCTACATTTATCACTATTGGAACTTGTTGAGAGACAATGTGACGCTATTATCTCGGAGGGCCTCACCTGTCAACACAACTTCACAGTTCATGTGTCAACACATGAATATGGATTGTTAATGTCAAGTGACTCCACCATGTACATTCCAAACAGTGTCCCTCACAGCAATACTTTAAGCCAAGTCATCGTTCACCTGACATCCTCTTCCCTGTTGAATGAGATGGTATGCCCATTATGTCACAGTTGATTTATGAAAATATGTAGCCATATTCCAAATACAACTAATCTAGCATGAAGGCGCTCCAGTGGTGGAACTATAACACATCTTTCTTACTTAAAGCAATAATTATCTAATAATAAAATAATAATAGTAATAATAGTATTACAGGCACAGAGGACATTTTTCTGAATAATGAATTTTTGATTTTTAAAATACATTTAGCTAATAAATATGTAAATACTACTTTTTATTACATGAAAATTTCAATGCAGGAATCTTACATGTAATGGATATTTTTATGTTGCAATATTACTACAAGGATCAGAATATACACTACACCACTGAGGTGTCCTCATCCCCTTTTTATTTGCAATAGTCCTGATATTATAAAACAAACTGTGCACCAATTGTATGGGCTGTAAATTAAAGAACATATTTCAGTCCACTACAGTTGCCAGTAGTAATGTAAAAGGCTGTCACTCTCATGTGACAGATGGACGCCTAGGCCCCCACCCCCCAGAGCTCTGCTGGAGAATCAGAAGGAGTCCTTAGAGTCGCTGCTGGCTAAACGGCCTGCTTCACAGCCTCATTACCTAATCACCAACACAGCCACAGCTAAGACGCAAATGATTAGGGAAGATTGTCATCTGTCATCTATGAATGTTTTCATAGATAGCTGCTATATATAAGTTTTTCTCTTAAATCAAACTCAGTTTTGTTTATTTCTCATATTTTTAACTTGATGGCTAATTTAAGAAGTGTAAAAATGCATGACCAGACACTCTGACCTTGATCCAGATTGATAGACAAGACTGTTGTTTCACTTGTTGTGCAAGTCAGTTTTAGTGGAAATTACTTAGACACTGTAAAGCAGGTTTCATACAGTTCTGACACTTGTACACTGAAAGTAAAATTTAACATATTCCTGAGTATGTAATTGTATTTGTTGTGACTTCCCTGTGACTCCCACTGTGTTTTTTCATGAGGATGTTTATTTTTCTCCATATTCTCTACAAAAAAAAAAGCTAATGATTTTTTTTCTTCTAATCACTGTTTCACATTCGATCTCAAGAAGTCAATATAATTGATCCTGTGGCTCTGATTCTGTTGCTTATACTGTATGTTTCACGTAAAGCATGTGTTGTTGTTGCTGGAAAAAACATATTCTGTACTGATGCTCTCTCTGTGTGTTTGTGTCCTATCTCTGCAGGTGCTTTTGAGGATGAGGATATTATCCATGTTGAGGGGACAGTGGACCCTGTGAGGGATATGGAGATCATCCACGAGGAGCTGAGGCTGAAGGATGAGGAGATGATCGGCCCTATTATTGACAAGCTGGAGAAGACGGCCATTAGAGGCGGTGACAAGAAACTCAAACCAGAATACGTGAGTCAATGTCCCAGCAGGCCCTTTGCTCCCCCTCACAGCAAGGCACAAATAATAACCCTCCCACACACATGGCCAAGGAGAAAAAAAGTATGTTTTTTTTAATCTCCCTCCAATAGGTCTCACCCCTCCCCCTGCCCCATTTTTTCCCTTTCTGAGATTGAAAGTGATCAGGGGTCAGGGGTTTTCTGCTGTAGAAATCATTAATAGAGAGTTACTTATTCAGCTGCTGACCCTGGGTCACAGCAATGGGCTAATGAAAGTGTTTCCACACAGCTCTTTTCATCTAAAGTAATACTCAAATCATGGCACAGCTCTTGCTCATGCCTATACACCTACAGCAGCTCAGGAAATTGTATAAGGCCATACAGTGGGTGACACATATGCCTACATCTCGCTATGAATACTGTAAATGTTTAGAATATTCACTGACAGATGATTTCTTGGTTATATGCAGATAGGTGCAGGGCAAAATGCAGGGTAAGATCAGAAAAAATAATCCACATCCTGTATGTCAGATAACAACATATGTGGATGCACATACACACACACACACACACACACACACACACACACACACACGCACACACACACACTGTAATGAGACTGAGCAGCCAACATTAGCAATCATTTGGTTGTAAATGTCTCATGATGCCCTTCCATGATCGGAGCAAGATAGGATGGGCTAGCATGCGAGGAGACCTGGCCTTTCACTTAGAGCTTCATGCCCAATTTCAGGGCCCAGACACACAGAGGCGCTGACCACTCATTACGCTAACGAGAGGGGCTTTTTCACCTGCTGCAGAGCGCCCCGTGTTTGGTTGGTTCCTCTCAGACTAAACCCACCCCCCTTACAGCCAACACCACTTCCCCACACCCCTGTAGCCCCACAGACAGGAGCCATTCAGGCTAGGCAGGTGGCCGCTTACGCACATAATTGCTAACAATTTTAGGCAATGAATAAAAATGATACATTACTTGTCAAAGGTTGTGCACACGTCGGTAAGTGAAATCTATAGAAGACCTCTTTAGAAGGCAAAGAATGGTGCTTATCAAAGGCTGCACCAAGCTTTTAGATGGGAGGGATTGTGTGATTGTCTCACAGGCTGAGCCTGGCGTTTGACGCGCTCAGCTGTGCACAGACACATGTTTATGTCAGCATCTATATGCAGAACATGTGCATCAAGACTATGTCTAAAAACATATAGGTTAAACTTTCTTTTGTCGAGCCACAGGATGCTATGAAGTAAAAACTAAATTTTATGCAACTATTCTGATGGTCATTACTTCCTGAAATTTTCCTCGTTACTCAATAATTCAATGCACCTTTCGAATATGATCTAATTTCCATTGTTGCACAGAGTTTGCTACAAGCTCTACAGGTCTTTATGTGGCATTAAATTTCATGAGCAAGATCTGCTTTTATCCAGCTTGCAGTAGCATTAAAGAATTGTTTTAGTGGCATTGAACTGAGAGGGCAACTTATTTTACTATTCATATAATTGGTTGTTATCATATTAGTAAACCTGATATGATACAAGATGACGCAACATTCACACATATATAGAGCTGGTTAATTTGACACAGTAGTTTTGATTAAGCTGTGCCCTAAAAAATAATCCTAATTTATTTTTTTTCAGCACATTTCTATACGTTGCAATGCAATGAGACTACAGTAAACAAATTAGTGATTTGCTGATTGAAAAAAATCTATAGTAAAATTATGTGAAATTCTGATGATGAAACTACACAAATCTCTATGTTGCAAAACTCAAAATATGCCTGATAAAAATTTCAGATCTATTAAATTAAGAAACTTTTTTCTTTTAGGGAAATGCAGGGAGTATGTAGGAAAATTTCCCTTTTTTTACTGCTATAAAATGTATTGAAACACTATACTGTATTTCTCTGAAAGAGAATTACTGTAGCCTATATATTATTATATAATTAGGCTGTATAGCATCATACCCTGCACATGCACTCCTAAAAGAATAATGTTGAATATTTGAGGTTTGTGACACCAATAAAAAAAGTGTTTTGAGTGCATCTTGCTTGCATTCTGCTTCCTGCTGAAACAGGACATTGGGGAAAGACAAAACCCAGGGGATGATTATTATTGAAAACTAAAAAGGATATCAGTTAGGGTGAGGAATGCTGTTTTATCTGCTAGGTATGGGGGCAAATTGAAAATGCAAAAAAAAAAAACCTCTACCTGTGAAGGTTTTATTGGTTTGAGTTTTAATACGCTTACTGCTGCAGCATGAGTGCACAGCTGAAGATATGATGTAAATAGGATTTTGTAAGGAGAAAAAAAAAATCTGAAATTTGGAATTTATTATAAAATAGTATATTGTGGTTAAAATTTGCTGTCACAATAAAAAGTTACTTAATATTTTATTGTGACTTTAAGCTAAATTTATGTGCACAGCAGCACAGTGCTCATTTATATGCATTGTTATAAAGATTTAAATCCGTTTTGCTGGTGCTGTGTTTACAAGAACAATGTTTCATCGCTTTTGTCCGTATGAATCCTCAAAATCCCTATCCTTACAAAACAATAATAAGAAGCCGGCCCACCAGCGGCGCTTCATGGTGGCAGGCATATGTGTTTGACCCCTGTGGGACCTATATGCCTTTTATTAACACCTGCCTGTTAGAGGAGCACTGCACGGCGGCTGCGAGCTGATGAGGGAAACCTGGAGCGGGTTCAGCCTGTGTCACTGGCCGTTTGCTGTTTCCATTTCACAGATGATTAATCTCTCTGTGAAGACTTGGGACGGCGCGGGCGGAGTGTATGCAGCTCTTCCTGCGCTCTCTCCCGCTGGCTGCACTCTGGCTGCCTGACTAAAAGGCCTTTAGAATTCCTGTGGAGAGAGATGTGCAGAGAGTGAATGCAGCTGGCTGGGGGTCAGTGTGTGGAGCTTTTTCTGCCATTGTGTAATTGAGGCTCTGGCAGGATTTTTTCCTCAGTTCTTTCAAAAGGGAGTATGATTGTGAAGTGCTGCAAGGGTTTGGGGAGGGAAAAGGAGGTAGGGGGAGTGTTGCAGGGGGTGGGGGAGTTTTTATATGAAGGGGGAGGTCAAGTTGACAGGAACAAAAAGAAAGTGTTCCGCTAATTTCTGTGGGGCTGGATCAACAATAATAGGCTCAATTTCTTTATTACAAATTTTATAACTGCCTCCCTCCCATTTTCCCACCCTTTTCCGCTTCCAGATCCTGTCAAGACCCAGTCTTGCCTGTGGTCTCAACCCACAAGTACCTCAGTAATGAATGTAGCATACATAGCTGGGAACGCTCAATATTTTCTCCAGAAGAAACAGTGAATAATTAGTTCTGTACCTCACTAGTGCTTATTCAGAATGACTACATTCTGCAAAGTGCCTGAGGAAGGACCAATAATTTACACCTAACTAACCAACTTCCAATTAGTTCCCAGCACTTTCCAATTTTGTCTCCTCTCTCTATCCTTTTCATTAAACAGTCCCGATGGAATATTGGTGTACAAAACGGCAACTCTAAGTGAGACACCCCAGAAGGCATTTTGTCATGATTTAAAGGAGGGAAGGGGCTCTTGTGCATGCCATCCCTGTCAAAGCTGGGCCATTCCTGCTTGAATACGAGCACAGCCATTGTTCATTTTGGCATCAGGATGCCATGCATTTAGGAAATAATTACCCCATACCCTGCTGGGTTTATATTCTTTTTCATCTCCTTTAATGGCTTCTTGTTCATTCTCTTTTAACCCCAAACAGGACGTTATGTGCAAAATCAAGAGCTGGGTACTGGATGAAAAGAAACACGTCCGCTACTATCAAGATTGGAACGACAAGGAGGTAAACCTTTGATGTCACAGTCAAATTTATTAATGTGATTTATCTTGCTAATCTTTTCATCTGACCTAAAAGTACAACTGCTGTTTCCTCCTCTTTTGTTTTTTTTTTCCAGAGCAAGATACGTCTTTTGTGCAAATCACAAGTTAATATTATGCGCAGTCTTTTGTTGGTTGTATTTTGACATTACTTTTGTACAAGCTAATGACATCTGGCCGTGCTGATCTTGATTTAGAGGCTTTATAGTTGCACCCCACAGTGCCTATACACCAGACCCTAATTTGATTTGGCTTCACTCATCTCTGTCTGTGCTGCCCTCAAAGGCTACTTTGGAAAGTTTGGTTTCTTAGTACTTGCCTTGTCTTTTCACAGATCGACGTGCTGAACAAATACTTGTTTTTGACATCCAAACCAATGATTTACCTCGTTAACCTCTCTGAGAAAGACTACATCAGGAAAAAGAACAAATGGTAAGTGCTCCAAAGAAAGGCAGGAGGCCGTCTCATTGCACTCATTAATCATCACTAAAGAGCTTTCCTTCTACTTATGTACAGAGTTACATTGATATCTACTAACTCTAATTGAATCTGCATTTCAGCTATTAAAAAAAGCGTGCATTTGTCTGCATATGAATATGCTGGGCTGTGAGAAGTGTGTGTGTGTGTGTGTGTGTGTGTGTGTGTGTGTGTGTGTGTGTGAGAGACAGTTAGAGAGACAGAGAGAGAGAGACAGTTAGCCTCGCTGATCTACTGAATGTGGTCTCCTGCTGACAGAAACGGTCATATCTTTGTGAGAGGATTTGCCTGGAGGTGGCACTAAGTAAAGCTCTAACACAACATCCAGCTCTGTAAACTCTAACCAGCCTCCAGACTCTGCACTTAATTAAGCACATACTAGCATATGGTCCCCATTTTCATCAAAATTTGTGAAATCCATATGATATCAAAGGGAGTAAAAGCTTTAAATGAAAAAACAAACAAATAAACATACGTACATTAAAAGCCAAACACGTAATTAATATCATCTGGAGAGAGCCAATAAATCACAAGGATAAGACTAAATATTATCTGAAAAAGTTTTGCTCCAAGTATTTGTTTTTGTTTTCAGATGTTCTTGCTCAAGTAGCTTTACAAGTGTCACTTTAAAACCATGAAATTCCCACAGATCACAATGACAATGGAGGCTTTCTTGATACACAGTGAGTTGCAGAAAAATGGCGTATACGCGCACAGTATGTTTCTGCTTTCAAATGCTGATATACAGGGAATTGTACTTTTTACTTTGCAGGTGCAGCACTATTCATAATAAGCACTGACTCAGGATGACCTTTAATACACTGAATAAACTTCTTCACTGTGTTTCCAGCTCTGTAATCCTTTGTTCTGTTCAAAAACACTTTTTATAGTAATGTTGTCATCTGGCCACAGTGAGAGCAGATCTAGAAGGCTGGTGTTAGACATCCATTATATCTGAAAGGGCTACTTTTCCACACTACAGCCGTTTTGCCAATAACACCAACTTGTGGATTGTTATCGCAGTTTTCCAATTGCCCTCTAGGCTTGTGGTGTCAGATCTTACAAAATTTGTTTTCGTGCTTTACTTGGCAGCATTGTATTACAAGGGAAGTTGTTTACCTATGACTGTTCCTTAAAATGTTTCTGACACGAAAGTATGACTGTCAGGCGGAGGGAGGAGGAAGAGAACTCATAAATCAAATGATTCATGGCATGTTGAACATCAGTCATCAGTAGGAAGAGAGGTTTTTTTCATGTTGAATGTGTGTGTGCGTGTGTGTGTGTGTATTTTTAACTGTGTGTGTGAAATGCAATAAATCTCAGAGCGTTTTAAACAGGCAAACAGTAGTGCTCAGGTGTCCTGAGGGATCCACTGTGAACAATGCTGACATCAAAGTGTTGATGTTTGACAAGTGATGAGTCACTTCCCTTGTCCAGAGAGGAGCTCACACCTGTATGGAGATGATTACAGGTAGATCTAGCTGGCCCTAATTGTACAATAAATGCTGCTCTCAGCCCTAATGGCAGCTAGTCTGCAGCAGAGACGCCAGACTGCCATTTGGCTGTCGCCATGCCCCCGTGTTTTTCCACCAGCACAGTTGAGATGATGATACGGTTAAGGACTATTCAAAGCAAACAGCTAGACAAATTGCAATCTCAGCTTTAATGTGTGGAGGAAAAGAAGGCGAATCCCAGAATGAGGCAAATAAGCCAGTCTTATCTGTTTCTCTCAGGACATCCATTCAGGCCATTTTACAGGTTCAGTTCCCTGCATTTTTTCAAGTACTGTTTTATATTTTAGGTGTTCTGACGTTTAACAGCATGCTCGGCCAAACATTATTTTATTTAGTTTAATATATGTTAAGTTCATTGATTTTTTATTTCTGACACTCACTTGCAGGTTGTAGAGACAGTTATGAGAAAACAAGCTACTATTGCAGCAGCTTTTGTCTCACATGGGAGATTACAGTCATTTTATCAGACTTTTTGAGCCTCCAAACATAATCCATTGTTAACCAAGATCATCCTGTTTGGAGTATGGGAACCACATACCAAGCTGCCCTTGTTTAGACAAGAATACACAGTATTAGCTTTAGCAAGCCATCATTAATGGAGGGATCAGACAAGGAGCAAGGCCTCCTTTCATCCCCAGGTTCTCTGCTGGAGACAGTACATCATTTACTGTTGAGAGGAGCACATGGCTCCAATCCTATACAGTGTATGTGTATGAGAATGCGTTCATGTGCATGTTTGAAGTCTGTTTCAGAGGCGACTCCATGCTCATTTGGATGCTCGCGTAATTGCGGTGTGGAGATCAAAGGATCACTGGCCGAGTGATGTTCCAGAGGAGACTTTACCACACAGCCCTCTCCTCTGTGCAGAGGGGGCCGCCTGCTGCTCACCGCTCCCCTCTCCCCTCTAACCATGCACTGCCCCCTGCACATCCCCGCTCGTAAAAAATGATTAAGGCCGCATTTGTCATGTGTTTATGACTGAGAGGCATTGCGTGATAGGGAATGGCATCTACGAGAGTCTATCAAGAGGCTTTCTCCTCTTTCCTCGGCGTCAGTGAGCTGCCTGGAAGACTTTTTCTCTGCGCCACATACCGTAGTTTGTGTGTTAGAGAGGGTCATTAGAGCACTGTTGATGATGTGGTGGCTACAGCCTGCCCAGTGTTAGTGTGTTTTCACTTGTCAGTTAAGTTATTGTTTATTTTACAAGCTTGTGGCCTCACCATCTTTACCAGTCTTTGCTTCTTTTAATAGGTTTGGTATCAGATACTTATTCAGTCCTCCTTCGAGAACTAAGAGCAGTCATATTTTATCATGGTAAAAGACACACTTAATAATGTTTTTCTTTCTTGTCATTTCTTTTTCTATTTTTTTCTTCTTTTTCTTCTTTTGGACAATGTGCATTAAAGTAAATTGGTGCCTTTTAAGTAGGTGAGTTGACCTTTAAGGAAACCAGCAAGTGTGACCTGTGAGTGCCTCTGCAGTGTGGGTTTTTTCCTAGTGAGTGTAAGAACTGCAGGGTACCACTGCTTGGAGCTTTTATTAACTGTGTGTATATATGTTTTTGTCTATGTGTGTGTGTGTGTATGTGTGTGTGTATGTGTGTGTCTGAGTCTGTTTGCCTGGCTTGTCTGTGTGTGTATGTATAGGAATGGGCTAGTGTGCTTCTCTTTAGTCTGTATAAATGTCCCTTGAATCTTATTATTTCACTCATTCAAGCATTTTTAATGCTTTATCACGTTGTATCATTTGTTTCTAAATGTGTGTTACATTATAGTACCTCTGTCTTGGTACTCTTCATGCTTTATGTCATCAAAACCACAACTAAACTAGTTACATAACACAGCTGCTCTTCCAGTCAACCTTTTAACTTTTTTTCCTGCCACAAAGACATAAATTGATCTTTCATAATGAATTGCCCCTCGTTTTTTCTGGGATGATGTAATTCAGAAAACCGTATGCCATGCTTGTACTCTCATCAGCCATTTCCGATAACTATGATGTTGAAAAGTCTGCTTGTTTGTCTTCAACAAGTCCTTGTCTGGTTTGATCTCAACAAAAGGCCTTGTTTCATGTTAAGGTGTTGTTAAGCAGGACACTGGCTCAGCTCCCTTTATACATTAAAGGATAATGTTGGAGGTAAAGCCAATGTTCTATTTACTCCTGCTTGAGTAATGTTTGCTAAATACTATAGTGTCCTGCTGTTTCAGGAAATTATTTTGCTTTTTTTAGAGAATCTAACTATATGTTTGTGTGTGCAAAGATTTTTGTATTCAGTAGGAACAGGGAATTACCGAGAGACATTTGCTAGATTTGTTCTTTTCATAGAATTTCTTTTGACAATAAGAAAACCATAGAATAACTTCAGCCTAATCCTTAACCTCTGGTGAAGTCTCACTGTAGTGACTAAAGCAGTGAAACTATGAGGTGACATTGCTGATACTAAGTTAAAAGAAATCCAACCACTCTTAACAAGCAGCAGAAAATGTTATTTGCTGAGTCTAATACTCTGGTTGGCCTGTAGGAGGAGCTTTGACAATTAAAGTAGAGGAAGCCCTGACAGGAGTTGCACCATGTCAGTTGTGGACCGTCTGTCCTGAGACCTTAAACCTATTTCCTCCAAGTTGTCTCCAGATTTATAATCTTAACAGATTATATGGTAAATAGATCCTTCATCTGCCCAGCTTAAAGTTGTATTGTTTTGGTTTTGAAAGAATCCCTGCAATGAGTTAAACTAGCATTTTCTTTTTGTGTGATCATTTTGAGAAACAGCCAGCCGTTTACCTAGTACCTGTCAAGATTTAGAGATAAACTGAGATGGGGGTGGAGGACTTATGATTGACAGAAAGCCACTCCATGAGAGCAGTCACTGGAACCCACTTCAGCTACTCCAAACCATAATTCCCATAAACACAAGTGAAACTTTATTGAGTGCAAACCACTGGCTCCATCCAAGTTTTTTAGGAACAACTATCTGGGGAGTTGGAGTCTCTTTTCAAAGCCATAAGGGAGACATATGATCTCTTTCTTCTTTTTATTTTGTGCGCAGTCGTCCGCTCTCTGCTTGTGCAGTGTGGGATCCTGAGAAACAGTTTCCCATAGTAAGATGTGTACCCTCTGCCCACAGTCAGTCCTAATGGATGTCTTTAGCTAGCTTTCAATGAGAGAAAACAACAGGAGAGGCAGTATAGTAAAACTGAAACAGATGGCCCTAATAAAGTCCTGTCGTTCCAGTTAGCCTGGTTATTGACTGTCCCTAGCGCAGGTAATGAAAGGACACTGTTGACATGTGACCCTCTTGTCTTTGTTGTGTCCTGGTGGCGAAGACACAGCGCTGTTGTTGTAACTAATGAGACAGACCCTAAACTTGAGACTGACAGAGACTTTCTCAATTCTTGTTTGTTCTTTAATGACCCTGCAAAAATCAGTTTGCACTCCCAAATCCAATACAGCTTGTCACTTCTCCCTCATTTATCAGGCCCAAGCCCAAGGACACTAATGCTGAGTGGATCTCATGCAATTCATAATGTTTGTAGACACCTCTGTAGCAGTACACCATGCTTGCTTTCTTCTGAAGGCACCCTGGGAATTGTTTCCCTGTAAAGCCTGCAGTTTGGCATTGCATACATAAAAAGAAATATCTGCAAGTTTCAGGTCTGTCTAATGATACATTTTGATAGCTGTGCCTATGTTGAGCTGTGCTTTTTATTATCTTTTGTGATAAGGTTAAGACCGAACGCACATGTCACAGTGCCTGCAGCCTCGGCTGCTCTAATGAGACAAATAAATGAATTTAGTGTTGCCATATACGGCTCCTGAACGCTTATTATCTGGATTATTGTTGAACTCTTATGAATGAGGGAGAGGAAAAAAATGCCGAATTGGAAGGGGGCATGATTGGCTGATGTTACATATGTCCTTGATTACCTTCCTTCTGCTTTTATTCTAATAAGTGGCATTCTTTGTACTCCCTGGGACAGCTAGACAGTCTGACACACGATGAGAATAAATATTGCATGTGGTAGACATTAAGCTGTCATCCTGGAAAAAAGAAGAGATGGAGAAATCCGTGTGATGTTCTTCGCCGCTACACTTTGCCTGCTCTTGTCACAATTGTCACATCTTGATGACTCCCCCCACTATACCCCAGCCCCCTTATTTTCTCTCGCCCAGTCAACTGCTGTGAATGACAGCATGGATACCCCATATAGAGAATTATTTTGGGTAATGTAAAATGTACTCCTCTGTGTGTTTGAATTTCAGATGTTTGCCTCTTTTTTATTCATCCCCATCTCACAAATAGCCTTAAACAAGGCCATAGCTTTGATACCGTGTTTCCTGACGACAATGGTAAAGACACAATTCTTATAAATGTAAGAATTTAATGGGTGTACTTATCAAAGAAAAAGAAAGTTGTTCAAAAAAGCTTGTTACCAGCACACCCTCAAGGTTTGTTTGAGGTATGATGTGAGATGATGCTCTTAATTAAAGCTGCTCCCATTGTGCCTGCACTGGGTTCTGTTTCCACCAGCCCATGATTGCTTTGAAGGTGGAAAGAAGTTGACAATATTGGAGATATATGAGATGAGATGTGTGTGTGTGTGTGTGTGTGTGTGTGTGTGTGTGTGTGTGTGTGTGTGTGTGTGTGTGTGTGTGTGTGTGTGTGTGTGTGTGTGTGTGTGTGTGTGTGTGTCAAATCTCTTTCCTTGTAATGCCTTTCCATCCGGCCATGGCCACAGGGAGCAGAGAGCGTCTGCACTCTTGTCGCTCAGCAGCTCACCACTGGGAGGATGAAAAGCATCCCACAGAGCCACTGACTTCCCAGCCTCAAAAGCCACCATGAGCTCATACCTCTCATATCTGTCTCCCTTCACAGAGGAAGGAAAGGGGAGGGGGTTAGTAGATGCTGTGTGCCGCAGCATCCTAACCCCCTAGTATGCTAGTCCCTGCAACTTGGGACCATCAAAACAGGGGGGACCCTGGGGTTATTACTTGATGAGTCTGTGCCTGGCATGCAAGCCAGCAGCTGTTGAGATATGTGAAACGGCTCAGTAACATATAATGGCCGGTGTACCCAGGCTCAGGTGCTGGGCCCTCCACCAGTGGGTGTGTCAGTGAAGAAGATGTGGTAGTGGATTACTCTTCAGGTCTGTCAGCATTCAATTGCATCTGAAAGGAGCACTCAAACTGGAGATGATGGCCCACCTTTTACAGGCTTAACTGGGTAAGCACTCCCAATAAAGCCAACCTGTATGAATGTATGTCAGACACAGGCCCAGGTCATTGTCTCAGGTAGCTGCCCCTGTACTTTCGAAACTCCCATTGTTTTTCTCTCCTGAGCCATTTAAGCAGATCAAAGCTCAGACAAAGCCCAGGGAAGCCCCAGGCATGTGGAAACACAGGAATTACCCCCCCCCCTCAGGATTCCCACACAAAAAGACAAATAGACTAAGCCCAGAGGGTGGCCCCCTGAGGGACATCTCCATTCAGAGCAAGGCTGTTGTGGAAGCACCAATTGTTTTTTGTCATTTCACAATATATTGTGCTTTAAATTAGATGTATTGTAAATACAAGAACAACACGACATGTTTTTCTAAATGTCAGATAAGCAGATATTGATTCATATCACCTTGTTTTTATCAGTTAGAATATCATGTTTTAGATTTGTAAAAGCTTAATAAGAGCACATATAAGATAACTATTTTCCTCCTTGAATTCAGGGCTGCAGGGAAAGCACAAACATGGCTTGTTCGTTAGCTTTGTTTGAGCCTTCAAGCTGGTGAATGATTAGCAGAAATAATGTCCCTGTCACCCTTAATCACATTAAAACGTGGTTAACATTTAATTTTTCCCACTTGATATGCAAAAATTTCCACTTGATTTGCAGCAAAGGCCATTGGAATTCCATTATAAAAAGAATAAAAATTTCAGGCATCATTTGTTCAGAGAGGGATATCAAGACCAGAAAGTGCTGAATCTTTCTATTAACCGAGCAGTGAGAGATGGCACAGCAATGCTGGGACATAATGGGAGACTGACAAGACACAGACACACATACGCACACATCCGCGATCTTTCTCAGTAGATTCTTTTGTGTAGCTTAGACTTGTAAAACGCTTTTAAAGAGGATGTACATGGACAAAGATTTTATTTATTATTTGTATTATGGAAGTTCACATATCCACATAAAATATTTACAATTTTCTCCAAAAGATGTGCATGATAAGCAGAAAAGAAATTAGCCAACAAACATTATACAACCCCTGACAGATACTGATACGACGCTGCCGTAACTGTTAGCAGACCCCAATGTACAAAAAACAAGAGTCCTGTGAACACTTTGATTTCCATGAACACCTTTTATAATTTTGATTTTCATGAATGAACAAAGACAAAACAAAAATCTTGCAGCATGTTTTACATACATATTTTCTCCAATTTACACATCCACATAGCATTTCACACAAATAATTGGAAAGGACATAAATACAAATTGCAAAGTGGCATGGGTAGACAGCGTCAAAGTTGACAGAATTGGTTTTGGGAGTCATGTTGACGGAGCACCAAAGCTCTTAATTGACAGTGCTTTGTTTCTGGAGTTGAGGTAAGGAGGTGTTTCATGTTCCTGTGGCAAGGTGTTTGTCTGGTCCTGTGTCACTCAGTGCAAGGACCCAGAGACCCCCGTGCTCATTTGCAGCTCACGTTCTCCGTCTCCGGCTTCACATTATTAAAATCATCCCTCAGCCTTCTACCAAGAGCCTCTTTGTTACTTGGCTGGCTTGGCTCAGCTCTGTCAAGTCTTCACCAATTACAGTCTCAGGTACAATGGTCTATTCAAAGGATCACAGCCCTTGACTGGTGTGGAGAGAGTGATTTGTGAATCATTATTCAGCCGCCTGTAGAGTATGCAATACCTGAGGAATGCAAATAACATGCCACCAAATAGACAGCTGTGCTGCTAAAAGTGACAAACTACATCTGTTATTATCTCAGATTGGATTTTTTCCCCTCTCGGAGTGCTCGCCATCTCCTATGTTTTCAGGTTTTCGGCTTTGACTAAATGTGTTTTATTTTTCTGTCTTTTTATTGGTGAGACACTGGCAACTACCTTATTGTGCTGGCAGTCAAACGTCATATCTGCATCCATAGTGCGAACAGAAAGGGAAATATTACCGGCATATGAGGCATTTCAAATTTACCATGTAGTGTTATTCTAGCTTGTTGGGAAAAACATCCAATCAAAGCAAAACTGTGCCCTTCCTGCGTCCGTTACCCTGTCATATATTGTATATTGATAATCATTAGGTAGGAGCAGTGATATGGTGTTGTAGGTGATAAAGCGGTGACATTGTTATTGGAATAGATGTGGTATTGAGGTGGTCGGTCCCTCCCCGTCTTTGATTCTTATGGGCTTTAAACAGGAAACTAGGATTACAGATAATGACAGGGACCCCTTAGAATCAATCCAGCCCAGGAGCTCTGTCAGGGCCGCGGTGTGAAAATGGATTTGTGTGATGCTGTTCTTTGAGACCTGTCCAATCCCAGCCTGAGAGCTTGTGGGGCTAATCTCATAATTGCTCTAACCCCCTTGTATTGTTCTGACTGAGGGTTACCATTAAGTGTGAGGATATCTTTGTCCTGCAATGTCAGGTGTCCTACTGGACTGAAAGACCAACAGAGAAGGGTGATAAAGAGAAAGACAAAGACACATATGAGTAAGGAAACAGGCTTTATGGTGAATGTTTAGTTTGGGAGGATAAACTTTATTTGGCAAAAAACTAAAAGCTTTTTCCATCATATTTGGACTCCACTACATTTTAGAGGGAAATATTGTACTTTTTTTACTTCACTAAATTTATTTTACAGCTACAGGTACTTGTTAAACACAATCAATAGGGGATGTACACAAGTACACAAGTCATTCACCTAATCATTTTAGCTGTAGGCTACTTGTATAAACTGTTGGGTCAATTATTATTATTATTATTATTATTATTATTATTATTATTATTATTATTATTATTATTATTATTATTATTATTATTATAACAAACATCAACATTTGTTTCAATCTTTATATGTTTTGTGTGTAAAAATTTCAGTCTTTAAATTAACTAGTAACTGAAGCTGTCAGATAAATGTAGTAAAAAATAAAATGTTTCCTCTGAATTTTGGTGCAGTAGAAGTAGAACGTGGCATGAAACAAAAATACACAAGAACAATCTATACCTCTATTTTGTACTTAAGTACAGAACTTGAGTAAATGTACTTATTTATAATCTACCACTGAATATAGCGCATTGTCCTTCTACAAGTTATTTTAATCTTTAAGTTCTTTAGATCTTACTTATTGTACACCAATAAATGTTTATTTTGTTCAATGCAATGAGAACATTTTAACCTGTTTTAAATGAAGCACAACTTGTTTCAAGTTTGTTTTTTTTAAATCATGCTTAATTTTTCATATTTCTAGTGCTGCGGACTGCCTTATTGTTTCTTGTTTCAAAATCCGAACACTTCTTTCCTGACTATTTTAATACGTTGATTTAGATTAAAAATATTTCTAACTCAGGCACATGTTTTCTCACTTGTTTTGATAATGTTTTTGAGACTCAGTTATAGACTGAAATGGTTTTCAAAGATTGGGAATTTTGTGCATTAAATACACATACAGTATGTACGTCCTATTGCTATTGTTAAAGCTCTGTGAATCCATGCTCTTTTGTATAAGCACATGTCAAATTTTCAGTTGAAAACTTTTATGGAGACAAAGTCAACTCTCGGAAAGAAATGCCACCTTTGGAGTGCAGTTTCCTGCAAACACTCATATGTTTAGCTGCTCTCATGAATATGCATGCACCAGCGCATAGCACATGCTTTCATGCTAATCAAGTCCACCAACTAGATTTATGGCTTCTGATTTTTTACCAGGTTGGTGAAAATCAAGGAGTGGGTGGACAGTCATGACCCCGGAGCTTTGGTCATCCCCTTCAGTGGCGGCCTGGAGAGCCAGTTACAGGACAAGAGTGAAGAGGAGAGGAACAAGTACTGCACAGAGCACAAGATGCAGAGGTTAATTAGCATTCAGTCTCCCCACACTTTATTATCAGCTGTGTCCTCCATGCACTCCTTTAATTGCATGTGCTGATAGAATAATAAATGGCAGAGTAATTACCATTATAAAGCAAAGGATCCCTCTTCTTACTGAACAACTCAGTCAAAGGGTTTTCCTCTAAATTAAGTTTTTAACTGTCATCTGTCATCTGTAGGTATAATTATAACTTGGGCATTTTGGGTTTATTGTTCTCCTGTGAAAACCTTTATGGAGAGAAAAATTGTGACAGCAGATTTTTTTTCCCCCTCTTGGTGCAGAACGAGGCATCGGGTTGAATTCTTAAAAATGCTAAATGAGTCTTCAAGCTTTCTAATTAATCAAGGGAACCATTGGAGAGTTGAATGTCTTATGTGAAATGAAGTGACCCATCTTATTCACTTAATGAGTTTATATTGGAATGAATGGGGCCTTGCCACTGAAGTGAACTTTGTCTAGGCGTCAGTGGCAATAAATAATACTTAAATAGTTCAGACCCCTCGATTCAAACTAAATTTCTGTCCACCAGTGCCCTGAGCAAGATCATCAAGGCAGGCTACGCAGCCCTGCAGCTGGAGTACTTCTTCACTGCTGGACCTGATGAGGTCCGTGCATGGACCATACGGGTAAGAGCCAGCTGCCTGTTGTGCACATACATGTGAGTGTGTGTACCAGACACACACACACACACACACAAACGAATACACACGGTGCCCCACGTTCCACCCTGCTGGCACCCTCACTGATATCACACACTTTCAACTTTGTCATGGTTGTGCTTTAGCTAGTCATTACAGGCCAAGGATAACTTCAATTACTGGTGAGCTGCTGAACAGTGAAAGTGGGGGCTACATTGATTGAGGAGGGCAACAATTGATTTTGCCCATTACGTCCATGAGAATGTTTCCATCCTGTGCAGATCTGGCTGCCCTCCTCCTGCCGCTGGAGATAAGGAGCCTGTGCATTGTGCCTGCCTAATCTGTGTGACGGAGGTTGTCTGTGCCAAAATTGATGTCGCTTTTCATTCGACTGTTTGTGGGCCTTGCTGGGAGCTCCTCCTCCCTGTGTGTCTCAGTTTACTGAGCCTGGCTCGCCAAGAGCTTTGTGCAACAGGATCGCAGGATTTACATCAGTACAGATGTTGGCTTTGCGTGCTGGTATTGTGTAAATATTCTTTCTTTTTTTACTTGAGCAAATTGAAGAATTGAGTGTAGAAATAAAAAGGTATCTGACTGGTCAGGAGTTACTATTATAATTTCTAATATAAGTTCATGTAGGTGGTTTAAATTTAAGTAACTTTTTGAAAACTCAAGATTTGGGTTGTATCCCTTCATACTTCATCATATCAATTCTTCCATCCCATCAGATATTTCAAGGGATTGCAATTTTATAGCATTGCAGTTTTCCACAGTGGCATCTATTCAAAGAATCGCCAAACAGATCATTAAAGTTTTGTTCCCTGAATGTGAGCTACTTCCGTTGTTGCATTTTGATGACAAAGAATCTGGGAATTGTCTATGTTGTCTTTGTTCAGTCTGCTATATTATATTTACTTGGCAGCAAAAATGAAAAATCTCATGTAGTGTGTATATATATATATATATATATATATATATATATATATATATATATATATATATATTTTTTTTTAATATGATTTGGTATTAATATTAAATGTGTTGTTGCAAATTAGATGAAACATGTCCACACATGTTTGCAACAAGGAAAATTTTCATGATGGCATCTGAGACAGTGTACAACCCAGAGGGGAAGCTGAGCTCTCTTCCATTTTCTTTACTTTTTTTCTTTGTTTTTACACAGGACACATTACATTTTAGTCAGATGACATCACCGAGTTTCGGTGCATAATCATCTCAGCATGACTGATGTCCTTTCTATTTACCAAAAAAAAAGTCCTGAAACACTTCAAAGGCATCCTCAAAAACACGCTTGTCCTCCTCGACATAACTGATTACAGCTAACCTTGATTGTGTGTGAGGAGCATTTAGTCAGGTAAGCATCAGTGAGTAACTATATTAAGCCAATACATCTTGCATTGTAAAAACTACACTCAGTAATGTCGTGTTCCTAAGTCCTTTAACATGCTTTATTAGGCAGCCTCGAGGTGACCATTATCTATCAGCCTGCTCTGCATAGCTCTTAACTAGGACAATGTGGATCCCTTGTAATGCTCCGTATGAAAAAAATCCCTCCCTTAATCTATTTTTCTCCAGATAGACAAACCTTGATGCTGATTAATGGTAGTTAAACTCACAAGCACTCCGTCAATGAGATTGCAAAGAGATGGTAATGTATTAGAGTCATTAAATACGCATCATTCTTTTGGCATGAAATATGTTGACCCCAACCTGATTATATACATAATTAAAACTGCTCAACAGTTCCTGAGCACAGAGCTACAGAGCAGAGAGAGAACAAGCAGGTCGACAGGCAGGAGTCATAATGATGCACAGCAGCCACGTCACTTATTTGGGTCATTTGTCATTTCCACCCAGCATTATTTCAGCGCATATAAATTGCACATTTTATCAGTCACCAGTTGTGTCTTAAAGAGGATTCAAAGTGCAAAGAATTTATAAAACTATTAACTAGCTTTTGTGTTTTGTAAATTGGCATTCGAAATAACTTTAGGGTTCACATCTAAATATAAATTTTGACGATAAAATCATTCATGTCTATTCAAAATTAATTTAAAGACATCAAAACAGTTCCACATACTCCAGCAGCCCTGCTGTACTACCACACTGAAATATTATTGAAGGTTTGAAATGAATTTGAATTACCAAACTCTGGTGTGCCAAAATAGTAAGGCCTAATGCAGCGGCCTCTCACTGCAACACTGGGTCTTCTTGCTGTCATGACCAGAGAGCCTGAGCAGCGACCCACAATGAGGCAAGATTGCTTGGACAGAAATCAATACCAACACGAAATGGGAATCAGAAGGCATTGATAGCAGTGCTGGGTCCTTATCGGTGTCCAAGCTGCCCTAGCAGGGCACAGCCGAGTGGAAAGCTATCCAGAAATCAGGACTGAGGCAAGAATACCCCCAACTACAAACACCCCTGAGTGATGCTCACAACACTATCACCCTATCAAACACCATGTCGCTCGCATGCTGTAATCCATCTTCTCCAAAACAATTCATTTGTCCTCTCTTTTCCTTCCCTGTGACAGAAAGGAACTAAGGCTCCACAGGCTGCAGGGAAGATCCACACAGACTTTGAGAAGGGCTTCATTATGGCGGAAGTAATGAAATTCCAGGATTTTAAAGAGGAAGGCAGCGAGAGTGCTGTCAAGGTGAGCAGTCAGGGTGCCAGAGGATGAGGGGAAGTCTCCTGTGATCAGTGGAGCTGACAGTCGCCACACAGCTCCTACTGCAAACTGCTCTTCACCTTTACTCAAGGGAAGAAATTACTGCACACACTCCAGCACCACTCCTGACAAGCCAACTGATTCTGGCTCTAAACACTGCCATTCTGCTCCAGCTGTGCATATCTTTATCACAATGTGTCTTAACTGGCTGATGGTAGTTCTTGCTTGTGGCTCAGCACAGTCACTCAGAGGTAGCACTTCTGCACCTCACCAGGCGTTTATCAGATCTATAGAGTGCACTGTTAGCTCAGAGCTCTCTGTTGCCAATTCCCCAAGCCACCGTAGGCATGAGACAGTGATATAAAGCGGCAGGTTAAATAAAGTGTGAAATTCTTCAAATAAGGACTGTTTCATGGATGGGTAGCGCAGAAATGTGACTTGCATATCTTGTTTTTATTATGGCCGGTGTTTGTTTTGCCCTTTTACCTGGGGTGTGGGGTGTGCACACTCCCGTCAAATGTAATAATTGATTTCATGGTGAACTTGTGGAGAAAATAACTGGGCACCAACGTAGGAGGGACAACATGCTTCAAAATGCTTTCCTACTACATGTGTTGTTTTTAGGTCTGGCATTAATTTAGTTTCATATTGGCAAACTGTCATTCAGCAGTTGAAGGTACAGATTTAATAATGAGTTAATTAACGCTGTAGGATGCAAGATTCTCTTTTTTAACACTTCATGTCTGCTTAGACACATTTGTAAATTTTAATTCTCAGTTAATTAAATTAATGCAGAAGGGACTCTAACCTAGCTATCTGTGACATTTGTGAGCCGCAGCTGTAAGCCATGCTGTTACAATCCCACTATCACCACCATCAACTCCATGTGCCCACTTACAGACTCAACTAATGTAATTATGGTGACACACAGGGATCTGCAGGGACCAGTGTGAAAAGGAAGCACTATGAAAACATTTAAATCTCTTTACTATTCAAGCCTTTTTTTAAATGAGTATTTAATATTTAATGCAGCGGCAGTGTATTGTCCACACCCTTCATAAGCTGCAAACAGAGGGTGAAATGTGTGGCTCTCTGGGGAGTTTTCTCCATTGTTATCCGAGGTTGAGATCTGAGTGTCAGCTCCTTACTGCATGCTCTCTTACTAATCCCTCCTTGGGCCTCATAAGAACATGGAGCGTTTTTGACTGTGGCATTAAGGTCCATGCTATTTAATGCCAGTTGTGGGAATAGGCCGTCTGAATAGGGCCAGTGTACGGGGATATCACATTATTAGTAATCATATCTGCTTAAGCCAAGCTTGCTGCTCCAGATGGCTGCTTTCAAGTGCAAATGAACCAGTTAGACGTGTCTGGTTTAATACATACTCAGGAATCACAAATAGCCATTGATTTTTTTCCTGTCTCCCTCTCCATCCAGTGTTTCTGGTGGTATTGAGCTTGGATTAAATGGTCTCCTGAGCCTTTAAAGGGACATTGATTCTTCTAATTAATTGTGCGCTGTGCAGAACCAGAATGCATAAACCTGTCCATATTAGCACTTCAAGTCAATTATTTTGAGTTTGCCGGGAAGGAGAACAAACACTTACTGTATACAAAAGAAATGTTAGAACTTATTTTGTTTCCTTGAGAAGTTTGATAGTGCTGTAATCAAAGACTTATTAACATTTTGTACTTGTGCACATGAAACTGAAATGAGCAGAAGAGAGGATTATTCACTCAGTGGGAATTCAGGCACCCCTTGAACAAAACATGGATGCAAGTGTGTGTGTGCGTGTGTGACAGAGAGAGAGAGGGAGAGAATGTGACGTCTGCAATTAGAGTAAAGTTATTATACGTGATAAAATGGATTGGACACTAATCCTGAACTATTATTTTCTATTATTATTTACAATGTACACTGATATTTTGTATCTGTTGTACCGATAAATGAATAGCTAAATTATGTGACAGTCCATTACACAATATTTTGTTCATATTTTTTAATGTTAATTTTGGTTTTCCTTTGCTATCTTACAGGCAGCAGGGAAATACAGACAACAAGGAAGAAACTACACTGTTGAAGATGGAGACATCATCTTTTTCAAATTCAATGCACCAAATGCACCAAAGAAAAAGTGACACAAGAACAATCTGTTTGTTTACATAACTGACTGTGCTTGTTACTCCTTTTTTTTCTTTCTTTGGCCTGACACCCAATGCCACACTCTTACTTTCTCTTTCCCGTCGTGTAGGATCAACACCCCGTACCAAAGCACAGGGTCAGTAAACTCTGACAGCTTTGCTATTTAAGATCAGGTTCGGCCCCCACTCCAAATTGTAGCAGCATTTGAAGGACCATATTACTCTCCAGATACTTCATTAATCTCCATCACGGGTGCCAGCCCTGACACAGCTGACAGCGGGGACAATGCCACCTGCTCCTCTCCCCCTTCAGCAGATAATGCATGTTTTACAGTAGCCCAGATGTCTACACTCAATAAAACATTGGACAAAACCAGTCTGTGTGTGTTTTGGGATGTCTGTATTGAGTGGGAAGCTGCATGGGGATGGTGATAGCGGTCCTGCCGACCACTGATTAGAGAATTAAAAGACACAGCTGACATTGACTGTAGCAGAGAGGCGACAATTATAATTAAATCTGCTAAGTGATGCTGAATTTAGAAGGGCACTTGCAGGATGCATGCATTTTGGCCAAAAGAACTGGTCAGTTTAAATTATTGTTCATAAAGTGATTGAGTTAACCTTTCATTTATAATTTTTATTTGATTTATGATTGATTAATAGTGTCTTCTCCTTCACTGTTCCTACAGTTCTCTGCAGCAATCCTCAAATATTGACAAAAATTGTATTTGTTATGTTACAGTTCCTTTCTTCTTGCAATGAGGGCAAATACATCCCTAAAAAAACTAAAAGAAATATTCCTTTAAACTATTTTTTTTCACAAAAAGTCCACATTTTATGATATTCTGTACGCTATGAAAATAAAGGTTGACACAATCTGCAAGCACAACCAGAAAACGATTCCTTTTGTCTGAAGTAGTGTTTTTCTCGCCCCTATACTTTGTGTGTAAGTGTTTGTGAAGCGTTTATGCTGATGGGATTGTATGGCTGCAGCCGCAGTGCTCCACAGTAAGATTGTATTCTCCGTGGGAGTCCGAACAAAGAGCTGTAGATCAGCAGTGCTTTGCTGAATATCTTGTAACCATTAAGACTGCCGAGAACAAAATGGCCTTTTGATGGGAACAAAAAGATTGAATAAAAATGGTCATTTTACAGAGATAGTATTGCATATCCAAGTTTTGGATAGGATGTTTTACGGAGCCAAGCCTGTGCTAGCACTACAAAGCACAGTGTTTGTCATGGAAATAAGGTGGATTATAGTCTTTAAGGTCTGAGATCAGTGGCAAAATATAGGATAGTGTTTATTGTGGTTAGATGGAAGGAAAGACAGATGACAACATGTGTATAAAATAACACTAAGCTCACTTTGCTTGGTACCTTTAGCATTAACCACTGATTTTAATCACTCAGATATTTCATACAGCAGAACAAGAAAATCGTTTTGCTGTCATATATGCTGTCTTATATACAACAACAGGTTTTCGGTTCAATGTTTTCTAAGTGAAACCATACAAAACCTCTGGAGAACACAATGGAGGCTTGAGACAAAACAGTTTTAGCATTCCTCTCGGGGTGGTGGTGGTGTTGGCCAACTTAAACCCCGCTTAGATGATTATTCATCTGCTGTAGTTTTGAGGCTCAGGGGCTGACGAGTTGTTCCCAGTGGTCTGGGTCGTGGAGCATTTTGTTTTTCATAAAGTGACAATAAATCTTTTCAGAGCGAGTAATAAAGCTATTTAGAATCATGTAGATGTTGTATAGGAACAAAACAACTTAACATAGTCGTTGTGTTCTGTAAGTATATCCTCAATGTGCCTGTTTTGGGGTATATAAATATTTAGCTGTCCCAGGAGAGGCAAGAATTAATGAATTATAAACTCATTGGGTGTCGTTTCTATCCTGACACCATGGAACACAGGTTAAAGTAGTCATGCAAACATAACCACCAGTTGGTGCATGGTGAAAACAATGTGCATGCAAGTATTCAGAAACAGAAACATGATCAGGTGACGTGAGTGGCTTGTAAAAGCAGTCTAACTGGTATAACCTCTAAGAAATCAAAACAAGGCCAGAAATGTGGCAGATTCTCTGGTGGTACAAATGTTCTGTCAGCACCATCAATCAAGCGGTGCCACTCTGCCCCGAGGCAAACCACAGTGGCATCAAACCAAGGATGGCACAGAGTGGAAAGCTCGCTTTTAAACACACACCCAAGAAAGCAGACCACGGACTGCTGTTGTAAATCACATGCACCCCAAAGACCTTTTGAAGAATTAAAAAGAAGGAATGTGTGAGTTAAAACAAATAAACATATAAATAACTATGGCATCTTTCAGAGCAGTTACTATGCACAAGGGATTATGTTGGTAAATTCAATGGTTATTATAAACGTTTTGTATCATATCATTACAGAGAGGAAATTATCTCTATTCTGGATGACAATGAAAGTGTTGCCATGTTGTAATTATTGCTATTGTGTGACTTCTCTGTCTGACACATGCACTATACACTGTACACAGAATAGACATGGAATCAATATAGATTCAGCATTTGACTGAAATATAACATTTCATGTTTATTAATGACTTTATGCAGTAATTTCCTCTGATTCCTGTAGTACTATCACGATACAAAGTGGTGCTTTGATTTATTGGTCCTTCTATAATAGTGATAAAACGCTAGCAGTAATATGTTGAGTGAAAAGAATGCCATAAACAGCTTCGGGGAGTGTCAGACAGGAGTGTTTAAATCATAACCTAAAGTTGACAAATTTAGTTTCTCGTTTGCATCTGCTCTTGTTATTGCATATATCTGAACTATAAAAACTATGTAAAATACTAACACTAGAGACAGACAGGAAAGACATGAGTGAGAGAGGGGATGATAGGCAGCAAAGGGCTCGGGCCACATTCAAACGCGGGCCGTTGTGGTCACCTCTACAATCTATTATAATTCAATACAACAGCTCTGGCATAAATTCTACCTTTCCAAAGTTTATAATTTTTAGTTTTAGATGAGATTTTCAGAAATGTGTAAATTTAATAATATGTTATGTTACAGAGGTCATAGCTAAAGGCTGTGTTGTACAGGACTATATTATATTAAGATTTTTCTAATAAGTTGTCCTCACTATTTACATACACAAAGGGTGCAGAATATTAGAAAACGCCTCTAAATATAATAATTCTAGTGCACCATCACCACTAACTTTGACCTCGCTAAAACATGTAATTGAATGAACATGACAGTGTATAACAAAAACTGAACATTGTAGGGATCATAAAAGTAGACTTTATGAACAGTTGCACTGGATTGCATTAAATTGTACAAGTGTAACTAATAAAGTGGCCACTGAGATAATGTCTACTCAATAGACACACAGAAACCTCATTTGTTCATAGAGAAACCTATTATCTACCATATGGTTTCAGGTCACTTCAACACACTTGTAATTCACACCACCAACCAGGCCTCAACCACTTTACACATTTCTCAGAAACAATTCCTCTATGTACAGATTCTGTATGTTTGTTGTGTAATTGTTGTTTATGTATATACATATCCATATTTCCATACTTTTTACCTTTGTCTGCTTATCTTTGTTTAACCTTGTTGTCTTTGATTATTTTTGTATTGTGAGAGCTACTGAAACCGGAGTCAAGATTACTTGTACATCTCAACTTGGCCAAGTTGATTCTGATGCTAAATGCACATCAACATCCTGTATGTTAAAAAGATTTTGAACTTCCACACTAAAAGTATCATAATAACTTTTCATGCAACTGCCTTTGACTCAGCTATTACTGCATGTAACAGATAACTCTCAGTTCCTCAGACAAAGACCAGTGTGCCTGTTCCTATCTCAGACGCTTGTCTATAACATACTTTTGATATTCCATCCACACCTCTCCATGCTGCACCAGTTTCAATTCTCTCTCTCTGCTCCAATTTACAGTGTCCCACAAGGTGCCTCATGCAGGGCAGTTTCTCTCTGCGGGGTCACTGTCTCTTGGACTGGCCTTCATGAAAACAACTGTCAGTATGTTAATATGAAACACTCAGAGAGGTTGTGGACTTACTCAGTTACACGTCTTATCTTTCACAGTTTTGCACTGTGCCACAAAAACAATTTCCACTCCCAAAAGTCAGTGAAAAAAGGCTTTTGCATTGAAAAAGTTTTGATTACTATTTCCTCTCATATTTAATCCTATGAAGATTTATTTTAAAAACATGAATGCATCCTAATTTGTATCACATTTCCCTACAATACCTAATGAAAGCTGAAAGCTAGAGGGTATGTACCCATGAGAAGTGAGAATGTCATTGATGCCCTTATTTACAGTTATATTTATCACACTGAATGCTTATAGACGTGCTGAAACTCCCACTGGGTAATTGCTCCACAGAATTCACAGATTCCTCTCATGAGGTAAATACAAGGTCTGTCAATAGAATTTTATTTCTTTTGTTTGCAGCTTGAGACAACACTTGGAGATCCAAAGACAAACACCATGGCAGTTATGTGTCCCGTGTAAGCCACTGCGTCCACCAGGGTGTTGCATTTTTGCTGCTTTTAGGATATTTGACTTTTCCCTTTAACTTGGAGGTCTTTGTAGAAATTGTTGATACGTTTCCAAGGACTCCTGAAGTAAGACAGACATAGCTGCAAGGTTTTTCTAAAGCTGTTTCCATTGGCCTGTGTTTACCTGACACTTGGATTGACAGCAGAGTGATTGGAAATATCCACCATTCACTGCCGTGAGCTCCTGAGTGCACAGAAAGTGCTTTTGTAGTCTGGCTGTAATGGGCCAAGTTTGAATTGAAGGTTGAGAGAAATAGCCTCACTGCGGTCGCGCACTGTGAGGAACTGACACACCACAAATAATACTCAGAAGTGGGGTCCTGATAGCATCACAGGCATAGAGCAGGTACAATAGCATGCAGGCTCTCATTTCAATGCACTTTCACAATGTTGCACTGTGCACAATCAGATGGAGGGGAAGGAATCCAGTCAAAAAACAAACTCAGATTGTGTCTTGATGATTGTGTCCTCAACACAAAAGACATCTTAAGACTCAATTGCTGATCACTTTCTTATTTACAAGTAAGAGAGTGGCACTATTAGTTTGCAGAAACACACAAGAACAAACAAAATCCAGATCCATCACAGAATCAGAATTTTATGTATCAGCACCATAAACAAAGCTACGCTGATCTAACCCACTTGATCTGTTATCTGCCATGACTTGACCAACAATTAATAATGTTTCTTTGTCAGTGACATGATAATCCATCTAATCTCTATCGGTTACATTCATTCAGTCAAGGCCATTGATCATTTTTAAGGCCACAGCAATCCTCTGCATAATATTTACGCATTCATACTGAAATAAATTATTACAATAACCTCTACGCAGTGAGGTATGCAGATTTCAAATTTGGGAAAAACAGAGCACTGGTATTCAATCCCAGAGGTTTGATGCATTAAATCTGAAATGATTTATCTACTTGGACAATTGCTATACATGTCAGGGGTCGCATGCCTCTGAAGCAACTAGGAGTTAAGTGTCTTGCTTAGGGACCCAATGGTGGAAGTGTTACAGTGGGGGGATTGAACCCCAGTCAATTCAATTCAATTTGCTTTATTGGCATGACTGTAGAACAATATTGCCAAAGCATCATACATATAACATAACAATCAGCCCCATACATTTTGTTAAAGAATTAGAGCGTAAAGTAATCTCACACCAAGGGCATGTGTCTTATCCATTACGCCATCACCACTCCAACGGACCCCAACGGACAATTTGAAACTGTGTACAACATTCTACTGATCAATATAGCAATAATTTTAAAAATACATTTTAAAGACACATCAGTTGCAATTTGTTGTGATGATGGGGGCCTAAATAATTGGGCTCTTCTATGAGGTTTACTGATGATGTCAGAGGTGTGTTGACCTGTGGGACCAAGTCCTTATCTGACAGCTAGCAGGACATTTAGGGGTGGCTGATTAAGACTCCTGGGTTTTAGCTAGGATGAGTTAAATGCAGAAAATTAATCCCATGTACTTGATAATAATAATGTGGTTGCACTTCAGTGTCCTATATCCACATAGCGTCTACTTGCTATTTTGCACAATGTTTCAGGCTAAGGTATGGTTACTAGTAACAACAATGTAACTACAAGTCTCACTGCCATCAACACCAATACTATCTAAACTGAAAATGCATTAAAAACAGGAAAAGAATCCAACAAAGGATGATTGACATGTCGACGGACAAATAATAACACGGTGTGTGAAACGAATAACCAATCACCTTTATGAAAACGGCGGGATTTCCTGTATGTGACGTAAATACTCCCAGTCAACACTGGAGGCCCCACCCTTTGTGTTACCTACCGCCCGTCAATCAAAATAGAAAAAAATTTTGACAGTTATCACCTATTTCTACGCGTGTACAATCAATTTTATTTGCTGATCATGTCCGGCGACTTGTGACTATCAGGACTCTCCGTTTCACGACTAGTCACGCAATGACTGGTATGTAATATCTGTCTTATTCTTCACCCACGTTAGCTAACAAGCTACCACAGGCATCCCGTGGCTAAATTAGCTCGCTAGCAGGCTAACAGAGATGGTTGTTGGCGATAGTGCTAATCATCGCCGGCTACGTTAGCACTGGTGGCTAACACTGCGCTTGTTAGCTTAACAAACTAGGTTAGCTTGTTTAAAGACACATCACTAGCCAGCTCCCTAAACTAATTATCGTTACATCGCTGTTTTCTTTATGGTGTTTGGTGCACTTGGTAGCTGTGGTTGTGACTTTATTGTTAGCTAGTCTACTGTTCTTCATCATAACGTTTCAGATGTTAGTCCTCTATGTGAGTATCAGGTTTGTTTAGCTAACATATTAGCTTCGCTGTTCCCACTCATATGCTTTTTGCTACACAGCCCCAGAACAGCCGATGAAATCAGTGGATATGGCTGCCTTGGACGTGGACAGCAGTCAAAGCGACTTTCTGCAGCTGGAGGAAGGCAAGGGCAATCAGGTAAGGTTTTCCTCTCGGGATTATGACTGTCATTAGACGTCGTCCCTGCGTTTCCACCAACTGAGTGCTGCTTACTGAAGTTCGCATATTTCAAACTTGGAGGGGGGGTTTGTTCCCTGATTTGAACCTCTCAGGCAACACTTCCTCTCAGGCTGCATACAAAACCCGCCTCCTTAGCTAGATTGAAAAGACTCACTGAAAACTCAGTCAGACCTAAAAAATGACCTGGGTGTTACCCAAGGTGCTGCCTGGGGGGCTCAACATAGGACAAGAAAGTCTTCAGATTTTGCTCTTTGGCAATGCGTCGCACATTCTGTGTGGCCCAGACTAATGGCCACCCACTTTCTTCCTTTTAAACGCGCATGTTGTTGGTAGGACACACAGCCATCACCCCTCGACCTGCTAGCAACTACCTGCACTAAGGTTGGGTCACCATCGTCAGAGGTGGACAGAGGTGCTGCCGCTGATGTGGTAAGTCAGCACCTCTGCTAGATCTGACACAGCTGCAGCAGAAGTGAAGCCTTCAGTCACATCTGAGCAAAATTGGTGGGGGGAGTGTAGCTAAGCTTGCACTTGCTTTTATGGAATTATAGCCACAGCATCAAAACAAGATCACAGCTTCAACTGAAGTGTTTTTACCAGCTTTACTAATGAAACAGACTCCGTATGGGCACATATATCCTTCTGGTCATGTGAAAGGTCCTTAGTAGTTAGTGGTTTAGTTGGTGATTGAAGAGTCAGCTTAACCAGGATTTTAATATCTTGTTATCCCAAGTTTTTGTAGACAAGATGATCTTCACACCATCATTGGCATGTAAGTTAGGTTATACATGTACTTTATGTATATCTACATGCAAGTATTCTGGACAATATTTTTTAGTTGCTAAATTTGTATATTTCAGTGCTAATAAGTTTTAATAATAATGATAATTGCGTATAAAACAGCACATATTGTATTACTTGTTGCTTAATTGTATTTTATTCTGGAAGAGTAAGATTGTAGTGTGAGCTTGGACGACATTCAGGCTAGTAGCAAACTTTGGTGTTTCATATGAGAGAGTCTTCTGTATTTTGGTTCCACTTGCTCCCATTTAATCAATATATTTAAACTGAGTGCATTGTATTGCTTAATATTTTTCAGTTTCTCCATCATAATCAAACAAGACCAAAACACTGCTGAGAATCTACAATCTGACAAAAGACATGAAGCAAGGAGCACCACTTAAATGCTTTCACTTTAAAGCAGTTGACAAAAATGTATTTATAGTAGATTAAGACTTCATTACAGCTGTGATACCAATGGAAAGTGTATAAGAAGACTGTGAGGTTTCTGTGATACAGTTGACACAAACTCTGGTGCATTTACTAATTTGTCAGGTTAATTTTGGCTGAAAAGAATGCCCTCATTCAATATTCGGTGTTGATCAAGCAACTTCAAGAACTCAAGAAAGGTAGTGCTGACCACCAGAGAAGATAAATAAAACCTTCACACACAGTTAGGTATACCGTTGGCTATAAAATGCCCGTCATGGATCATTGTAGCATTGATGATGCAGGATGTCTAATGTGAGTTACCTGTCAGACTTCAGTTGATACTTCACTGTTACAACTCTTGATTTGTCGAGTTTCGTAATGAATTTAAAGGTTCCAGGTCCAGCTGAGTTTCACAGTGAAATGCAGTTGTAGCCCCTTCCCTGCTACACACACCACAGATTCCATTATTTAAGTTAGAATAAAATAAAACAATAAGTAGGCAATGGATAGAACAAAGAATATGAAAGTTGTATAATAGTTGAGTAAGAGCTTTGCTTAAGATAATTCATTAACAGTGTGCCTAAATTTTTTTTTTATGTCAACCACTTCCTTTCTCAGACATCAGACCCATCTACGCAGCTTACTGGGACTGAGAAATGGGAGGTGTTAACACCCACAGCATCAGCAAAGGATGAATCTGGAATGATACAGATCCAAAGTCAAGGAATATTAACATCAAATGGACAGTATGTTCTTCCTCTCCAGAACTTACAGAGTCAGCCAATCTTTGTGACGTCGGGAACGGACACCACCTCTGCCAATTCAGTGCCTAACATCCAGTACCAAGTAATTCCTCAGATTCAGACAGCAGATGGACAGCTGAGCTTCTCCACTTCCAGCGTGGATGGAGCAACTCTGACTCAGGATGCCACAGGGCAGATTCAGATCATACCTGATGGTAGCCAGAGTCTCAGTGTGACATCAGCTGCAAACATCCTTAATAACAACCAGAACCTCATGTCACAGACTGGTAATGTCCAGCAGATCCAGGGGGTCTCTATTGGCAGCTCCACCTTCAACAGCCAGGGTCAGGTTGTTACTAATGTGCCTGTGGGTTTGCCTGGGAACATTACTTTTGTTCCTATAAACAGTGTGGACTTGGACTCCCTTGGCCTGTCTGGTGCTCAGACTATAGCGACAGGAGTCACTGCTGATGGCCAGTTAATTATGGCGAGTCAGCCCATGGATGGCTCAGAGAGTCTAGCAAAGACAGATAATCACCTCTCGCAGACACTACCAGTCAATGACTCGCATGCAAATCCTGAGATATTTGTGCCAACGTCTTCCTCTCAGCTACACATTTCAGCAAACGAATCAGGTCTGCTGACACAGGACACTTCATTGTCATCAGTGGCTGCAGAGCAAGCTGACTCGAGTTCTGGTCTCCAGGAGGGCTTCATCCAACAGAATCAGGAGCAGAGCGTCCAGGTGTCCTCAGCGCAGCCCATCATCCAGCTGCAGCAGGTGCCTATTCAAACCACCAACGGCCAGGTGATCCAGTCAGTGGCGACAGGTGGGCAGAGCCTGCAAAACGTGCAGCTGATCAACCCGGGAACCTTCATCATCCAAGCCCAGACTGTCACGCCATCAGGTCAGATACAGTGGCAAACCTTTCAGGTGCAGGGGGTGCAGAACCTGCAGAACCTCCAGCTGCCCACAACACCACCCCAGCAGATAACCTTGGCTCCAGTCCAGACCCTGTCACTGGGTTCAAGCCCAGTCAGCATTAGCACAGGGCAGATGCCTAACCTGCAGACTGTGACCATCAACTCAGCGGCCCAACATGAAGGAGACACAGACAACCCTGGAGGTACGGTAGCTTGTTCTGTTATCAAATATGTAGGAAACAGCAGGTTCTTAAAGACGGTGCACATCCATGGTAAACCCACAGGAGATTTCACTTTGTTGCCGAATGACACCTCATCTCATGAATGTGTGTACAGAGTGTGCTAGATTGCCGTCTTTACGACTCTCCTGTTAGGTTGGTTGCACCTTTTTAGGGTGGGATTATTCTTATAGAGTACAGTAGAGGTCTAAACTCTAACTCACAACACCTGTGAGGGTGTTCGGGGCCTTTAAGAGATTCAAAATAAAGTTTATCACATTGCTTGATTATATTACATAATAATGTTTTTATGTTGTTGCCTTTATATTTAGAAATACCACTTTGACGTCTTTCACAACGGTCCATGTTCAGCAAATTACTTTTAAAATGCCATTCCATACTGAATTACTGAATTTATTACACTACAGTGTTTCTATACCATACTACTACATACAGTGGTGAATGGAAGTTTGTTTATGGTTCTCAAAGCAGACAGTGACACGGTGACATACTGTTGAGGGATGTAGCTGACAATATTGTTTTATTGTTAATTAATCAAACTTTTTCCCCCAAATCAGTCAATAGGCCTTTTTTACAGAAGACATTTTGACATGTGACAGTAGGAAAAGCACAGGTGTAAATCATAAAATGTGTGATGCTTCAGTTTCAGCTTCCTGGTATTGTCACACTGCCACAGAATGGTAATTTGTGCCCAGCTTTGCCTTCTAAGACAAGTCAACATGTCTGCTCCAGAAAGGTTCCATATTTTAGTCTGGTAAACAATGCCAAATGCAGATTAGCAGTTGCTTATTTTGCTTGTCCAAGAGTTAAAACACAATGTTTCTGAATGAACAATTATATGAACTGGAGAAAAGCAACAAAGCCCTCATATTTTAGAAGCTGTATGCAGCCAAGGATTTGTATGTTTTAGTTGTTAATTTATCTAGACAAATGGTAGTTTTCATTTTAAACATAAATTCAGTGTCCCAACAAAATACGTTTGTGTGTCCTTAAAACTACTTTGTGTTTTACAGCTATAGCTGAGTATAGCTATCAAAATATTGTCATGAAGATTTTGATCAAAGGCTTTCCATCTATTTTCTGCCACTCATGGGGGCCAAAAAAGTCCACAGGGCGTTTAACCAATTATCAAAATTGTCATCATGCGTTTTCTGTCAATCAACTAATTATTTTATCACTGTGGTTATCGTGTCGTTTTACTTATGACGTCTGCTGTCATGCTGTCAGACACATGCAATAATAAAGCACATCTCCACGTACAGGCTTTTTGGGAAGTTCCTAGAGCTTGTGTTGATATTAACGTACACATGAATTCCAGACATTCGAATAAAGGAAGAGCCAGACTCTGGGGACTGGCAACTGAGCACCGATTCCACCCTGAACACAAGCGATCTGTCCCACCTTCACGTCAGGCTGGTGGATGATGAGGATCAATTGGGCCAGGAGGGCAAGAGGCTGCGCAGAGTGGCGTGTACTTGCCCCAACTGTAAAGAGTCAGGTGGGAGGTGAGTAAACCTGACTGGTGCTTTTCTCTCTGAATCTTTATACTTTGCACAGCTCTGCTTAGAAAATAAACACATCAGGACCCTAACAGACTATATCTGTGGTTCTCAGAGGATCCGGCACGGGGAAGAAGAAGCAGCACATCTGCCACATTGCGGGCTGTGGGAAAGTATATGGAAAGACATCGCACCTGCGAGCACACCTGCGCTGGCATTCAGGGGAGCGACCTTTTGTTTGCAGCTGGATGTTCTGTGGGAAGAGGTTCACACGCAGCGACGAGCTGCAGAGACACAGGAGAACACACACAGGTGCCCTTTTCTTGCTCCCTCAGTGTTTGCACATCGGGAAAACATCAGTAAAATCAGTAAAATGTGTTAATTTGTGCCCTACAAAGTGAGTCATGAAAGAAAGGACAGCGTTAGTCCCCCTCTGGATTTACATGTATAATGTCAGGTTAGCATTGAAGACCGTTGTGATAAACACATCCAGATTTCACAAATGTGGTGGTAATTTAAATTTTCCAGTTCAGGATGGGGTTTAAACTGGTTGTTCTGCAGTCTAATTTGCAGGATCTGTTAACATCAGATAATATAACAAAAACGTTGCAAGGGATGCTAGTAGCGAGCTGTAGTTTTTAAGACTTTAGCTTGTTGGTTTTATTGTCACCGTGTTGTTTCTCCTTTGAATCTGGAAACTCTTGTATCAGCTCGTCTAATATGTTTTTACTTCCCTGCAGTCACCATCTGTCATCATGGGGTGAAATAGACAGCTGAACAAAATATGCAAAGAAACAGGAATGCAGGAAGTAGTAGCCTATAAGAAATCCAATCAACACAGCATAATTATTTACAGTATCTCGTGACATTTACTGCCAAGGTAGACCTTTGAAAGAGCTATAACCACTTGGTTGTACTGTTGTTGAATTTATGAATCCTGGCCTCAATTTTATTAAAGTAACAAGCAAGTTGAACTTACATGCCACTTAAACTTAGCTCCTCACCAATGAAACATATCCTTCAGCTAAACAGCATGTGTGACCCTTTCGAAATTAGGGCTGCACGATTAATCTAATAGCAGTCGTAATGTCGTCATGTGTGATTACATAACCGCAAAACGGATGTGATTTAATAAAACAAAGTGTGTGTCACACTCTCTTCTCTCTGTGCACTACAGTTTGCTTATTATCTACGTCCACACTGGCCTCTTGCATGTGCCTCTAAAAACAGATACAGGCCTACGTGCAATCAGAAAAATTATTCACAAGCAGTGTGCCAGGAACTTGCCAGAAAGTTAGAAGAAATAAGGAAGGTTTGGGTTTGGCTCGCAGGCCATTTAATGTTAGCTGTATCGGTGCCTTTTGTTGTTCAACATGTTCAACTTTTCGTCAACTGACCAATCGCAGCCGGTATGGAGTGGGACATTTTTAAAAAGTGCTACAGCAAACTTTCAAATGTTATACAATATGATTATTGACAAGTTAGTACCATTGTGTCCCTGAGCAAGCCCTAGTTGCTCCAGAGGCGTGTGACCTCTGACATGTATAACTTTGGATAAAAGCGTCAACTAAATGAATAAATGTAAATGTAATATTCAACTAGCGGTAAAATAGTATACTATTATATTAAATAATAATGAATATAGTAATTAATATATTATTTGTTATAGGCTACTAACAATATACATTTAACTGAACATTATACTCTTCATTTAGTGTTATAATATTATATGAATGCACTCAGTACTAGTTCCAGGATGTGGATAGTGTCACGATGCCAATGTTCCAATATTTGCTCCTAGCTGCCTCCTCCGTAGAGCAACACGCTCCCCTTGGTCTGTTTTACATTTGTTTTACTAAAGTTATTGTTATAAATATTGTTTATAGTTTAACTTTGTTTAAGTTGAGAAATACATCTTTCAAAATGTCAGTATGTGCATTTTCCTTGAAAATCAACAAAGTATTTGTTCAATTATAATCAAATTGCAATCACAAATTGTAATATTGTCCACAATAATCGCAATTTGACCTTTTCTCCAAATGCAGTGCAGACCTACTCGCAATGTATTCAGTGTTGGAATCTTTATCTTTCAAACTGTATCTTCTCTTTATCTTTTCTCTTTGGCAGGAGAGAAGAAGTTTGTCTGCCCAGAATGTTCCAAGAGCTTCATGCGGAGCGACCACCTGGCGAAGCACATTAAAACTCATCAGAACAAAAAAGGCGTGAACTCTGGCAGCGCTGTGGTGGCCTCGATGGAATCTGCAGGGTCCTCAGACAGTATCATCACCACGGCAGGCGGGACCACCCTCATCCTCACCAACATCCAGCAGGGTTCCAGCGACGCCCAGGACATCCTGGCCAACGCAGAGATCCCTCTCCAGCTTGTCACCACGGTGGCGGCCAGCGAAGTCATGGAGTGATTTACACTCCACTTATATGAACTTCTACAACCTCTCATACTGTATACTCCTACCTGCATTTTTATTCAACTTTTGAAGAAAAACAAAAATTATAAATATATATATGTATACATATATATATATTTTAACACAGAAATAGTCAGTCCATGTCCGTACTCAGTTTATACTGAGGAAACCAGTGGTGGAGACTAAAAGAAGATGAAGACATTGCAGTAAACACACAAGGAAATGCCTTATTTTGTACAATATTGTGTCATTGGAAATGTAGGATGCCATTTACTTTCAAATCTGCTTATTTTTTGTTGATTGTTTTGTTTTTCACAAAAAATAATTGGTAAGTCAAGCAATTTTCTCTTCGCCTTTTTTTTCTTTTGATGGTATATTATAATGTCCACGGTTTGTTCCATATTCCTTATGAGCAAAGACTAAATCTCACAACAGAGATCATTTTATCTAGTCGAAGTAATGTTATTGCTTACGTCCATGCAGATTTATTCATGTCATGTTTTTTTGTCGTTTTTTTATATTATGCATTCTTTTTTCAGCTTTGCTCACATCTACTACATTTTGCAGGTGATAGTCAAAACAATCAAAATTTTGTATTGTAATTCCTCTTGAACATATACTGTTGATATGTTACACATTATTTGCTTATTAATATTTTGACTGAACAGCTATTTATATTGGGCTTTACATAGAAAATGCATTTGTGATATTAAAAGTCCAGATTATTTCAAAATGGCTCCATTATATGTGATTCAAATGTGTTTTTGTAAAACCTGTTTTACTGGACTTCAAAACAAAACGTGCATTGTAACATGAAGAAAAAAGCCATTTACTTGGATTTAATTGCCAAATTTGACTACAAACTCAGGGTGACTTGTGACTGTGTGATATAGGTAGATTAAATCAACCCTGTAGCTTTTCAGGCCATGGTGGGGGGTTGTTGTGAAGAAATGTTATTTGATGGACCAAAAGCTGAGGTGAATTAAGCTGTCACCATGTTACCTGTGTTCATTGAATCCATGTCAGGTTTTTTTTTTTACTTTTGTTTTTTAAGTCACAACCCCTGTTCACGTTAAAGAAACAGCTTAGCAGAATTCTTCACCGGTATTTTGCTCCATCGGTCCTGTCACGCAGCTGGAAAATCAGTGTATTACTGAAAGCGGTACCCTTTCAACAGCACTACTCTCATAACTTTCATTCTGTTGTTAATCCCTTTGTATGAAGATGTATTTGTATACAAAGAAACTGTCCTTTATATTCATTGTCAGCAAATGTACACTGTTTCTCTCTTTGATACTTTTTCTTTAACTGTGTGTTGCATTGCCCTGTTCCATGTTATGTTTTTTTTTTTTATTATATCTCTGAACCTCCTCCCCCGAACTGTTTGAATTGTTAAATACACATTTACACTGAACAGTGAATTATGGTGGCATAGTTGGTTGATTTTTTTTTTGTTTGTTTGTTTTGTGACATAATGAAAATTATGTGATGTGATAATTTTTCCTAACATGGACATGTTGTCCTCTTCAGGAGATTATAATTTACCCTCTGAGTCAGATGCCATTAAACCATTCAAAGAACATCTTTATATTATGTACTAAACACTGAAGGTTTATTCTTACTCAGAAAGTTTCTGTATAAATATGTCAATATAACATCAATATAAACCGTTCTGTTACACTTGAATTTCCTTTCATTTTTTGCTTGATTTTCTTTGTTTTGTTTGAATGAATCAAGGTCATACAATGTCTGCTTTCTGAGAAGCAGCTTGATATGTCATACCAAAAGGACTACCTGTGAGAAAAGTTAGAATTTTTCCATATACTTTCTCTTTTCAAAGACGTGTCATCCAGCCAGGAGGTTCACTCTCCACCCACGGCGACTTCTACTCCGGGTTAGTAGTCCAGTAGATGTCACTGCAGCCAAGGGAGCAGGATGAGAGGTATGTTTGACCCCTTGACCTTCCTCGTGCAGCGCTGCTAAGATTAAGACAGAAGTCGCTGAGGCCAACAGGAGGTGTGCCCCTCAATTAACCACAGTTAATGTCAGACAGAAATGTCAGGAACTTATTCTGTTGCTGGAGAACAAAGTACTGTCTCATGACTGAACAAACCGTACAGAGCCATGAGAGGTAATGGCGTCTGATTGCTTTGTTCATGTATACTGAATTATTAGGAAAACGTTTTAAATAAGCCGCTTCGGCTTGCATTTGACTTTAAAGTGTGTACACAGTTTCCTGTCACAATCATTTACCAGAAATAGTGATAATTTCTTAATGTTTTGACATATTAACCTGAAATTTCCATCGTACAGTATCACAGACATGTGGCATCACTATCTGTACCTCTTACACTAAATGGGACATTTTACTAATTACGTACTGTTGCTATTTTTTCTTTAATATTAAGCTCAAGACAGCGACAGAAGGGAGTTAAAATGTATTATAGCCTACCTGGTTTTAGTGCCTGTGAACATAATTAAAATGGTAGTCTATGAAAAGCTTTATCTGGTAAATCAGAGTGAAAAGCACATGCTTTTTGAGTCTTTGTCAATTTGCCGAAAATGAGGCAGAAAATGTGGCCTATAACATTAAAAAAGAGTCGTTGGTGTTGTCGTTCCTTTCATTTGCATAATTTAATGAATCCAATTCATTGTAATGCAATACCAAGTGCACCAGGAATATAGAATGACAGTTTGAGTTAATGAAATGTGTTAACGGTATCATCATTTACTTGTATGTTAATTAGTCCAATTAATTTCCTCTGCTCGGTAATCTGAATATTGTAATAATCTTTGCTCCCCTGCAGGAATGAAATCTATGATACACAGACCTCTGGGACAATCTGCGTGGAGAATCGTGGTTTTTCCTGTTTGAACCTGTGGCAGATTTGGCAAACGTGAGTGCCTTGAAATACATTTCAGGTCTGAGATTCAAGAATATTTCTACAATTTATGGGGGGGATTTGTAGCCTACTCCTGCACTTGAATATTGTTTGCCAGAAGTTGTGTGTGGTTCAGCTTTTATGATGCAAATCAACACCACAGTTGGAAATGTATCGAGTGTGATTGTCCAGTGCCATAGCCGGCATAACTTTGTCTTGCTTGACAAAGTACCACTGCCTTGTAACAGGAAGAGGCATGTTTCTTCTGGCCGTTGCAGATAAAAGCTGCCATCAGTGGGCGATCCTCCCCAGCAGCTCGGCAGGTTAAAGGAAGGAACAGAGATCGGATGGCTGCTGAGCGTGACACTGTCCACACTGTCATTTCAACTGACCACCTGGATTGGAGGCCGACTTTGTCAACGAAGTTGAGGCTAAGTAACATTCTTCTTTTAGCGGTACTTACATGTGTTTGGCAGCAACGAAATCTACCAAAATAAGCAGAGCTTTCAACTGTTTTCAGCCCAGTTAATGAATCAGGAGAATGTGGCTCCAGCATGTAGTTATCAGATTAAAAGAAATGCAGACACTGATGCAGGACAAGTAACGCTTCTTGCAGCTTTGATTTTTTTGAGGCAAGCATGTCATTACTGCGCACACTTAGTTCTTCATTGTTACATGTGGGGCGAATTTTGCAAAAGATGAATGAAACACAATTGAGTCTTATTTTGGAGAGTAAAAGGAAAGCTTTTTCAGTAATGCGGTTCAGTATTGTGTTTTTGTGACAGACAGGTATAGTTTCAAACAAGTTGTTTGTGTGTTTTCATTGTAGCAAATAGCTTTGGATCTTGTAGCTGAGTTTGAATAGCTGAGTAATTGTACACGGTGCTCAACTTCTCTTCCAATTCATGTGCAAAATGCATAAATACAATAACTATGCAGAGGCAGAAAAACACTGTAATCATGCAATAACGTCTCCAACTGTATGTGTGATAGAAATCAAAATGCTATTGGGATTATGGTTCTTAACCATTGGGATGTAATGTGAACTGTTGGCAGAAATGACTTATTTCATTATACTGTCCCAAATAGACAAAATACTTCAGCAAGAGGGCCGCTTCTTCACTATCCCGGCCCAATTTGAACTGTTTTCCCCAGTTGTTGGAAGGATAGGCCTGCAATTTTTTGAAGTGACTATTATTTGCCTTTCTCAAGGAATCAACAACTTGAAAGTACAGTGCAATGAATTGTTGGGCTTCGGCAGATGCATATTTACTATTTGCAATATGTCTCTTCTGTGAAACATCTCAGAGTTTAGAGCATAAAGCCTTTATTTGATTTCCTCTTGGAAGTGAACTGCAAGCCTCTTCCTAAGTGAAAAGCATTTACCATGCTGCTTAATATTTTGTTTACAGCAGGGTGCTAATGGTGTTTTTTTTCTCTCAAACCATTAGGAAATTTGAAACAACACAAAAAAGTGTCCCGTGTTTCTGCATTCCTGACACATTCTTGCCCTTGATCAACTGCAGAAGGCAGACAATAGCGCAGATCATTTTCCCCAGGCAGGGAAACACAGCATGGATCAACTCAATAACCTGATATTCCCTCACTACTGAGTGTGGCCAATTTAGTAGAAGGTCAGCGCCTTTTTTTTTATTCCAGAGACAATTTGGTGACCTCCCTCTGGAGCCCCAGCAGGACCAGCGGAGACAAACAGAATTGTCGAGCTAGAAAGTGCTTGTGTTGACATTGCTTTTAGGTGTGGACTTCTCAAGGTGAACAGGCACCTGGTGTGGGACAAGGGGGCTATTATGCAAACCTTACATCCACGGCCAGTAGTCGCACGCTTGTGGATTTATTTTTTCATGTATTTTTGGCAATTATTCTACAGTGTCACGGTGGATGTTTAAATTTAAAGATGTACACTGGGTAGAAAAGTATGGTGTATGTGTGGCTGCAAATCATCTTCCATCATATGCAGAGTTACCATTCACAGCCTCAAATTAAACACTCTTGTTTCAGGGGAAATTATGGTCTGACTATGTTCTTTCAGGAGGGTGGAATTCTGATTTGATCAATCTTTTAGTATTTTTATTGTAAAATTTCTGTGTCCTGCTGTTTTGCATTTACTGTATGCAATCCAGGTCCAACTGTGAAAATTGAATCGACAACAACGAGACACCTCCATCAAATTTTTCACATTATGTTGTTCTTTGTACTCATGCACAGTATGTGTCTGTGTTTTGTGAAGAGACAATTGCATAAGATGATGTTGAGATATATGAGAAGATTGGGAGGGATAATTTTTAGCCATTCCACACAGCAGTCGTGTAGTTTTTCCCGTTGTACGAAATAACTCTTTGTCTTTATTGTGCACCTGAAGGTCAAATGTGACAACTGCTTCAACTTCCTCAGACACGAGTTGAGGGGGGAAAACCACAAGTGTGGGTGCTCAATATTTTCTTTTGGTGACAAGAGCTGGCCTTCAGTGTTATTCAGCCCATTGGAAACGATTTCAGATATGAAAGGAGACGTTTTGTATCTGAAAATGTACATTAAATGGTGTCAACAACATCCCGGAGGTCAGAGTATAGTCCCCATGGAGACTGAATCTGGCTGCTGCGCTCAAAGACTCGACACCCCCCTGAGTGGCGGCTCTGTGATGGCTCTCAGTTTCTCTCGTCATGTCCCTGGCAGCTTTGACACAGGTAATATGCATGCAGGCTGACAGTGCCTGGGATGTGCGGCAGAGACAATGATGTACATATCATTTTCCTCCCTGACTGATTGAAGACTGTAATCTGTGCTGGACTTTCTCTCTGATTACACACGTCTCAGGGAGCAAAACAAGGACTCTGAGCTGCCACCGGGCACTGGACTCATCCAGGGCTTTCAGCCTTCAAGAGGACTGAAGTCCGCCTTTAAGGTGAGCTCAATTTTCGTCCCATTTACACTATTGTTACAAGTGTCGGATAGAATGCATCTGGTAGATAGTGGTCAAACAGCGGCTGTCTGAAGATGACACAGGAACAGAGATGTATCTGGCACCCAAGGTCATCCTATTTCCATCTTCTGGCACTGTCACAAATGTGTACAGCTCCTGTAAAGGCACTCACAAAGAGTGAAACAATATCATACATGCTGCATTGACCGGCATTGTGCTCTGCGCTTACAAAATGCAAAGTGTCTCCTGCAGCTCAACAGGCCAATACTAAATCTGTCCAGCTAGTTCATGCAGACAGAATATGTTGAATAAGTCTATTGTTCTCTGTACAAAGAAAGTGTTCCACTGTGTTAATAATAAAGCAAACCAGTATTTCAAAGGTTTTTTATTTGCATAAGATGTCATGTTTGCTAACAGCGCACTCAGATATTTAACATGCTCTTAACCTGCCTAACCTTGTGAGGTGCACTCGCGGCTTTATGTAAAACCTAAGAGATTGCACTGTTGACAATAGGTCAATCCTTTACAGAAGTTACCTAGCACATTACAAGGATGGTCTCGGGGGAGAAGTAATGGGTTCTGGGCAATTGACCAACCTGCCATGCTTTACTGCACCTGCACTGAGTTAGAGCTGTCATCATTACCACTTCCTCTAACGTTCCCCCACAGCAACCCAGACACTCCCACTTACAGCGATATTTCACTTTGGTGGAACATTTTCACTTTTTATCATGCATCCCCTCCGTACAAGAGTGTAGACAGTCCAGCTTTAAGATTTGAAGGAGTAAGGCAACCTCTAACAGGCCTTTGGGGTCCACACTAAAACATAACGTTTCTGAAGTAGCTCCCAGTCACCAGCTATGATTCAGACTTAAACTTTTCAGATTGAGAACCACGCTTGCCAAAAAAGACTAAATCTCAAAGATTAAAGGTTATTAAAGGTGTCTACCCACATTTTCTCTGTGTCAGAATATGAAGAATATGAGGCCAGTCATTTGAATGGCATTTATCCTCTATTTTAGTGAGTTATTCAAAATGATTGCAAGATTGTACAGTCTGAAAATAATCATTAGGCAGTTCTGTAGGACGGGGAAAAAAACTGAATGGTTCATTAAAATGAATCAAAGAAAGGAGCAAGCTTCTACATTAGTTAGTTAATCAAGACTTGCTGTTAGGAAGCACCTTCAAATTAATTTGTATTTTTTTTCATTTTCTCTTTTTCTTCAGTACAATCCTTTAGAAATTGTTGTGTATTTAAATGAGTGTTGCTACACTACACACAGGTCAGGAATCAAGCAGTGGAGGTCACAGACATCTCACACATACATCTTTCTGATTACAAAGCCATCTGATATGATGAGGTCCAGTTGCGTCACCTTGACCAAACAGTTGAAGAAACTTCTCACAATCTGCTTAACTTAAACAGTTAAGCTTTTGTTGACAAAGTAGTCTCACCATTTAGTAGCTGCTCCAGAGCTTTCCATCATATCACATGATTTTTATCAGCAGATAAGTAGTGTTGCCCAGTTGTCAGAGCCATCTTTTTCTGAGCACTTAATTAGGTTTGTCATCAGCTAATGTCACAAAGAATAGAGGAAGTTGAGAGCGAAATCTGTATTCTGACTCTGGTAATTCTCACACATTAAAACGTTTGCCCCTGCACTCTACATGTAACAGTTCATTCCAAATAAACAAACTACATCATTGTAATAAAATATTTAGCATTCAGGATTTCAAAACCACAAATATCAGACATTATCAAGGCCTCAGCATAGCAAGCCTGAAGCAACTTCGCTCTGACTTGCAGATGTTTTTTTCCCCTCAGTTTTCACTTCCTCCTCCCACACATGTCTTATATCAGTATTTGCCAGATCCAAAACGACCAGCTTTGAAAATGAAGGAGAGGAACTTTACATTGTGCCAGAAAAAGGAATGGAAATTACGGGCAGTGTCAGATAATTGAGCTTGTCGTAAGAGACATGTTAATAACAGACAGAGATGCAGAAGACTTGTCACTCCGTACCCTGGGTGACAGACTCTCTCTGCTGTTGATGAGCTGTTTTAGAGGGGAAATTGTTCCACGCAAACACCATCGTTATTACAAGCTGGCAAGCTGCTCGCTTGTGTACCCAATTCTGCTTGAACTGACAGAATCCAATTGACCGGCACATATTCATGCACTTTATTTTCTTTATTCTCACCAACAATGCAGATAATTACTGCACCAAGTAAAACTGAAAATAGAATTTCACTGTGTCCCAGAAAACAATGCCAGAGCTGTCTCAGCAACATCTCTGCCGAAATCGCTGTGACTGGGAGACCTACTGCAATCCAATATTACTTGTCAACTTAAAACCTACTGAAACCATATTGGCATTCTCTTCCTTTACAAAGTAGAAATGAAAGTGAAATAACTTGCATTTTCATGTTGTCATTGTCCTCTCCACAGCAAAGCAAGGCCACATGCAAACCTTTATTCAGCAAAGCACTTGGAGATTCAACGGTGCAGTTTCTGTTCTGCTATGAACCAACCTTTTCTTTACTGGCCTCTATCTATCCTAAACACATCCATTTGCTATATATTATCTGTTTACAATCAATATTAAAAAAATGTCATCAGTAAATGCAGCTTTGGATTACTTATTAGGCAATCAGTGTGAGACCAATCATGTGTGCAGAATATCTTTTAACTTCTTAAAACTTCTTAAAAAGAATTATTTATTATGAATCTGTCACAAACTGGAACTTTTAGGTTCAGACGATGGCCGTGCTCTGTGGGTCACTTACACATGAATAATTCACTATTTTCACATGTATTCATTTGTCATGGAGGTTAATGTGAACAAATCTTATTCTCAAAGGCGCTCATATTTACCACTGATGAAATTCAATTGTAATGGACTACTTGATGTTTTAATCCAATGTCAGAATTGTTTGTTGTTTGATTAATTTACCGTTCATAACCCAGATAATAATTACCGTGTTTTGTCGATTCTTTCTGAAAAATTCACACCTAATGGATGTTTATAGCAGTGCATATGGTTTTGATATTACAGTAGAATAAATAGCAGGTTTTAGAGAAATGCAAAATGCATATGGATATCACCCTGCTAGGTGTAACTACTAAACTTATTTGTCTAATGTGCCCGAACACAGATTTAGTTTATTGTTAAAAGACATGTTTACCATTATCATTAATCTCCCTTGGTGTTAATGCCATCAGCGGAGTAGTAAATGGGACGTTGACTCTGATGGTTGTGCCTTCAGAGGATAGCGCCCATGGCGGGGCAGAAAAGTGTCTCTAAGGGACCAGACCACATCTGCTGAGTTCACGTCCCTCTGCAACCTCTAACACAACTCATTAATGAGGATCTTTTACTGAAGCCATGTCGTTCTGTCATGTTTTTTTTTTGTTCTTTTTTTAACTTTAACTTTGTTGTGAGTCCCACTGTGCAGAGGCTGTGTGGCTGTCATACTAATGTATAGGGACACTCTAGTGCCGCTGTCCAACAAGTCGTCCGTTATCTGAGGGAAATGTGTCCGTCCAGAGGTGAGGGCGGCTTTGTGCTCTCAACCAGGCCACCTCTCAGCCTTTGTGCCAGTAACAAGCTCAGCTCAGGCTCCAGCGAAGCGAGAAATTGTAAACTCTCCGGAGAGGCCCAGTGGAGAGATAAGGGCTTAGTGTTTGCTGGCAATGTGCATGGGGATGAATCTGATACGGCCGAGTCCCACGCCAGAATGGGAGTGATGATACCTCCCCTTCTATGGAGAGTTATGTTTAATCCCCTTTGCCAGTGTATTCACTTGCAAATATTCCTGTCACCATTAATATGTATTAACATCCTTCACACACCGTTCAATACAGATTTATCAGACTCTATTTTTCCCCTTGTGCTCGCCATCATCTCTCTGCTGCTCCTGAACCACAGCTTTTTATAAGGGGAACAGACCTGAATTTGCTGCTGATGTTCAAACAGCAAACCTTTGGCTGTAGATACCACAGGTTTCAATATAGACTCCACTGATGCAGCCACAGCACACAAATCCACAATCCGGATTAAATCCACCAAAATGTATTTGTATAATATAATTAATTTGTGAACATTTTCTAAATATTAACTTCCATATTGGAACATGTCATGGTGTGACCATCAGTTGCATGATTAGTGTGACATGATGATAGTATTAGCAAAAATTCAGGAAGTGTACCATGCAAATTAGAATGTAATTAATGTGTTAATTGTTTATATTAAGTTGCATGTATAATGCTGCAAGTTCCTTATGTCTAAAAATTGTCTAAGTTCAGAACTACAAATAGACATTAAATTGTCTTATATTTAAACTTAATTCTAACATAAAACATGTTTATCAAATTTTTTTACTTATATTCACATTAAAATCATAGGCTTTTATAGCTTATAAAGCCCATTAACCTAATATGTACCTTTACATATACCCTAATATACACATCTTTTGAACTTACCTGCTATGCATCTCTGTTGCTGTTTTTAGATCTCTTTATTCGTACCTGTTGTTTTGTTCCTGCAGAGAAAAATGAGATCAAACATTCCTGCATGATTTGCCTGACACATAATGCGGTGAATTTCTACCAATCACAAGGTTTTAAAAGTGTTAAATCTTACTCACACTCTAATCTAAACCAGCCACCTTGTTTAAGGCTTGACACATCACCTCCTGTTATCCCTGTTCATTTAGGTTCAAATGTAAAATTTGTCACTGTTGACATTTGATTATTTTTAATTTGAATATAATTCAGAATTACAGTACACAATATAATCTAACAAGATAAAGAATGTCGAATGGGATTTGTGTGAGTTTTTGTCTGTGTTTGGTGGTCTAATCCAGACAAAGCCCTGAGAAGCTCATTACAGCCTGGTGAGGCCTTAAGCCTGTGCTGCCTGCATTAAAGCAGCCAAGAACTGTCTGTCAGCTTCCTGGCAGAGCCCAAATCAAGCTGTCAATTACTGGACGTGTTTATGGAAATTACATGTTTGTTAACATGCTGGAAAAATGTGCTCTCGGCTCAAGCAGCATGTGTTCAGAGAAACAATTTTGCTCGGAAATCACCTTTCAAATGGATGAAGGTGATCCTCATCAGATCACAGACATGAGAGGCATTTTAACTCTCCCTTTTCTGATACGTGTGAGGAAAAGCCCAGACAGAAAGAGCCACAACTAACAATCAAAGGTGGAGCCCATGTACAATGCTACGTTGTAGTTTATTAAGTCATTTCACTCGGTCTTGTCTGTTGTTCAGCCTCCTTTGTTACTCTTAAAGACGCAAAAGCACACGTTTGGTAACTAATGCAGCCGTGAAAAGGAGAGGCTTGTTTGAGCTGGATCAGGATCTCTTACTTCCCGGCATCTAGCTATACAAAGTAAACATTATGTTAAACACATTTTATTAAATAAACAAAAGGTGAATGAACTATGAGAGGGAGCAAACTGCCATGATTTCTATTTGTGAATATCAAATTCATAATTTATGCTAGGCATTTCCTTATCCATTTCATTTAGCCTATATTGACGTCTTTCAGTTTCCACCTGAAGAATGGTTCTTTTGAAGTAAAGCTTTAAATAGGTTTTGTAACAATGCAGTTTAAAATAGAAGCTCCTTCTTCCATTCAGTGTAATGCCTCCGATGAGATGTTTATGTCAATTTCCCCGTTGATTTCCCCTCACATAAAGGCCTTGATTTCAGCCTCCCAATAATCATGAAATTGAGCCAATCGACATGCATGTCTCAGATGTCTGTTCGAGCTCATCTTAGACAAGGTAATTTTGTCAGAGCAATTACCATTGTAATGTATTCCAAAGTCAGGCCATTTTCTGCTGCTTAGGTGAGCTGCTGACAGCATGTTTTGATTTTTAAGCAATTGTGCTTTTCACTCCAAGATCACGCCAAGGTCTGCATTTCTCCCTATGTAACAACCCGCCATGATTCCATTATTTCACATTAACATCTAATTACCTCACTCAGACCCGCAGCTATATTGAAAAGCCACCTCGAGTTCTGGGGTTTGACAAAGCTGTAAGTAAGGATGGATTGGGGGGTTGGTGCATGTTTATGAAGAAGAAACTCTAACTGTAAGACATACCCAATTCCCAGTGGACCCGTATTACCTGTCAGGGATGATGACAATGCCCTGGAGAATGTCACTGTGCAGTGAAACTGTCATCACACAATTACTCTCACCATTACTGGCCCTACATCTCCATGTAATGGCTGTGACACACTTTACAATTCAGATTGTATTCTCAGTCATTGGCACTTAAATGCTGCACTCCGTTTTATGAAAAGATAAAGATCTGTGTAATCTGCCAGAGCTCAACCATCCCTTGAAAGCTTGTCAGGCAGCATTTTGTCGTTCACAAGAAGTTGTCATACCCTGTAGCATCTCCCTTTGTTGGGCTGGTGAAAGTGTCTTTTTGAGTGCACTATTGTGTGCTTGTTGATATGTGCTTGCCTATAGAGCCTGGCTGTGTTTTGGTCCAGTTATCTGTTAGAGTCATCACAAGAGGAACGTGCAGTGTGGTGTAGTGTGTAGAGTTCAGCTGTAACTACAGATCAGCACCAGAAGATCCCTTAATCATGGATCATCAAATTCAGATCCAAACTGGTCATGCTGTGTTCAGTACAGCGTGCCCTCCTGTTTAGATTTAAACTTTCACCCTGAATACATGCAGCTTTAAACAATAAGGCTGCAGATGTACTCTGTTTTCGTAATTGTCAACAAATCCCATGAAAACACCAACACTGAGTTAGTCCAAATAGCAATTCTTTCCGACTTCTCCAGAATGTCTTTAGCGGTTTATTAACCCAAACCCATTTGTTCCTACTGAAGACGTAAATATTGAAAAATGACTCACAAATATACAGTATTACAAATACAAATATTTTTTTAAAAGGCTAAATAATTTCCTAAAACAGCAGGGCACTGTAGTTTTCAGCAAATCTTACCTGATCAGGTGCAAGAAGTATATTTTTGGGTGGGCTATTATCACTTGCAGATTAACACACTTGGTGCTCTAGTGAGTGTTTAACACCAGCTGGACAGTGTATGTAAAATAATTATGTATACATTCATTGTGTAACAGTGTGGCTCACTGATGTATTTAAATATTCTTTGACATCAATGGAGACCTGTGTTTTAGAGGAATAAGGTTGGACTTCACATCTTACTTTAGTATATCAGACTTTAGCTACACAAACAAAACTTGAACATATTCCACCAATTTTTTTAAGAGGAGGGCCCGAGGATTTGTTGTGATGGATTTAGCTGTCTGTGTGATTTGCTGGCTGGAAATGTCTGCTGCTCATCAGCAGTTTGACTTGCCATTTTGACGATGTTGCCCAGCTGATTTCTGTTTGTCATATTTAAATCCCCATAACAACAAATCAGTGAGACAGCGAGGACTGATTCCATGATGGATCTGTAAAATAGCGTCAGCTCCGTCAACAATCAGTCATTTAACATCCATAGAAAATACAGTCTTTTGTTGCCCCTTTCTTGTATAGTAGCATCAACTCATTGTTTGTTTGGTTCTTGTCATGGGATTTGTTGATAATAAGAAACACATAGATTATCACCAGATCTGGGAACAGTCCAACTGCACCACCGACTGCATAAAGCTGGAGCCAACTGCCAGCCTGTGTGAGATAGCAGATTGAGTTTAACAAGCCAGATGGGTTGTAATTGTCTGATCAATCCAATGTTTGTGAGCTTTTATGCCTTTTATTATGGTTTGTTTTCCTTACGTGCTATTTCCTCTGCTGATTTTCCTTCCCTTGGGGAGGTTCTGTGTCAAAAACACTTTAGCTGCCTGACCAGCGTTACTTCTCTCAGGTTGTGGAGTCATATCGTGTGCTGTCTGAGTTGGGCAGCACCTCCCATGAAAATGACTGGAGCAGCATTATCTTCCACGCCTGTCAGCCATGCCGCTTCAGTTTTACTGTTCACCTTTTCAGAGCAGTTGTCTGGCACAGCGCTGTATGATTAAGGCTGCCCTGCTTTCCTCTGTGCAGAGGTTAGTGAAGGCTTTTTTTCCCACAGTTTCGAGGAGTAAAAAATTAATTTAGACATTTGAAAATGGCATTTGCGTCTGCTAAACCATTTGAATTCTCTTAGCTTTTTACAACTTGCAGGGATCAACCTTTTGCTGTTTTCCCTCACTTTGCATTCAGATATTTCTGTGCCTGATTCATCAAACTGCTTTTCTCCTTTAACATGGATCAGATTTTAAGACATAAGACCTACAGATGTGTCTGACTTCTGAGGCAGGGTCAGACATTGTTATGTTCATGCCACATGTACCAGCAGGCACTCTTTCCAATCATAACTTAAGAGTTGGTCCCCGTGCAGACGTGAAGAGGTTAACCCTTCACTTTTGGAAGCCGCTGACTGGTTTTCTTGCCTCTCCTTTACTTTGTCACAGTAATTGAGACTCTTTCATGGCACTTCTGTTTCTTTTCCTAGATATATAATGTACTGGATATGTCCTCAACATGCTCAATCACAGGGAACTAATTTGACTGTATTGTTTGACAAGTGTTCCTTACAGCTTGGTGTGAGTGAGATGCAATCTAAGAACAATTATGCCATTTTCTGAGAACAGTATGGGGCAGGTAAGAACCATTTTAGATTTTCACAGGTTAAATGTAATGACCATTCTAAGTGTTGAAATTTAGAGTTTGTGGGGGGGGGGGGTTATATTCAGATCACACTTTTTCTCAGGGAGGGAAAAGAAAGTGAAATGTTGGCATTGTATACATGTGTACATACATATATGTTTTACTGATACTTGTGTGCTCACCACTTCTTGCCTTCTTAAAAATCTGCAGAATCTATAAATGTCTGCCACATGAAAAGAAGGTCTAGTCATTTTCATACATGGTGAGGACTTAATTCTTATTCTGCAGCACATCAGGTACCTAATATTAAAAAATGGTTGGTAAAAGACCCTGAAGGTGCACTGGCATTTCAGAGGTAGTGAAGTAAAAGAGCTCAAGGTTGCGAAGGAGTGAAACCCATCTGAGCCACGTCTTCGAAGCCCCTGTTGGACTTTTAAATTTTTATCACTCCTGATATTTGTTCTCGATGGCAAATTAACAGCCTGCCTTGTGCCATTCAGTTTCCTTTCTGAAGACAAGCCTTAAATTTTGTCTAACTGCCTGAATTTACTACTCTTCTATTTTTCACACGACAGAATCAATACCAGGACTGAAGAAGAGAGGATAAAAATTTATGGTATCTTGCAATTTAATGGTTGAAAAGATGCAATTTGAAAGATCATAAATTGTGAAGGAGCTTATGCTTCATTGCACTTGATTCAGTGCTTGCTGTTAGAACTTGATTTGCGAGTGTCTGCAAAGTGTGATTAACGAGGCGATCAATGTGCAGTGCAGCACAGTATGGCACTCCTAATGCTCTTCATTAGAATAAATAAAATAAATTGACTGCAGCTCTATGAAAACTCTGTAATGGTTAAAAATCAAAGAATGTCATCCCCCAGCCACGATTTAGCTTCTCTCTGCCTGCATCCACCTTGATCACATTACCCTGACAGTCTTGTCTGTGAACCTGCAGGGGCCCTGAGACAAGCTTGCCATGAGGGAAGTAAAAGGAAGTGGTGTGTCGGCGGGGGCCACAAGCTATTGCTTAGTTGACTGGTAATCATAAATCGGAGGGCTTTTGTACTCAAAGTGTTGGGGGGAATGCAGTTTGTGAGGTATTAATGCATGAAATAGCATTTCAAGCTGATAAACGGTTCGCAGAATGGTCAGTCTGCGCAGATTGCCTCTTCCCTCTTTCTTTTTCATGAAGGCATATTGTTTGCAATAACATTTACCAGGAGAATTTATTCCACTTTATCTCATGTTTTCCTGCCAGACAGCTTGGTATTGCTGTTGTGGAGGGAGGTGGCGTGTCAAACTCAGCTGTAATATTCACTCCTCCTGCCTGTCCTCTTTGGATTATTGTCTTTTCAGATTAGACTGCGTTGAATTGGCCACAATATGAGCTGTCATGCAGTCACTTAACTTGGCCCCTTCAATTGATTTCTTGCTATGTCTCCCATGTGGTTGTTAAAATCAATTAACTATAAGTAACTGGGCAACAAAACACATTTGTAAATGAGCTGGTATTGATATTTTCATCTTTCTCCATTAAAAGAAAAGTATCGACTCAGAGGTTTATGTTATGTGTCATGTTGTCTCTTTGTCTATGCTGTTACTGGAAAAATATGAACCACATAGCTACAGATCCTTGAGTGTACAGCTAATGAACATCCAGCAGCATCAGCTAAAGCAAATATCACATCCATAACATCAGCTGAAACAAAAAGGAAGTTATCATTTGAGTGCATGTATAGCAAATGTAATTACCTGGTTATATATGTGTATATGAGCTGTTTGTCTATTTGCTTATGTGATTTGCTGCACACTGAGAAGAGAATCATGTTTCAGTTTGTGGGTACTTGCAGACTTGCAGCTGCTGATGGGACGTGTCTCTGTGCAGGAAGATGATAGGGTGACTGTCGGAGTCCGCACGGCAACCAGCGGCCTTCCCCGCTCTTGTCTTTTCGACACCTTTGGGCAGCTACTGTAGGGTGAGTCACCTCTCCTCCCGCTGAGCCCAACCTTTATTAGCTCTCTGCCCATTAAACATGACCTGAGTGCTCATTTAGCATGGAGACATTTAATTGCGTGTTGCTGAGGCACTAGTTCTAATAGGCTAAGTGCTAAGTGCTGGCTCCTACGGTGACTACATGCACTGTATATGGATGGCAAAACTTTCACATTCTCTCCTCTGATCATGCTAGATTTGTGTAAATAAATGACAGATAAAAGCATTCCTCATTCACGATTATTTCCATTAAAAAGTTGTTAAATGGTTCACAAAGATTCAGTGATATTTAACTTAAATTAAATCTTGATTTAAAGAATCTAAAGAAGCACAGTCAAATAACGATGTGGGGAAATTATTGGAAAGATTCAGACATTACTGTCCCAGAGGGAGATTTCTTTTCATGGTCAGTTCAACATAGAAACACAGCAACATACAGATAAAGACAATACATAGCTCCCATAAATAAATAAACATATGATGTCATGTTTATCATTTGTGAAATTCAAAACAAGCTGTCATTTGAAGATAACTGCCTGATAAAAAGGAATACTCTACTATATTTTGGATCTGTTAAGCTCAGTATGCCAACTCGTCAAAATCTGTGCTTCAATTCCTGCTGAGTGCATTGGCGTTAAGAACTTGTGGTGATGTGTTTCTACCAAATGTTCCAACAGCATTCAAGTAAAACAGTCCAACAGACTCAACAGGGAGACTCACACAGGCTATATTAAAGTTGTCTTTGAATATCCCATTGAAATCTAACTAAGACCACCTTCTATCAGAGTTTTAATAGAACAGTATTAGGACTAAAGTAACTCCATCATGACAAAATTACTAGTTATAACTTTGATTTTAAACACTAGATTTTAAAGATGACTTTAATTTCCTTTTATTTGTGCATACCCATCCAGTCTGGTAGGTTTCAAAGTTATTAGCAGCCAGCCCCTGTTACGCTAATACCAACTTGTTGGTGATGTTGCCGAATCACCTTAAAACATGTTTTAAATTATTTTTGATTACTGTATTTATCAAAAAAGATTATAGACAGTTGCTTTTAATAGCAGGCTATAATAATACAGTATTTGATAGTAATAGTCAAACATTTACAACACCTAAAACACACACAATAAAACAAAAAAAACAGCTTATTCACAAAGTTAAAAGAATATCTGAGGCATATTTGACAGAGTAAAGTGAGATAATTGGCATGATAAACTTTAAATATACTAAATATATGTTAAATCTAATATAACTGTGATTTGTACGTGTGTAAATTGTACATTTTAGACAAATAGGTTACACCAGAATATTGCATATTACTACAGTCATCTGGTTAACATACTTATCCTCCTTTGTCTTTGAGTTGGAGAATGTGTCAGACTTTCTGTCTCTGTGAAAACGAAGTCACATTTTGATACATTATTCCAAGATGTTGGCATTTCCACACTGTTATATGTAAAATCTGCAATTCTGCCCCTAAATGCTGTAACATTAATACCTTCAAACATCTGATGTTTGCTAAATTACATTTTATGTAAACTATGAACCACACTGAATAACATTTAATTTTCGTGACTGGAATACAGCTGACTGTGAGTCTAGTTGACTGTCTGTGTGGTCATTGTCCAGGTGGTCAGTTTATGCAGGTTTTTATGTTTTTTTTATCCAGGGACTGTCTTAGCCGTCCATAATGGGAGGTTCATGTCCCTTGTTTGCTTGAGATTTCTGCAGTAACGCTAGGTCAAACCCCAGACATGGTGGCCACTGATATATTCCATGAGAGAGCACTGGATACCCTAAAGTAATTATTGTAGAATCCTGAATATTTTGTTCTCTTGATGATTTCCCTGGGTATCTCTTTTCAAATGGAGGACAATGTGTGCAATCATTTCTATATATTTGTTTTCCACTGTCAGCCAGAATCCTGCTAATAATCCATGAAGGCTTTTTTTCCCCTGAAAGGTAAACTGTAACTGAGCGCAGCCAAATGGGAAGGGTCAGCACCGAAACAAAACAGATCAAGTTTTTTTGTTTTGAAACTGTGTTTATAGTAGGCTTCATGTTGCATGGCGTTTGTCCATGAATAATAGGCAGCACAATTTATTTCCAAAGATTGCTTCAAGACCATGGCAAAGTGCTCAGATGAGATAAACAGATGTTGACTACACATAGAATACCTTGTTTTTTTTACTACCTCATGTAGTAATGAAGTTTATGTTACAAAGTTTTTATTTCACTCACAAAAAGATGCACAGCTCCGTGTGAGCTACATCAAACTGGAACTGCATCTGCCTCGCTTTACAGCTGTTGTTATTACGAATGTATTAACTCAATTTATTTTAAAGTGGGCTGCAGGCCAGTGTGAAGCTATATGGTTCATTCTTTCAGTTTGAGAGCAATGCAATTCTGTCTTGACGTTATTCAGGTTTACTCTTACACTAATAAAGACATTTTTAATAAGAGAATCTAAGTAGAAGCAGTGGTGGAAGAAAGATTCAGATCCTTCACTGAAGTAAAACAAAGAATAAAGTGTAGAAATATTTCATATATTATTAATATACACAAGGAAAGGTCCTGCATCAAAAAGAGATTGTTACTTTTGTTGAAGTACAAAAGGTTTATCACCAGAATGTACTTAAAGTGTCAAAAGAAAAAGGTTTTATTAGTCAGAATGCCCCCGTATCACAGTGTTTTATTCACAGTATTATACCATTAGATTAGATACTTTGATATCAGCAGTATGTTAATGATGTAGCTGGTCAAGGCGGATCTTGACCAGATCCACCTAGTATCCCAGTATAACAAATACATCATGTATTTATTATATTAAGTATAGTACCCGAGTAAATCTACTTTCCACTATTACATGAGGGATTCAAAAAGTCAGTGATTTGTGAAAATGGAGCAATTGTTTTTTTAAATTTTCGCTAATTCAGTAGATGCCATTTTATTTGAGTACGTGTTTTACCTGGTAGTGTCGCTTTAGCTCTGAGCATATGCAGGTTTTGTATTTTGTGAATCACTTGCTGTCATACAGTTTCTAATGCGTCGTTCAGCTCCCTCTGTCCTCCTCCAGGCAGAGGGCAGAAGCAGCAACGGTCCGTTACTTCCTGCTACATAACAGTGGGATGAATATCATTGTGTAAAATCATTGCTTTGAAATTTTAACAACACACTCCTCATCACGTTGGAGCATAAGGAGCTGGGAGGGGGCACAGGGCAGCCGAGCTGTGAATAGCCCTCATCAGTGAGGGTGAGGGTTCAGATCTTTATATTAGTTATACAGGAGTCACCCTCCCCGACCTAAGGCAAATAAGCCACTTAACGCAATTATTTGCAATCACTAAATGTGGTATTCATTATAAAAGATTTTTTTTCTTGCCTCAACATAATTTCCTATTGTTCGTGTGAAAATGGCAACCAAAGAGCATTTTAAGTGTTATAGTGGTGAGAAGGGCATCTTTTTTTAAAAGACTGCTTCAAAGTCTGAATAAACTTTCAAATTGGGAGATGAAACTGAGCCTTATTGTGCGTAGAACCCCTCAGAGAGAGGAAATGGAAGGCTTCTGGAGCACATTGTATTGGGCTGATTTGTAAGCTTTTGAAATGCAGTACAATACTCCATCATGAATATTTCAGCTGTTGCACATTTCATGTTATTACAATACTTGAACTGTTTTTATTAACCTTATCAGTAGGTATTGTGATTGGAGATGAGCACTTTATCTGATACCTGGCACCTATAGATGTGAAATCACAGAGAAGGAAGTGTCTATACTCACAGAAGAAGAAGCAACCATGTGAACAGAGAGAGCACATGAACAATAATTCCAAACTTTCCCTCTAGTGTTTGTCTGTACATCTGTCTTTGTTTGATTACAGTTTCAAGAACAGAAGCCTCACTCTCTTCAGCCTCCTATCAGTGTGGGGCGTAATATACTATTTGGTGGTGCAAACCAAATATCTGACTAATTAGCAGTTCCCTCACGTTGCTATATGTTTTTTCACTCTGCATATTTCTGCCTTCCAGATAGTAATGCAATTAAGCACAACATTTTTTTTTCCCTCGACAAAATTGCTTAAGTAGATGTAATTAGGGAGTGAATGTTTTGATGAGGAGAACAGAACTTATGGAATACATCCATAAACCTTCACTCAGCAACATCATACAGAGCTATAGGAAGTGTGCATTTGTGTAGTGTCTCGCATTTAAAGGATTGGTTTGCATTTTTTAAGAAGTGTTATCAGTCGCTGTAGTTGTTCCTCCTCTTTGCAATGCAGGTCATCAGCTGAAGCTAATATGATCAATCAAATTGTGTGGGTATCTTGCAAAGTTTTTGGTCGTTCTGTTTACCTAGAACGGTTTTCCTTGCTGAGCTGTGTGAAGGCACAGTAATAAAAAGCATGAATGTTCGCCTAAAGATAATTCCTGCACAGAAAGAGGAGTATGGATTCTGACCCCTATTAGGAAGTGATCTCTTCACAGCCACAGTATGAACAGGATCAATGATTACAATGAACAGGGATTGTATGAATGTTCAAATGGGCATGTTCGGTGGTGGAAGAAGTGCTCCAATCTTTTTTTTCTTAAGTAAAAATAGCAATACCACAGTGTAGAAATACTTTGTTACAGGTCCTGCATTTCTACTTGAATAAAAGTACAAATGTATCATATTGTAATGTAATGTAATCATATTTTAATTATTCATTACGACCCATTTTAGAATACAGTATATTATATTATTGGACAGTACTTACTGATGCAAATGACTGATGCTTTAATGTTTTGTTTTAAGGGAGATTTTAATTACTTTATATACTGCCATCAATAATATCTTAACCTATAGTAACACATCATTATTTATTTTGTTGATTCTATTTTGGATTGTTAATCTGAATCTGCAAAGTAACAAGTACCTAAAGTGGAGTAGAAGTAGCAGGAAATGACAATACACAAGAACCTCAAAATGTTTTTAGTTACCACTGGGCAAGTATTGTTTTAAAATGTGAAACTGTCCTTTAACGAGCCAAACAAGGACTAAATAAGTCTTGCATGTATTAAGATTGAAGTCATAATGAAGTATACTTCTCTGAAATACTAATTTGTATCTTGAAAGTGCACATGACAAGGCTTCCCTTGGTGATGTGTCATTTATGAAAACCCTTCATTTAGTTAGAAAGCAGTTGAACCAGTCCCTTCTTCCTTTAAGCCCCCAATATACTGAGCTGAGTTTGAGAACTTGTGGTAGCATGCGCATCTGTGTGAAAACTGGTGGCAGCATGATGCGTCACAATCGCCTCTGATCAGTTACAATGGAAATAAATAATTCATGCTGGAGGAAATGAGTCTAATTAGCAGGCAGTTTGGGTCCTTTGATAAAGCTGAGGACTAATTCTATGAAGGGCAGGAAGCTCTGTCATCAGTCAGCCCTGAACAGATTAGCATCTATTATGAATGAGGGACGAGCACCCTGGTGAAACCAAGTGTGTCCGAGAGACAAACTTAATAACTCCTGCCGACGGGACAAACTTCCCTGCACTCTTCAACCCCCCACCCCCACCCCCTCCCCACAGCAACACACATACATCCACCCTCCTTTCTCTCTCTCTCTCATCACTCTGCACTCCCATCCTTCAGGTCTATTGTGTGCAGGTAGAAGCATGCCACTGCAATGTAGAGACTCGCCCCTCTGTCCATCACCCTGACAGCTGTGGAAATACATTCGCCATGCTGCATTAAAGAGCGTCCACAGTGTTTAACACCATACTTAAACACAAAAGGAATCTGGGGCACCTACTCCACACCCTTTTTCCACATCCGTGCACCATATTTCCAGCTATTAAAGAAAATACCTCCTCATGTCAGCGCATTGTTTCCTCAAAGGGTTCGTTTTAGCAACTTCTGAAGAATGAAGGGCAGTGATGTAGATGTGAAACTTGCATCTCAAATTGATGCCACATCTGTCCGCTCTTTTGGAAGAGAACAACACAATAAAGGCCAATTAGAAGAGAGTGCAGAGCCATTGTGACAAGCCAAGGTCCCAGTATCGGGGGGACACACCGTGGGCGGGGTGGACCTGTCAGCACTATATTGAGGGAGATAACAATAAATAGCTAATAATGACACTTAATGAGGTTGATGAAGTTGATTTGTTATGGAAAAAGTGCAGCAAATGTAGACGATGTGATGAGAGATTGAATTTAATAGATAGGAAACTCTGTTGGGGCTTAGCTGCACAATGGGGCTGCAGAGAGGGAGAAAAGGTACAAAGGGATGCTGAATGGATTCTCATGAGACATATTTGAGATAATTAGATAAATTTCACACTAATATCCATCATTCACTCGAGGACATTATGAACATGTTACATTTCTCAGCATACTGAGGATTTCATATATTCTCAAGAAACGGCTGGTCTGATTATTTTCAACTTACATGTTTCCAGCAAGCACAGTATGTTCATACAGTATATGAATGTCGTTAAATGCTATTATGGGAGCAGTAATGACTGCCAGATAATTATCCCTCCCACTCAGACTTGACGGCTGCTGAATTTCTCTCATTTCACCACATAATTGTCTATGATTGAATTGGAGATTTTATATACTTCTCTGTTCTTTCAGGCTGAGTTGACTTTCCACAGTGGCGGTGGAGGTTATCACAGGCCCTACAAGTCCCCCGAATTGCCCTGTAAACAACATGCGATAGTGAACAAAGTTTTGCTGGCTTTCAATACGCCTCTCCCAATTTTCCCTCGAAAGCGACAGAAAGTCAGATGAAGGGAAGTTTAATTAAGTAAGAACCTGTTGAGGAAGATTTCCAATCATGGTCTTCAGAATGAGTGCATTCAGCGTATTCATCTCCAGGCGATATGCTCTCTCTTTATCCAAGTGTGCGCTGGAGTTCTCTAGAGGGACCCCAGTTAATTGAATACATTAAAGTAGAGCGCCGGAGGCTTTATTTATTTTTCTACTTTAGTCAGACTTGTTTAAAGGAGACCAACTGCTGATGTTTGGCCCCTTCTAGAGTTTAAATGGTCTCTACACTGGGAGTGGTGTGCAAGAGTAGTGGTTTGAGAAGAGATTTGATGTAATCCACAGCTTATTTATTCACCATGAACCCCTGAGTGAGTCTAGTTTACGTATTTGGCAGTCATTCAAACGTGCATCATGGCCCTCAGGCCTGTGCCCCATTATGCATCTAAAGGACTGAATACAGAGGTACCTACAGTATGAAGGTTTCATTTTGTGCCCTTTAGTGTTTGTCTGCTGCTGCATTCTTTCTCCCATGCAGCATTAACCACAAGTTGCGGCATGCTCTTTGCTAACAAGGGCCAAATTAACATTGTTCATATGATCGCTTTTAATTTTAGCATCTCATGCATAAAGCAACTTAAGATGTATGACGATATGTCACAATTGTGGCTTATTCTCAGAACCTTTTGTGTTTCTTGTTTCATGTGAACAGAAAGGTGAATTAAATCACGTGTGCCTTTTGGAGACATTTTGTGATTTTTATATGATACATGTTTTCTCCCCACATTGTAATTGGTTAAGCTTGACAGGTTCTACAGAATAAAAAAAGGATTTTACTTCCATCTACATTTGACAGTATATATATATATGAAAACATAACTTTATTTTCAACTTCAAACAACCTATAAGTGGAAATATAATTTTGACACAGAAAATTGTAATCTCAGGTTTAAATATTAAAACAAATGGAAGTGAAAACCTTTTTGTATGTGAGAAGTCCATTTGATTTGCTGGTTTCTTTTGACTTAGAAATTATCACTGACTTGTTATGATCTAAATCATAAAATAAATTTATTTAGATATCATTAGAGATTCTTAAGTTACACTGTTAGTTGTTTTATTAGTTAATAAATGTCACTAAAGGTTAGTACTTTGACTCTATCTTCATATTACTAGTTAGTGCTGTTTTAATGCAAATAAGATCATATAAGAAGATGTAAGTACACAACTTTCAGCTATGTACAGTATAAACTGAAACTGGATCTGGATGGGTCAGTGGGAATGTAGACATGACAAAGGTGTTTCTTTAACAAGCAGCTTGACTGGTGGACCTTGGGGTATTAACATCATGTGATGTGTGAAATCCAGACGGTGGCTTTCTCCCCAGTGGGCACCGACATCAGATCCCGGCACAATACTCATTAGTCAACATGCTCTTCACCTCCATTGTCACATTTATCACAACGACACAGAAAACTTACTTGCACAAGCACATTATATGCTCATTAATAACCTGGTACAACATTCATCTTGCTGGGAGAAAATTAATTTCGTTGCTGTGGTGCACTTGTCCATTTAAACCAATTGTTAAAAACCTTTTTCTTTGTTTTGCTGTGCAGGAGTTGCTCTTTCCCTTCAATCATAGTTAAAGAGGTAATGGGACAAATACTATTTTGCATTATATTAAACAGGCTGGATATCAAGATATGGAACAGACTTTGAAGGGTCTTAACCCCCCCCCAACCCACACACAACAAATGTGAATTTGTAGCATAAAAAGAACAAAAAAAAAGTGCTTTTTAAAAGCCTTTTCTGTTAAGAAAGTTTTTTGTCCACTGTTTAATCTGAATATGTAAAACACTGTCATTTGAATACTGGGATGCATTTTAATAAAAAGTACTAAAGTGAGATTTAAAATGAACAAGGTGATTAAGAGCTACTGTGCTGGACATTTAAGTAGCAGGACTGCACATAATGAATAAAGATTCATGCTTTAGTTCCAAATTTAAATTTTTGCACAAAATGTGCCTGATGTAGTCAGCTTTTAATCACCTTACTGACAGGAGTAACTGCTTTCATTTAACCTTGACTGAAGATCATGAATTCTAAAGCGTTTAATTGGATACGTCATTTAACAGAATGAACAGAGCAAATTTTCACCAATTCAAAGGCTCAGATTGACAGACAGTGGCAGTAAGACCCACCACAATTAAAGCTGATCTGTATTCACTGGCCCTGTCACCCATCGCCATTAGTGATGTGACTGTTTGATCATCTCTGCAGAGAAACTTTGCTGAACTTCACCTTGTTTTGAAAGGACTCGACGTTGAATGAAAGGCGAAGGTTGAGAAGGGGAAGGGGCTCTGGAGGATAGTGACACATGCACACACACACACACACACACACACACCTATCTACCTCTGTGACCAAAGCTCCCTCTGATGCACCTCTGGTTTAACAGCAGTAACCATCCTGGAAATGGACGTGACAGCACAAAAGACAACAGTGCAAGTCTCACACCATTATGTTTATTATCTCCATCAGTGGCTTAATTGAAATGTTTCAAAATCAGAAAATAACAATGCCATCTTTTTGAGACATTGGAAGTAATGGCTTTGTCTCGTCGCTCTCTGCAGACAATTGCCCCAGTGATGTGAAAAACTGTGTCAAGTGGTACACAGTGAAATGTGCGGCAGACACTTAATTGTTTTCCTGCCTTTGACTTCAGAGAGAACAAATTCAATCTGTGTGCCAGACATTTCCTCTGTGACTAAGCCTAACCAGCCAAAGCATGTTTGGTTAAGCAACCAGCCCCAGGGTTAAATTTCAGATTTTGCAATTACAGTTTTTTTAATCCACAAAAATACGTGTTATTTAAATGAACATAGCTTTGGGATGTTTCTTTTAACCAGATCCAATATAGCGGTTCTCAAAGTGAGGTCTGGGGACCCTGCGGGCCCCTTTGTGTGCCCAGGGGGTTCTCCAGAAAAATGAATTGTAGATTAATTTCACTCTATTTTAAGAGATTGAATAGAATAGAATAGAATAGACTCTCTGGTTTTGGGTCATCAACAAGACATCTCTATATATGTATTTTAAAGGTCTTAGATGTTTTATATTGTTCTTGTGAAAATACCTGAGTGGAGTTTTGATCTGATCAATAATGTTTCTAATAGAGAACAAGATACAAACTCTAATAGACGTGGTTATTGCAAGCAAAACACACGATGGCTCTTGCCTAGAAAAGCGTGAACAGGCCTAGTATTGGCCAAAGTCTTAGGGAGATGTCCTCTTGCAAACCAATGAAAAAGATACCATACGAGGTTATGGGTAAACAAATAACTTTCAAAATTGGGGACCATTTTCGGATTTTCTTGAGCAAAATGATGTGGGGGAAATACTAGTTAATAAGGGAAACTCTCATTTACTATTCTTTGTGTGCATGAGGGGTGATGGTGAGAGATATCTGCATTGGCTTGTGATATTGTGCTTCGTCTGAAATATGTCCCAAATATGTCCTATCCTATTTGAACAGACCATTGTAAAAGTAAATGTGGTTTGTTTTATGCTTCTATAACACTTCTGTGTTGTTTGCAGTGTTTTCATTTGTATTGACTTATTTGTATTTTGTTGTTGTTTGCTGCTGTTATAATGTAATATCTAACATTTCTTGTAAAAAGAAAAATCCTTAAACATATTTGTTGAATAATGTTTCTAATGTGGGCTAAATCCTTGGAGCATACCACAGGAGGGAGGCTAATTAGATGGATGGAGGATTTATGTTCAAAAACACACAAATAAAAATGAACTAAACGTTGAATCTGCATATCACAGGCGGCAACTAGGAACATGCCTCAGACCAAGCACTTCATTCCGTCCTCTTGACGGAAAAGGATTTTGCAACTGGGATGACACACTTTGGCTTATTCCAGCTGGAGTTGATCAACGCTAACATTTTGGAAGAGAAGAAAGGCATGTTAAAGGAAATGCAGATTAGGGAGACCAAATCAAATCCACTCAAGTGTTGTTCATTCTGCCCTGCCACAATACAAACCATGTGTGCTGCTTTTAAGTGGGGAAAATAATCTTAAGATTATAGAGCGGTCTCTGGTGCTAATTGTCTCAGAGCTGTTTTTCTTTTGCTCCCATTAATTCTTCCTTTAAGAGCTTTCTTCAGTGTTTTAACTAGATTTTGTCAACTGTTAGCTTTGGAGATATTGTTTGATGGCAAATGTAATGAGGGAATCATCATTTCAACATGTGTGGTGAAACAGATCTCACAAATGTTCTCTGGGACAGCTGTCGTAACCGATTTGAAATGTTAAGAAGTTTATGCTGCCTTGGAGGAAAAGCACTTAGCGCGTGCTCACTGATGTGTGCTGTTCTCATGCTCAGTGAGGGAAGAGTCTGACAACAGGTTTGAAGCATGAACAACTTCACAGCCTCCATATGAAATTCAACACAGATGCACTCAGCTACATACAAATGCTGTGTTTGAAAGTCTTCAGTTTAAGCATATATGGACATTTCATGCTTATAAAAAATTTGTTCTATCATATTGTTGTCTTGCTTATTGTTTCTTCGCTTGGATGTTTGACCTTCGCTGTGCAGAATGATGTATGTGCAGAGTGTGACACGTTTTCACATTTATCTGCTGAAGGAGGAAAGTTTTCCTGATCTATTATCTGACCTGTTTGGTAGCATCATGGTCAAAGACTACTGCACACATACACTTTTCAATGAAGTATAGGAGGCATCTTGTGTCCAGCAGTTAAACTTGAAATGAAATGAAACACGCTGGCATATAGGGAGAAGAAGTAGATGTGATTTTAAGAATTCTTAAAGAGGTAATTGAACTTTATATGTGGAAAAAACACATCAGACAAAATATTATTCCAAGAAGATGTGATGTGTTATAACATGTCTGCAGGGGATCTTTAAAGTTACCTTAAATGATGTACATTTCATTTTAAACTGAACTGTCCAGCTGTAGCTCACTGCCACGGACTGTCTCTCATCTTTAGCTTTGGTTAAAACACCAAACACACTCTCACCAAGTCTCACTCAAACTTTCCTCGACACACACACGCACTCCTATTGTTGCGCAATAAGTGAATCACAAGAAAAAGTCTAAAGCAAACCGACACCAGCCACTTCTCCCTCTTTACCTCCCAACACCCTCCCTTCTCTCACCTTGCAAGCCAGCGAAGGCCATCACTTGTCTGGAGTTAATGGTGACGCAGGGCAGAGCAGCATGCATAGGTGCTTTCATGACTGATTGATATTGTTGGGTTTAAGGCTATAATATTAAACAAATGGTCCATTCTAAAGGGCCCACAGGGAATTCTGAAATCCCACACTGTGAAACAAAAAGCAAATGCTGCAGGTATAAGTGGTAACCACAAAAAGGAAGGAAGGAAGCACACTACAGGAATACAGTAGCTATTGCAAGCATAAGGTCCTGTAATTATCGTGCTGGATTTTAACCAGACACCAATGCATTTTGAAAATGATAGTGACATGCATAATTGGTCCAAAATGCCCTGTTGTCAATAGTAGAATTAACAAGAAACCGTGTATGTGTACGATTTCATGTGAACTTCTTTCTCCTCAGCTTCCAGAGAAGTTGTTTCCATGCTTTTTGTCCATGTGGCTGTAACGACTTTTTTACAGCTAAATTGATAGAGCACTTCATCTTATTGTGACTGGAATGGGCAGTTTTATTCTTTATGAACATGTTTTTAAAGAAATGTAAAGCCACAACCTCAAATGAAGTGACCTCGCCCATGAATACGGATTGATCTGAGGTTATGTACATTTCATGTGTTACTGATTTGTTTTGACAGCGTTACTCAGTGTATCCACTCCACTGAAAGTCGTCCCGGGCTTGTCCGCTTGCCTGTAACCTGGAATCATGGCCAGCAATGAATTGTGTGTTGAAGGGTCTGAAGGAGAGAGTTAATGAAGTAAAAATTAATGAAGCACGTGAGCACCACCATCTCAAGGCTGTAAGCTCCTCCATGCCCCATTTATAATGTATGATCTCAATAAAATCAATCCAATGTACCAGTTCTCACTTAGGGTAAGAATAGATTTACAGATTACAGCCCTGTGTTCCCCTGGTCATAATCACCCTCCACCCTCACCTTCCCCTTCCCCTCCTACAGTCAAAGTGTGCTGCTGGACTCCTTTAGAGAATTTAAGAGAATTTAATGTTAAGTTTCACAACACTGTGCACAGACAATGTGATCATCCTCGTGTCACATCGCTGAATGTTCGGCTCTGGCGCCGCAGGTACAAAAACCCTCACAGCCTCGTCTTTAAAGACATGAGGTGGACCAAAATGTGGTGTCACACATTATAAGACTCTTTGAGTGTTTCCTGGTTTGCAGAACAGCCTTCCTGTGCTCTTGCTAACTTTTTTATTTGATTTAATTTATGTGGTGTGTGAGGTGAAGCTCTGATGGCCCTTTCACTTTCCTCCTCCACTCCTGAAGACTTGTGGAAAGTTGAAGGAAGATAAAGTGCATCAAGTTGCCTGTATTAGAGCGCCCCCTTCAGGTTTCAGGGAGAACAATGTGTCAGGAGACTGAACTCTCCACATGCTGAGAAGCTGCAGCTTACATGACACATAATTTATCATCAGCATTGATAGATCATGAGAATCTGTTTTGTAGGCTTATCTTCTTTTTAAAAAAATATTTTTGACAGTTTTTTAAGTGATAACAGCAAAGAAAAGAAAATATAAGAATAAGTTAAAAACAATATATTAAGAATAGCAATAATTAAATATGCACTTAAAATCCCCATACTAATTACTCTTACTGTGTTGTATGTTGCACAAAATGTGCAAATTAGAAAACAGTATCTTTATTATGTACACATCATTGTGTACATTCTGTATACAACACACTCATGATGTGTAAAATGTGTATGAGATTATTTGCATAATTTTCATATGTTGTGCATCATCAGTTGTTTCACTCCTGAAATTGAACTTGTAAACTACATGAAGCTGCAGTTTCAAGTATTTAAAGAGCAAACATCCACAATTAGAATTTAACACATTTACAAAATGTATGAATCCCAAATGGATAAGCAGCTGATTTTGTTGTAGATAAACCCATACAGGCTTTCGACAGCGCACATGAAAAACAGAATTGTCAAGTTCAGCTTCCTGATGTGCCTACCCCTCCACCTCCATGAACAATTCTGTATTTATAATGTCATCTTATCACGCTCCCCTTGAAGGCAGCAGCAAGTGCACTTATGCCTTTCTTTGTTAGGGTGAGTTGGCAATTTCCTGTGAGATGGAGCAACTGCAGGCAGCCCTTTTCTTTGATAATGTCCCTGACACCTGGACCAAACTGCTTTTTCCATCACTTTGCAGGCTGGAACAGGAGGAAAGGAACATGTCATAAGCCTCCTGCCACCCAGAGTCATTCACTGTGCATTTAACAGCACTCTCCTCACTACACTTTCCGGGATGTAGAGGTCAGAGCCAGAGGGAGATTCTTGTGTGGAAAGTTGTCTTGCAGAGTTGCATCAAAATGTTGAAACAGTCAATATAACTTTTATCTCATTTTATCATCTGAAAAGTATTTACCCAAGTATCTCGTATGTATTCACTGTAATAACTCAGCTTTGCATGGTGTACCACTGTGTACCATGTTACACTTGTACCATGTAAAGCTGGTTATTAAGCAGCAAGCCTGAAAGGGTATTTATTACAGAGGCCTGACAGATTGATTCTAAATTATAATTAATCAGTTGATTTTGACCCACAGATTGTGATTGTGCTCTGTGAGTTTCATTTATTCAGCCTTTCTTCTGGCTCTACTACAATCACCATAGACCTGCAGGACTCCCAAGCAAATTAACAGTCTTCACGCTACCCTGCAGCCATAATGAAAATATCAGTCAATCAAAACCCATATTATGCTGTGAAATCCTACCACATATCTCCAGACCTGCATACAAATAGAAACTGCAGAATAAGCGCTCAACCTGTTTTAGCTTTATGGCTGGCAGTATATCAGTGAAACAATGTTTAAAAGCCTGGCTGCGCTGAGCACGTCCACCGGAAGCACCACTGCATTGAGATTTTCTACTTTGCTGTCTGTTGACGTGCAATAAAACAGATAATCTGGACGTTAAGATGCTTTGGGGAAATCCACTGGTAATTCCTGGTGGTAGGAGAGCAGGGCATGCAGGGATGTGGGGCCCATCTGTGACCTGTCTGCAGGTCCGGTGATGTATAGCTTTGGGCTGGACGGCCACAGTCAGGGCTGTGTTTTGCTGCTCAGTGTGCCATGGCACTCAGGGCACTTCAACCCCCCAGTCCCTCCTCACAGGTACCCCGCAGCCCGCCACCGTGCGCTACTCATTTACTGCTACACTGGTTTTCATAATTAGCGCCGCAAGGCCTCATTAAATCTGCTCTAATGAATAAATATTGTATTTCATAGCCTGATTACCAGATCAGCTCAATGCTTGAGCGTTGTAAACAATTACTTCCGTAAATATTCATCACCCCAAAGTGGATGATCATTGGTATTTAATACAAGACTAGTATTTTCAAGTGCATCTTTATTATACTAATAATAGTTTTTGAAATGTTCCTTTTGGCAGAAAAAAGGAAGAAAGAAGAGGATTTTGTTTATCAGGACTTGTATTCTTACTGAAGCCTTAAAAATATTAGTATCAGAATCAGAATAAGTTTTCTTTGCCAGGTATGTGTACACATACAAGGAATTTGTATTAGGATTTTACATTGCTCATGATGTGCTTACTTATTCAATAATACAATAATAAAATCAGACACAGGCTACAGTATAGAGAACACATATAGACAATGTGATCAAAAACAGTCATTGCAATGAGCAGAGTGTAAAGGATGCAGGAGTAAATTATTATTATTATTATTATTTTTATTTTTTATTATTACCGGTATGTACATGTCGCAGGTGATAATGCAGCACAAGACAAAAACCCATAAATCATGCCTTTAATTGTGAAGCTTGCATTTTTGTATCAGAGAGGTGTCACTCCAACTTTTTGCAATTTACCATCATTTGTGCTATAATGACTTGCATTATATAAAGTGGTATTCCAAATATAAGGTTCTACATATATATCTAAATGGGACTGGACATCTTATAACACAGTTTTATACATAGAGCAAATGTATCTAACAAACTGGTTATTTATTTTTTTATTGCATTTTGTATTGTAGCTATTCCTGGTCAAGTGTGACCAGGCATTATTTCAATGTTGTGTGTTGATGTGTCAATATATGTGTAATATGGCTGTGTCAATAATATTTTATTTTAATGTTTTGTTGCATTGTTGTGTCAACAGTGGTGTAATTAATAAATATTAGATCAGTTAATTAAGAATATACAATAATGACACAAGACTAATTATTGGATATGTAAATCGGCACTACAATTTAATTTCAAAATCTTATGCGCTAGTTTAAAGAACAGATTAGTCACTGAAACACACAAAGTCACTTAAAAGTGTGACTATGTCAATGCCATTAAATGGCTCAATCACTTGACTTCATGTCAAGTGACAGAGGCCTTCCTTAATAATTAATTCAAACCTTAAAGGAATAGCTTGACATTTTGCTCTCAGATGCTGGAGCTAGCTGCCTGTTAGCTTAGCATAAAGACTGGAAACAGCTAGCATAGCTCTGTCCAAAGGTAACACAATCCAACTACAACCTCCTCTTAAACTCACAAATTAATGTGTTATATTTCATTTCAATACAAAAACTGAAAGTGCAAAAATAACAATACACCAAATATTTATTGTCTGGGCACAGGTTCCCGGGCAACTATGGTACACTTACGCCTACATTTTGTTAAATTTGAACAGACCCAGGCCAGCTGTTTCCGCCTTAATACATCCATGGTTTTCCTGTTTTCAGTCTTTATGCTAAGCTAAGATAACTTGCTGTTTGCTGCAATTACATACTGCAACTACATACAGAAAAATGGATGTTCTCTGTGACTTTAATGTAATGATAATTAATCAGAGGCCCATATTGGGGCTAGGTAGCTTGCTAACCTTTGACAGTGAAGACCACACAAAGACAAAAACATGTTTATTTTAACTAAGGAATATTTTCTGCTGCAAGCCTTTTTTTGTGGGTGCTAGCCACTCAAGTTAAACCAGAATCTCCTGTCAAATGGAGGATTTTTCTGAAGAGGCCACAGATTGAGCCCAAAACTGAGACAACCATATCATGCTTTGCTCATAGGAAGTAGGACTCTAATGCTGATACCATGTAGGAGAGACATGACAGGTAAAGTCAAATGAATGTGAGTTCACAGCTATTGTTCTACTGATTGATCTGCTAAAAACTATAGTTATTAAACTTTTTGTGGCTATGTAGCATCATCAATGAGTGATAGCATAGGCTGTGTAATTTTAATAACAATGTTATCTGAATTAATGTTATTGATGTAATTAAACCACACAAGGATGTGATACATTGGTGTGTGTAAATATAGTGGTAGACATACTGTAGAAGGAAAACTTATGGGGGTTGTTTTTGGTCTTACACTGTACTTGTGCACCTGTCTACAGAGCCACAGTGGTACCCATTTGTCTGTCACACAGGTATTAAAATGATACATTTTAAACTATTTTATACTCAATAATCCTAAAGGCGTGTTCTTACTGCTTGCATGAATCCTAGTGGGACTTCCCTTCTGACACTAGCTGTCAGCAATGCAGTAGTTTACATTTGGTACACTGTAAGTGCTGCTGGTGTCACTATGGGTGGCTCTCTTCATTTTCCAGGTCACCGCTGCGTCTACAATCCATTTGCTTAAGGAGAGCAGAGCAGCAGTTTGCTTATAAGGTGATCTGATGTTTTGCATATAAAATATTGTGTGAATTGAAGGTCACCACAGGACTGGACCATATACAGACTCAACTCAGAGGACCAGTGGATGGAAGAATACTGCTTCAAAGCCTGGATGATGACTCATGATGGGGTTCCCTTTGCACATCTGGTTGTTTAAGATGACAAAGTCAATATTCTGCGGCTGTGCTTAATCCTACTTAACAACGTTCTGCAATGTATTGTGTGATTGTGGCCGTAATGGGGGGTTGCTCCATTTTTGGGGGACAGATTAATCAAGGCATGGACAATGAAGGTAAACAACAACAAAGTCGTGGGTAAACAATAATGTTGGAAGTATGACAGTCATCCTCCTCCAACACCACAAACCTTTCTAACACACATTCAGTCCCTGTAGCCATATTCTCTTGCTACTGTGACCACTGAATTGGAAGCAGACAGGAACTTTAGTGCTTTTACTTAGTAGTGTGAACACAGAGTAAATCCTCTCAGAGCAACTCTAAGACCAAGACCACAAGGGCATAAAGTTAGCCCTCTCATTTTCCTGCCACATTGTTATTTTCTGCTGAATATTGTAATGTAAAAAGATAAATATCAGCCTGTGTTTCTAAAATACTGCAGAGAAGGTTGCAAGTAATTCGGGTACTTATTTAATGTCCATCACAGATGCTAAAACAGTCGGATTAATGGAATAATAATTAACACTTAATCAATAATCAAGTGTTTGTCTTTTATTAAACAAAAATACCAAACATTCACTAATTTCCAACTCATTCAAATGTGAAGATTTTTTGCATTTTCTAGATAAGAGCATTTTAAATTTTAAATTCTTTTGGATTTTATGCAGTTGGTCAGACGTCACATTGGCCTCTGGAAAATTCTAATGGTCTTTTTTCCCCCAATATTTTAATACTTTATAAGTATCGTATATTAACTGACAGATAATTCATAATGAAAACTATTTGTAGCCCTTCCTGTTTTTCTTCTCCAAACTTACTGAATTACCATCAAAACAAAAAATTATTTTCTATTTTATTTGTGTACTAACTTTAATGCAGCTTACTACTGTTGTAAATTGTGATTATCTGACCCATGAAGCCCCATACAAGGATAGTGTCATTTTTTTAGCCAGAAAGGTCAGTTTTACTCTCTGAAGAAATGCAAACTCAATATAAACACTGACTGTAGCTAGCCAACCATGATGGAAACATTAATACATTTCCGGCCTATCCACTCCAAGATCTTCAATCACCACTAGCATTCAGGATTTCTCCTCCATGTTTCAATAACAGTAATTACAGCTGTCACTGTTCTGGATAGAGTGACGGTCAAGCCAAAGAAAACTGATAACATGATTCTGCAGTGATTAACGCTTTAATGAAAATGTACAGTAAACCCAATGAGCACAAAGCAGGCATCGCCATAATAGATATTCCCATTATCAGTCCAGCATTACTCTTCCCATTAACTGTGCAGTGCCTGATAAATACAAGCAGCAGTAAGATAACCTCCACCTGCCATTACATTGAAGAAGAAATCTCAACCGTTGATTATTTTGAAATAGTATCATATAATCACAGAATGTCCTGGTGCAGGTCAAATGAAGTACATTTCAAAGATGAACGACACAAAGGTTAATTCCATGTCATTTCGTGTGTAGTATTACACTTCTGAACAGAAAATGCAGGCCATAACTCTATTGCCACTTCAGTGGCACCTTCAACCATTCCTCCTTAACAGTGTAAGGCAGAAAATGAGCCAAAGAGACTGGAGCAGAGCGAGAATGTGCTTTAACAGGATAAAATGATTTACAGGTATGAGATTCCCATTAGAGTGTGCTAATTGTTTCCACACCATTAGTGACAGTTATCTAATGAAGGATATTTAACCAGCCGCTGTAGTATATCACACAGTTCCTCTCCGGTTAAAGTGAGAAGCAGTGGACCCCAGTCTATGCCCTTTCCCACTGCACCACCATAGTAGCATGTAGATCATTGGATCATTTCTACTGGACATCCCAACTAATGCAAACAGTTTGTTTGCTTTATGGGGCTGTTTTTTACCTTTCAGCAGACTTACAAAAGGTCATGCAACTTGTAAAAACACAAGCATAAATTGGAATAAAAAAAGCAAAGCCACAAAAATGGATCCCAATGTCCATCTGTGCTGTGTAAAATCTATACATTTAAAACAATGTAAAATACAGTAAACAAGCCTGCATTTATTAGCAACAGGCGGGTTTCAGTCACCTATAGAAAAAAAAAAAAAAAAAAAAAAAAAAAAGACATGCTATGGGATATGTACACCAATCATCTTAATATTTAAGATCACAGACGGCCATCAAGAAATTAAGGTTGAGACATTTTTCTAAAATGTTTTGCTCCACCTTAGGCCTACAATTAAACTTATGTAAGGGTTCAGCTCCTGAGAACGGACAGGAAAATATGCGAGACTAAAAATGATGCAAGCACTGACTGATGAACCACTGTCTGCTCCAGATGTCAAAGTTTAAAACGTATGTGAAATTTCATAGCAGGAACAATAAAAAGCACTGTTATAATGCTTGAACCACTGAATAATATCTGAACTGTGTGTATGTAAAAAATGATCAGAGCATGTCAGTCAGGTCCAGGATCAGCTGCTTCCTCCATACTTCATTCGCTGCTCTCTTCCAGCTCCTTCTTCAAGCTGCAGTGAAAATAATACAACCTCAGTGTTAAAAAGCATACATTTAAATATAACAAAAAAAACAAGAATGAAAATAGACTTTACAAATGTTACCTTTTCAAGTAGGCGTGCACATTATCAAAGCCGTGATATTTAGCCAGATAAACCAACACTCCTGTAGCACAGCGACCGTCTCGGGCCCTACAGAAGCTGCAGTTACAGATCCCTCTGCACGGTGGGCACTGCCACTCCTACCACAAACAATTAGAATTAAATCAGTCAGACCTCCCTAACACACACACAATCAAATGTGAATACAATCTTATACATTTAGGTACTCACCGGGTTCAGTAGAGCATCACGGACCTCCTCTCCGTAGCGGTTACGGAGACAGGGACCACAGAACTGACCTCTCACCCCTACACACTCTGGATTACGGCAATTAGTTTTTGTGTCGATTGTTTTCTGGCGGCACTGGTGGCAAGTGGTTCCCTGAAATAAAGAGAACATTTTTTATCTCCAGACAAAGACCTTGACAAACATATGCATGTGCTCAAATCTTTTCAGCTTTACAGCTGAATGTGGGACCTACAGTGGAGCTGTTGTAGACCTTCTCCCGCACGTTGTGGCAGATGCTTTGCAGCTCTGCCTCTGTGATGTCCTCCACAGGCTTCACTACATGAGGGATGGCCTTGGAACCATTGAAGGAACGGCGACGAGGCTGCATACGAAATTAATGTGGTTAATCAGAATGCGATTAATCCCCATAGTTTGTATATATATTAAGAGAATTTGAATCAATGTAAAATGTGACAAAATGCACAGACTGTATTCGATCTGACTTACTGGCTCATCATCTTCCTCATAGTAGCGGCTTTTGCGGACTAGGCTGAACTTGTCCTCAGGCTCCTCCTCTGGGGTTGGGCTGGGGGGTCCATCCACCAGTGTGCGGGACCGTGTGTGGGGTCGAGACAAGCGCTGCGGGTTTCTCCTACAAGCTCCTGGAGGTCCCATGGACCGCCGAGGTGCCCGTCGAGGCTAAGTAGTTATAGTAATAGTACCAATTAATACAGAGCATTGATAGAGCAACATGTGGACAGATTCAAATATTTATGTTTATCAGGTTAACCTACCGTAGTGGAAGCAGACATTGCCATCCGTCCTGGGAAAAGTCCAGGTACTTTGTTGAGCTCTGCCATGAGCTTTGCAAGCTAAAATAAATAAATTATGAATGAGATACAGCACAATGAAAATGGAGGCTGTTCTGGTCAAAGTTCAGTTCATAGTACCAAACAATGTAAGGCAGCAAACTGTACCATTGCTTTATTTTCCTTAATATTCAGTGCTCTCTTGTCCATGACATTCCCCTCTTCCTCAGAGTCAGAGTCCTGGACTTTAGTTTTATGAAGTGGTTCGGATGCAGGCCTCTTCTTGCCTGTCTTCTTGGTTGGGAATGTCATGGCAACCTTGAGGATGTTGGACCTGCGGCCACGTCTTGGAGGTTCAGAGTCTACTTTCTGAAAGAAAACAACTTATGGTTAGAAAAAACTCTGTGGCGTCTGATGAAGTTCTGAAATATGTTGCAATTGTATTTCTTCTAAAAACTTACCATGATCTTCATCTGATTGTTGAGCACATTCTCCTCAAACCCGATGCATGAATCTTCCTCTAATGTAGCCTCAAACACCTGGGGTTTCTCTGCCATCCTCCTCGTCTGTCTTAAGCTGCCCCTCTTAACACAGACACAATCTTCAGATAGTGCCACAGAGACCTTACACATTCACCACCATTTGATAGGAACAGGGTTTTACTTTATAGTATTTTATTGTTACCGTGTTTGCAAAGCCTCCATCAGAGCCAAAACTATCACAGCTGTCATCGGAGGAAGAGGAGGAAGTCTCCATGGGAACCAGGGGTACGCTGCGGAAGCTCCTCAAACTCATCCTGGTAGATGGAGGCTGGGCCGCCAGTTTCTAGCGTAGGTAAGTTTGGAAAGCATGAGAGGTTTTTTATAACCAGATACAAAAGTGCACGGGAAGGTTTCTGTGCCTGTATTTAATACAATCTATCAAACTACATTGTTAATATGTCACCTGAGGATACTAGAGAAGAGACTGAGACCATCAGGTTGTGTTACAAAGGCACTAACTTATGAATTAACATTTATATGATTTGCATTTTTGAGATCTTGTTTGCTAGGCTTTAAATGGATTGTAGTAGGGACAAAATAATTCTTACTTTTATTATTAATTAATCAAACTATTCTGACCTCAATAAAATATCAAAACCTTTTTTAAATAGCTAAAGCCCAAGCTGACATGTTCAAACTTTATTTTGTCAAAAAAAAACTGGCTAAAACAAGAATTAATTTTAACATTTCTATCATAGAAGCTTAAAACATAATAAATCAGTGTTTGTTTTTGCTGAAAAAAATGATTTAATACATTTACGTTTCATTTTCTGTCATTTGATGAATCCATTAATGCAAATGTTTCAGTTAGCCTAATGTAACTTTATATAACCTGGTCCTGTATATTTCAATACAATTATGGACTTACGCCAGTATGAAACTAACATTAAAGTTACCACCCTATTAACATTACCAAAGAGGGTGGTTTCACATTAAACCTAACTTTACTTAAATCATTCTTTGTTAGTTGGATTTAAATTGGTTTTCGTGCGTGCCCAGCTTTGTAAGTTACAAGTTAACAGTGAACTTTGAAATATTGAATTAACGTTAGTAACATTTGAGAAAATGCAGGACTTAATTGTAATGTTACTGTAACATGTTCGTAAAAGGATATAAAAATTAAAGTTATTTTTCTTAAAAACACACTATTACTTAAAATAGATTCAGATTTTTCTTACCTTGGAGCGTGTGGCTGGCATTTTCTTCAAATACTTGTCTTACAATGCAACTCTCAAACACACCGTGCAGCAGCTCTGCGGTGAACAATGCAGAACCTGCAGCTGCACGCAGCCCACTCTGTTCATTTCCCGCGCCACCGGAAAGTCCTGACAGCTGCATAAAATGTAGTCAGGTAGATTAACAGAAAAATAAACTTTCTATGGAAATATGGGGGGCAAATTCATAACTGAAACTCGTTATCAACACTTTGAAATGTGTTGGATATTTCTTGGAATAATCAAACTTCACAAATTCACTAATTTATAGGGCATTTTGCGAAGGACAGCGGTGTGTCTTCCATGTACTTTGCCGTGGCGCGAATATTTTTCTTGTTGATTTGCATACAAGGCGGGTAAAATGTTGAGCTCTTTCCAACTTTGTAACTATTAACAAGTCATATCTTAAAGGTTCATTGTGTGTGCTCAGATATGGTTCAGACTTAAGTTAAGCAGTCACTTTTAAGATATAATAAAAAATTATATACACACACACATATATATATATATATATATATATATATATATATATATATATATTTGTTCAGACGTGTTCAGTTACTCTTGGGTTATTGATAAAGGCATTCAAGGAAGATTTATTGGCAATTGGAAAAGAAAATATAAAAATGTAATTTACTGAGATAATGAGATAAGACAGGAAGTGGATTTGACTGAAGCACAATAACAAGGCTGTGGTGGAGCACACCCATGATGGTATAAAAAGGCCACACCAGACCAAATAAAACTTGCAATCCTGGATTTAACCATTGCCACACATTTTTATTAGCCTGACAGGAGCCAGTTTTTAAATAAACACATGGTACTATTTATACATATAGGCATCAGTGAGATTATCTTACAGTATGCAGTTCATGTTTGAACATGCATTATGCAGACATACGTAAAACCATTTCAGTGCATAACATGTTCAGCATACAAGAAGCTGTCAGTTCATGTGTGGCCCACATTATGTTCTTCCGCTGATGCCACGCCCTCCCCTGCCCCCTTTTCTCTGTCGACCTCTGGCTTGTTTATTGTCCTGACGTGGTAATCTTTTCTGTCGCTCCACTTTGATCCACCCTCCATCGCTGGCTTTGGCGCCCTCTTTTTCCTCACCAGGGTTTTCTGTCACAGACAATATACCTGGTATACTTGGTGTGACACTGTAACTGTTGGACTGTGGCCGACCTGGCTGTCGGGAGGATTTGCTGGTTTTATTATGAACATAGCTACCTCTATTATTGGTCCATGCATGTCCCCTACCCTGCCCCCCTCCCACAGATAATGTGTTGCCAAAGTTATTGTTTCTGCGGCAGTCATGCACTGATCCAGCACTGAGCGGGCGCTCCCGTTCCCTCTCTGAGGCGCTTTCTGACGTTGTGCTGGAAGGGCTGCTGCCCTTTGACCCAAGATGGAGCGGGTAGAGTTTGGCTGACAGGCTGGCAGTTGGCGAAGAACTGCGTGAGTCGATCCAGGGAGGTACATGGATGCGGTTTGGAGAGCGACGCACAGCTGCAGCATAAGAAAACCCATGGCTTTCATGTGCAGACAGGAAGTGAGGCAGAGTGAGGGGATCAGAGCTTGTGAAGGCAGTCAGAGCAGCAGTTGTCTGCAGAGATTTCTGGGTCATCATTTGCCTCTGCCTCCGCCTTACGTTGTACATCCATATTGGATCAATATCTAAAAAAGATTTGCATTGATAAAAACAGGATCACATTGTGTTTTAATACTGTTCAATATATTTGTGATATCTTGAATTCATAGGAAATTCACCACCAACAATATCTGCAGTGAAAACTGTTGCTTTGGCACTCTTCAGGTCAGAGACAAAACAACTATAATTAAAACCATTACCTGAGTTAGACCTGTCCCCGGAGTTATAGTCTATGTCAGCTGGTGCTGTTTCGATGACGAGCTCCACAGTCTTGATCTCATCTTGTCCACCAACAAGACTCCACGTCACTGGACAGCTGTGTCTGGTAGACTTTGGTGACTTGACATCATTCTGCAGTGTCAGGTCAAAAAAGAAGAAGAATATAAGGATATTTAGTATGGAAAACAATACACTTGTTGCACAGGGTTCTGTGATTGCCTTTAATGCATTATCAAATGTATATTTCAAATGAAGTATGTTTAGATTTGCATTGTTTTATGAGGTTCCTCCCACAGCTGCTGAAATGACTCACCTCATAATTGACTGTGTAGTCCACTCTCTGGTTCTGCTGTATTCCAACAATCCATTTGTCCATCACAAAAGGCGGCTGCATTGCAATCACAGTAGTTCATTAAAAACCTCTGACTATGTCGACCACAATACAACAATCCTACAGGTAAAATGCACCATTAGGACTAACTGAAACATGAGTGGTCTTGTCATTTGTGACTTGTTAAGGTAATGCATTTCTGACAACACCTTAGTCATCCGCAGGATTTCCACATCCTGTCGGTTGGCATTAAAGATGACATCTTTGATGTAGGTTACTGCGACATCATCTCCATCTAGTTCCATATACATTTTCCATTTGCAGTCCTGAAATAAAAGAGCTAATGGTGATATAATGTAAGTGTGGTCTGGCAGACTCAGAAACTACACCTGATGTATGGAAAAGTTTATAATTGCTGGATTTTGTGTGGAGAACTTACTCTTGTATATAAACCAACAGCACAACCTAGAGGTCGTTTGATGGAAGTGGCAAGTTATTGGCCACAAAGCCTCATATTGTGGGGGAGGATAGAAATGATTGCATAAAAATTATACATGTATAGCAGGGGGACAAAAAATTTAATTTAAGAAATTTAATATGTGTATACTATATATGAAGCAGCGTAAAGGCATTGCGAAATACCTTATTTAGAGAACTGATCTTAATGGAAATCATTTCTCCATTTTACCATACTAATACCTCAACATGAAATTATTGCATTTCAAAAAAATAACATAACAGAGAGAAAAAAGTAAATTGCAACAATAGAAAATATTTTTATGTATGCATTGTAAATTCCATCTCAAACATTTGATCTTATCATTCTCTATAGAATCCAGGTTGAATATTTTGGTCCATTTCAGGTAATAAGGGTGAAGGATGAGTTGCTGCATGCGGGACACATCAAATCCTCTCTAGGAGGCACAAATCTGAACAATTCCCCATCCCTCTTCTCCTGCATACAGAATGCTGACGAAGCAGTAATGATTCTGCCAATCCCCAGAAGCGGGCCACGAAACCACAGGTCACTGCTTAACCATGCAGGGTTCATGGCACAGGCCAATCCATTGTGTAGTGATCACAGAGAAAGACATCAGAGGAGTGGCACTAACACACTCGTCTGAGGAGCCCTCGCCCTCTCCTGCATCGTCCCCAGGGGCTGGAAACGGCTCAAAGGGGAAGCTTCAGCAAGTCTCTGGCTCAGAAACACACCAGTGGCCCCGCGCTGGCCTGGTGTCTGCACTGGACGGTCGCACCGGGGCTCCCAGGTCCATGCTAGTCTAATCACTCCAGCAGAAACAATGTCGGGTAATGATGCCTAGGACCCGAGTGCGTCTAATGACAACTCATACATAATTCAGCACCTTTCACTTGGCTGCACGGTGATATCCTCATTAGTAGGGGACCCTCAGTGGCTGTCAGATGGTGGCCGCACAATCGCAGGCCCTCATTTTGTCTTTGAGAAGTGCAGCTGCTTCCATGACATCGCCAGCAAAGAGGGGCGAAGAAAAAAAATTCAGTGCGGGTTTGTTTTATTTAGTGCAAAAAACCTTCCAGTTTGTAAAAACAAGGCTGACACGGAACCTGACACCAGGCAGGGGAAAATAATTAGCTCTCATTTTCTCAGCCTCCTGTTTCCTTCTCCCTGCTGTGTTTTCTACCCACTAAACCACCACATGTCAGAAGAAATGGGAGGCAATTAGCAGGCTCGTTTCAGCCCTGCCGAACACACTGAAAGAGGACTATTTATGATGGGACAATGAACAGCTGAAAGATTAAATAACGTTTGCCTTTTAAAAAGAAAATGACTTCTGGCTAAATGGGCTATTTTTGATTAAATTCAAACAGCAAGTGAAGAGCCACCCTTTCTCCACAGTTTGAGACCCTAACAAAGGGCCATGAGCAAGTCGAGCTGGATGTGGTACATGGCTGAGAATGAAATGTTTATTTGTCTGGTTTTACACATGTCTAGTGATGCCTTTAATGGCCAGTGTAACAGCCATTATCATGAGTCCTCAGAACAAACAGCTTCAGTACAAGGAGGTTGATTTAATCACGGCAAAAACGCAATTCTGTGCATCCATTTACACGGTAACAATTATTGCCAAAAGTATTAATGTTACAATTAATAACAACCCTGATCAATGCAGACAACATTTATATGTGATTGTCCTCAATTTTTTGGATGCCCTTCACAGAGCAGATGATGATCTACATCAGATGCTCACAGCTGCAGAATATGTTGATGCAATCTGTGTGTGTGTGTGTGTGTGTGTGTGTGTGTGTGTGTGTGTGTGTGTTGTGTGTGTGTGTGTGTTTGTTTCACTACAAACCAAACGTACAGATCTGCCAGTTCCGGGTTTCCAGTGGTACCCAAATACCAGCTCCAGGTTTACAGTTTTACTCCTCTCCACCTCCTTTTCCAGCTCATCCTGGAAAGAAAACAATGTACATAGTAGATATATCAATTTTACAGCTCAGGGTTGTATAACGAGATGAAGGGTTGGGGCTAGGCATTGGCCAGAATATGCACTGAACCAACCTCCCCCAAACAAACAGCTCCCTCCAAAGATAAAGAAGAAACTTTATACCTTCAACAGAGGCGGGAAGTGGACGAACCCAAGGTAATCATTAGTTAGCTTTTCAATTTCACCCTACCAAAGAGAAAACGTAAGATTCACTGTCAACAAGCATAGATCTCATCCTGTAAATTATGTGAGTGGATAAAAAAAACAGTTGTGGGTAATGATTAATTGGGCCTTGCCTTCAGGTGCATGACGTGACCTTTGGACTTGACCCCCATGTCCCGCATGTCGTTTTCAGTGAGCAACAGCAATCTCCTTCCGGTAATGTGATTTTCTTTAAACAGGTCAGCATACAGCTGCATGCCACATGTACCCTCCCCTGAGATAGAAAAGGATGCAGCCAGTTTTATAAACAACAGATCACAAAGAAGAGTAAGAAGCTCTGATTAAAGAAAATCTTACAGAGTACAACTTCAAACGGTAAATGGACAAACCTGCGCCAAATATTTGCTGCATCCAGAAATACTGTAGGAATAAAATGATAATATATTAATTTTAATAGTAATGGTGTGAAAGCCTAAATAAATACATTAATTATGAGTTAAATACAATAATACTGACCACATGCTCCTCTGTCCATGTATAGATGTCAAGGGTGGGCAGCAACTGCATAAAAACAAACAGACAAATCGAAGTAACAGCAATAGAATATAGATGGATACAGACCGTGCGAAATATGTGTGTATCTGTGACAGACAGATCTTAAAGTAAAAATCCCAAGACTTCAGTAAATGTTATTAAAATGGAAAATAGCCATGTTTTCCATGTCTTCAAGGCCATTGCTTTTCCGGTTATTGTGCTGTGTGATTATGATGACTTGCCTCTAATGGTCTATATCGAATCGAAATGTCCATCTGACTGATCTAACATGATCTATTTGAATGATAAATAATTTATTGCTTATTAAATGTAATCAGGCAGAAACTTGCCAGCCAAAATAAAGATGTCATCATTGTGATCATGAGACTGGTGTGTAATGACATGAAAATTGGAGGAACGATGACTAAATGAATGAGTAATCCCCATTCACTTTCTTCTTCCCACAACATCTGATAACAGCTCAGATTATGAACTGAATGTTGTTCTCAATAGACAGTCGCTGCCATACATTTCAGTGCAGCCCGTCGCCTCATAAAGCCACTCAGCCTGCAGCGTGTTCCGCCTCCTCCAGTGCTGCGGTTCGGAAGTAAACTGATTCAGAAACACTCTTCCACTGCCAAAGTTTCACTGGAGTGACTTAACATCACTTTTCAGGCAGCATATTGTACTGTTTTTCACAAATGTGCTTCTTTTATTAAGATTGATGGCGTGTAGTTGTCAAAAGTAACTGTTTTTTTTTCCTATCTTGTGTTTATAATAAATGTGTGGAATCTGTGGTGGGGAAAAAAAGAAGAGACTTTCAGTTTGGTGTAGTTCATACAATTCTGCCCCCATGTGGACTAAGTGGATGATTTGCAAGCGGACTGTGAATACCAGGAGTTACACACTGCTTAATGTCACAAAAAGTTGGGATGTTATTAAAATGGTGTCAGCCACACTCTGTTCTGTCTTCAATCACAAAATGTTTGGCCATAATAGTCATACAACATAATTCTCATGAAATATTTGCCCTTTCATCACTACTATTATTACTGGAAAGTAATACAAGTCAATCTTAGAGACAGATCGGCAGGGAGTTGAATGAAACTGATTTATTGACAAAACTGTGAAGGATGCATAAATAAGTCACATCAAGAAGCTGCTAGTTATGTGATTTCGGCAGAAGCTCGAGGAGACAATTAACAAGTGTGGAAGCCGAATGTTTCAGGAAGCCCTAAGTGTTGGGTTTCACACGGGGACTGACGATAAATCTTGGTCAGAGTCTGTGTTAATTGTTATGTTTAGCCTACTATGTATTGGGCTTGATGGCACAGGAGTACAGGCAACGATTGAATAGGAATATTAGCTCATGGCAGGAAGCTAACAAGCAACAACACAGGAATACAGAGGATTACATCCTCATGAGACTGGCTGATGATAACAAGCGAAGGGGACAATTTAATGGGCTACGCTCAAGGAAGCATGTCCTTCCCCCAGATGAAGCATAATACCTAACTGAACACTAATGCTAATAGGATTTCTTCTACTGTAAAGTGCAGGTCTTGAGGCTAATATTCAGTTAAAACATATGATGTCAAATGTGTAAAATGTGTCTACGGAAGAAAATTATTCAATTAAAACTGACTTCTTGAGTAAAAACTGTGGCTTCTGATTGAGGCCTCCAATTCAGAAACATTGTCATTATTAATCTTTTTCTGCCTAAGAGAGAAACCTGTCTTGAAAGTAAAATGTAAAATGAGAGAATGACTCTGACAGTCACACAGCGAAGTCCCTCTCTCCTGCTGTTTTGAACCTGGGTCAGTCAGAGGAAAAAACATGTACTTTCTCATCCTGGTAAGAGACTGTCTCAACAACTGCACTCCACCACATCCAGAACAAATTGGCCAATCTTAATGTCAGCAAAATGTCACTTCATCATAAAAGCCTGGCCTTCTCTAAGCAACTGGCTCATGTGGCTCTTTCTTCACAGCATGGCACTATACATCCAGTACATTAGGCATACAGTGAATGACATCCATAATATCCATAGGTGGAGGGCTACAAATAAATCCTATAATGTTTTTATGTGCTACATTCAGCTATTTCTGAAGGTAAATCATGAATACCTTGAACAAAGCAGAAGAATTAGCATGCAAAGATATGTTTCCAAAAGACAAAGTAAAGATTATTGAAATGACAAAATAATCAACATGACTTAAAAAGCAATTCATTCAGAAACAGTGCTTCTAATACTGCATTAAGTGAGATCACAGTATTTGACAGATACAGCTGTGGCAGGACAGAACGTTGGAGAGCTTTATTCACTGTCGTCAGACCATGTGAAGCGTCCCATCCCAAGAGTCATGTTGATTTTGTGTCCTTCTCTGACACAGCTCGACATGGAGGAGTTCTGTCTGGCCTGCATGTTGACCTGCATGCCCGAGTGCAGGACAGGCCGGCCCAAGTCCAAGGAAAACACGTCCTCAAAGCCTTTCATCATGGACTGCAGATTCACCTCCTCGTTACTGGAGGTTGTGATCTGACACGACATCTGTGAACTGTTTGATTCCTCCATCTTAGACTGATAGAATGACTTAGCACTTATCTTTTTTGCCACAGGTAAGAAGAGCTGAGAGGCAGAGACAGGTGGAGAGCGGGGACACAGGGGTAATAGAAAAGCAGTGAGGATAGAAAAGAAAAGAAAAGAAAAGGAAGTAAGTAATCAGTTTAAAAATCAAAATAATTGTAAATAAGAAATGAAGACAATTTTAACCCCAATTCAAGATGTGATTTAGAAAACTAGATGGTAAAGAGATGTTAACAGGACAGAATAACAAAGTAAGGGGATAGGAAAGAAAGGAAATTATTTTAGTGTTCTTGATTCAAAGGCTTTGTTGACTATTTCAAACTCAAACTATACAAAGTGTGTTTTGTTGAGTGACAGCTACACACTGTGGCATTTAGTCACACAAGAGTTTAAGGAAACAACCAGTTTTTGTTCACAGAAACACAAGTGAAAACAAAGAAAGCCAGAACATAACCTGCTGTGTCTTTTTGCATGCAAACAAAACGATGCAGGCAAATAAAAACTGTGAACTGCAGGTCAGACGGGGGTGCTCACAATTGAATATGAATTCTAATGGTCAATGCAGCATTCACTCTGTGGATCATAATGCTGTGCTTGTTGAGAAACCATGCACTAAATTGCACTTATACTATACTACACATAAATGCAGTACTGCCAATAATATACACTACCCATAATGTGCTTTTTCCTTTACTTCTAATTTCACAAATTTTATTTTCACTTCATCGCTTTCCCATTTCAACTACATCCCAGAGGAAAGGGAATTCTACCCCACTCCTAATGGTTTTAAGAAAACACACGTGTGAACAGCAGTGTAAAAGTGTGGTGCTAATGCAGTGACCACTTGACCGCTGTTCTGAGGGAGAAGGTGGACTAAGGTGCAAAGGGGATAACGAGGAACTCACCGGGCTGTTGGACTGGTCGATGAGTTTGCGCTCCCACATTTTTAGACGCCGCTCTCGCTCCTTCAGCTCCTGCTCTTTGGTACTCAGGTCTCTCTCCAGCTTCTTAAGTCTCTCAAGTGTGGCTTCAATCTCAAATCTGCAGTACACAGCAACAGAACAATGTCAACAATTTAAGAAATATCTTCACATTGAGAAAAAAAAACTTTTGTTCTATATGTAAAAATCTGGCATGATTTTATATGTAAGACCAAAACCAACAATGTGTTAATTTCTCATTACTTTCCAACTTCCCTGTCTGTGCCCATTCAGCCCAATCCTTCCTTAAGACGTAAATCTTTCAGCTGGGCACTGTAGTTCTTAGCAAAAATGTCTGCAACAAGTCTAAATATGGCATTTATTGGGAACAGCTCTGGATTAATAAACATTCGATGCCAGAGACTATTTTTGAAGCAGGTACAATACAGTGCTTACGGCCATTGAAATGAAGAAACATGTCAATATTTAGCATCTTTGAAACTTTGGGGTGTCCACTAGAATGTGAAATGGAGTTGTGTGAGTTTGAACAATGTTTAGCTGGCGGTGAGTTAGTTATTACGAGCAGTTGCCAATTTAAGAGGTTAAGGAGATCATAGCTTAAGTTTTGTTTTTGTTTTTTTCGTGGGATTAATCACCAGCCTCATCCTTTAAACAACTGAGGAATAGTGAAATGAATTAGTTAACGTGCCAGGACAATGAGCACACACTAAATAAAAAACAACATAAAATAAAACTCCCTCACAACCCAGTGATGCCCTGCAGTCAGGTGATTCGTCCGTGTCTGAAGCTTTGAATGCCAAGGACAGGATGATGTCTCGTGTTCACTTCATGCGGGGAAGTTTGTTTTGCCCAGTAGGTGGGGCTGCACAGTATGTCATGGAAATCCATGCTGAGCTTCAGCCCAACAAAAACTTTGTTCTCACACTTTATGTTTATAAACACATTTAGCCCAGGCAGGAAAGCCCATCCTTACTCCTTCCCGGTCCTCCGGTTCCTCCACCCTGACACGTCCCACCTCAAATTATTTCCACTCTAGCTCAACTTCCTTGCTCAAGAAATCAAAATCAAAACTCATCAGGTCAAATTTTTAATGAAATTTTAATTTAATATATCCAATACTTTGGATTATGACTGAATATCTGCAAAACTAATGACTTCTCCATCCATTAGCTCAAAGCACCACTAAGTACAGCCTTATATTGCTTTTTGCATAGCTGTAGACTTTGTCTTGTTATAATATACATTCCTTCACGAGAGTAAAAGTAGCCCTACCTTCCTACAGTTTGCACCCAATATGGATGTGAAGGCTTTCAAATACCCTTCAAGCCAATAGTCTGCACTTGAACCTGATAGAAATGGTTTCATTTAAATAAGCTAGTACAACACAGAGCCAAATTGTGAAAAGCATATCACTGCACTAAAACTTGTATGCTGTATCTATTTCTTAGTAATTCATCAGCTAAACTGAGTAAAATAGGAACAAGCCTGGCAGATCTCACTACTCTGAGGTCAACCTAACATCACTCTGGTGAAGCTGCCTCCTGTTCCGGTCACCCATAAGCCTCTCTTTCCAATTTCAGCCAGCTAAACTAATATCACACCTCTTGAGCTACAACAAATGCATCTTTCTGTGTCAAACATTCTCAGTTTCTGTTTACCAGCAGCGAGATTCACTCCATCCTGCTCCACCTGCAGATGGCTGCCTGGACATGATGCCACCAGTACAACTTCTGAGGAAAAACCTCAGAGCACAGACAAGCCCCGCAGAGAGGCAGACAGAGAATAAAGTAACAGCTGAGACTCAGGCTGTGCTGAACATCACCAAACCTCCAGCTGCTCATACAACCCAATTAAACACTTCTACTTGAAAAAGATGGTGATTATTTTAGGGCCTTATGGGTAAGGAGAGGAAGTATATCCAGATGGATGATTGTTTAGAGGTTTTCATGCCTTTATGTAGCTATCAGTGTAATTATTAAAGATCTATATGCACAATCTCAAGTCTTTTTTCTGTATTTCACAGCCCCCATCAGCTACATTTCCACATCATTCTTTGAAAACAGTTGCACATTTCCTTAGGCTGAGGCAATATATTGGTGAAAAAAGAGAGTTATAAATACATTCCCTGGGCCTGGAGAATGGCTGATATCATTACCTCCATTCAGCCTTGTTGTGAAGAAAAGAGTTGCACTGTTGAGGAAGTTGGCTATCGTTAGACATGGACTCCAAAGTAGACAGGATCTGCTTGAAAATCGGCCTTTCCTAAATGGACAAACAAACATTTGCTCTGTGTGTCTCAAATAAAAACATTCATATGTTTTTAATATGTATGCCATTGTTGCTTAGTAGATCACTCACTTTTGCCTCTGTTGCCCAGCAGTTCCTCATGAGCTCAGCAAAGCTGGAAGGACAGCCACTAGGGATGGTTAATCTCTGAAATGCACACAGTGAAGGATGAGCTGCTGGTTAGTGAACTGAACTAAATCAAAGGGAGACTTAAACCTTGACATTTTGGAAATGTACACTTATTTCCTTCCTTGCCAAGAGATAAATGAGTAGATTGATACCACTCTCATGTCTGTACGGTAAATATGAATCTACATCTAGCAATTGGTTAGCATAGCTTAGCTTAGCTTAGCTTAGCGTACAAAGTGGAGAAGGGGAGAAACTGTGGAGTCTCCAATGGTTACATGGTTGCCTATCAACCCTTGCAGAGACAAGACTCCAGGAATGCAATGCACTCAGCCAACAAAACGATATAAGCATTATTTAGTGAGCTTAAAGCTGAGAAAGTGATATAAAATTTTCACCTTTTGAACCCTGGACCATTTGTGCAGTCAGTGTTTACTTGCTCCAGCCAATGATTAGCTTTAAGCTAGCAGCTAATGTACAAGCCATCCTTGTGTGTAGGAGTGCGCCTTTGTGTTTGTGTGCCAGCTAAGCCTCTGACTGAACTCAGAAATCACCAGAAACTCCAGTTCTTTCTGTCATTTCCCTCCTGTCTCTCTCATTTTTCATCTTTTCACTGCAGGTTTGGAAGCAAGTCCCAGGATAAGCACATAGGCCCATTTTTAGCTTTAGTTGAAACATCTGAAACTCAAGTAAATGCGTCTAACTGAGCCATGGGAAAATCTGTCTAATCAAGTCTTTCCACCCTCTTTGTTTATGCTAAGCTAAGTTAACTATCTGCTGACTGTTCAAGGATGGTTAAAGTCAATAGCAACTGGACCTGGTTGACACTTGAAGAAACTTTCAATCAAGTCTTTTCAGCCAAGTCCAGTTGCTATTGACTTTAACCTTTCTTAGATAACTATGACCTGGATGACTGAGAAACTTCACAAACATCTGCTGACTGTAGCATCATATAACGATGCAGACGAGTTGTATCAATCTTGTCATCTAAATCTTGGCAAGAAAGCAAATGTTAGTATTTCCCAAAATGTCTATTTCCTTAACAATACATTTTACATCTGTGACCCCAGGCAGAGTCATATATTGCAGTTGCTCTGTTCTGACAATATATATAGACTACACACACAGTGCACACAATTATTAGGCAAGTAAGTATTCTGAAGGATTAATTATTTCTATGCACATTTTCCAACTTCAAACCATATAAACCTCAATGCTCATTGGAGTTAATCATTTTCAGGTAATGTATTTCTGTCATAAGGGAGGCGAAAGTGAATGAACACCTTATATCAAGGTGTGCATGATTATTAGGCAGCTGCATTACCTCTGGTGAAAGGGTCCAAATTGGTTTAACTGACCCTGAAAAGTACAAAATTGTAAAATGCCATTCAAATGGATGTAGCACTCTTGAAATAGCTAAACTTTTGAGGCGTGACCACCGAACAATCACACATCTTTTTGGGAATAGTCAGGTAGGGCGCAAAAAGCACATGGTAAAGAAAAGTCTTGAGTAGAATTAAACGTGAAGATACCAGGAAACCATTATCCTCCAGTGTCACCATATTCCAGCACAGCAACCCATCTGGAGTGTCCAGAAGTACAAGATGCCAAGTACTCAGAGACATAGCCAAAGTCAGGAAGGCTGAAACACAACCACCACTGAATACAATTCAAAAGTTTAAGTGTCGAAATTGGGCAAAGAAATACCTCTTTCAGAAGTTTTATGGACAGATGAAATGAGAGTGACTCTTGATGGACCAGATGGATGGGCCCATGCCTGGATCATTGGTGGACACAGCACCACTTCGACTCAGGCACCAGCAAGGTGGAGGAGCGGGACTGTTATGGGCTGCTATCATTAAGGATGAGATATTGGATCTTTTCGGGTTTAAGACAGGCTGAAACTCAACTCCCACATGTGCTGCCAGTTTCTGGAAGATACTTTCTTCAAGCAGTGGTACAAGAAGAAGCCCTCAGTTTTCAGGAAGGCCATGATCTCTATGCAGGACAATGATCCATCACATGGCATGCATCCAAGTACTCCACTGCTTGGCTAGCCAGCAACAGCCTCAAAGATGCCCTTCCTCACCTGACTTCCTATTGAGGACTTCCTATTAACTTGTGGGCCTTTCTCAAACATCAGATACACAGTCAGGGAAGACAGTACACCTCTTTGAACAGCATTTGGGTGGTTGTGGTTGCTGCTTCAGTGACAGCTGATAGTAAGAGATCAAGAAACTGACAGACTTCAGGGATGGAGTGCTCATGGCAGTTGTTGAAAAGAAGGACGGCTATATTGGTTACAAATATTTTTTTGAAAGGCCAAAAAATGTATTTTATTGACAATAAACAAGTAATTTGATAGAAATTATACACACTAATAGTTGCCTAATAATTCTGCACACTTATATGTTCTACTGAGCAAGACAAAACTCACTTTTCCTTAGTTAAACATTCAGATTCAATTTTGGATTGACTGAGAGCATTCTGTTTGTTGGTAATCACACACTGGAGTACCTCATTTTTTTCCACCACGAGCCAGGCCACTTGTAAACCTTCCAAGCCTTTGAAGGGTATCTCACGGGTGAGCATTTCCCAAAGCACCTGTCACACAAGTCAAGAGCCAAGGTCAGAAAACAAGCAAAGTTCTAAATACTGTAAAATGCTATAATGCATTCATGTATGTGTATGCTCTGTCACCATACACAACATCTATGAATCTTCTGTTTGCCCCACTGGGTGGTTGGCTTTCACAGAAAAAAGGTATAAATACATGAATACTGCTGAGCGGATAAGTATCTTTTTTCTGTTTATATAGCATGTGTATTCATATACAAATACACATTAAAAACACTTTTCTGTTTTTCTAGGAGACCAAATGCAACATACAAAAGAGACAAATAGAGTAATTTTAGATTTCCAACAAGTATTAAAAGCTGCGATGATTTCTGAAGTACAATAACAGTACTCCCTTGATAATTTAGGTTCTTTTCAGTTAGTATTCAGCACGTGTCAGAAATAACAACCTGCTTCAACGTCTTAAAAAATTAGATCATGAAAAGGTGATGGAGAGCCATTCCAAGGGCTCTACTGTATATGTGCCATATTTCTGCATTTCTGCACTTGCCAGCTGCCGCTCATTACATGTACTGTATGTATTTTACTATAGAAATAAGCTCCTGAGAAAAGCGTTTGAGGGGGAAAACTGCATACTTAAATTTGCAATCATTTTGCAGTACCACTGGCATAAAAAGCACTCATGGTAGTCATAAACATTCTGTTTAGCATGTAAAATCCTACATACATCTGAGGAGACATATTTTTTTACATATTAGTTTGTTTATTTATTGGGATTTTACATCAGTACCATACCCTTGTATAACTAGCACTACGATTTTTAAGCTGATAAAGGGTATCTGATGATGGCTTCCATTTCAAAATTACTTCTTTAATTCATTAGACAGCTATTTCGGAAGAGTTTTAAGAATAGGAAAGAAACTGTAAGTTTCTATGACACTATACTTCTGCAAAGGTCAAAATTACTTCTGTTGTCCACATAATCAGGGACAGAAATGCAGAAATGAAAATATTAGCAGTTCACTGACAGTTGTTTTTAGTTCCATTTCTTCAAATGAATTGAACATATTTGATTCAATTTCACATAGTTTTTTAAGACAAAATAAACCATTATTGTCTGCCAAATTCCTTAAAAAACAAAAAAGCCTTTTATTTATTTGGTCAACTCTGGCTGCTGGTCTTTCACTGTTCTTGTCAGTCACTCACTTTTGGGTTGGAGTTTGTGTCCTACGATTTCTTTAACTTTTCAAAACCTACCCTGAAACCCTGAATTCCAAATGTATACCCACTTCACACCGTGACTGGACAGCTGTGCAGAGGTGAGAATACATCCAGGGTTAGAACTTTTTTCTCTAACTTCACTTTTCATGTGTACATACAACCAAGTCCAAACCAAGTCCACAGTCTTTATCTTTGATGAGAGACTGTCTGAAAATGTTATCCCCATATTTAAATGATATATTGTGCAGTGTATAGTGTAGTGCAGTGGTTCTCAACCGGTGGGGCCCACCCTGGGGCGCGAGTAGGCATGATGGGAGGGAGGAAAAAATCTGAAAAAAAAAAATCATGAAAATTCCCCCCATGTTGAAATGCAAGCGGTTGCACTATTATAACACACAAACAAATTATCCTCCTGTCGACTTTTTTTGTCAAAAGCGACTGTCGACTTCTATCAAGAAAAGTAAAAGTCGCTAGACTATCAAGTCTAGCGACTTTTACTGGTGTATTGGAGACTTTTGTGGTGTTTGGAGACTCGAAAGCACATGTCACTCTGCAGTTACTGTGCTCAAACAGCAGCGGGTGCTGCCGTGACCCCTCCCCCGTCCAGAACTCACAGGCGGTCAGTCTCTTACACCGGGAATCCACTGACTCCGTCTACGACACGTTACGGCTGCGACCCGGTTTTGATGCATCCATATCCCGGTCTCAAAGTCCACTGGAAGCGTGTCAGAAGCGTTTCAGCGAGCTTGCAGCCTGCCCGTATTGACTTATTAATTTGTCATGTTCTCTACCTCCACAGCTCATGTGAAACCCGTTAGTTCCGTCAGGTCAGTGCCAGCAGTCAGAGCAGAGAAGACACACACCACTCCGTGTCCAGGCTGCAAATGAATCACGCATGCGATCCGCCCTAACCCCTGCGCCACGAATCGAGGATCTTTGCAAGGCAAAGCAGGCTCAGGTCAGGTAGTAATAATAACAATAACCAACGCATAAATTCATATCAGAGGTCTGGTGCCAATTCCCAATTATAGCAATAGTCTAATAATGATAATAGGACTACTGATAATAATAAAAATAATAATAATAATAGTGTGAGCCGAAAAATAACAGCCTAGCTCGATAGATCTATCTATCTATCTATCTATCTATCTATCTATCTATCTATCTATCTATGGTGTTGTAAGGGGGGTGGCGCCGGGAAGGGGGGGGGCAACAGCAATGAACCAACTGTGGGGGGGCCCAGCTTGCAAAAGTTTGAGAACCCCTGGTGTAGTGCATCTGTGCATTATTTTGGTATATGTGTTCTGCTGTTTATAGATCTGTGTGTGATACTGCATGTTAACTGTAGTTTGATTGTACACTGCTACGTCAGTGGTGTTCTCTTGAATGCCACAGTCAAATTTCTCCTAAGGGAGATAATAAAGGCTAATCTAATCTTATCAAATGTGTCAGGGCTGTTTCACATTAATCTTCACAACTTCATGCATGTTTTGTCATGATTAATTCCTTTTAAAGACTACAACTTTTATTGTTTGTAGTTAGTTGTAGTTAGTCAATACTTTGTATATTGAAACATGCAAAAAGGAAGCATATGTAAGATATTTGACCCATTGTTATAGTTATGTTGACAAAATCAAATATAATACTTGGTATATTATTAATCTGTTATGTGAAACTCCTCAAAACATTTCAAAACCCAAGGGCTAACCATCTTTGGTCCTACATTGTGTTTCTATTTCAACCAAAATGTTATATATTTGGGAGGTCTTGTTGGTACTGGGACAGACCTTGTGTGTATCCTCTGCCGAGTCATAACACAGGACTTTTTCTTAATTATAAGAAAAAGAACAACTGCCCTAGACCCTATATGTCAGTCAGATGATTGCTGGCTGTTATCCTGAGGAAGGCAATATGTATTCAAGGAATTTGAAATCTAAAAATTGCATAATTTACGAACTGCTTTCCCCTCCTTTCTTTCTCGTTACTCACCACACCATAGGAGAAAGTGTCACAAGTCTCAGACACAGGAAGGCTCTGGATCACCTCTGGAGCCATCCATGGAAACGTGCCCACCAAGGACATATGTGTTGTGTGGGTCAGAAACTTGGATGCCCCAAAATCACAGATCTGACGTGATGAAAGCAAACTTGAGATTATCCAGCTAAATCAAAATGTTTATTTTTGTATCCATAACCACCATCCATAGAACAATGTACTTACTTTATGCACATAATACTTAAAATGCACTAATCAAACAAGGTTTTAATAATCTGCAAGTGTGCATCTGGTGGTGATGCTGGTAAATTATACTCTACTGTAATCACATCATTTAGGCCTGGACTTGCATATAAAAGACACAATGTAGTCATACTTTGTTTTGTTAAATCTCTTTCTCTTACTCTCATTCACCAAAGCACCTGCAGTAAAGCACACCACCAATGCTGTCAGTGGTTTCTTGTACATGCTAAGGTAGTCACTGCCATCTTGTGTCCACATACTGTAGGTAAATAACATACCAGTGTTTCATGCTCAGATTCCTTTCAAATTTTCAAACAGTATCACCAGCTGGCTGTTTGTGCAACAAACAGTTTCTGAGATAACACTCCACAGGGAATAAGTCGTAACAAAAACCTACCTTAAGAACCTTGTCTGCTGCCAAAACAACTGAAAGCAAAAAAAATATTTTACAAGTCAGTAAAAGCATGTATTCACTTTAAAGATATTTATGTGTGGCATTAATGTCTAGACAAATTAATATGTTTTGGACACAAGAAAATAAAAATCTGTTACCATTCCTGGACTTTAAGTCTCTGTGGATCACCTTAACAGGGGCCTCTGAATGTAAATAGTGCATTCCTAAAGCAGAAATAAAAAGACGTTTTTCAGAAGGCGATCACTGGAATCTCATATATAAACTAGTGGCCCTGATTAATCACATGAGAATATAATGCATCTTTCAACTGACAATGTTCCAAGAGGTAAGGTATGCTGTATGTGTAGCATAGCAATGAGCTGTGGGGGAACCAGAGCTGCTTATGAGTGGAAATGTATATTATTAGGAATTTACTAATGGGCAAAATCAAGACTCCTGACTGTTGCCTATTTATATTTCCATGTAAAAGTACACCCACGCTGCCTGCACACACTAAAGCACACAAAACTGGTTATGAGCATCAACATCAATAACAACTGCAACAAATGAGGATTTAAGCCAGCAGCAAAAAGTCAAATAGTCCTTCTTGCCTTCTTGTAAAACTTTTTTAATATTAAGGCTATTAAGACTACACAGCTAAGGCTGGTTCTTACCAAAATTTCTGATTTTAACCTGCTGATAATGTGGATCTCATCATAGCACCACTTTAGCCTGGGTCTGAATTAGATAAAGCAACATACTGTAGTCCTGATCATTAATCATCTGATTTCATACGCGTAGGAGCCATTATACATGGGGGGGACATGTCCCCCCACATTTCAAAATCTGTGTTTTGTCCCCCTCACTTTTTTTCCGGCGATTTCAGAGTTGGCTCACAGCGGTTTGAATGACTAGTCAATCAATCAATCAATCACACACTCCGCATCAGAAATTGACTAAATAAACGGTTGAAACGCAACAAAAATCATGTAGATCTATAGAAAACATGACAGAAGGCAAAGGTGGTGCTGAAAAATTAAGAGAGAAAAAAAAGAGTTTGCTCTAGGCGGGTGCAGCAAAGTGCCTCAATATTATGTTAATCAAAAACATACAAATAACGCAAATTTGCAAAAATAAATAAATAAAATTTAAAAAGTTGCTAATTGGCACCTTTTCACGTTCACACCTTTTAAAAACTGTACCTTTATACTCTTTACTCTGGTATATTATTTAGGCCAGTAATGTACTTTTAATTTCGCTACATTTTCCATTCATACCTTTTATAACTTAACCAGTCTGTAATCTGCATTTTGCTTCATTAACCGAAATGATCCAGTCTGTGCGTGCGGTTACGCAGAAGAGCGCCTGTGTCGGAGCTCGTCACAGTCACAGAGCTGGGCAGATGCAAACATTTAGAAAATCAGGCAAATGCTTTTTTAGTTTAATGGTTTATTGTTTTAATAATAGAACTGAAAATCAGTGAGCGCACACATGGCACTGCTGGCCGTGTTGGAAAGCTGCCTGTGTCGCTCTTTAACAAGCCGGTAAAAAATAAAAACTTTCACTTTCCATTAACGGCGCATTTAAAGCGTCTTTAGTCTCTGCGGAGCAACTTCACACTGTAACATCTAAGTCAGATGATCCAGTGTTTCCCATACGTTCATTTATTTGTGGCGGCCACAATATCAAGGCTGACCGCCACAGATTGATTTGCGATTTTTTTACTAAGCCTATTTAAAATCGTATTTGATTGCTGAGCGCCGGAGCGCAGCACTTCATCTCGCTCGTCCCTCTCACCGTATCTCTCTCGCTCTCCCTCCCTCATCGAGCTCCGCTGCACAAATCTGTCTAACACAACTCTGTCAGTGTCAGAGACCCAGTTTAAAAAATTATTAGCCAGCGTGCAAGGAGCCGAGCTAATAAGGAGAGCTAAGTTAATGCTGAATTGCAGCTGGATTTCGGAGGCTAGCACGCTGTATATAGCTGGCAGCTGGCAGTCAATATCGATGCACGCACGCCCTCCCACCCCCCGCCACAGTTACACTGTCATTCTGTGGGAAACACTGGATGATCACTGGATTGATTCTGACAGTATCCTGTTGTTGAAATGAGCATCGCTTTCTTTTGGTGGATATGACCCTGTTTTTTTCACATCAGTTACTATGTGTTTTATAGCGAAGTCCGAAGGTGAGTCCATAAACAGAATGTCGTCGGTGAAACTAACCTTGGCTTTCACTCATCAACTACCAGCTGTTATTTATTCAGGAAAATCATTTTTGAGATACAGAGAGACAGGGAAAATGGGTGGATAAAACAGTCCTGTTGGGTTTTACGCATGACGCACAGCTTCCTCTGTCTGCAGGTTTACCTGCTTCAACAACGAGCTGCTCCGAGTTTCTACCACAATAATTATCTGTGTTGTAAAGATTATTTAGATGCTTTAAAATTAATCAGATTGTATTGGCTACCTGTGCTACTGCAAAGCAAGAGGTTTGGTTGGATACATGTCCATAATAAAAGATCCAATAGTGGCTGGGCAGCAAGCTGATATTTTAAAGTGATCTTATCAACACCTTCATGGAGATTTAAAAAGGAAAATAATTCTATAATAGCTAAAGACAATCAACCAGCAAAGCAAATTGCATTCCCTAGAAATAACCACGTGGCAGCTGTTTCCAACCTGATGAAGATGGCCCTTACAAATGCTTTGACTGGAGAATGGGCTGACCAGGGACAAACGTTTTTAAAAAATTGTGTCCTGAGGTGTGTCTGTGTCTCTGCTACGTTTCCATAAAAAATAGTCAATTCAAAGCATCCTGTAGGATTTTAAAAGGAAGAGATCAGAGGAGTAGAACAAACTGAGGAGGACTAGCTTATAAGTTGGATGGAAAGGAACTAGACATACTGTATATACTAAAACTCACAGAGTAAAATATTTTGTTAGACCAATGGCATGTCATCAGAGTTTGCATTGAAGACAGTTCTGTGTTCACAAACATTTTTTGCAGGGAGAGTCAGGGCCAAGTGAGACAGGAAATATCACAGACAGCTTACATCAAGTGTAACATCAGGATAACTGAATTTTTGCTGTGGCAGCTACATTAACTAGCAGCTGTTCCAGGGTTTTTATGGTATGTAGTCGGTTTTGTTCTAGTTATATTATCCTCCGTCTCTCTGACCCTCTCCCTTCGAGTTTTTCTCCATCTTCTGTCACTGCAAAGACCCTCTTTCAACCACACTAATAACTACATTCTGTTTTCAAAATTCAATAGAAATGAGCATTTAATTGCTTTATTTGAAAAAAAAAATCGCGGGGACATGCCCCCGAACCCCCCTGGCATTTCAGCGTCCCCCCCCAGGTTCAAATTCGCTCCTACGCCCCTGTCTGATTTACACTTTCAATATGAGATTCTTACAGAAGCTGGCTTTAATAGAACTACTTGTGGCTAGTTAAAATATGACCTGCTAAACAGTTTTCAAGGTGTAAGAGTAAAAGATGTGAACTCTGAAACGTATAATATCAATACAGGTGTTCCTCAGGGTTCATTCTTTGTTCTTCCTCCTTTTCACATGAATAAACTACAGTTGTATCAGATAATGATTGTTTATTCTATGTGTATGTGTTTACAGTTTTCGTTGTACCCAAAAATCACCCATTAATCTAAATCCTTATCTAGAGTGGCCTTTTATTTAGATTATTTTGAATGTTTATACAATTGCAAAGTATCCTAAATTTTGGGTAGATAGTGCACTGCATTGTAAGGGTCACTTTATGGAAGAGACAAAGAAGTTTAAACTCAAAGTTGTTTTTATGGAAACTGAAAATATTTTTCTGGAGAAGGTAAACAATTGCTCCAGGCTTTGTTCTAACTACTGACACTGGTGACATAGTTTATAATCACAGTTCACAGTTTTATTACAACTGTTTACTATTCAAAAGAAACAAAACTAAAAGTAATCTAAAAGTCTATAGTAAAAAGCAACTTAGGCTCCTTTTAAAGCATTACATCATACCTGCCTCCTTTAGTTCTAAAAATTCAGCTTTTCAAATTTTAGCTGCCATCTTTGTTTTGTCATATTATAACCGTGTTCTCCATTGTGGGTACATTTGGCCACATGTAACCTATTGTTATTGCCTAATTCTCTGTGAACTTGCTCTCAATGACTTTATGCAGCAAAAAATAAATTAATACATTAATACAAAGACGCTGTTATACACTAATATTATCAAGGGGATAACTATTTTCACATACCTCTGGCAATCTCTGCTGCCCATGTCATGATCTGTCCCATGTCCATTTCCTCACTCTCATCACCGGACAGGTAATCATACAACGATCCACCGCTTGCATACTCTGTGGAGAAATGTGAGTTGGTATCATTGGGAGTGACTGATAGTTTGTGAGGGTAAAATATTTTACAGTGAAAAGCAGCTCTTTTGAGGCATTACATTATACATATGAGTGCAGTATGTGAGAGCATTACGTGACAACAGTTGAAAACTGAAATTTTGCCAGATAGCTCCTGGAAGCCAGCTGACAGCATCTTGTTTACAGATTGATCTGACACTGTTGCTATGGATGAGCTCAATTTATCACAGTGTAACTCAACACTATGAGACCTCATGTTCCTATCCAAAACACAAAGGAATAGTCCTTCTTCCCTGTTATCAAATATTTCATACACTACTTATGGGTCTTGACAACCATGTGGCCTTTTGCAAAATTACCTGACAGGACAGCCCAAGACAGAGATAAAGCTTAGATGAAAACAGAAAGGCATGAACAGGCTAATCAACATTTTTGCTACCTTTAGACAGAGACTGTCTTGTGGTGTAAGGTGCTTGAATGAAGATAAACAAGCATCATGGTACCAGCTATAACAGCAAGAAAACCCTGTTAGTGTATATTAACCCTATCATGTTCCAACACAGAAATGTAAACATGCACAGGCACCAAGACAGGAGTCTAATTAACAATCATAAAATACACCGATGTGTTTTATTATCATGAGTCTGAATTTTGCATTGCTTTTTTTCATTTGCATTGTAGTAGAAGCTGGTCACCAGCAGACATATATGATTGTATCTTAAACAATAACTTTACCTGTGTGTGCAAGTGAAGTCTGCTTCTGTACTTTGCACTTTAATCTGTTCATCCACATTCCATAGATAATTTGAGTACCTATGGCTCTGTTGTCAACTTCACTTTCATTTTACTATCATCCACTTACCTAAGCAGCAGATTAGTGCTTGTGAGAACTTGCAGTGTATTACAGGAATATTTACCTTTTCCTCCAAACAATACCACACCTTAATTCATTAGGTTCTGATTGACAGCAGGGATTGTTAAAACCATTTTTAAATTGATGTTAGTTAACAGAGACAAACAGGTCACTCAGATAGGCTGTAGATATTGGCTAATTAGAAAGAGGGAACTGCCCTGGCTGACGCTGTGTGTCAACAGACTAAGGAAATTTATAACAGACCTGATGAATGTGGACATGGCGTGGTCATAAATCTTCTTCCTGTACCTGTTGCTAATTAGATTCTGCTTTGGCAAATATAGACACCAACCAACTCCTTGACAACAAAATCTTTCTCTTTCACAGCTGCAAAATACTACAGTGGCTGCTAAAGTTCCCTGTGCCATGAGTTTTCATAACATGCCATACTAGAGCAGACACTAAGTAAGGATTTCACATGAGAGTCTGCACCTCACAGTAATCGATTTATCGACTGTTACCTTACCTTTTCAAATACAAAATTTGTTACAGTATCATGAGATGAGGTTTCATATTACTGTAACTTAGCATTTCAGAGGAGTCCTGAAGACCAATCAAGAATATCAAAGGTCTATCCTCTAGCACTCTGCATTCCTCAAAAAAAGTACATAATTATTTCAGCATGGTGATGGAAATTTTACAAATCACTCATGTGTATGTGGAATACAATTTTAACGGGGTTGACCTGAGGTGACATGCCAATGACAGACATGCCACACAAGGAGAGTGTGAGCGTGATGTGGAGCTAAATCTATGTACTGATGTAAATGACAGGAACATTTCCTAGTTATTTTCTTTTTCTAATCACCGCTAAATACCGGTACTACTTTTTTTTTAATACTTTTCTGTCAGGAGTATTATGCATTTCCACAACACAAATTTGGAGCATGCATTTGCTGTTTTGCAAACTGAAACACAGATTTGGTGTTTGTGTTGCCTACTCTCAGAACCTGGGGTTTTTGTTTCAAAGAATTCCTCCAAACAATAGCGAGAGGCTGTAGTAGAGAGATATAAAAAATGTTAACAATCGTACACACACCCTGACACTGCTTATAAAAATAAATAGCCAAATACTGCCACAGTCTCACAGTCTTATGTTATTCCCCCTTCTGACTTGTCTTATTTCTTTGAGTGGAAATTTTAACTGTACCTGCAAATCAAATTTCCCTTCATGGGACAGTAAAAATTTACCTGCATTGTCTTGTTTGCTTTATTCATTTACCATTGCTATTTTTACTCACTGTAATTCATATACTTTAATTTAAATGAACACTCCACAATATGGCTCCTAAATCCCACTCTCTACTCTGCTGCCAACCTAGTAAGAAAGCTCCAGTGACGCAAGGAGGAAATTATTATAAGGAGGGTGAATCCAACAAACCAAAAGCTGCTACATAAATGTTACACAATCCTGCTGTTAATATAATATATAAATATAAATTAAGTTTATGCATTGTTCAGTAAAATTCTTAAGATTTGACAGATTCTAAGATTTTGCTTTAATTTCAGTTAACAGTTTCTAGCTTCTCAAACGTGAGGATTTCCAGTTTTACATTATTGTAAATTGAATATCTTTGGGTTGTTGGCCAGACAAAACAAACTATCTGAAGATGTCACTTTTGGTTCTGGGAAATTGTGATGGCCATTTGTCCAATATTTTCTGACATCTTAAAGACTAACAATTAATCAGTCATCAAATAAGTAATTGACAGATTCATCATAAAAGTAATTGTTAGTTGCAGCCCTAATTACATATACTAGATGCAAGAAACTCTGCCCAAACCAAGAGAGTAGGGATAAAACAGAATCCAGCTGATTATCTTAAATCCATTAATCATTACAAAATAGATAGTGGAGATTACAGTAAGAAACACTAGACAAAGCAGGGGAAGAGAAGAGAGTTTGAAATACAATAAAACATAAAACTACAAATAACATCTCCACAGGATGACCTCTACAGGGCCCATCGAGGGCCCCTTGCTACATGAGCTTTATTCTTCTCACCCTCTAACCTAGACACAAAACAAAACAGGGGCACATAACTACTGTATCAATGTGTACACTTCCTGAACACTCTGGCATTCACTAATGCTTCCATAGAAACCTCTGCACAATTCAATGTTAAGCAAACTGCAACTGGTGCAAACAGATTCAGCTGCTGGATTTTCTGTTAGCTCTGTTGTGCATTGGTTATTATTTAGACATACTGTACATTTGACAAGGTCAGTATGATGGCTTTAGAAGAAAAACATAAATCTTACCAGTGACAATTCCATAGTTGGGAGCCTCAACAATCGCACCATAAAACTGGATGATGTTACGGTGGCTGAGGACACTGAGAATTTCAGCCTAAGAAATGAACACACAAGGAGAAAAAATAACTTTTTCATGATAATGCAGGTCACTATGCAAATCATAATATCAGTGTTTAAAGAAACAAGACTAAGAGTTTACAGCCATGCAAGCAGCCAGTGGTACTTTGAGCTAAATGCTAATATCAGCATATAAGCATGTCACAAGGACAATGCTAACATGCTGATGCTAAAGAGGTTTAATGTTTATGTTCACTGTCTTACTGTAGCATATCAGTGTTTGATAATCGCCACTAAACTAAACAAAGCACAGCAGAGGCTGATGGGAACATCAATGGTTTTATATGTATTTGGTCATAAACCAAATTGTTGGACAAATTGACAATGGTGATGGTTCTAGATGACAAGCTAAACGTTTGCCATCAAGTGTGTGACATGACTGTTACAAAATTTCATTAGTCAGTCTTTCCAATAGTTGAGACTTTTCACTAAAAAGCACTAATATCAACCTGAAAATTCAGGTATCATCAGCCAGTAGGATTCATCCTCTTTGAGTTGAAGAATGTCCGTATAAATTTTCAATCCAGCCATTAGTTGCTGACATATTTCAGTCTGAAAGACAGACATTGCCATCCCAGGAGCCATGCAACTAGCATGGCTACAAATAAAGTAGTAAGAGTATCCATCCATCCATCCATCCATCCATCCATCCATCCATCCATCCATCCATCCATCCATCCATCCATCGTCAACCGCTTATCCTGCATACAGGGTCGCAGGGGGGCTGGAGCTTATCCCAGCTGACATTGGGCGAAAGGCGGGGTACACCCTGGACAGGTCGCCAGTCCATCGCAGGGTAGTAAGACTATATATAAATATATATTAATATAACATATTGGCACAGAAGGAACATTGTGAAACCATTCCTGTAATGAAGAGAAAGCTGACAAAACCAATTCACTTAATTGTAGCCAAACACTATAATTAGATGAACAATTGGTTCAATGTGAAAGGATTACATTACTATTTTCACTGAACATCTCTCCAACACTTGAGTGAAGCTGAATGGATATCTGAGATCTTTTTACAATTTCATAAAGAAAAGAATGAATCCTTTTCTGAAGATCCTATCACAGACCAACAAATGTAATACAATTTTCCTGAAAAGATTTCAACAATAATTCTTTTTTTTCTTTAAGACAATGAGCTTTCAAAGGGATTTTAAGAACAGTCCCTGCTGTAATTGGGCCAAATACATGCTTTCATTTCACCGCATCCAGCTAAATGGGGAAGCAATTAAAATTATTACTATACTAACAATTAAAAAGTATATGAAAAGCCAAGGCAATTATGACTCCTACCTCGTTTTCAATCTTGAGCAGCTTCTTCACTGCAACTTCTTTGTCCTGGGAGATCCACCTGGCTCGGTACACACTTCCGAAGCTGCCACCGCCACAGTTCTCATAGAAGTGAATATCATCAAACTTGATTTGCACGAAGGAGGCGTTTGGAGACGACATCTCATAATGACACTCAGCACCAACTCAGCTTCTGAGGGGGGGAGATCACAGGGAAGGAAGGAAATCTGGTTCACTCAACAAAGTCCTCTATGGTCAAACAAAGTTACTCCTACTGTGCAAGACACTTGCAAAGAATAGCTTCACTCACACACCATTTGAAAGTGACTGCAGGTAAGAGGAGACTCCACTGTGCCACCGGCTGGTTCTGCATGTGGTGTCAGTATGCTATCCCTGGTTTTAGCTTTGTGATTTACCGACATGCTCTGTGTATTTCTCTTGCTTTACACACTCTCCTCATCATCAGTACCAGTAAGCAATGAGCTCAGGGTTCAGACTCTGCTTGTATAAGGACGATGGCATGCCTGGTATGCTGTGACCATGCAGTCACAAACCATTCCAACACGGTTGACTGTGTTCAGTACAAGTAAGGCCACAAGCAGAGACAGCAAAAAAAAAATCTGTGACTGTGTCTCTGACTGTTTCAAGACAAAAACCTTGAGAAACCCTCATATTCTCGTCATCTTTTAACAAAAAACAAGCTATTTCTGCCTGTGTATAAGGCTATATGTGCAGTATTTGAGTAAACCAGGGTTAGAAACGTAATGGGAGCCTACACAGATTGATTATCACATCCTTTTGTTTGTCCATGGCAGCATAAAAGCATCTTGTAAAGAAATAATTCCATCATTACAGGAAATTGTAGCTCTGCTATTGTTCAAAGGTTCCCCATTTACAGCTGAGCAATTACAGCTTTTAAAAGGCTGTTACCTGGGTCTTCATTGGGATTGCTATTCATCCCAGCGGGAAATGCCTCCATTGTCACACAGTGGGGGGTCATCGCTTTCTGCTGATTTACTTGTATTCATGCTATACTTAGCCTTGCAGCAATCTGCTCAGTGAACCAGCTCACAGCATTGTCCGTCCACTCAAGAAGCCAGGGTTACTGGGATATGGTTGCACTCCTGCACTCCCTCCTACCATTTCTCACTTAATAGCAAACACCACTGTATAAGCACTGCAACAATAATGGCCTGACAGCCATATGTCAAACCACAGGTAGTTACTGTAATCAAAACTAAATGAAAAATACAAATCTAGCAGAGATGTCGGCTTCTATTTCACATCCTTACAGTCAGCAGTGGTATTTGAGGACAGAGACATCCAGATGTGAATGTCACAATCTTAATGAATGATCTTGCATAACATGTTTGATATTGATCATACTCTGTGTTGCTGAGATTATTGGAGTAATGTGAATTGCTACATGGCTATATAGACATGATGCACTTCAAACATTTAACAATTAGGTATTCAAACTGAAAGATAAAAGGGCACAGCTTACCGTAGAACATTTCAGACAGTGGAAAAATATATACTAATCTCTATTAGTAGACTGTGCCTGTTAATTACACGTTTCCAGTAGCGTTGTGTATCACACTCAACATCCCAAGAACAACAGAAAACGTGTAGGTTACAAATATCATGTGTGCTTTACATTATGAACCTTTAATAAGACATACTGACATGGATGGCAGTAAGCTGCCATGTGAACACTGAACACTTACCAATCTTCTACTCTCAGTCTCTGACATTATAAACGTTAGTTACATACCGACATTAAGTGTGAAGTTTTAGGCTTCAGAGCAGCTCGTCGTCGGTGCAGAAGGTACAGAACAGAGAAGTCAAGAGTTCCGGTAAATCTCATGTGACGGTTTTGCTTTTCTTCTTACACTCTGCGGTAGTTTTACTGGTTGCACAACTTCTTCCAGCAGAAGGCAACTGAACTGGACCCATTCCCAGTCACAGATCCTAATAACAACAGCTCCCCCCGCTGGACCAAGACAGCCTCCAATGTTGTTTTTCACCACGTCCTGGGACGGTGGTGGTCCGTGTGGTCCGTGGACAAGTACAGGTCCCCAATCAAATGTTCTGTCGCAACATTACAAAACAAACTTTCCGCACTGCACTGAAGCTTTTATTGTTTTGACAAACCTCTTTTGTCCGTTTTATTTTTTTTAATCCCCCTCTCGTTTAAACGTGTTTGATGCATTAAGCACTCTGAATTGTGAACAGTGGTGCAGTGGTGCAGGTGCAGTTTTGAGGTATCCTACTTAACTTGAGTAGGCCTATTACCATGCGTTTCTTTATACTCCATCATACTTATATAGTGGTAATATTGTACTTTTTACTCCACTAAATTAGTCATAGTTAATGCTTATGTTAAAGATTAGGATTTTATAAACAAAATACATTCCTGGTCACTGTCACTTTATTTGACACACCTATACAATGCAATGCAACTCAGTGTAATCAATTTGGCACTAATTCTACTGATTTTATTATAATGTTCAGTTTTTGGTGACACAGTTGAAGTAGCCTATTATAATGGATTTCACTGGACTTAATAATTATAATATATTGCTTTACAATTCACATTAGCTGTTTACACATTAATGCATCAGTAATAATATAATGGTGATTATTTAAATATAATCCAGAGAAGGGCCATTTTGCCTCCATAATAAGGAGTTTCACTGGCGATACTTTAATGTAAATTTGGTTTGGTAAAATTGTATTATTTTTTTCTTAAATTATTCTACTTTGACATAAATAAAAAGGGACCTAAATCTTTGTCTTCAGTCTTCATTTCAACAGTCTGAGAAATATTAACAACACACGGCTCAGGTTAGATTTTTTTGAATGCCAAACTTAAAATACAAAACATTTAAAGAAGTTTAAAAGTTGTTAAGCACTGCTGCTTTTCCTAAGATGTGGAGAATGTATCTTTGTTCCAAATGGATCTTTACCCTTAGACAAAATGAACTGCACTCAATCACTGGATCCTAATTTGGGATGAGGATTAGACTTCACTAATACTGTAATTTAATCCAGGAAATCGTGAGTGATTCTGACTTCTGATTGGAGGCTTTGGTCCTTCTTTTGGCTCAATTATCGTGCTCCTCTCCTCCATAATCATCTCAGATGAAGATATCTTGAATTAAACTGGGCTCCTAAATAGACATCTCCGGCACTAATAAATGCATGCTGGTTCTCAAAACAGAACCTATTTTATTGAGAAATGGGAAAACTGTAGAGCGGTTGTGCTATTTCAACATGCCATGGTTGTAAGCAATGTATTGATCAAATGGAAAAACAAAACCAAATAGTAATGAAAATAACGCACAAATACATCTAAAATATTTAATACATAAAGCACACAAAAGGTTTTCAGACATTTATTGTATCTCAAACTTCTAAAGAGAAATGTGCTCACAGGAATAAAAGTATGCATGCCGAGGTCAAAATAAATATCTGTATACAGTTTACGACACACAAGATTCTCACAAACTTAAATACATATAAATATTGTTTGATACAAAATATACGAAACAACTGAATATCAGGAATATCAAGACTTGGCATTTATAAAGCATCGGCATGACATGGTGTTTATGTCTGAAATGTTAATCTGGTGGATGAGACCCCCCCCGCCCAGAAAAAAATCTTCTTCAATTGTCGCTCTTGTTTGACTTGGAGATGATGGCGATATCTGCAGCACAGTGATATGAGAGGTACTTCACCAACAATTACTGTTGTTAAAATATCACAAATTACTGTAATAAAAAGGCTTAACAAGTCAGGCATCTGACACAATATCTCATTATCTGTTACATCATTAGGTCCTCCATGTGATTGCCCGGATTGGAGTAAATTCATCCCTATGTAAGCACATGCCATGTAGTGAAGCAGCATCAGAGTGTAACATTTCTGTTCCTGAGTGGTTTCAAGACCTGCGAGGCTCAAGTCCATGAGAGAGCTGAGTAAGCGTCCTTTGGTTGTCGATCACATTGAGCTGACGTACGTAAGTGCGAACTTCTGGGTGGTTCTTGCTGGCAAGAGGTGAACCTGGACCTGATTTAATTGGAAAGATGAGTAAACATTAATAGGCAAGTTCAAATTCATCAACAGAGAGAACTGAAGTCTAAGCTAAATGTATTATTAGTTATCAAACCATTTGAAATTTCGCCCCAATCTTCATCATTACAAAATAAACAGTTGGGACGCACACTTACTGAATGGTATGCTCCTGCAGAATCTCACTATCTTCAGTGTGTTAGCTATCATCCGCTGAAAGACAAAAAAAGCTACAATCAGCAACAGATACTGGCAGTCAACTGAAACGCAAAAAATTATTTACACCAACTGCTAGAAAATAATAACCACCTTCAGAGCCTCACCATTTTCTCAAAATTGACCAAATTGTCGATAAATGTCTTATTGCCCTCATGAGTGAATGTCATGTCTGGTGGGGAAAAACAAGGAACATACAGTAAGTGAAGTAAGAGCAAAGGGAAGATAAATTGTTTAGATTGTTAAAGTAGTTGAAAAACAAACTGTGATGTACAGGTCAAAATTATGTTACATTAAAAGTAAACATCCATCTAATAAATGACTCTGACCTTTGATCAGCAGCGGCATGAAGGGAATGATGGGTGGCTCCAGCTTGGCAACTGTCAGTCGGTACGCCCGGTGATTCCTGGATGGGTCCTGTGGAAACAATCACACTGTTCTGAGATGTATCATCACTGTGTTAAATAGATCCATCATGGTCCTGGGCAGAGGATGATGCTGCTAAACCCACAGTTGACCAGCTGACAGTGCAAGAATGCTTATTTTCAATTCAGCATTATTCCTGGACAGAAAACACAACTGGTAGCTGAATGATTTGAAGAACATAAAAAATTGTTTTAACATACCATTAAGTTTTCAAATTCCACATAAAACTTCTTGAATTTGCTGGGAAGTTTCTGTGAAAACAGATGACACTAAAGGTTAACTTGCAGCTAGGACAAGAATCATTTTGACTGCAGACAGGTACCCACCTCCCATGTTTGACTCAACCTGCACACAGCTGGGTTACTCAATCCCATAATGACAGCAAAGAAGGCATTCAGATTCTTGTACTCCTTAAAGCTTTGACAGAAAACATGAAATGGTAAGTTGAAGCAGCAAATAAAAAAGCTGCAAACTGAATAAAAGAGAACAAAATAGACAGCGAAACAGGGTCCACTTACTGGGCGGCAATCTTGATGAACTTCTTGAGAAGCTGCACCCTCTTGCTTAGTTGAGAACACAGACACATCTCTGTGATCACCCAAAATTGAATTTCATTAAACCTCCTGAGGAATAGGTCCAGGTTCACAGTGGTTTTCTTGACATTTTGTCTGCCAAATGTGTGGTAGATGAGTTCAAGCTGTTGGATACCAAAAAAAACCACAACTGATCATCTTGTAAAGAAAACAACTCATCAACTGAAAGTAAACCAAACCAAATTAACTTTATATGCTGCAATGTTAAAAAGGAGTACTATCAAATGGCACCAGAGTCATACCTCATGTACACAGTGAAAAAGCTCCCAGTCATAGGAAGTCATGTGGTAAGCCACATCCTTAGAGCTCATTAACTCAAAGCTGGCCAATAACCCTGCAGAGGGACCCTCCTGCTCAGGTAAAGGGGTCTAGAAAACAAGGAAAATGCCTTTAATATTTATTAATCATGTAATCTACTATTTGGGAAAATGTTAAAAATAAGAAAAAAGAAAAGCAGCCGAGCTGCTTATAAGAGTAAATAATGTTTTCTGACTTTACAATAATTTTAATATGTAATTTGGCACATTCGCTATGATTCTTAAAAGCTAGCTGGAGTCTAAAAGCAGGCAAGCCAAATTTCCAGTATAAGATAAGAAACAAAAGTGTGTTTAGAGTACCAGATTTCAGAGAAACAGATGTCAGAAATGTACAGCTCTGCATTGGGTTTCAGTGAACGCTCTTTTACATGATGAGAATGTGCTGTGTGTGTATTCTCGGAGAGATTAACCCACCAAAGCATCCAACTGATCCCTCCGGCAGGCAAATAGCCGTCCATTTATGCTGAGTGTGGAGAACACTGAAACATCATTGGGCTTGAAGATGACTTTCTCTGTAGAATAAAAACACACAAGCGTTAAAACATTTTATTTTTGTTATTTTCATTTTATAATTGCACACCATCAATTTAATGTAAAGTTTGAGTCCATAAAATAACTCTAATGACAAAGTGAGGACTCTTTAATGTATCTTTTAGCCATGTTAGCATGGCGGTCTGGTCACCACTTTGGTGCAGATTGAAATAGCTCAATAAATATTAGATGGATTATAACATTTTGTACAGACATTCATGGTTCCCAGAGGATGAATCCAACAGACTTTGGTGGTCCACGGACTTTTTCTCCAGCGTCACTGTTTCTGTTTTTAGTGAAATGTCTAAACAACTATTTGATGGAATATCATGAACTTTAGTTAGAATAACTTCAGTGATCCCATAACTTTTCATATAGCACCATCATCTCATTTCTAACTTCAACTGTCCATTTGTCCAACTTCTCACAATACTATTACTTTCACATCAGCCTGAGCTTTGTGTTTAGTGCTAATAACTAATACCTGGTCAATATCAGTTTGCAGAGTCACTGCGAGCAAGTTAGCATGCTGATGTTAGCAATTAGCAATTACAGCAGCTTTTTGCCACATCACAGCCTCACAGAACCACTAGCATGGATGTATATACATGTATAGTCTATTTTTTAAATCTTAGGCAGCAACTGCATTTTTACATTTCTTATGGTGTTAGATATTTTCAAGTCCTTGCTAAGGACCCACCTCTTTTCAATGGCCTTCAAACAGAGTTGAGTATTGACATCATTGACCTTTTGTAATGTTTTTGTCATGTGCTATAAGTAATCTTGAACTTGAACTTGGATAACACCATATGCCATCATATTATAATGTTAAACTGCAAAATCATGCTACATTATACACTAGAAAGCTAGCAGCACACTGTATTTTCCCTTGCAAAGCCAAAGTTCATTGGTCAGAGATACAGTATATGAGCTCCATGATAATCAGCTCCAAGCAAGACAGCAGCTACAGTTCTGTATTTGTGCAGGTCAAGTGTGGACGAGTAGAGCTGCATTAGAGCTTTCTGGCAGAGACAATGGAATATCACTAGTGTAAGGAGCAGCCACTAGCACCAACAGCATGGTGCTGAATGTTATGAGAAAAACTAAGCTCAGGTTTTTTCTCAAGCTGCTTAAAAGGCCATTCTTTAGCACCTACTGAAGCAGTCATTCACAGTTGGCAAATACAAGTATTTCTCAATAAATCAGCTAGGGATTTATATAACACCCTTCTTGGGCTCTCGGGCAGTCTCCAATCATTTGATTAACATGTAGCTGCCACCGCTCTCACCTCCAGCCGAACTGAGGTGGACCAGGAGCAGGTCCTCCACTGACCCCAGCTTGTCGGCCACAGCACCTATGACTTCCCTGACTGAGGCAGCCACAGGGACACGGATTGTTGTGTAGGTGTGGTCACAGCAGTAGACTTTGAGCAGAACTGGAAGCATGAATCAGAACAAATATGCAATTGTCAGCACAAAAGAATGAAGGAGCAGTAAAGCAATACCGGAAAGCAGAGACAGTTGGATTAATGAGATAGTTCTAGATAAATCTGAGGAGTCATGGGATCATAAGAAAGAGAAAAAAACATATTTATGCAAATTGTGTTTACTTTTCAGATTCTCTAAAACATTCTTAGACCTAAATTAAACAACACATTGCTTTATTTTAAGTGGTCACAAGTCAAAAATGTTAAGATTCACTGGATTAAAGGTTTCTATGGCCAGCAGTGTTAAGCAATGATTAGTGACCTCTGTCTATTTGTGACTGTGCAGACAAAAGAGATAAAGAAGTCTAATAAAGATCTGGTGAGGTAATGACATTGTTAAATAAATAGCGGATATGATGTAACAGTGCCAGGTATCAGCATGCAGCAATATGATCCTTAGACAAACCTGTATCACTGACATGCAATCTCCTTTACTCACTTTCATCATTACTCTTGATGGGCTGACGTTTCTGAAGCTTCTCATCTCCCATACTGAACTGCCGCAGTAGGACTTTGTGCTGCGGCGAAGTTTAACAAATTCAGGCATCTTAATGTTTTCACACAACACAAGAATCTTCAAATAAACTTTCATTAGAAAGAAAAGGTCAGCATCTTACCTTTTTCTGTGAGATTCGGGCATCTTCAGTGCTAAAAACATGAACAAATAAGCAACAATTAAACCAAAATCATATATGTTTATTCATCTACCAATAAAACATTAAGGTACAAGGTACAAAGTAGATTTATTTGTCACAATCCAACTGGTTATAGAGTGAAATTGAGTTTGTAACTCCCTTCTGCTACGTAGCAGACAATATACATTAATATAAAAGTTTTATTTATAAAATTATAATTATAAAAATAAACAAAATAAATTATACTCAATGGAGGATGAATTTGAGTTTAAAAGAGAAATAAATCACTAGCACATTGCTTTTTAATTATCAGAACATACAGGAGGATCACAGTAAATACAAAATGATAAATACAGATTAAGATTCATCCACCTCACAAGCCCCAAGAAACGGTAACTTACTTTCGCTTGACAATTCTCTCCAGTTCAGTTAGTTGATCCCTGAGGGCTGGAATTGCTTTGGCATCATTAGATACCGCCATGAGAAACTCCTGCAAGACACAACAAACTCAGATGAAAAAGAAGGTTCAAAATAAGTTTTTAAAGTAAACAAAAGAGTTTCATATTTATTCTTTATTATTATTAATTATTATTGAATTGCTCGAAATGTTCTCCTGCTAGTATACCACTCTGTACCAATGTATAAATCACTGATGTATCAGGTACCACATATTCATTCAGTATAACATCTGCACAGAACAAATTTGTAAATGCAGTAAATGTTCATCACCCAGCCTCAGGGTAGCCAATAAGTATAAACTACATTAACAATTAGCTTACCTGTGACACACACACATACATAAAGGTGTAAACATTTAGGAGGAGTCATTCATATTGTGAATCCCCGAACCAACAGGATGCCCACCTGTGGCTTTGCTTGTTATTTTTAAGAAATAAATCTGCTTTATACCGTGGTCACTGAGAATTCCCTCTTCTAATTGGTTGGCAGGTGTCCATTTAGTTCTACTAACTTGACAATCTAACTGGACAACTCTGACGCAGGTGCATGTTTGCACTTGTAAATGAAGGTTCCAGGAATAAACTCTCTGTATAGACAGCAACAGTGAGACCTGGCTAAAGAGCTTGAAGCTAGTGTTATTTGTCTAAAACAAGCCTGACTCTTAGTTGACCAGTGACATACAAAACCACAAAATGTAGTTACAGTGGTGTTTAATATTTGTGTGTTGTGTGAGTTATTATTCCCTATTTGACCTCCTCCCTAAGTGCATTTGTATACACTATTTACCCAACTGTTGTTGTAATAAAATAATATATATTTTTAAGTCAGTCCTTATAGGTTTTATAAATGTATCTCTTCAGACTTTAATTGTTTCATGTTGTTGGTTTACAACATCATAGGCCTACACAGTAACTGAAAGACTAAAATTTAAAAAAAAAAAATGAAAAACTGGCTTTACATTGACAATTATACTGTATTAGGATTGTTATTCTATGTTAAAGAAAATATTGTGAGCAGGTTCAGGTGTAATGAAGATGTTGTGGAGAGTGATGAAGACTTACATAGCATGGCTAACTGAGCCTGGCCGAGGAGACACAGATTGAACACATTAAATGCCAACACCATATCTAAAGAATACTTCCTGTCTGGAGATATTTATCCTTCTTAGACCTACAGTGACTCACTGAGTGAATAGATAAGGTTATTTTTCACCCCTTTATACATATGTGAATATTCTTGTGAGTTTTGGTTCAAAACAAGACATGTTGTGTGTCATTTAAGACACATTCAACACTTTCTGCATAGATCCAGTCAGTCTGTCTGTAATGAAATGAAATAAAGATAATCTCAACCTTGAGTTACCTAACAAATGGATAACAGTGCATCCTTATCAACTCCACTGCGTCAGACAGTAGACAAGCAGGCAGAGAGGAGAGACAGAGTGTGACCTACAGTTTTGGAGAGTCCCTGACTGTCACCTTTGGCTTTCTTTAGCTTAACAATTGATCCTATCATGACCTGGGGAACAATGCGCCTCAGTACTCATAAATTATTCCTTCACATTATACTGTACCAGTATAAGTTGTTATAACCGGGGATGTTATTGTTACTATATCTACAGGCTGACCTCTAGGAAAGCTACCGAGACATCCTCTTCATGCAGGTTATCTCCATGTACAGCAACCCACTGCATGACCAGGCGGATCACCCTGCGCTTGTTGTTAAGTGTGTAGTCCATCTTCTCCTGTTCAGAGCCCTGCAAGGCCTGGGCATGGTAGGTGCAGAGCAGTTAAAGATCAAAACAATGCAAGTAGAGCAGTGTGTGTGTGTGTGTGTGTGTGGGGGGGTAGGGGTGTTGAGAAGGAACATTTAACAACATTAGGTAACATAGTCCTGAAAGGATATTGAGCCATCAACACTGGACATAGTTGATTGTTAGGGATGAAGACACAATGCATGAGCACAAAGTCATCTAAGGCTAAGTCTGTGACAAAAAAGCAAAGAGAGGGTTATGTCAAACACCTGTGAAACCAGTGTAAGAGCAGATCAAAGAGTGTCCACAACCATTAGGCCTCGGTCCACGTGGTCCTGTCTTTGTCACCTCTGCAGGCAAATGAAAACCATATGTATCCACACAAGCGAGAGTAATTAGATCAGTTCTGTGACGTGTGGCTAATTATAGATGAGAACAAACAGGTCAGTGCAGAGCAGCAGGCAGAGGACAGAAGAGAGAAACAGTGAGCCAGAGAGAGAATAAATATAATGCATAGAAGAAAACTTATCACATTAAATGATCATCATATTGATATATTGTTTTAGATGGCACTAATCTGACATACTGAATGACACATGCTGAGCAGTACCTGACTCTGTGAATTGAGAATCCAATCGCATCATTTCAAGGAGGTGCTCCAAAATCTTCTCCGGAGTCCCAGACATTACCCTGTATCTGGGGCAATGCAGAATAAAACACACCCTTTACTAATCAAGAAACACAGGCTCTTAATGCTTAATGACACGGCTATGGCACTCGACTGATTTGCGTTACTTGAACGTGTGTCTTTGATTGCTTCATTTGATAACAATCCTATTTCCAATCACAGAGTTCTTGGCCAGCTGAAGATTTAGGGGAGCCTGAGCTAAGAGCTGTCAGAGAAGCCAAAAATAAAATGTAGGGGCATCTTCTACTCTGTGAAGAAGAATCAACACAGCCCAGCCTCGGTTGTTTTCATTACTTGATTGATAACAGCATCACAAGAGGGGAGCTGCACAAGCTGTGTTGTGTCTTCCCACTCAGGAGGGAGAACACAGTCTTGACACTCTCTTGTGTGAAGAGTAGAGTTGATTAGAGGGCGACCCCGAACAAGTAATTGTGACTGGCCAGGTCTTCTTTTTCCCCTAGGAGCTAGGGCCATCATTACCATTAATATGTCTCTCCATATTACAGCTACCATGGAGCAGTGACAGATGCCTCTATTAAGATAACACATGTTGGTTGCAGGGCACATGGTTGCTCTGTGCTTGTACTGCTGACATTGACAGGAAGCATTTTCATCTGCTGGTCAAACTGGGTCCCGTATGCACCAGGCACTTTCAATATTTTAGAGATAAGGCTGGTAATGTTCTATATTTTTCTTACTGTCATGGTTTCGGTTTGGCTTTTGTTATTTTCTTGTTTTATTTTGAAAGTATCCTTCCTCATGTGTACGTGCTGCCTTTGTGTGTATTCCCGTTTGTCTGCCCTGCGCTAATCAGTTTCACCCGTGTCTCGTTATCCTCTGCTCACTTATAATAATATAGTCAGTGTCCTGACTGTTGACATTCATCTACATCTACTTGTCAAGCATATCAGCCTGTTCATAGTGTTTCCCTGTGTTCTTTGGATTTTCTGCCTTATTTATTGGACCTTGTGGATCTTGATTTTGCCTGTTCCCAAGTGTGTCAAATTTGGTAGGGACAGAAATTACCCTAGCAATAATTTTGATAAAAAAATTAAAATAGAACCATGTTGTCCATCAGTGTGAATTTAATGTGTCTGGTACACAAAAGGGTTCAATGCGTTTGTTATGTTTTGAAAGATTAAGTGCTCTCCCCTCATATGCCTCACAGTGGTTTGGTTTGCTGCCTAAAAGGTGACTAGCAACAAATCTAGTAAGTTATTTATACCATCGGGAATTGTCAACAATTGTAACTTTGAAAACATATTTTATATTATGATACCTGTGTTTTACTAAATTGTCATTCGTTATCTTTTTATACAACAGCCTCTGCTTCTGGGTACCCACAGGAGGAGTTATATTTGTTGACAAATATATTAAAAACATATACACATATAGTGTAAACAATTTATCAAATGTTTATAAATTTCTTAAAAATGCTAAAGAGGGGAACTTAAAGTGCTATTTTAAAAACACCTGCCAGATAATTAGAAATTATTATATAATAATGTTTAAATATGATAACATATAAACACACACACACACACACACTGCATATAAATAAACTTTCCTGTCTATAAATGCTCTGCTGTGTGCAGTGCAGTGGATTGTGAGTACATTTACTTGTAGTGGGAGGATGAGGGTCTGTGGCTGGAGGTTCGACTGCTGCTGAGACTCTTTTCTAACACCAGAACATCCTGACCGTGCTCCTTCAGACGCACCGTGTTGGCCTCCACGTCCTTCAGACAAACACACAGTATTTACACATACTGTAAGTTGCATTTTTACATATAGCATGAACAAGAAGCTGTGTGAATTGATAAAGATGTGAAAGTTCAACACAATGAAACTGTTATGGTAATATTTACAATACACTAAAAGGTTGTATGTTGTTCTATCAGAGTGTATTTCTGTTTCCGGTGAATATGAACTGTCTCTTTCACAGCTAATTGAGAATGGCATGTCATAGACTGAACACAATGTTTGCACTATCGCCTCAAAATTGCAGGAAGGTTTGACTGTACTGCAGAGACAGTGGCGTGACACTGGGTGCTATTTGCTGAGCAGAGTGGATTAGTTGGCTTGTCCAGTGTACAGTCAGCACACAACCACACTAACCTTAGCAGGCAGAAGGTTTAAAAAAAGTTCCTGACAATGCAATAACGGGAAATAATATTTTGTGTTCCTTAAAGTGGGCCATGTCTGGTGTGGTGATACACAAAGCTCTTCTATACCAGTAGAGAAGTTTCCAAAGATAAAATGTGTATAGAATAATCCATGCAGAATATTTCTATTTGATGGAATGGTGCAAGTGCAACCATAAATTGTCGGTAACTCTGTCAGGATAAACATCATATAGTTTCAGTACAGAGTGTAATGCGCTAGTCCATTTTAATAACCTGTCCTGGAACAATTAAAGCAACTGAGGGATTTATTTTTATATAATCAAGCCCTTTAGAGTTGATATCTCCAAAAGAAAAGAGCTGATAAGTTCCTAATTTCTTTACATTCTGTAGAGACAGGCTGGAGCATCACATTTGATTCTCTCACCACATAGCTAACTTCCATTGACATCCTAGTTCATACTGTCAAATCTCTGCTGCTGTATTTCAGCCTGAACAGAAAATTCATGAGTCAGAGATCCCACATGGAACTTTTCCACACAACAAGTTTGCATCCACAGTTAATTAGTGGGGGTGGTGCAATGGATAAGACTGTGACTTGGGTTTGAGAGACCTATTTCAAAGGACACATTAAATAACTTGTATGTCTGCATTGCTGAGATTTTACCAACAGAGGGCAATAGTGATTCTTTGCTCTTTCCATAACACCATCAATAAGGTAAAACTCACCCTCAAAATCCTGTTGAAGTCCTCCTTGTCTACTCTCAGGAAGTGACAGTTGTCTTCTCGCAACACAATGGAAGCAGCGCGGGGGGCGTCGTTGACAAGAGCAAGCTTTCCAAAGTCATCTCCTTCATGAAGGGTGCAAACAACACCCTGCATGCACAGCGTACTAATCAGTTACTGACCAATGAATCAATGTAATCAATGTAATCTTCTTTTATGCTTTTAGAAATAGTGTGATCTCATCAGGAGAAATACCTACTTTTCCATAGATGACAACGTTGACTGAGCCTTTCAGAATAATGTACCATGATGTTCCCTCCTCCCCCTGACTGAACACTGAGAGAGAAAAGAAACAAAGAAAAGTTTTGGCAGTCTGATATATCCTAATCTGGGATTTGTTGGATTAATTCTGACTCCGTACTGCATTTACAAATTAAATTGTTATGCATCACTTATTTTATTACTTACACACTGTTCCTGCCTTTGCATGAGACTCAAATATCAACACTCCTGCCAGTTCTCTCTTTACCTGTGGAAGCAGGGAGATTCAGAATCAGAGTCAGAAAGGTTTTATTGCCAAGTAGTTCTTACACGTACAAGGAATAATGTGACTCGGGTAGTTCAATATCAACACAAATTCATTTTACTAGTGCAACAGGGAACCACTAGAAAGAGTACGTGCAATGTTTTACTTCAAGTCAATACCCCGCTGGTGTAAAACTGATTTTCCTACATCCAAATGTGAGTTAAAGTCAGTTTTAAAAAAGCCATGCATTTTACAGCAATTCTCACATAAGTTGTTTTTCCATTTACATGAATTCCAGCAGCAATGCAAATTGATGATATTAAAGGGCATGATTTGCTCCCACGGGAATAAGAAGAAGATCTGAACGTCTGCACAGTGAAAATAGTATTCATATGGCCACAAATGAGAAAAAAGAACAAGTACTCACAGTAGTGGATAGGTGAGATAAGGCCTTTATATGGAGCAGCTCTTCATAAATGATCTCCAAATCATCTGCTGTTCTTTCAGATGGACTGGTAAACAGGAAATATTTAATCGCAATCAGAACACCATCACACTGATTCACTTTATTTAATATTGCTGTAGAGATTATTGCTTTAGAGCCGTACTGTTTCCTCAGAATCATCCTCATGTGGGCGTCAGGTCCAATCTGCAAGAGGAGGAGCAGTGTGTCCTGCAGCTCCTCTTGGCTCTCCCTCCTCTCCTCCTCACTGGGTAAAGGAGCATCTTCCTGCTCATCATCTAGGAAGCGGTAGAAGAGGTACTTGTCCTGGAAGCTCAGCTCCTGGTCCACTGCGTCACAACAGCAAAAACACAGACAGCAGGGCTTGAATTTTAAAACTCAGCTTTGCACATATGCGTGTGCAGACACAGACATCACACAGTCTCACCGTGGTTGAGAACACCTTCTTCCAGCAGCACCTGCCACATGCCCACAGCCTGAATACGAGAGTGGACGCATGAGCTCTGCTGCAATTGCCAGTCAACCAACTCTGTCCCCACACAACACTGCCTAAAAAAGACAAAGGTCTATATAAGATCACATTCAAGGCTGAGCAGTTATGTAATGTTTATTTTGTGCTTTATTAATTGACTAAATGAAGCTATATTGTTTCTTGATCAAAATAAGAACAGATTACTGATGTGGGAAAAATTAAAAGATAACATCATTGGCGTTTTTATAACGGAACACATTTTTAAAGTAACCCAAGCCGTCTTCAAGTACTGATTTAAAAGAAAAATCTTATAGCATGTGGAATACAGCAATGACATATGACTGTCAATGATGCCACATGTCTTTCATGACTACTGCATTCATTTCACCTTACAGGGTTGATATGGTGTGTGTGCAAGCAGTAACCTATGTATATACACAGCAGACAAAGGGCAACATTAGCATTAATTTAAATTGTCCTTTTTGTGTCCATCTGGTGCTGGTAAGTCCAATATTCACTCTCCTTTTAGCTCTGTTTCGGTCTCCACCAAATCCTATGGGAAAAATCTCGCTCTTTAGCTGCTAAATGCACCACTAGTCACTAATTGTGTCTGTCTCCCATTTCGTGCTGGGTGGGTAGTGTACACTGGGTTTTTTAGAGAATTTTCACTGAAAACAGCTGCCTGCTGCTCCAGGAAACACTGCTGTGTGATAGTTGCATAGTTGAGTGATAATTCTCTGGGGGTTCATTAATACAAGTGACCACATTTCACATTACATACAGTCATTAGATCCATCCATCGTCAACCGCTTATCCTGCGTACAGGGTCGCGGGGGGGGCATAGGGCGAAAGGCGGGGTACACCCTTGACAGGTCGCCAGTCCATCACAGGGCCACACATAGACAGACAACCACTCACACTCACACCTAAGCACAATTTAGGTGAAAGGCCGGGGCAACCAGGGTTTGAACCCACGACATTCTTGCTGTGAGGTGACAGTGCTAACCACTGCACCACCGTGCCGCCCGTCATTAGATCCATTATTAATAAAAGTATTAATTAGTGCATTTTTATATTAATGGTTTTCGGAATGTGTTTTGTTTGTAAGAAATGTTTAGTCCAGAAGACAGATGAGGTAACAGCAGTGTTGGTCACTACTGGCCTTTGCCCTTAACCCCAGTGTTTTTTAATGTTTTTGCATGTGTGTGCATACATTTTTTGTATTTTTGTATGTTTTTATTTAAAACCACCTTGCCTCACATTTCTCGTTAAGGGAACAACTATTCTATTTTGAAGTGAATTGTTCAAACTTCCATAAATATCAAAGATTTACGATGCCAACAAACCTGTATGTCTTCAAATGGTACTTCCTATCTCTGATCATATGAGGCGCCCTGGAGAGGATGGCATTACGGAGAATCTTCCCCGCCCGCAGGATCTCCTCAGAAGGGACCTGCACGGTAGAATCTAAGTTAAATCTCAGCACAATAGCGTCCTACTGACTACCTGCCACAAAGAACAGGTAATGATTAGTCCCTACATACAGAACATTGAGTTTACTACCTGAGAAATGCATTTAAGGTGGGGTTTGGTCGGACTTTCAATGAACGACGTCTGCAAAATAAAATTAAACAAAATATAAGAAACAAATTAAATACATCATGGATGACAATGAAACCAAGGCTCTTCTGATGATACAAAACCAGGTGAAATTAAAGGTTTGTTGAACACAGTCCATTAAAAGACATCAGGAAAATAACAACACGTCAGACAAGTCACGTCAAACAAGTGTTTTTCCTCTCCCCATGGGCCACAGGATGCCTTCCTCACTGCTACAGTATGACTCACTGCTGACTTTATGTGTTTATTAGCTGTCAATTTAAATTGAACTTCATTGCTTCTCAGTTAAAATAACAGTCTGTTCCCAGACTCTTGACTGATGCATTCAATTGTGAATTGCTGTATGGAAGAGAGTTTTTTTTAATCTATCAGGGCCATGGGGTGAGCTGCAGGGCTGTGACATTTAAAATGCATTCTGCAAGCTTCCAAGAGCAGAGCAACTCATGCACTTATGTGGAGGCTTTAAAGTCATCATTTATTTACAAGAAAATGAGTCCACTCAGTATCCAAAGAAGCTGGGCTTTCATACTTATTTATATATGTTAAATTAAAGCTGTGTTTGTTACATAACGAGAAAGCAAGCTATGGGTTGGCTAAACTCAAGGTATGATTAATCTGCTGGAGTGCCACCTTATCAGTGGTCAGGAAACGCCAACAGGAGAAAAGTGGGACAGGAATTGTTATATTTCTTGTTTATATTTAGACCAACTTTAAACAAACTTCAAATTCCACAGTCATTTCCATCGTCCTGTTGGAGGGCTGAGGAAAAGGATGCTGTTACGTGAAGCAAAAAAGAAGCACAGACTGAGTTATAGCCAGTTTAACGCACTGCCAAACTGCTCACTTACGATAACACTCTGCTAGACAAGAACAAGGCCAATAAACCAGCTTTGTCTCGCCCTCTCAGCCTTTCCCTGTCTTTCAGAACATGTGGTTACACTAAATCATATAAATAATTCATTTGTGTCAGGCAAACTACCTTATTCTGATGTTTGGAGACTGAAACAAATGAGTTGTTGCTTATGTTTTCTTTGTCCGGCATTCCTGGTGGGGAAAAAAAGAGAGCATAAATAAAGTATTTTCACTCAAACACCCTCTAACCAAGCCCAGAGGAAATGTAGACTACAACATGTGTTGAGGGAAAATATGTGTATGCCCATAGCAAACACATACACAACGAGCTGCATTTAGCTTTTTTAACTTATTTAATCCTTTATGAACGTATGTAAAAATAAGTAAACACAGAACAACAACAGCATGTTCTGTGGTATATATAAACATGTTTAGTATAACTTTACAACAATGGATGCAAGATTCCCCATTAAATTAATGTGCATTAAGTTTCTAGGTGAAAACATTCTTTACAATTTTTATGCTATGCTTAATGTGCTTTCTGCATATTTCTAAAATGTTTGTTGCAGCTGAAAACAAAACCATCATCAAGATTTGTTCATTCTCATCTTATTTTTACCTGTGATTTTTATGCAAAACAGATTCTTTTGTAGATCCACTGTTTGAATCTTCAGATCAATTATCTCTGGTTTAAATGTCATTTTATTTTTATTTGCCTTTCATTTTCTTTTTTCTTTTGCTGTTCCAATCATACAAATATTAATTTTTGCCACCACTATAAACAAGAAAATGTACCCACTTTATAAGTAGCCACTAGGTATTTGTTTACTTGTTAATTTAATCTCATTTCCATCTCCCTTCAGTGACTATTGTTACGGATATAAGGGTCTAACTGGAGCCACAAACTACCAGGACCTTTATTCATCCAGAGCATGGTTTTAGTCCTTTCATGTCAGAGCTTGTGACGATTGCCATGGTTCTAAATAACAAAGGATAAATATGTCTAAAAATAAGTCATGTATTCAGTCTTGAAATCATATTAAACAACCTATTTCTGAAATTGTAAATACTTTGGGCTTTCATGGGCTTTCCATTCAGATGTAAAAATGGAAATCAATGAAAAAATACATTTTCCAGTGTTTAAGTCTATGTGCAGAGGGTTTGAAGGGTGTGGTTATTTCTTAGTGTTAGGGACTTGTACAGTACAGTTTCCCAGCACAATCAGTCAGATCTGCTCGGTCACAACTGTATCTGCAGGGGAAAATCTCAGCTATTCTTAGACTGATGATGTCACACAAACAGATACAGAAAGAAAGTAGAACATAGCTAGAAATGTAACATTAGGCTTGTGGCTATACATCCAGGAATACTCAAGCGTCTTTATCTGTATAACTTTGTACACAATGTGTGTAATTCTTGGCTACTTTAATCACTGGTTATTTTTGTAAATGTTCCTTGCTATAATGATTTTTCTTTTGCTACGTGTATGTTGCATAACATTTGTTAGCATTTACACCACCTGACCGCTGGTCAAACAATGACCGACAGGGGGTAAATATGATGGATACAAATAAAGACAAGGGTGAACTGGAGTTACTTTCAAAAATAACTGACTGATCGTTGGTACAGGGACTAACACAGTCAGCAATAAAATCAAAATTATTAATGTCAACTGGTATCTGATAACTAGAAAGGGTTTGATAACATCAGAAACATTTGTGAGCACTGGAGTGAAACTTGATTTTGGAAATGGGACCACAGTAACAAAGTAACAAAGCCTGAATTTTATGAAACTACTCATGAATCACAGTTATACTGGTCATTTTGGAAAGCAATGTCAATGTATTTTCATCTTCATCATTTACATATGAAGGTTTGCTAAATAAAGATTTTTATTTGTTTGGTGCCATGTTTCTGATCACCTGATGAATTTAAGTCCAACATTCACTCTCTTTCAGCTTTGTCTTTGGTCTCCACCAACGCCTGAGGAAAATATCTGGCTCTTTAACTGCTAAATGCTCCACTATGTTCACCAGCTAGTCTCTAATCATGCCGACGACACTGTGAGAGCTGTGAGCATGAACCAAAACAGTAACAAGTTGGTGAAAAGTTCAACAACGAGCTGAAACTCACCTTATACGTGCTTCTTCTTAAACACTCTTGGACAGCATTTCTATTTATATGCTGTGTATAGAATATGAGCTTGTTTATTGCTTTTTTCAGAAGTTAACACAACTGTCCATCATTTTATTTGTGCTGCAGTCATGCTTGTCCATGTGACATCATGCCACTCATTCAAGTGTCACATCAAGTCAGTCCCATCAATAAGAATGCAGTATACAGTAGGCATGTGAGAGATGTATGCAAGATTAGATATGATAAAAGATCACATAGTTTGAGTATCTCAGAGTTGAGAGCAAAGTGTTTCATTTTATTAAATAATGAGCATAAAAATGTGTGTTTGTGCTTTAAAAGGTGCTCAGGTAGAGTGGAACTGAATGCATGAGGGGAGTGACTGAAACAATGCTGAATTTGAGAGCAAAGTGCTCTAAAAGCGACTAAGTAAGAAAACTATAAAACATGTTTAATTCATTTGACTACAGTTACAAAACCACTCAGCTGCTGTGGATGTACTGTACAGGAGACTGCATCTGCCTCCAGCAGCTTGATGCCTGTATGATTTCTGTCTTGGTGCATTCATGCATAGAGACAGTGCATACTGTAAATCCCTTAAGTACTGTATACAGAAAATATACTCTAGTATAGTCTTACAGTGCTGCTCCATAGCATAACAGTAATGAATATTAAAGCAGGCTTATTGACTTTTAAAAGCAGCTGAAAAGGCTAAAGTAGTTAATTAAATCTTTTCAAAAATCAAAATTTAAGGGCAAGTAAGGCTGACATTCTTGGTTTCTTTGGAAGATAAAGCATTAACAACATAAAATGCATCCATCATTTAAGAAAGCTTAAAAAACATAACAATATAATGTATTGTGAACCCACTGCCAGTAAGCCAACAGACTCTCTGGATTTTCTCACTGCACCCTGCTGTACGTCATTTTTTATGGTACATGACTCTGTAAGTGTTCTGTTTGAGCAAAGCTAAGTCAATATTGAGTTAACTTGCAACAGAAAAGTATAAATAAAAGTATCAGCCTATTTTACAATGCAAGAGGACAAAGGAGCGTCGGACAGCAATGGAGTTAGGCAGACAAAAATATTATAAATTGTACCAAATAAGAGTCTATGTTGTTTTACAGTTTCTAAAAATTGTGAAATATCATTATACAAACAAGTGGAAAACAGGCTTACTTCTGGAAACCTCTATAAAGTAAAGTCAAGGAATTTACTGTAATCTCTTCTTCCTCTTGATCAAGTCTCACACAAAAATACATTTCATTGACTTTATAATTTCAGTTTAGCTTTTCGTATCTGTACTTTTGTACCTCGAGTAACTGGTATGATATGGAGGACTTATTCTGACAGATTTTAAAATAAATGCATGAATAAATAAATGCTCAATACATAAATAAGCATGCGATTAAAAGCACAAAAATACAGTAAAAAATAAATGTAGGCTGTAATTAAATTATACAACGAGACATAAATGTATATTTCTTTTGATTAGCTTCTTTATTTTTTTACCTTTGTGATAATTACCATATTTATTTTCCATTGTAATCTTAAACTTTATTTATTAAAAACTTCTTTTTTAATGTATTTATTTATGTGTGTTTTGATATTTTTGTCTGTTTTATTCTTCCTTTGCATTTGTACCCTATTTATTTCCACAATGGTTATAATTTTCAGCCAGCTACATTTCTCTATGCATTTCTATATGAGGACAATTCCACCAGCTATGTCACCCTTCCTTTTCACGTGGACACTCTGCCAGACAGTGTTTTCAGTTTGCGGCATGCATGGACACAGAACTGCAGTAATAGAAGCCCTATTTGTGAGAAACACATGGTCAGCTACTAGCAACTAAATCTGGAGTGCACACATATTCGACCCTGTATGGTAAATTCAGTTTTGACGGAGCCCAGCGAGCTGACAGGCAGAGTTAAGATACATTATTCTGTCAGTTTCTCTCTTTACAAAATCAAGTGTTGCAGTTTGAGAGTCTTATCTGAAGTGAGGCTATCAAATCTCATTAGTAGAAGATGGGAGCACCACATACAACATGATTTATCAAATTACGTCGGACTTTGTGAAATTAGCACAAATACACACCTCACAATCATCTGATTAAGCTGTCACATTATTTTTTAGATACAGCTAATCCAGAATAAAGAGCTGTGGCTAAAAATGTGCAATTAATAAAACTATTTATACAAATAAATACAACTGTTAATGTTCTCTCCTTTTGGTTTGCAATTTGCAAGTGTTAAACTTAAAATCATGGGTGCCTACAGGCTAGAGTGCTGGTAAACAGAGCTGAACGGTTGACAATAAACAATGACATCATCTGTCAGCTATTAATTCATTATAGTGTTTTTCTAAATTGTGATGTTCTTCCAAAATAATGTACTAATTTCAATAAAAACAAATGATTTTGTCCCAGGATTTATTATACATTTCTTCTACTTCATTGCATGATTTAGAATAAGTAGAGAAATGAGTCTTTTCTTTTTTCATTTTATGAAGGTGGAAAGTAGATGTTAAACGCTAAGAGTTGCCTAGTAGGCCTATTCATTTTCATTCTTTACACATTACACGAGATGAATAAACTATGCAGACAGTTGAAAAAAATCTTGAATGCTCTCCACTTGTTATCCTGTAGTTACACAGTAATATTAGGGGTGTAGCCTGTATTAACACTAACCACTGTTCTCCCATGCTCTTTAACCACACAGTAACAATGAGATGTGGGCTGTTCTCCTATTCTTCCTCTGTATGTACACATAAACAACAAGGCATGTAAGGGGTAATAAACGGAATTTATTTTATTGTTTGGGGGTTATTTTCTTTGTTGCTTTCCTTCTTCTTTTTTTCTTGTCCTCTGATGAATATGGTTATATCCACCCGTGTCCACCTCCTCCTCTGTCTTCTGTGGAAGACATAAATGAACAGCAACTAGCCTTCATTTCATTTTGACAGATAAAGTTCAGTAAAGTTAACTTTAAATTGACTCCATTACCACACATAAAACATGGCTTAATAGCAATCACATTGAACAGAAGCATAAAATTTGTCTTAATAATAAGTGTCAAGATTAGTTTATCTGTCAGTCAGCATTACTAGGTTGAGCTTTAGCCTATATGGTAAAAACACTTCACTACACTACTACAATTAGCTTAGTAGCTAGCGGACTTTTCCTCTCTTCCGAGCTAAACAAATTACATCTATTATTCATAGTATTTCTTACTCACCATTGGTTAACACACTGCATCTGACGACACAACACCACGGTTGAATTTTCATCCTGAATGGCGTCTTTGTTGAAACAGCAGCTGATGGTAGCAAAGCAAGGAGCTGCTCCATGTACAGCATTTACCATAAAAACTTGAATATGAGCGCACTACAGATTTAGCTGCAGCTAGCTGACCATGTGGTCCTCAGAAACAACAGCTCACTTTCTCGCAGTTCTGTGTCCATGTAAGTCGCTAATGAAAACTCTGTAGGTCAGAGCATTCACGCGAAAAAGAAGGAAAACTTGGCTGGTTGTATTGTCGTCAAATAGAGTTGCTAAACACAGCAATGCACTGAAGGAAGCCATCTCTTGGGACTGCTTGAGGTGCAATCTTGGTGATGTGTGTGCACGTAGAGTTTTACTGTCTGACTGGTCCACCAATAGGGAAGAAGTTCACTCCTTGAGACACAGACCATCCTCATTTGCATAGTGAGCAGCTGCAAACCAAATGCATTGCAGTACCTAATTCTAATAATGTAACACTGTCATTAAACACCAGGATTGTGCACAGACATTTTGGGGGGTTTAGTTATTTTGTTAATCCTATTCACCTGCAGTGCTTTATCAAATGTATGCAAAAAGCCCATTTTAAAAAGTTAGCATATCAATGTGGCGGATGTGATGACTTTTAGACATAGACTTAATAGTTTTCACATCCAGCATCTCCATTAATTACAGTACATTAGCCTGTTTGGCCATGATATATTGCCTTAGCTAAACTTTAGCTAACTTATTACATTAGTAGTTCATGAGTCATGCATGTTAGCAAGACACAAGTTAACTGTATTTGTCTTAACTGTCTTCTGGCTAAATAGCTGTAAACTCGAGGCAGTGGTAGCTTAGTCATTTGTCCGTCAACCCTCACGTCCACACAAGCCAAGAAAAATACAACTTAAAAAGCACCCCAGAAATAAGGGCACTTTCTCTCTGGGAACAAAAAGGGCAGGTGCTCAAGCTCCTTTTGGTCTCTATGTGTGCACATGCCCGCTGAAGACCATCCAACCAAACCATGTGCACCAACTGCAACATTTGAAAGTTTTGGCAGCACCTGCACTGTGATATTTAAATTCAGATTTCATCTTGAAGATTCTGTTGCAATTAAAAGTTTAAAGACTGCTTTAAAATCTACCAACAGCCTGTACTATGTGAAGGTCATTACAACAACTAACACAAACTGGAATAAACTTAAATAGAATGCTTGATTGTGTGACTCCAAACCACTCAGAAAGCTAAACAGTAATTGAGGGCTACTTACTGTCAGAACTGTAACCACTTTCCATCACACCATAGGGTGGGGTGAGTAGTCCTGCCATGCAATGATGATATTTCTATAGAAAATAAAGAATACACAAAAAACAAAGCATTCATTATTATAAGAATGTGTGTGGTAATATGATTGCAACACATTATGTGTCAATAATAAGAAGACTGTAGCATTGTAATGACAGTAGCAGCATTAAGTGGGTAAAGCACACTTTGTCCTTCTGTCTCATCATTTCAATGAACTTGGCCATGGGAAGCCAAGATAATGTCCCATGGCCAACTGTGTGTGAGGTAACTGCTGTAACTCAACAGCTGACATTTGCAGCTGGTAATTAGGATAAATACTGAGATTTTGGCCAGATATCTTGTTCATGTTGTGCCTTTTTCATCACACAGCTCACACACAGCTCTACAGGACAGCATCACCATCAGGGGTGCAAGTAAAAGCACCTGTACCCTGTTAAAATATATATATCAACAAAATGTGTATGTTAGACTGCTTTAGCTTTAGGTGTTCCTAAACTAGTGAGTGTGCATTTACCATTAATAGGTTTCAATACTGATGCAAGTGTAAGAAGCATTTTATTGTTGTGAAATTCTATAGTTTAGTTCAGTGGTTACCAACCTAGAGGTCCAGTATCCAATTTGTGAAATACTGTATACTTTTACTTCTTTGGGCTTCACTCTGTTATTTAAATGAAACCAACTGAGATGTTTCAGAAGGAAATGGTCCTAAACTTCTGAAACATGACAAGGAGCCCGAACTAGACACTAGTCAAAGGTTAGGTTTGTTTTTATAACAGTGCAGCATATTTTATTAGATTATCACATGTTTTTCAAGTAAAATCAAAATCTGACATGTAACTATAATAACTCCCAATGTCAGATAAAAGCAGAGTGGAGTGAAAGTATAAAGCAGCATAAAATGGACAGTAAAGTAAATAAATGTTCTTAGTTACTTTCCACCTCTGATCACCATAAAATATACACATCCATAGGCATATTTGAGGAGAAGCAGATACAATACTGCACCTCATTATTATATATAATAATTACATATAAATTAAAATGTACTCTGAGGCATCTTTGTAGGCCAGCGGTCTAAGATGCATACTATGGTACTGAAATGTCCCTGGTTTCTTTTCTGTCTAGGAATCACTTATATCACTTGTCTATAGGCTGTGAAGTCAAAGAATAAAGTCAATGAGAGTTTGGGCTGTTTGTTGATATTTCGTCGTCATTAGTCCTAACATGCAAATGTTATGTTCAATGAGTAATTACCACAAAGAGGGGAGATACCAGTAAAGGAATTATTATACTTATAAAACTGTGACTAATACATTATTGAGAATTGCAATAACTGTGGTGCACATCTGTCAGTTCAAAAAATAATTATATAGAATTTAATTCTTATCCTCAATTTCAATTTCTAGTCCTCTTGCTTTTCTCTCTTTCTTTATCTTTGTTATGCACTTGTTAGATTACACATTTCGATAAAGAACTTACTCCTTGATGTTGTGCGAGATGCAGAGAGCCCCAGAGGACACAGAGCATGACTATTCAACCGTACATGGCTTATACCATCACTGTGCCCTGCAGCAACACAGATGTTATGTAACATCATACTGATCCCCATGCACTCTTGCAAATGTCATGTTTTTATCCATGACACTGGTGCACAAAGAGGTCAATCCAATCTAAGCCAATGAGCATTAAAAAAATAAATATCGCCTTATACACTGCAAGACAAGATCATAGGTTGAATTAGAACAGTGAGAGAGTACAAACCTCTGCAACTAAAAAAAGGGTCTAATGCTGGAAATTCAACATCCTGGTCATCATCTAAAGATAATGACTACACTCATTGACTCAAGTCCTGACTGTCTCCTTTATTTTATGGACATCTGTTTACAGGATATTGATTTCACCTTCTAATTCTAAGTTATTTATGTTTTTTACAGCATTAATATTGCATCATTAACAGTGCCTGTCTGTATATGCTGTGTTACTGTAGATTTGCAAGGTATTTTGGGAAACGTTACAGTTTGGTTATATTTATACTCTTAATCTGATTACTGTAATAATTGGTAAGTGGAAAATAATCTCAGTCTGCCATATTTAGATGGAAAGAATGTATGGCTTTTGTGATATTTGGTCTTTTTTCCCACATTTATTTATTATTATAAGTACTGCTTTTACACTCAAGGAAGGTTTACATGTATTTTTGCTGATTAAGCATCCTTATGCACTGTCGTAGATTCTGAATGGACTTCCCCCCTCAAGTCGCCAATCAATTCAAAGATGGACCAGTCACAGTTTGCAGAGGTGAGTGCCAAGTTTAAATGAGGAAAAATAAACAACTACAAAATCTTCAAAATCTTTCTAACATCTTTTTGTGTAAGTTCGAGGTGCACAGTCATTCTGGGCTGGAGCAATACCTAGCTAACTTAATCATGTTAACTAAATATTAACAAAACATACAAAATATGTAGATTTTGCAAACAGACATTATTATTATCCAATAGGGCTTTAAATTATGCTTTGGATGCATGCATGTATTGTGTGAATTTCGGCTATCTTTGTCTTTTCCCTTACAAAATACATACCATTCCTGGAGGGAAGGGACAACAGAAGGCCAGGCATTTTTACACATCATGATATCAAATAGCTAGAATGTTTTAAAAGGTGTTGATGTTGTAATCTCCAAATAACCAGTTACCAGTTAGTAGTTCATAGGTTTGCTCATAAAAATCTTTGAATGCCACCTACATACACTATACACAATATACGTATGATGATTCCTTTTACAGTACATGTAGTTCTACAGTAACTTACTTAACTTATAGTGACTAATAATAATTTTAATAATAAACCTTTGATAGCACTCAATTGTGCATCTTTTAAAAACACTTGATTGTGTACAATAAAACCATCCCCATGACATATAGTATCACTCTGATGTGAGGTTATTCTTAAAATTGTATTTTCTTTAAAACAATTTGTCAAGTAGACTGATGGTTCAAGATTATTTTGTGGTAAAAGACAAACAAAAAAGGATTATGTGCCAAAGTAACTACATTCTAGGTCAATAAAAAGCTGATTGAGAAACACTTAGTGACCAGCCTGTTCACTCTACCTTCCTATCTTCTGTTTGGAGGAGACCGAATATAAGCTAGAACTATTCAGCCGTTTGTTCCTGGATGGTAATGCATTCTCAGAGGTCATGTTTTAAATTCAATTGTACCCTCTGAAGCCAGTTAATCACTTTAGCAACCCTTTAGGGGCACACAGCTTTTCCCTCAATTAAGAAGCAGTTTCCACAGAAAATATCTACTCCAACAGGAGAATTGACTAGTTGCTCATTAAGGCATTAACAGATACAGATTAATGTCAACTAACACCACCCAAATTATGAAAATGTGTCTTTTGTGAAGGGGATTTTATACACTTGCAAAGAGATTTTAGTGTTCAGTTAATCATAGCAACATAACCAAAACCTTCAGACTCACTTCAACAAGGCTATCTATCTTTGTTGACAATTAAAGGATTTAGGATTAGGGAGGAGCACTTAAACTGAGCAGCACATGAGCAAATGAACTCAACCCCCCCTGAGCCAATAGTGCTCCCTAAGGGGTTGAATCCAGTACGTAGGGTGGGGGTGTTGATTTAGTTTCAGTCTGTGTTGATTTCAGTTTCTTTTTTGTTAGTAATAATGTCTCTGATCCTTATACAATGCATTTCTTTCCATTGATTTTTTTTATAAACTTCAGATTGCCATTATGTCACTGACTTTTTAGGTGTGTTTTTATTGGTGTATTTTAACTGAGCTGAATAAAATAGTTGATTAATCTATTAGCATAGTGAACCGAAAATGAATCAACAACCATTAAAATTTTTGATTTGTCATTTTTTAAGGAAAAATGCCACTATGTCCAGCTTCTCCATTGAGAGGGTATGCTGCTTTTTTACACAGCTGTTGTATCCGAGTGTACGTTTGTGACCGGCTACAATGTGAAAAGCATGGATACACCTTTAGGCGTATTCGACTGGGTCAAATAATCTGTCACGACTTGATATCCAGACAGCGAGCACACTGGTTTAGTCAGACAGCTTACAGTGACTGATTCAACCCTGTCTCTTACGAATTGTTATTTTTATAAGCTGATTCTATCATGTTAGTGGAGATTATAATCTGTAGCTTCAAGGGGATTTAGGTGTTAAGAACACTTCCAGAATAAGAATGATGTTGTTTTATGTGATAGAATCAGCGAGGTAGGTAGACGTCTAGGAATCTATATCCCATCGGATCCATGACTGTAGGAATAGAAACTTACGATAGATCTGAGGTCTTTCGCCCCAAAGGCAGCTTCAACCTGACATAAAATCCATCACTAACAGACAGCAGAAACATGACTTTTTTTTCTTCATTTGTAATATCTCCCAAGTTGGAAAACCAAGAAAACTTTGGCAGCTCACATAGCTCAAAGAATATAAGGACATTTGGACATAAAAATTTAAATAAAAACAATCAGATGCACAACAACCAAAGAATTACGCTAAATGCAATCAACTATTTGCAAGTGCACAAGCTCTTTCTTTCTTCTCATTTAATGTTTTAGGACTCTTATAAATGTATTGATTTTACAGCATAGATTTACAGCACAACAGTATGTGAGACAGATTACCACACTGAAGCAGAAATTAGTTTTGACCTCAGTGTGATGCCAAAGATGACTGAATAAAATGTATGTAAAGTAAAGTTATGTGTCTCTGCATTTTTTAACATATTTAAATTCAGCTTGTTCGAGCTAATAATGTGATTGGTGGTTATTTGACTGTCAACAGAAAAACTGTTTTGTAGAGGATTACAGGGGAGAGATTTTTCTATAGTGGACGTCCAATATGTCATAGCCTCAGTGTTCTTTCCATCAGACTTTAACCTACCTTTTTAACCTTGGTAACTGGGCTGTGGCACTGGCATGAGATTGTACTGCACACAACAGGCCATGGGTATCGTAGTAATACTTGAACATTAAAACCTGACTCAAAAGACACTCATTTCAGCTGACAAAATACCAATATTTGCAAACACGGAACATATTTGGCTCTATAATCACAGGTATACATGAAAAACATCCACAAAAATAGCATGCCTGATGAAGGTCCACAAACAAAATATTTGATCTCTAATGTAGCTAATGAAATTTTTTGTCTATTCACTAATCTGGAATAGGGAAAAAACTGAAACAAAGTAAGTTTACACAGTTTAAATAAATAATATTTATTGTATGTGTGTATTCCTCCAGTGAAGTAAACAATTGTGTTTATTTGCTCTCATAAACTGGTTTCACAGTTGACAGCAGCACTGTGTATAAAAGTGTTGTCTCGATTGTCACCATGAAGTGCTGAATAAAGTCCATATCTCTATCCGATGCACATGGTTGCTATGCTTTAAAGAGATAAGTGTAGTCTTATCTGTGTCATAACAACCAATCAATCAAGATATTAACCAAGTCCAGTGAATCAAGTGAATTCTCAGCTCAAGCTCCACCTCTGTCTTTCACGCTTGAGCACATTATTGCATTGTGAGCATCAATGTGCATGAACGCACTGCTGTTTGAATAATTCACCCCAGATTACATAACCTACACTGTGCAAACTGTTCTCGAAGTATTCACTGATTATTCTGAGGCACACTTAAGGCCACTTGGGGAAACAATTGGGGGAAAACCCTCCCAAGAGTTCCACTTCACTTCCGCTCAGTTAGAATTCCTCCCAAACAGAAACCTTTAAGTAGGAATGAAAATACAAAATTTTACTTTGAACATTTGGATTGTACATTCTGATTTTCCAGATAGTTCTGCAACATCAGCAAGAACAATTCTGCACAAATTTCTACACAGCATTTTTCCACTTTCCTCATATTATTATTCAGTGTTTCTCATGCAACAAATGCAAAGTTAGGCAAAGATCAGCCTACCTAATGCTACCAGCGTCCCATGTAGCCTATTCTTGTTGTTAATGACTGGAAGGTCCTCCACACCCTCTTAATCCGGGGGTTAACAAACACTCCAAGCATGTATGTCCAAATCTAATCGTCCCAGTGTGACACAATAGTTATGGGTCACATGCAGCATTGTCCAACATGATCCAGCAACTCCTTCACCGCAGGCTGCACGCCACAATGAGAGCAGAGTGAGTAGACTCTGTCAGCCCAGCACAGTGCCAGTCAGCAGCTGACTTCTTCTGAGCAGCAGTTGCTTGGTGATTACTTAACAGCCAGTCAGTGGGCACACAGGAGAGCATGCTCCCCCCCTTCCCCTCTCTCTCCATAACAAGCCTTAGCTAATATACACACATGATTGTAGATGCTCATTTTCAGCATGGCCACCTTCACAAAGGAAGTGCTAAAGCAGGGTCTGATCAGTCTTAAGACATATCACATCAGAATAGACATCGGAAATATTAAAATAAATTATTATAAAAACTGTCCCTGCTGCTTTCATCAACTTACAACTCCTCAGGGAGACATTTCCTTCACAGCCACATCAGTAGAATTTAGTTAAAATTTTCCTTTGTGCATCCAGTTCAACACTAAAACATACAGACAGTACCAACCAGTATCATGTTCCTATCTCTGCACTCGTTCCTCTGAAGGACAGAGACCAGATGGTGTCTTATCTTTAACCTTGTTACTTATCAAATCCACAGGACAGTTGCACAGGACAGAAACTCCCTTTAAATCACATCATGAAGATCTTATAATATGAATATCTCCCCAACATCAATTATTGATGTAGTAATTGTCTGTTTGATTGGTTGGTATAAAGATGTCTGATGAATGTCCATGACCAAAATATTAAATCTCTAAAAAAAGGGATTCTGGTAGGGTAAAGGAATTTAAATGTTATGTAAAAACGTGAAGATTTTCTGCAGAATACATTTTTTTAATCACACTCACACATAAGCACTGTAGACTTCTGAATGACAGTGCTGATAAAGGTTATAACATTGAATTTAATAATGTACAATGTGATGGATCATACAATGCTCACTGACTGAACACACAGTACATTTGAACTAAATTAGCTCATTTTAATGGGTTTTGTACATTCCTTTATATAAGCGACAGTCATAGCACATGCCAAATGTCTCCTGATGTCTGAAGGAGTATCGCTAAAATTAAAAACATAACCCTATACATAGAATTTGCTAACTTTCTTAAATTCTGTTGTTATTTCCTAATTTAACACATTAAGAAAGGGTAAAAAATATCAGACAAGTGACAAGTGATATAAGTAAATTGTAATCTTACTGATGAGTCTAGAGCTATAAAAGGGGAATGGATGTTACTAAGAAACAGACAGATGGGACTGGAATAAAGACTGAGAAGGTGTAGATGTGTGTCACTGAATCACCATGTCAAATATGATGCCCTGTCGCTTTATACCCGACTGACAGAACAGAACAAAACAGCTTATCTGCTACAATTTCAGTAAAACAATGTGATGGGAAATAATGTCTTATATTAGATTTCACATTGGTCATCCTGAATTTGATGGATTAAGGCTTGTAGTGAACACAAATTTAAGACAGGGCAAATTTATCAAATGTGTTTTGGCCTTCTTTATGATGGACTAAGGGAAGTGGACACACCAGATTTTTATTTTTTTTAAATTTTCTTCTTCCCATGACGGTAACAAATTTGATTTGAAATTTGAAAATAATTTACATTTCTTTGTTTAAACCCAGTTTAGTAAGCTCATCCATGCTGTGGTTTAATTTGAAGAAACAAGTTCAACTAAGCAAAAAGACAGAAATATTTGTCACATGTGACACATAAACAAGGCAATGATATGGAAAAAGTGTGTGTCAGCTGAATGATTTTAGTTCAGCATTGTTCTCTACTGCACACATTACATTGTATTAGCATTATATTGTAACTTTCACCTCAAATCTTTCTATCTCAGTGATCTAATTTAATCTACTACTTAATCTATGTTACTAAATTTGGAAATAAATCCTGTCAAACCACGTACAACAAAACATGTCACTTTATTATGAAGCACAAATTTAACTGATAATAATATTCTGCAGGGCCAGTTGCAATTTAATATGAGTCCTGCTTCATTTCGCAGGTCGAGGTTCAGACTTTTCAGGTCTTTTGATGATGTAACAACTCTGTGAGCAAAGATAAGGGAATAAAACAGGAATGTTTTGATATAATCTTCCTGCTCTTTCCATGCACATATCCGCTCTGCACTTGGAGGGGCTCTGGCTCTGGATGTGGCACACTACTTGGATGCTGAACCACCAGAGGATCCACATGCCCTCGTTTTTTCCAACCCCCCTCCACCCAATCCTCAGACACCAGAGGGCACGCTGCGTCCCTGCCACTTCCTTTTCATCAGCTTTCTCCACTGGCTGCCCACCAGGCTTCTTCTATGGACTGATGATGGTGACACACCAATCCCCCCCACCCACTCACTCTGCTCTGAGCCCAACAGATACGCCTCAAGCCTAAACATGCATGCAAAATGCGTATTATTATAAGCAACACAATGTTACTCAAAGCATGGGCAGTACACATGCTTATAAATAATATAAATAATGCAGGCTGAAGTGACATTAAGAGAGCTGTCTTAAAAGCCTAAAAGCAAAAAATCACAATTGTGTTGTTTCAATCACAGTGCCCATCGGAAGCAAGAAACAAAAGCTAGAGCAGGTAATCAGGCCATCTAAGCTTCGGTCAGCTTGGCCATGTGCACTGAGCTTGGCTCATGTCTGCTCTGTTAAACAAACAGCACATGGCTGCTCGTTCCCAGTGGTTTTAATAGTCAGCAGCATAAGAAAACATAAGTTGTACGCATGAGTGCTACCAACGGACATAGTCATACATGTGGTGACTTTTCCATTTGTAATCATTGAAACAAATGGGGAAAAGGTAAGAATGTGGTAAAGAAGTATTAGCTCTCTCTAAAGCACCCAAACACCGACATATACATAGCCTCAAATTTAATGAACAATTCCATCAAGATTTTAGGAGAAAGCAAAAACTCAGAGAAAAACACAAACTAAATAATTGACATGGACATTCATGAATAAAGATTATCCATTGGTTCATTAGGGCAATGCTGTGCTCATTCTGGTGTAGGTTTGTATGAGTGCTTGTCCACAGGCGTTCTGCAGGAGCACAGATCTGTGTGGGAGGAGGAGGTGGTGTGTTACTTTGATGCAGGTTAGATGGTACGTTTCCCTTCACATCACTCTTTTGCTATCACCCCATATCAGCTCCCCATATCACCCTGGTTTTCAGGGCCGTAAGCAAAGAGGATACTGAGTTCATGTCGCTTAAATTTTTCCATGCATCACAAAATGCATTTCAGATTTAATAAAGCCTGTGTGAAGCCAGGAAAACACCCAGGGAAGCAGTTTGTCACCACAGTGCATCAGAACTGGCAGGCAAAGTCTAATGCCTGATGCCACCAGTAACAAAATACTATATAACAAAGTTTTCTGCATTGCGACAATAGCTACTGGGAGAAATAAATGAGCACCATTGCCAAGGAGAATGATTTGGTCAAACTGTTGTGGGAGCTAGTGTAATAATTATATGTCAAAATGCTGATTATGTGAGTTTTGACTTGATAGCCCTTCACTCACAGCTTGGCTTGACTTGTGAGCCAAAGAAATTAAAGACAGACATTTAAGATCCCCTCCACACATATTATCAACTCACAAAAATACTCTGTTTAAAATAATTATTTCTGTTTGGTATTTTATTTCCACAAGTTTCATTACCTCATTAAAAAAATGCATCGACTCTTTCTCCCTCATTGACAAGTCAGAATCTATGAGTGTGTAAATACTGTTCTCATGTTTTACTGCTTGATAAATATTGTCCACGATGTCTGCTACCTCACGGAAATGTCCATTCTCAGTGTTTGTGCACTAGAAGTTTCAAGTTTCCACATCAGTATTGCATATTGAACTATGATTGGGCTTCCAAAGTAGCTGTCGCAAAATCCTGCTTGTACATTCATTTCTTGAAGTCAGGTTTCAGGTGAGAATAAAGAAACTTCCCCCCTTAAACAGATGAATGTAAGAACAGCCTTCTAGTTTCCAACTTCTGCACAGACGAGGTCAAACATCCAAGTGAAGTAACATTAATTAAACACCAGGAGGAGGGGGGGTTTAACATGAGACAATGGGTAATAACCATAGACTCTATATAAAAATAACACTGTCAGAAAAATTACTCTTCAACTGAGTTTAATTCAGCCCCTAAAGGTTCTGTGTGTAAGTTTTAGTGGCATCTAGCGGTGAGGGTTTCAAACTGCGACCAACGTCTCAGTCACCGCTCATCCCACCCTTTCCAATTGTGTCAGAGAAGCTACAGCGGCTTCTTCTTCTTCTAACACATTCAATATAGTGACGAAACGCACTCTGTAGCGCAGTTTGTCCATTTGGGCTACTGTAGAAACATGGCTGCACAACATGGCAACTTCCATGTAAGGGGGTCCGCAGTGTGTGTATAATGAACATAACTGTTTATTATGTAAGGTCTCAAATGAAAACATAGTTATGTATATTATCTTACATTTCTGTCAATAGATCCTTCTAAATATAACACACTGGACCGTTAAAGCAAGTGAGCTTGCTTTAAAAATCCTGTAAAGGTCCTTTAAAGATGGCATGAGATCAGAAAGGATTTACCAAATGCTGTCAAACATACAATTAACAAAACTACAGCAGCACTACTGAGAATTTGTGTTTTTGTTCCTTCATACCTAGATTGTAGAAATACAATTGCAACCACACCAGATATATTCTGAAGAAAGCAGTCTCATAATATCTGTTAAACAAAAAGCTGTATCAAAACTACATTTTAATACAGTCACTTCACAATTGCATTGCAAAACAATCAAGGCCAGAGAGATTTAAGGACAAGATGCGATAATGTGGGCGCCAGATCAGAAGCCATATAATCTAATCTGAAACAAACCTTACTGAAGAGGTTGTTTCTCAGGGCAGAGGTGAAATGTGTAGCCTAGAAGTACATCCTCTTGATCCTTCGCATACACTCAGACAGGGCTAAGTATCCAGTCACACTGCGGCTGGCCAGCACACTGACACAGACACGCAGAGCCCATCATTGAACAGCCCCTTATGCCTTTCAGTCCCAGAGGAAAGGGGCTGTCTCTCTCAGTAAACCAGCCCATTGTAGTGGCTCCAGCAGAGGGGGAGCTGAGAGAGGGGCGAGGGGCCTCTACGCAGCATGACACCTACAAACTAACATGCAGGAGATGGAGAGATGAGTGGTGCAAACACTGTTTCTCTACAGTATCTTGTCACTATCAATCTATACTCTACAATACACATCAGACAAGTGACATATAGGTAAATTGTAATCTTACTGACGAGTCTAGAGCTATAGAAGAGGAATGAATGTTACTAAGAAACAGACAGATGGGTCTGGAATAAAGACTGAGCAGGTGCAGATGTGTCACTGAATCACCATGTCAAAAATGATTTGTCGCTTTATACTCAATCTGCGATATGCTGAATTTCATGTTTGTCCCGACACAGCAAGATATATGTGTATAGTATCATGTTATGTTATGTAAATGGTTTACACTTGTGTTGAGTGACTGAATTAGTGCATACCATAATGACAGTATGCATGCAGAATCACAAAGAAGCAGTTTCTCCTCAGCACTGCACTTCCATCTAGTGGTGAGAAGCATAAATCTTCAATGCCATGGTGAAACCAATATAAACTTGGGAGCAGAAGGTTACAGTGTAATAAGAGGCCAGCTCACTTTATTCCAGCAGGGGGCCAACAATAACATCACGATCCAACCTCCACTAATCCACTAAGACACTTTGCCTATACACCACCTACGCTTTGGCTTGCACGTAGCTCAATTTGTCACAGTTTTCACATTTAACATTTCAATTTCAACCAGAAGAAACTAAGACAGGTGGCTGTTCCCTGCCTTAAAGCAGCCCCCTCAGTGGGTCAGAAATTAAAGCATGACTGAACAGAGATGCATGCTGCCTTTAAGTGGCCCACTCAACTGTTCATTATCTGCTTTGTGTCTGCAATAGATAATTTTAACAATGTAAATATATATATATTAACTAACTGCAGTATTTTACCTTTTATTGTGGGTGATTCTATAAATAAGATTCCTGTTTCATTACAGCCTCCAATATAAACAAGTTTAAATTTATTTTTAATTAATTTTATGCATGTTTGAACTTAATCTTATTATACAACCATGTGTTGTAAATTGATAAATACATCTACTGTGTACCTTGAGATCTCTTAATACAAGCACCTACCTTGAATTAATCACAAACTGTAATGTGGCTAGATCATTTCTGTAGGCTGGTTCAAGTACAGATGGAGCAGAAAGAGACACTCACCTCCCACAGAGACCTGAACTCCCTCTGTTCAATGCGTAGGAGCTCACTGAATTCGTGTGTGACAATGGTGGCATGCCGGGGGGTGTTGTCCAGGATCGACTCCCCAAATGCCGTGCCAGTCCCCAGTGTACATATAGTAACGGCATCCTATAACAGAAACAGAGATGGTGCTCCACATGGATCATTCATCCATTAGGATAAAACATTCAGCTAGAGGAAGAATACTGTAAAATGCTAATGTAGCCTATGTCCTTACTCTGCTAGAGGAAAAAAGGCTTTTGTGTGAGGCACTTGAGGTGCAGTGATCACTGATCAGATCACTCTCAAAGGTTAGAGGCAATCACCTGAACACTTGTGCTACATAGATGGATACTACACTCCAATCTGCAAAGAAATTACTCCAATCAGCATCTACACAAACGGACTGAGACGCATGAAACTTCTGTATTGAAAACTATTCAGTAATGTTCCCTAATGTAATAAGCAAAATGCTCTTTACAGCCCACACTCCAAACAAGCCTGAGGCTGGATGTGAATTATTTTACATCTGTGGTGGATTTCAAGTGGGGCTTAACGAACACAATCATTTAAATCTTTGCAGAAAGACTATACAATTTAGGAGAATGTTCAGATTTAGTGCAATATGACTAACAATGTTAGTGGGAATGGTAATTTTTGCATTTAATTTTCACTGACACAAAACTAAAATGTGTAGTTTTTGCTGGAGTCTGTACCAAACAAACATGTTAATGTTAATGTTAATTAACATGCCTACAACAGGCCAGGACTTCCCTGCATTTATACTGGTGTTTTGTGATGCATGTTACCTTTATCAAAAAACTGCAGCTCCCTCACGGATTTGGATATTGTAATCATATCCCATACTGCAATTTCAATAATATTTTGATTAATTGTCCTATGTGATATGACAGTGGTGTGCTAGAAAGAAGAGTGCCATTACCACCTGTAAGTCCCGTGTGATTTAACCACATGGGACTTACAGGTGGGAATTTTCATGGGAATTTTCTGTTGAAACTGGAGTATCACATGATACTTTGAAAAACAAATCTGTCGTACCTGATAACTTGATGTCTCTGAAACTTTGACATCCAGTGAACCAGAGAGGACGGCATACCAGCTGGTGCCAATGTCTCCTTGGCGATACACTAAAAAACACAGCATAGTTTAAAACCCTCAACATCTTTTTGAAAAGACACATCCTTCTATATACTCTTTAACTATTTTGGAGCCCAATTTACACTATGACAGTTTCAGAACGTGTATTTTGACCTACAGGTGATGCCTTTCTCCAAGCACTCATAGAATCCACACAGGCAAATCTGCTGCAGCAAACTGGGGTGGAACCTCTCGAAGGCCTTCACATTTTTCAGACGTGCCAGGATTATGTCAACATCTTCCGCAGAGCGCTCTGCTGGTCTGGAGAAATAAAAAAGGGGCAATGTACAGGTAACTAAAATAAAATAAGGTGCATACTTAGGTTGCAAAGCATGAGTCAGCAAGAGCAGCATTAAGTATGTCTTGACCTGGATTCTGAAAATATTTGAAGCTCTGCAGGAGGGATGTGACACCAATTTATCCCCAAGGAACGCTGTCATCTGTTTTCATGTTGACACTCTTATAACTAAAGTTACAGTTGCACAACTGCAGTACCGTGCACAGAAGGTCAGATTTCACAACTGTACTGTTGCAGTTTTCATGAGTAGTGGATCAAGAAATGCAGGATTGTAATAACAATGTTTTCATCATTTCTACTATTTTTTTAAAGTACATCACTACCTGTGCAGCACAACAATTTCATGCCAGACAAATGAAGCTTCGAAGAAGTTGCAACCTCTGTGAGTCAATTATCTTGTTGCTGTCAAATCTGGAATGATGATATCACAAATGGGTCTAATTGCCAAAGACTCCTCACATGTCTCTTAAACTTCTCACACTATGCCAAATAAAATCAATATGTTAATATGTTAAAGCCCTTCTTTTAGATCAGAATAACCTATTCTGAAAGGTCTTAGGTTGAGATGAAAGCTTGGTTTCAGTGTTTAGGAGTCAAATTTTAAACAATAAAAGTCAAGATGTCCCTACAAAAGAAAAAACTTTTGCAAATGTTTGTGAAACATATCTCCTTTGGTTTTTGTTTAAATAGGGAAATTGACACAGTTTTGGCTCCTACTCACCAAGCACTGACTGTTTCAGGTGGATGCAAAAAGGGGCGATTTACATAAGGATAGAATAGCGTATGGTTTAATATAAAAGTGCTTACACAGTGTAACATAGTTGTTTATCACAATGAGCTCTAACAAAGTTTTATCCCTCTTCCTGCATTACACTGCCCCAAATGTGTTGCACTGAGTCTGGAGCCTCTGATGTAACATGTGGGTGGTTGCACTGTAGCTTACATCACCTTTGAATCCATATCCATCCTTTAAAAAGATGAAACCAAACAGTATCAATAATTCAGAAAGGGAAAAAAGTGCTTGCTGCAACAATCATCTGGCTTAATGTAGCTCTACAAAAGATTTATTGTACTGCATTATCAGCTCTGTCACAGTACAATAAAAATGTTTTGACCAAGCAACAGCTTCCATGCAAATGGCTCTTCATCATGCAATCTCTAAGGAGTCAGGAGTATCTCTATGCAATGCTCTTCCTGATTGGACTGTACAATCACACCTGAAGCCTCATCTAATGTGTGACAGCCCCTGTGGTCCACTCCCACATCATTTACTGATGAAAGGGAGGACGTCTACCCTGCATTACTTCAGCACTGTTTATTTTGTCACACACACAAGCCAAGGAAGTCGACCAAGTCAACAACAAAAAAAGCTTTCAAAAGGTGCTGATGTAGAGTCCAAGTGAGGACAGAATGTTTTCATCACGAGGCAGCTTGTTATGGTGTGAACACTACAAACAACAGTAAATCTAATGCAGCAACTGCTTTGTTTTCACAATGCAGCTGCAGATCTCCATAGCTCAGTGTTAAACTGAGAAAATATAAATTATTTAATAATTAAACAAGTGGTATGTGTGGGTTTTGTGTTCACATGACTTTTATATGAAATACTTTGAAGAAGTCTGACAAAATAAGTTTTTTTTAGAGTGAGGATACACATGGAAACATACATGGTCATCACCCGATTTCATTACCAAATTAGCAACAGAGCAATGAGGTGAAGCACACATGATGCAGGTAGCCTATTTGCTAAGGAAAAGGTGAGTCATACAAGAACCATTTGATTTGAGCAACACAAGTGGCTTCAACGTTTAACCAGAGGATATTACTGTGTAAACACATCTGGAACACTGCGTCACTTTGCTGTTTATAGCTGATGCCCTTTGGACCCTTTCTTTGTTTCCAGGCCCTCTTTCTCTTTCACTCTCTCTCTCTTCATTATGTATTTCTTGCTGGTTCTTTTACACCTGATCTCTACATCCCTACCTGTGGGCCACCTAAAGTGCCACGTTTCCACAATTTAGAGTCAGGGTGTGTCAATTCAAAGTGTAAAATTGTCCAAAATTCACACAAAGGAAAAAATCTGAAAGACTATTCACTTTTTATAGCTCCCTAGTCAGTTTTTAAAGCAGTCCCTTGCAGCTGCTTGTTGGTTTAGGCTTCCTCTTCTGACAGGTGGGCATGCAGTGGTTTCACCTATTGATCAGGCTGTATTCCACAGTGATTTGGAGTCTAAAGCTAAATTCTCTCAAGGCCCGTTTTAGGTATGATTATAAATGGGAATAACAGTTGTCACAGTAGGTGAGTAATTGCAATGGCCGGAGGTTATATTTGAGAGACAAATGCACTGTCAGTGATGAATGTAGTCAGAACCCTTTAGCAACATTTCAAACGCCTGTCTAAAGTTAGTAGGTTAGCCTTGTTAATTTCTTCTAATATTTCACGGGTAGTTCCCACAGTATTGCATGTTGTTTTAAGACCCATACCCAACAATCTAAATGAAGTCCTGATGAACGGAGTAACCTTACATGTGATATGGCGCTTTTAAGAATGTCCTAATTAAAGCTCGGAAGCACTGAATCTTAATTCCGTTGGGAAATTAAAAACTAGCATAAAGACCCGACATCACTCCCTTGTAATTCAGCGCCTAAACTCTGGTGGGAAAATCAAAATCGCGTTAATAATCCCGTCATTCGTCGCTCGCACAGTGACCTCAAACGAGTTGGTGTACACAGCGATACATATAACATACATTACCTCTTGTCAAGACAAATGATCCACTCCGCAGATTCCGACGAGTGCGAAGAAGTCTGCACCGCTACCATCTTGAGATCCTGATGCTGATGCTGATAGTGCTGCGGCGGCGGAGCGGGCTGCACCACAGCAGCACTTCATCTGCCGTCACTCATTCATTGCTGACAGGCGACACTGTCCCTCCTGCTGCTGCTACTGCTTCTGCGGCTTAGGGCTTACCTGTCCAGGAGCAGCACCAACAGGAAATACACTAGAGGTATAGCGCTAGAGGTGAAGCTGCAATGCATGTGAAGGCAATAGAAGTAGCCTGCTCTGTTTTGAGAAGAAAGAAAACGTGACTCACGTTGGGAAGCTGAAAAATGCAACAGTTTTTAAGTTCATATCACATGATATTTAGAAATAGTGTTTTAAGGGGAGATTTACATATTGTGCCAATTGCCATCAAGGGAGTAATTATGTCACAGTTAATGCAATTTAACATGCACTCCAGCTTTTGGGTAAATCTAGATGTCTACATTAGGCCTAGATTATAATAAAACATATCAACAATAAAACCAACTTTCATTGAAGTTATTATGTTTTTTTGTTGTTGAAACCGTTTTAGAGAGGTGTTAATTCAACTGCATGGTCGTTTTGGAAGCTGTAGTTTGTGATGCTTTTGAACTGCTACAACCCGGCAGAGGTGGCAGAAGTAGCCTACTCAGATCCTTCACTTGAGTGAGTACTATCAGCTCTGTTATACCACAAATGAATACACGTTATTAAGAGCATTTTAATGTTCTGGTTCTCGTCAGTGTGGAACCAATTAGACTTTAGCCTTTTGCATAATGATAATATAATATGTTTGTATATGAAGAAAGTAACTACTCACTTAAACTGTGAAAGTTGCCTACAATATTTCCCCCAGAAATGTAGTGGAGTAGAATTATAATGCAGCATAACATGCTGTGATCTGGGGGGTGTTTCTAATATTTTGGCCATCCAACTTATCAGTGAGGACAGACTATTAGGACAAACAGAATTAAAACATCTTTAGTACAACAAGAATTTCCCAACCTGGTGCAAAACAGTCTCGCTAGTAAAAGTGCAAAATGTAGAAATGTAGTCCACACTGAGTAGCCGCTCATACCTAATGTCTTTACTCTGCTTTTGTCACCACCATCTCACTCACACAGCTCACCGATCTTAACCACATGACTTCAGGTTGAAATTGTCAAAAATAAATGAATAGCCTATGTGTAGTGATTTTCTTACTGTTGCAGCCTTGTATTGCTTATTGACCATGAAGCAGTTGGCAGCTGTCTGCAGGAGAAGGACATGGGTAGTCTATATGAGCCTTAAATAAAGTGGCCAGTCAACACAAAGAGTGACTTCTCTGCTGCAGGATATTAACATACTGATGCAAAGGAGAGACAGAGGGCATGGTGGTGACCTTGGGTAGCCTATATAATAACATCCACATTGTGATCATGAGTGTTCACATGATAGCTCATTGAGAACAGGGACTCAAGAAAATGTACATAAACTTTGAACATATGCATGTCTATAATTAAATGGCTGCTTGTACAACCAACCGCTGCACTTTGTATAGGCACTGACGGTTTCTGTCAAAGTAGGAACATGTTCATAACAGCCCTGAGAAAATGATGCTTTGTAATAAGAAGCCCCATAATAAAAGGGTCATCGGTCTCTCTCAGTTACCTTGGCAACAACAGAGACAGAAGTAACGAGGCTCAGTGGTGCAGCACCACAAAATGCCTTCTGTGCTGATGGAAATGTGAAGGAAGCTGTTTGTGTGCATCCTTCATTACTTTTTCTTTCTCATCACTTTAAAACTGAGAACTGAGTTTGTAGATACTATTAAGAGTGTTTTCTCATTTTCCATTAGTATACAACCCCATGTATACTAATTAAAAGCATCAAACAAAATAGAAAGAAACAACCCTGCTTTGAAACTGTTTCATGTAGGCTACCAAAAGCTTGACTTATTAAAGGACCAATCAGTAGGCTAGTTTCTTTATTTGTTTGTTTTATGACAATCTGAAATATAGGTACGTTCAAATGTTCAATTCAAAGGTTTCACCATAGAAAAATCTGAAAAAAAATAAGCAGCTCATGATGCCTCTTAAAATACGCAATTTCTAAAAAAAAAATTCTAAATCAAGTAAACTAGTGAGAAGTGCATTTAACTGTTTCGCCAAAATTATGAAGAATTTCCTCCTCTTTCTATGGTTGGGACAGATCATACCTAAATCATGACTTTTTTCATCCTTTTCATTCATTCATTCATTCATTCATTCTTTCCTTTTTTGAGGAGTATGATAATGGGGATGCAAGTTATCACTGCTGATGTTTGTTATTCATGTTTACTCATTTTTGGAACAAATATTTCAAATCTTGTACTTCTGTCTGTCACAAGATGGCAGCATTATCTCTGTAAAAGGTAAGCAAATGAGCATACCAGGGCAGAATGTGATTCGACTCCCTATTCAGAGTGAAAAAATAGAGGATCACCTTGACTTTGATTTAAAAGATTGCTTGGGACAGTAACCAAGGTCTCAGTCTGACACTGAAATATTTAGGGCCATGAAGTGTCCACAACAAAATGCATGGTTCCCCAGAAATGTTTTGTATCTTATGGTTCAGTTTTGAAATGTTCCACTTACTACCTGTTAATATTGAGTAGGCCTTAAGTTAAGATCAAATTGTTAAATGAACTGTTCCAATAGTCAGGGATGAACACACTCACATGTTGAGGGTGCACAGCTCCATCTTTGTCCTCAGAATGAGCAGCATTTACTAATTACATAGTCTCCCTGTTTCTGGCTAAGCTAAATAGTGGGGATGCAAGAGTGATCTCAGGCCGGGGCATGCACTATACAAAACACATTCCTGTTACACTGCATACCACCATCTCACAGGCTACCACATAACAGTGTGTGAAGATGTCAGTATGCACTGCAGTAGACCTACTTTACCACTATACCTTTGTTATTACTTGGTTCAGAAACCACTGTGGCTTACTGTTCTTTCAGAGAAACCTTTTTAACGCACATATCTAGATGTAGTCTTGAAGATTAGATGATATTATAAGTGGGTAATTCATTTTTGTATCCATTGCAAGTTAATGTGCTCACAAAACATCTTATGAAAAGGCTATTTAATTGCTATTCATATTGAAATGTACCCTACAAACAATGGCAATATCTAAACATTGCAATTTGCACCCTTTTCATGAAGAGGGAAAAGCACCAGGTGTAGAAACAGTTTTGTTCTATTAGTTGCTCCTGGCTGGACTGAGTTTGAGACATTGTCTCAAAGGTTCCACTGGCGATTCTGACCTGCTCTTCACCTGCTCCTGTTTCCATTTGATTAGTCTTGCTCGTACAATGTTGTTTAAAGGGTTGCTATAGGGACCGCTGGCTCGGCTGAGGCGTGCCATGTTACCCCTGGGAGTAAGCCCACTGACTGTGTATATAGGCTTTTCAGACCCGCAGTTGCTAGGAGATGATCCAGCTAGCTGGAGATGGTAAACCCAAGGACACATGCAACCCTAATGTGCACACACAGCATAATTTCAGATTCTGGGGAGCATTTGGAAAGATATTTGTTACTTCTGGTATGTAGAACTCTTACTGAATGTTCAGGGTCAAACATCTATTGAAATGTATTTGTTTCTTCTTGTCAGATGAGAATTTTATTTAAGTAGGCACGAGTCTTGCTTAAGAGAGCAAAGTACAAATTCCAGAGTCAAAGGAAATGATGTTTAAAAACTGTGTGCTCCATAATTGACACTGTTTCACTCCCAGTCTGAGAGCTCACATCCCCACCCAGAGCCAAATGTCATGAATTTACATAAAACAAATGAATACAGAACACATTAAAAAGGCATACAGCACAGTGTAAACAAACACACTCACATAGACGTGAGTGGTTAGATAAAGCTTTATAAAACTTTATATATCTGATACCCATGTCTGAAGTGGAATGTGAGAGCAGATAATTTCAGAGGAAATGCCTGAGGACTGGACCTTTTCCAGAGACGTCACTCTGAATGTTTTTAAAACACTAATTTACAACTTTGATGTGATGAGCTGAAGAAGCCTAAAATGAAACACTATGTTTGCGGGCAAAAGGTAATCCTCTCTGGGAGAAATAAATCTGTGTTGGGGGGTTCAATATTTCATGTTTTGTACAATTAAAAATGCAAATGGGATTATACTTTAGGCAACTAAAAAAAATGGTCATGCTGGAAAAACTGCCTTCTAAATAGATCACCATCTGCTGCGGTCTGGTTCATATTGATCAATAATTACTTGCATAATTCCAGGACCCTCAAGGCTGAAACCAAGACTAAAGCAGCTAAATATTCAGCCATCATTCATTTTATTATTTACAACTGTGGTTTCAAGGTACATATCAAAATGTCTACTGTGAAAGGCCTATTAATCAGATAACCCAAACCCAAACTGAACAGGGGTTTTGGTGCCCGTGGGGGTCTGGGGCACTGTGGCAGTTGCACACTCTGCCCAGTTGGTAACCCAGCCTGAGGCTGTGTATGAGGTACCCCTCATACACAGCTTAAGTATGGCCCCACAACAGTAGAAATCACAGAACACAGCACTTTTCTTAATGTATCCTAAAGAGGTACAGTTATGTATTGCACATTCATTAAGTCAGGGGACTCAAATAAAAAACATATTTTGAATGAACAAAAACAAAGTAGCAAAGGCCAAGAAATAAAGCTATAAGATAAAAAATGTGGGTCTTAATAGCATCTTAAATTAGACTCCTTCTGCCTCCTCAATGCCAATTTCTTTGAAACCCCGTCAGTCCAGGTTATGATGCAGATTTTCTGTTTTAAGCCACAATAACCACATGAATCTCAGAGCCAACAACATACAACATTGTACAGGCTGTGTAGGCCTACATATTGTGACAGGTAAGTTAATGTCATGTGTAAAATGAAAGATATTATGATAACATTCACTCCGTCAAAACATTGCATAGACTGGTTGAAAGGCTGTAAGGAAAAAAACCTTTCCATGTCTAACCTACTGTAGACATTTTACAGCTTTGGTTGCGAAACATGCAGTGTAAATGAACTCTAGTGAGGTGTTTTGTAGTCTAGGTGTGGACTTTTACCCGCGCAGAGGTTTAGGTGAGCTGTAAATATACAGTAAGCTCTTTCCCACGCCTTTCTCCTACAACTCCTTCTCTGTGGAGAATGAGGGGAGGTTTGGTGGGAGTGGGGTGGTGGGTTACAGTCCTGGAATGTGAGCGCGCTCCCGATTCTCTCTGTTCTCGTCGGTTCTCGGCGCGCGCTGCAGACAGAATCGTGTGCGCGCGCAGCCCGCGACAGGTCTGGAAGTGCAAGGAGGAGGAGGCAGGGAAAACGCTGCTGGAGCGGGGAGCGATGGCGGTGAGCAAGAAGAAGGGACAAGTTTAATACTGTAAAACTGGGGCATTGTGTGCGTGTGATCTTTCGGCGGCTAACACGATGAAGCAAGTAGGAGGTGAGAGGCTTCAAAGTTGTTAACCTTTGTGCGGTGTTGTGTACAGACCCAGAGTTAACATTTTCAACGGCTCGTTCTTAAAATGCCACAATGAATTGTTCAGACTGGGGCACTAACGTTCGGGCTTTATTAAACTGTCGGCCCAGTTAAGTTAAGTTTAACTTTGTTTCGTCTCTTTATATGTCATGTAGCGCGACCAGCAACGCTAACAGTGTTTACCAAGTTAAACATAAAGTTCATAGCTAGTTAAAGTTACTTTCGAGATTAACAATTGTGGTTAGCTAACGCCAGTTTGTCAGACGACCATCGAAATGCATAGAAACGGTGTGCATGCTAAAGTTAACCTTCATATTAACATTGTGTTAGTTCATGTTCTAACTTACCTTTAGCTTTTACGTTTTCATTTGCATGTAGATAGAGATAATTATGTATTATCACATGTTAAATGAGTTAACGTTAGCCACAGTGAGAGAATGGTATTCGGTGTCTCTGTATTAATAGATTTTACTGTGCGTTTCTCTCTTGTTAGATGACTTAGCTGTGAGTTTTTAGTTGAGACAACGGTGATCTAACGAGACTCCGCCGGACCCATGGCACCGCTTGCGTGAAGTTGAGGGATAATAGTTCACCAACAAACAGCGACAGTTACTCCTAACCCGGCTTCTGTGATTGGGCTGCAGTCATAAACAAGCAAAAATGATCAAAGCGGAAAGCAAAGGAGGCGAGAGGACCCTGAGGAGCGCGTCTCCTCACAGAAATGCATACAAGTCTGACTTCCACGCCATTAAGTGCTCCTTTGATGGGCCAAAATCCGAGGGCGCTGCCAAATCATATGCAAATGGCTCCAGTGACTCCCGGGAGGACTCAAGGGGGAGGCCTTTTGGGAACAGAGTGAACAAGATAAAGAACATATTCCTACAAATGGATGGTCAGCAACAGGAGTGCCAAGAGGGGAAAGTGACTTTAAAGTCAGAGGTCTCCCCAGTGTCTCCACCAAAGCTTCCAGTCAACCCCCACAGAGTTAACCTCAGCGGTGCTGCAAGCCCAGAATCACACAATTTAGATAAAACACCCAAGGGGGAAGAGGTTGAGATTGACAAAGTGGCTCTGGCAGAGAAGTTTTCTGTCACCAGAAAACTCTTTGAAAGGGGTGTGAAAGAGCAGCCTGCAGCTGACAAGCAGACACCAAACAGACTAGTAAATCGTTTGTCCCTCGGAAGTACCTCAGATGAAAGGAAAAGCACAAGGAGAGTATCAGGATCCTCCGAGACCTCCATCAAATCAGAGCTAACGCCAACATCACCAGTTGAATGTCGATCGGATGAGAATGCTGATAGTGAGAAAAGGCATGGAGCTAGTGTGTCACTGAATGCAGGACCCATTTCTAAAAGGCTGGAGAGTTATATGGCGGAAAATGACTCAGAAGACAACAACAAGGCAGCTGCAAAAGGAGGAATGGGGTCTGCTAAACAACACAGTGCCTCTGACCACTTACTGCCTACCTCTCCGACAAGGGACAGCTTGCACAAATCTACTTCTCCTGTTAAAGAAGCCACTAACTCTACTCCTGTGAATGATGCCACTAACAAAAATACATCCCAGACAGCATGTGTCAGTAACAGACCAGCATCTTTGGGGTCTAGTGTTGGGCTTAAACCAGCATTCCCAGTTACCAACGCAGCATTCAAATCTGTTTCTCCAACAACTGATGTCACTCACAAACCCCTCTCAGCAGAGCAAACAACTCCAGTTAACCATGGCTACAAATGCTCCTCATCATCCGGTGATGGATTTAGTAGGACATCTGTTGGTGGGGATGAAGACAAGCCACATAGTCCGCCCCCAAGGGATGTGAAGCAGCCTCTTCCATCAGCTGGTGGTTTTCAGAACACCAGCAAAGCTAAATACCCTGAAAAGGCCAGGAGTAATGACAGTGTGGTTCACAGTCCTAACAGGGACAAGCCGCCCAGCCAGACCTCATCACCGGACTCCAAGGGGGTGAGCATGGTACGTGCAGAATTAGTAGTGGTTCAGAATGAGTCCTCAGAGAGTGAAGAGAATGAAGAGAACATTGAAGATAATGTGTTTGAGGAGCAGAAGGTGCAAAGCCCCAAAGAGCTTCCAACAGAACTGATAAGAACCTTTCCAGCAGAAAGACAGAACTGTAACCCTGCTCATTATGTTTTAGCGAGAGATGTCGCAAGAGAGACAAAAAGGATAGCAGAGACTGTGGGTGAAGGTAGAGTCTTGGAGGACAGCGAGCGATTTGGGGTGAAAGAGGGAAGACGGGAAGACAGCTCAGTCGTGAGTCAGGATGGGGAGAGTAATCGTGAGGAAGATGAAGTGGCAGAGGAGGAGAGTGAGCTGGAGGAGCAGGTGGGCCAGAACATCCTGGAAAGAGCCTCACCAGTCGTGTACGGTATAGAGAACGCCGCATTTGTGGATGACAGAGATGTAGACCAGGTCCTCAGGGAAGAAGAAGAAGAGGAGGAGGAGGAGGAAGCGGAAGACCAAATGTATGGGGAGTATGACAACTGTTATGAGGCCCCTGGTCTGTCAGAGGAGGAGGAGCCTCCCCCAAAGAGGAAAATCAAGTTCTCCAAAGAGCCCATTGTGGTAAGTATTTTGTGTTGTGTTTATATCCAAACTATTGCTGCTCATCTCAGGCACCTAAAAACATTTTGCACAGCACCATCATTATAAACCACTGGCTCACTACTTCAGCAAATGCGTCTGACCTAGGTGTTTCCCTGCAGACACTAGACAAATCAGCGCAGGCTGAGAATGAATGCTTTTCTCGGGCATGCTGATGTCACAGCTGCTGCGCTGTATCATCAGACAAGCTTTGTCACAGATCAGAAAATCTAAGCTATGGTTTATTTAATCTTGGTGACCAGGGAGGCGCATCATATGACATCTCCTGGTGCATTAACCCTTCAAGAGATCCGGAAAAAGGGGAGCATTTTGGGGATGTGGTGTGGTGGTGTTTATGGTATTTTTGGAAATATATTTGGCAATTCACAGGAGCTTGAGAAAGCAGGACCACAGCTGAACGGGGTAGAGAAATTTGAACCATAAGACAGACAATGTACAGTTAAAAAAAAGTCATCACTGCAATGTATGGGTATTTTTACTCGTATAGAGTGGTTCCCCAAATTGTGAATCATGTGTTGCACACAAGAGGAACTTTTCACTTCTCTCTAACATGGATATGAGGCATTGAGGGATTCTGTTCACCCAAATGATCTATTTTACAGACCATGGCTTAGTTATCTTATTACTCCCGGGGTATTCCTGATTTATCATCTGCATTAATTTAGAAGAATGAATATTTCGTGAAAAGCAGAAAGGCCTTCTGACATTCAGTTTTTATCTGAATGCCCTCATGTTGTTAGTGCTTTTTACTGAGACTTCTAAAATCTCTTATTTGAAGAAAAAAGTCAAACAATTGAGTTTGTGTAATAGTTTGAATATAGTCAGTGATTTATTGTATCCTTACTTGAACAGTCAAAAAGGTCAGAGAAAATGTATTCAATGATGCACCTTTCAAGACTAGGAAAATACATTATATTGTAATTTTATAGTATAGTCTCATATCATGAAATACATAATACATGTTTTATATACCTTCCAGCTTTACAGTTTTGTAGTCCAGACGTATTTTCCAGCTGGTGTATTCTCTTTTGGTATTGCTACAGATAATGTGTTGTAAACATTGCCAGTGGGTGTGGTGGAAGTGGCGGCAATATCTTCTACTGTAGATATTCCACTATGAACATATCTAATTTTGCTAAAGCAGGGAAAAACAAATCACTCCAGTGCATTCCACGTAGCTTTTGAACAGCTCAGTGTTTATCCAGGCCTTAAAATGCACTGTTATCTCAGGGTGTGGATACCCCCCACCCCAATCCCAGTCAGCTTGGCAGGGGGTCCTGGGAGAGGGGACAGAAGCTGACCTGGAGTGGAAGGGACACAAACAACAGTGCGCCTCCTCCACCCATTGTGGAACTATGACAGAGATAAACACAGCTGTATAGTTCACAACAATATGCTAGACCGTGTCTCATCTAATGTAGTGGTTCACATACTGCTCATAACAACCATGAGGGAGACTTAATTCAAAAAGAGAAATAGCTGACACAAGGTTACAGTTGTTATGTGAGCTTGTATCAATGTGCATCCCCAGGGCTGATTGAAAGACACTAGCTGTGTCCAAATGTGCTAGTGTTAGTATGGCAGTTCACTATGTGAAGGTTATGTGTAGTTTAGTTTAGCATTGACCAAATATTATGTGTGAAGCTGGTCCTTGAATTTAGGCCGCAGCCGTTATTTTCAAAAATCAATTAATTTGTCAATTATTTTTGTAAATTAACCGATTGGAGTATTATAGGTCAGAATATTGCAATACTATTTTCATGAAGGTAAATTCAGCTCTTCATATTACTTGTTTTAATGATTAACAATGCAGAACCCAAAGATATTAAATTTACTATCACATAAGACAAATAAAAACAATAAATTTAAGTCAAAGTCATAGTTGAAAAGCTAAAACTTGGTATGCTAAACATTTATGCTTTAAAATATAATGAATAATGATTAAAAATGGTTAACTATTAAAGGATTTTCAAGAATTCATTTTCTGTTGATTGAATGGAATGATCAAACTGTCCCATGATCCGTGTACCATGTACACAGAACAACCTGCTCAAAATGTGTATTTCTGTTTCATTATAAGGTTGTAGGGCTGGACCTGAATATTCAAATATTCGATCATTTGGTACACATTCAATTTTCAATTTTGAAATTCGAATATTGAGGGTTTTTTCTCGCACGCCTGACCTTCCCTCACAGGAGAAAACATAACACTCTAGTTTACAACAAAGGGGACATCAGTTGTGTGGGAGAACTTTAAATGAAGTGATGACAATGACAGTGTGGCAGTTATGGGGTTTAGTCATTATACAGTTGCTTAATTTCATTACAGAAAAAACTGTCAAATAGCCTACATTTTAAAGTTAAACTGTAGGCTACCACAAACAACAACACAATGAACACATTTAAATCATTCTGTGAGGCCTATTGTACAAGAAGAACATATAGTAGGTTGTAATGAAAGTTAAAAAGCGAACTTTGCATACTGTGCAAATACCTTGCAATATTGTGTTGTTACTTTCTGCTCCTGGAAATAGCACTCATCCTGTCTGCTCTCCTTGGACCCCCCTTCTGACTAAACTATTCCCGTATTCTGCTCTGGACCCGCTCGGCTCAGCCTCTCACACTCTGGACTCTCAACTACGGTTCCCCCCCTGCTCTGCACAGCAGCCACTAACCCAGTTCTGCACACATCTAGTCACTCTACCTCGCACTTCCCCAGGTCAATATCCAATCCCTTCAACCCAGCCATAAATATTTATCTTTTATCTAACTCCTCCCTCTCTTAGTCCTGCACTTGGGTCTTCTCGGCAAGCTGAAACAAAGTTAAAAACAATGTTTTAGTAATAACTTGTTTTATAACTGTTTTATAGTTAGCCCTAGCTATGAGAATAAAGAAATAGAGCACTCTCTCAAGCACACACAGACTTATGCACCCATGACCGCTGTTAACTGTCCCCCATCGGATTCTCACTCATGTTATTGCCAGAACGTCTTGGGCATTCTTCAATCTTCTGCTGTTCTGCTTCTGTCTATTAAATGCATAGCTGTAGCTCATGAAATGACAGCCTGCCTATCAACAGACCTCTAAACAGTTGTCATAACGCTACCCCTGTGACATCATGTAACTGCATTTTTCTCTACAGTATAACAATAAATAACGCTAGCCAGCAATGGTTTTAAATTAGATTTGCTGTCATTTGAAATGGGATGGTCAACATTTAGAACAGACGATGGTGACTGAGAAAATTCAGCCCCATTGATTATTATCAGGATAGTTTAAGGGCAAATGTGGCAGCACTGATTGTAGTCCCAGTTCAAGTTCGAAACATTTTTTTTAACCAAAACTCCCAAGAGGGAGTGCTAACATAGTTCCACAGCAGCCCTGCTGGCAAGGCTGCGTGCAGATGTGTCCGCGGACATTTTTTGTTCTGCTGCTTTGTGAGGGCAAGCATCAGGCGATGCCAATTATCTCAAAATGCTAGATGAGCCTACTGATTAATGAGTCAATCTCTATGACAAAGTTATTATTTAAAGCAATATTATGATATATTTGGTGTGATTTGGCGCCTTTACTGGTTCAGTGTTATTGTGATTATGACACCACTGTTGTAAGTAAGGACAGTTGTACATGTGCATTTCTTATGTTTTCATTACTTATGATCAAAAACTAGCAAGTCAACAACTTTGCTAACACAGTCAAACATGAAGCAAGTACAACAAGACAAGGTAGATCAAACCAACTAAGAAGTTATTCATTGAACATAGAGAATGCCAGCTCAGCGTCTGTCTTGCAGCCTTTTATTTCACAAAGCTCTCGCCAACGTCTGGCAGCCTCAGTCACTCTCTCTTTCTCTTCTTATCTTTCTCCGTCAAAGTCCTCTTTGGTCTCTTTGCCAGTCCATAGTGGCTGCTGAGCCTGGTCATGTTGCCCGCTTGCCCAGCTCAAGCACGTCATTATTAAAAAATTACTATATAATGTTGCTTTAAATTATTTATATAAAACTGAATTATATGGACTAATAGTAGTAAATGTATTACACTAATAATTTAAATATTAGTATGTACAATGTTCAAAGAATTCTGACACGGCTTTTTCCCCCCAGTCTCAGCGTTATCCACCAGGGGAAAATAACAGATGTATGCTAAATGGAAGTGAAAACGTTTCTAATGAGCTTTTATATAACTGCATGAATGACTCCATGCAAAGGACAGGTTGGAAAGAATACAGAAAAATTTGTCAAAACAATGATATGTGATTGGATTAAAACCATGGGGTCAAGGTTACATGGTATGTGTGTTAGCCAATTAAGTCACACAAAGGTCCCTCAGCCAACCTTTCTACCTGTGGCCTGGCTAACAAAAGCCTCCCGCTAGCACTGCATCGTTTTCCACAGTCTGTTAGTCAGAGCTGGCACTGGGATCGAGCACACTTGAGTCGTAGCTAACTATGAGAGAGGAAGTGCTTTGTGCTTCTGATTCCCTACGTAACCCAAGTCTTCTTTACAGAGGAGGTGTCCTGTGTAGAAGACAGGCCCTCTTTGTGAGGTAAAGGACATGTCCAGTTTCACCATGTATCACCGTTGGCAGGGTTGAAAAACAAACTTGGTTGAAGGGCGTTCTAAGGCAGCGAGGATTAGTGCACTGATTTCTTCCTTCCTAGAAGTGAAAGTCTTGTGTTAAGCCAAATATTGGATGGTTTTGGTTGCTAAAGTCATTTAAGGCACTGTTATCAAGCACACATGAGTCGTAGCTAAGGATCTTTAAGTCATGTATTTAAGTTATAATCTTTAAGTCATGTATTCTATAGGTAGTTGCCTTTTGATGAAAAAAATTACGTCCAAGGTTAGAAAGACAGTAGCTAAAATAGTGCAGTTAAAAAGCACTCCACTTATTTTATGCATACACTTTTGAGAGAAGATTCTTCTGCATACATAGTAACACAGATTCACACTTTAGTAGGCCATTGAAATGCTGCATTCCCATTGCTGCTGTGTCAGTATATAAATTTGCAATACCCTCTGGCTGTATGGGCAGTATACATATTGCACCACTGTTTAAATAATTTCTTATAGTCTTAGTGAGGAGGTTGTTTCCTCTATAACTGCAAATAAAAACCCGGACCTGTAATATTAGATGTGTGTGTCTAGGCATCTCCTTACTGAATGACTAATGCTCCCTGTTGTAGGTATGTTATCTGCTTGGATACTATTGAAGACACTTGAAGTCATTTTTAGGGTGATTATGTGGGATCTCTAGAGAGTTTGGCTTGGGTTTTGTGTGTCACATTGTATATGAGCACATTTGGAAGAGAAGTCAAAATGTAGCCTATATATACACTTAAGCTGTGTGAATGGCTGTTTTTTAAGTCCTTGTGTTAAAGGTTGTGGCACGTTATTAATTAATTTCTTGTGAATGGTTGTGACAGAGTTTAGGCTATGAGGCCTTTTCACACGGGTCGCTCCACGCTCCTCATCAACAGACAGGCAAACAAGCGCTCTGAGGGGTAACCATGGCAAGAATCCTCTGCTCCTTTTTATCTGTATTTTATGTGGTTAGTGAAAAGCAAAAAGGGGCATACTCTGTATTTTGACGATGGCCTCTGTAGCCAACCCTTCTCAAAGTGTTGTGCTTTCCATTTCCTATTGGGTCTTCTGGTGGCCGGAGGAATGTGTCTGTCAAGACTCCACCCTCATCCAACCAGCAGACAGGCCCTCCCGTTGTAGGATCTGAGTTCCCTCCAGCCACCTGGGCAAGTTGGAGACTACCCGCCAAAACGGGACAGAATACTAATGCAGTCAGCTGAATGCTGTTCATTAAACAGCTTGGCTTGGGCTGATTGTGATTGCCTTAAACACTTTCATTATGTGATTACAGACAAACACATTGATAATGATGCTGTGTGTTTTCACTGAAAGTTAACAGTATAATAGTTGTGTGATAATGATTAGCAAGCCTTGCAGGACAAAAGTAGCTTTTGTGGGCCATTTTCAAACAAACCTGTTCAACCTGTTTATGTTTGCTCTCCTTTGGAAATTTGATTCCATTACAGCACTCTGCTCCTCCCCTGTCCTGCTGTAGGTCATACATTAACACTTGAAACATAAACGTTGTTTCAGTTATAGTCACTCAGTGTGGACCTAAAGTGTTAATGTGTAACAGGAAGTAGTAGGTATAAACTTTGTTTTTTGTCCCTGGTGTGTTCACACAGGATCTAAAAACTGGGCCCCATGCCTTATTCTCTAAATATTGTATGATCTGTGCCAGGCCGCCACCCCTGGCCCAGCTCACTCTCACAGCGTGTTTTGATTTGTTGTCTTTTTGTAGGCCGGCTTACATTACGAGCTCCCCGATCCAGTGGTCAGCCCTCGTTTTGCGCTGGCAAGAGATTTCTCTGGGTTGCCTTTCCTCGCAGCTGCTGACTCATTTCCCACATTGGTATTCTGGTGTGGGGAGGTGAAAGAGGGAAAGATGCAAAGGGTTTCAGTTTGGGTGTGGGTATGTGTACATCTGTGCGTGTGAGTACACGTAGTGAGGACAGACCACTGCAGTTGTTGGACATGGATGAAAGCTCACACACACTGTTGGAAGCTAGAGTTTTGGATCATATGGTAATATGAAGAAAGCATAGCAGTGTACTGACCCACATCACAACCTCTGTGACCGCAGCAATAAGAGTCTGACTCTTGTAATTGTAATGTTAATTACCTTGTTCTGTATAAACTTGAAATTGTTAGTTCGTCTTTGGGCTCATTCTTGTTGGAGTCAGCCTGATCAACAGTTCAATGTTTTGGTTTTAGACCAAAACATGATGGTGGACTGAGCATGTGCTGAACAAAAGGCAAATGGGTTGTTTAGTCTGATAACTGGATACAGTGATAATAGTGAGTTGTGTGTATGGCTTGTCGATTGATTTCTGTCTTTCTTACAAAGAGAAAAACAGTGGTTGAGTGTTTGGGTTGTAGCAAAGAACAGAACATTGTTTGAAAAAGGTCTGGAAGACCATGGCAACAGGAAAGTCTGACATGGGAGTTGGGAGGGAGCTAGAGGGGAGAAGCCAATCTGAACTGCAGGATGCATGGTGCTTCCTATATTCTATTAGCCTACATTTTCAACCCATAATTACTAAAGTCTCCAAAGTCTAAACTAAAAGGCATCTTTCATCCTTAATGAAATTTCTGTCTGCTCTAGTTCTGTGAATCCATTTTAACTACCTAAATTAGAAGTTGATAAGCTTTGTCAGTCCTATTTATAGAAGCACTTTCAAGTTTGTTTTCAGAGAAACATAGAATTGGTTTAAAGATGCAAGCAGGACAAAAAATGTCTTGGTTATATTTTTAAAATATAATTTTCATGTGGCCTGGCCTTTGTGTAATAATGATAACATCTATTTACCACTAGAAAAAAGCACAATAACTGGGTCATGATTATAAACCTATGGCGATAGGCTTGTTCAAGTATAAAAGGAAAGAGGAGGACTCGCTTGAGTTGATGGAGGGTTGAGGCCCCATGAATAGCATTCCTCCCTGCACCACAGAGCTGCAGTAGTGTTGCTAATCTTCTTTCATTTGGTTTGGGAGGCTACATGAGGGAGGTACCTGCAACAGTACCAAATCTTTACATGCACGTCTTGTTACCAAGATGACACAACACAATCCCATTTGAATAAATGTGTGTGAAAATCACAAGGTTGTTGTAAAACAAATATGTGTAGTAAATCACTTTTGACGAGTTGGACAGAGATTCTGGAAACTAGCTATCTGCACCGTCTTGGGATGCGTCCAAAGGCTACATAGTGAGAAGACTGAAAGAGGGACAAGAAGATTGTTTGTGTTTGATTCCTCAAGTCTTGACATGCTGGATCTAAACCTCACACCCTGTTGCCCAGAGTGAAAATGTTTACTAGACTGCATCATACATCCTCATGGCACATGTCACAATCACTCTCTAATCCTGTAGAGCTAATCTTTTTATTTTTTTAAATAGTCACCCTGTGTTGTTTTAACCACAACCTGGTTTGCGCTCTGGGAGCACAAGTCAACATTTGTCACAGGGAATAGTCTCTCTCAGATATCGAAGATTGTGCACTAGAATACTCCACCTGGCAGCTCAGTGTTTGCAAGTAAGCTTATTTCTGTTTTTGTGTCAGTGAGACTGTATATATCCTGGATTTTATTAGGCTGTAATAGCAGGCTTGGATAATCATTTTAAATTGCATATTGGGCATCTTGATGTACGAGATGGAATCACAGATTTGTGTGGTTGTTGTCACAGAGAAGTATAGCAAAACAAAATAAGAAAAATTATCACATATCTAAGTTTGCAGATCCAGGTGTATTGAGTATTAATTTAGTCAAGTTCTCAGACTTCTTTTTTTAGAAACTTCTCAAACCCTCCCTCCTGTAAATACTCATATTTTTGCAACAGTATGACTGAAGTGGACTGCTTCTGTCTCGATGCTCACAGAAGATCTTGTCAAGTTTACAAGCATTTGCTTGCCTTTGTTTGTGCATGTCATGGCCTGGCTCCTGCTCTTCCAAGAACCACTCTGTCCCAGCTCACCAACTTGACTTAACTTGAGAACTTCATGCCCAGAGTATATATTTGAAATAAATAAAAGAGAGTGATTGAAACCTAATGTTTTGTTCCTATAAGTTATAAAAAAGTTTGGACTAAAAAAAATCTGGTCAGAGCACACACAGTGCTTATGCACGGGATCGGGGTTCAGGATGCTTGTGAAGAATGAAAAACCTTTGCACTGATTCCACTTAAATCTAACCTTGAATAAAATCCAAATTTAAATCCCACTTAAAATCCAAAGTTTCAAGATGTCAAAAGATTATGCCCTGTATTTATTGCCACTGTGATACAATCTTTTAAATCTTTTTTATGTATTTCTCTTTTAGATAATCTTTTTTTTAAATCAGTGGAATAGAATGAAGCTCAGTAAAGTTCAGTATGAAGACTACTTCATTCTTTCTCTTTATTCATAATCTACCTGCAGCTCATATTCTTTCATATGTTTTCCCACGTTCCTCTGTTTAACTTGTGTTTTTCACCAATAAATTAGGAAGCTGCTATACAGTAAATCTATAATTCCTCTCTCATACGCTCTTGTTATTCTCTTAGTCAGTGGCACCTCTACGTTGCACCTCTTGACCTTGATGGTAGCATCCTGCAACCACCAACAACTATATTGTCATGACAAAGAACCAGATTAAGATTAATGATGACCAAGCAGGGGATTTATGTTAGCTACCCACTGTTGGGTCAACAATCAACAATGCTGTATATCTATAAACCAGTCTCTTATAATTGAATCATTAAATTTTTTTCTGGTTCTTTTCTCTTCTTCAGGTCCAACAGCTTGTTAATTTTATCTTGATGATCTTGCTTGGTAAGATTTGTCCAAATCTATTGTGTTCTTAACAAAAACACTGTGGTTTGACTTTGTAAATGTAAAAATTTGCTGTTCTATGGAAATGAAATCTATGGATTTTGGATTGTTGTTCGGACAATGCAGGGCATTTGAAGATACCACCTTGAGCTCTTGGAAACATTTGTCTTGAAAAGAATAATTGTAAAGTAAAGAATCAGCCAATTAATCAACAATGAAAAGAACTGAGTCAGTTTAGCTTGACAGAGTGGATTAAAAATACCATTTCTGCTTCATAGTATCAGTATATTTAAGGTAAATGGCAGAGAATTTTAACAACCCTCAAGGCAGGTGTTAAGTACTAGATTATGCTTGTTGATTGAAGGTTAAGGGATTAAGGAGTGTGTGGGGGTTTTTGTATTGCTATTATATTTTATTACTTTTTTACCATACTGATGACAACACTTGTCGCCTCTGAACATTGATCTTTGCTACATCCACGGCTTAGCTTCTCCCCAGCTGTGCCCTACTTTCCGTGCTGCTCATGTTCTGCCATATGTGTGTGTGCTTTATAATTCCAACCAGAAAACAGCCTCTGGGACACATCCAGTGCTTTGCAAGGCCTGCCTGCAAAGTTCACATTTTAAAACTCTAATGAAAGTCTTCAAGAGTGTGTCTTGGGAGTGCATCTGTTCAGAGGTGTGATTGATAAAACTGGGATTAAAGATACAAAAGATCACCAGCAAGAGTTGATGTGGTCTGTACAGTTAGATAACTTTTGTTATTATTCAGCTTCATAATCTCTGCCTGATATTGTTGTGAGAACAAAGGCCACGGTTTGATAAATACAGGAGTGAATTTCAATGTCAGTGATCCACATCATTATCAAAGGGCTCTGCTGACCTTCTGCAGCTGTTAAAACGTGCTTCAGTAGTGCACTGGTGTCTTCATTTCCCTAGTAAAGGTCCAAACTGTGAGTGTAATTCTGTCCCTCCGTGCTGTTTCTCCCATGAATAACGTGTCCTTGTTCAGCCTGCCAGGATAAATGAGAGTAACTTGGAAGTGAAAATAATATGCCTAACTCTCCCCAGATCCCACAGATACCCCTCAACATAAATCTGCCTGATGGTTAACTACTTGTTAAGGACATAGAAGGAGGTGTATTGAAGCTATGCTCTTTGTATTTTGACCAACACAGGTCTTCAATACCTTCTCCAATGAGGAATATGATCGGCGTAATGATGATGTGGACCCAGTCGCAGCGTCTGCGGAGTATGAGCTGGAGAAGAGAGTGGAGAAGATGGATGTGTTCCCTGTGGAGATTGAGAAAGGTAGGTTTAATAACACTGAAGGTAAATTCCTGTGCGGAAAAGGGAGGGAAACATGGAATCATAAACTTTTAGAACTGAGCCTATTTATATGCTTCTTCCCAGCCTTTAAAATCTTCATTATTTCTCTATTCAGGAGACAATGGACTTGGCATCAGTATCATAGGAATGGGAGTGGGAGCTGACCAGGGCCTGGAGAAGCTTGGCATTTTTGTAAAAACAATAACAGAGCAAGGAGCAGCTGAGAAAGATGGACGGTGAGTTAAATTGCTGCAAACGTCCTTTGTGTACAACCCCACATTTATTTCTCATTAACAAAAAGTGACTCATAATGTTTTGTATATAAGCGGAAACATGGCATGCAATTATTGTACACTGCAACGGCACACATTTTTAATGTTACACTCTAGGAGTTGCTCACCCTGACCCAGGGCCCGGTGACACACAAGACAGAAACAGCTGGATTTATTTATAACATCACAATGAAGCTAAAGAAAGTAGTCTTGCTTGTTCTGTTCACCAGGAATTTTTAGATTTGTTTTATAGCCAACTACCAAGGCTACTGTATTGGATCTTACTGTATGAATCTTTACTACTATCCTGAAGGCAGTGCATAACTCTTCTATGGAAATGCTTTGAAAACCTTTTCTTGTTATTACTATCTTTTGTATCTCTAGCATACAGGTGAATGACCAAATAGTGGAGGTGGATGGTATAAGTCTGGTGGGCGTCACTCAGCTGTTTGCTGCTACAGTCCTGAAGAACACCAAAGGAACAGTGAGGTCAGCTCAAAACACATCTCCTCGAACCCTAAAAACAACCTCATTGACAAAAATCTTGTTGGTGACAAGCCTGAGCCACTGTTGTCTCAATTAAAAATTACTTGTAAAGAGTGGAGTCTCTTTATTTCCAGAGTCAATGAATGATTCTTCAATGGTTCTTTCATTTAGCATAGGGAAATTAAACACCCACACATGACAGGCATGCTTAAACTGCAGTCCAAGAAATTTACATTTCCCTGTAGCGCGTAGTGGTATTTCTAAGCAACATATAAAAAGAGTGTTCTAACAAAACAGGTTCCTGATTGGACGGGAGAAGCCAGGGACACAAAGCGAGGTAGCCCGCCTCATAAGCGAGACACTAGAGCAGGAGAAGAATCAGCAGCAACATCAACTCCTGGATGACCCTTATGAACACTCTACAGAGGAGGTGAGTCAGCCGATCAGGGCATCATTAGAAAGCTCAGCCCCTGTTCAACCTTGTTTATGTCATGTAGGAAAGATTCCCATGACGTTTGCATGATCAAGACTGTTTTATGATTACAGAGCGTGTGATGTGAGAATTAAAATACTGCGCATTGACGATATATATCCATTAAATTTGGGTTTATTTGCATTTAATGACAGACTTTGGCTGTTTTGAGGTGTATTTGTCTGGTTGTCAGGCCCTTCCATATGATTAAATGCCAATTCAGCTATATTTGTGCTTCCAGAAAAGTATTTACAACTTGGATGTTTACGTGAACGCTATTCACAAGCCGGAATCTAGTTATTACTACAACCCCTACGTAAGACACAGCATTAGGTCCCTTGTCACCCCTAGTCCAGTCCCACTCAGTTTGACCAGGAAATGAGCACCTGGCTGTGAGTAAGCCATGTGTCACCATTCTGCTGTGTTAGGTGTTCATTCAGCCGCCGCCCGTGTCTGCTAGAGTTGTGAAATGTTTGCTTACCGAAGTTCAAGCAGCCACAAACCCCTGTATTTATCATGGACAGACTGAGCAGGGAATAAATGTGGGAATTAGTGAAGCAGAGGAAAAAGGAATGTTGCAAAACTTGAAGCGAGGACGTGGACACCATTTTGAGCGGCTCTGTGGTTATACAAAGTGTGTGTGTATGTGTGAGTAAGTGTGCTAATAATCTTGTTATCCACATGTTAGTGTGTTCTGTGCTGCAGATATGTTACAGACATTTGTAGCCAAACCCCTGCACTGCCTCCCCATGAACCAGTCCAATGTTTGGTTGTGATGTTGTATTGATAGGGGGGGCTGTGCCACTGGAAATATTGACACACACTGAGCATGTTTCCGGGTATGTAGGGTGTGTTGGTGTTTGTGATATGTGATGCAATGTTTGATGTCATGTTTCAGGAGGAGCGCTATGAGGAGGAGGAGGAGGACGAAGCAGACGAGAGGATTCTGGGCTCTAATTTCTCTCCAGGGCGGAGCGTAGAGGTGTTTGAGCTGCCTGATTCAGAGGCTCTGTTTATGCCGACCAACATGGACAGCTCTCAGATGGCATTCAAATTCAATGAGGTATCACCTACACTATGACTTTCAGTCTTATGTGATTTAAAATATAAATCAAAGTTTCATTATTCTGTTTAAACCACCATTATTTAATAACTTACAATAACGGGTGTAGCCAAATCTTTAATTTCCTATTTTTGTTCCTTAGCTGCAGCTCAAACACAGCATTGCTGAAGCTGAAATAAATCAACTAAAGGAAAAGGTACGAAGATCAACATTTTATTTTAATTTTATTTTATTGTTTTTAAGATATTAAAGATATTCACATAACATGAGAAATATAAGAGAAATATATAAACTATAGAGTAAATACAAATGAATATTGTACAATATATCAGAAACCAAAACAGACAACGACTGGCGTGAACTTTATATTTTCTGAAGTTGGGACTTTGGGACCTCTTGTGTTTTGAGAATGATGGTTGGAGTATTCTTGTTTCTCAACAATTTTTGTTCTGAATATTCTGAAGATACTTATTAAAAATGAGCTTTGATAACTTCTTAGGCTGTACAAGTACATTCATTAGAAAGATTTACAACTTTGATGTATCAAACTGTGTATGTGAAATGGTGATGCACTTACTGTAGGTTAAGATAACATGGTATAAAATGCATAAGCATATAAAATGTGTGACCTAGTTCTCTAAAGTTACTATTTAATACAACAAGTAACAGTAAACAGACTGTGTCGCTAAACCAATTCAATTTAGCCAACCAGAGTAACATGTCACCATCTCTGCACAGCTAAGGGCATCTGAGGAGGACAAATCATTGTGGGAAGACAGGGAGTCTGCACTGGAGCAAAAGATCGAGGATAGCAACAACAAAATCCTGAAATTGGAGAGTTACTGGCTGGAATCCCAGGTTCTGTGTAAGACTGTGAATGAACAATTAGCTGAGACTCAGACCCAGTATGAGACCCTGGACAAGAAGTACAACAAGGCCAAGAAACTGCTCAAGGACTACCAGCAGAAGTGAGTTTGTTCTTCATTGATGCAGGGTCAGTGCTGTTGGATTCAGTGGTTTACTTAAGGCAAACTATTAATATATAAAAAAATGCAATGAGAAGTTAAAAATGGGTTAAGTAATGATTTAATTAAGTTGGTATATGTAAAAATACAATAAGCAAATAGCACAGAAAGCATAAAAAGCAATCATGCAGTCCAGATAACATTTGTTTAGACTCAAAAGCCGCTACATAAAGATGTCTGGAGATGGGATTTAATAATGTAAAAAAAGAGAAGAACTGATCAGGACAAGTAGACTCTTCCTGGGGATTACATTGCTTCATCAGTAAGACTTGATTGACTAGAGTGAGTTATAAACTCATGTCAACCATGCAGTGCTTAAAAAACAAAGAGGTAATTTAAGGTATTAAGGGAAACCTCAATGTTTGCAACATGCTTTTTTTTACAATCCATAAGTCTGATCATATTTCAGTCTAAAGATGGCAATAAAACATTTGTTGAAGAACTGTAACTTGGTGCATCCTGAAATAACGAGTTTGTATAGAATATTGTTTTTGTCTTAAAAGGCGATAAACTGTGAAAAAACGAAGTTTTTTTTAGTCAGAAGGTGTTATAACACAAAGGAGGATGGAATATAACATTATATAGCTATAGTAGATTGATAAATATAATTCTAGGACATGAGTGAGAATAATGTCAGAATGATGTAGTAGGCTTATTGTGTGGTTAAAAAGGGTTAGTGGTTGTAAAAATTATAGAGCAAAGGGTTGAAGAGTCAGCTCACCCAAATCATGAAAAACATTTTCTCACATAATCCTAGTGGGATGAAGCCATGCCAATAGTTCTGGTTTTATCTGCTGAGGTATAGAGAAATATATTTTCCCATTTACACCTTTGCTTCTGACAGTGCGAGTGATGTTTTTAAACCAAGACATAAGCTCTGATTTTACATTTTGTAAGTAGCATATCTGCTAGTGGAATGAAGCTGTTTAGAGATAATCACATAAAATAGAACATGTTTACAAGCTAAAGGTCTGATGTGAAACCACATTTCCCCTTTTCCTCCCCAGAGAGATTGACTTTGTGAAGAAAGAGGAGGAGCTGAAAAAAATTCTAGATGAGAAAGACAAGTGGTACAAAGAACAGCTGGAGAGCTTGCAGAACAGGGTAAGGCCTCAGCTTGGGGAAGAAGAAAAAAATGCTTATACACCCCAGCAGAGTTGCTAGAGGCACTGAAATGAACCTGAGTATCATCTTGTTCACAGATAGCTGTCCTGGAGTCTCAAGAGGCCTCAGGTGTGGAGCGTCACAGGGGTCGGGACTCAGCAAGAGACAAGAGATTAAGTGGCCAAGACCAAGTTACCAGCACACAATCTATTGACTCACTACTAGGTACAAAGGCTTACTACAATTAATTCGATTTTAAAACAGAAGTACACACGTCACACTTTCATTGTGTGATCTGTAAAACATTCACAAGCACACATCATAAACGCCAGTGAACCAGGTGAATAATTAATACTGTGCACTGTGTCTTCTGACTTACTTGGTACGTTTTTTTTTCTCGTGTAGAACAAGACTGGAGTGTGTTGGTCCCTGAGACTGAACGCTTGGACACCAGTGCACACAGAGCAAAAGGCCTGCTGGCTCAGAAGGCCAGACGTCAGCCTCCGTCTCGGAGCAAACTGAAGGAGAACCTTGCAGTGGCTTCAAGTCACTCTCAGGTCAGGCAGGAACAGCTGAAAGTGATACATTGCTTAATTTACTACAAGCTAAAGCCCCATGTTGTATGAGCATGTAATTGAATTGAACAGTCAGGCCAGAAGTAAGGTATGCCATGAAAACTGAAACCTGAAACTCCACAACAATTAAATTGTCATCTTGGTGGTAAAACTAATAGCGATGAAATCCTGTGTCTCACATTTATAGTAGAAGCAGAGGACTTGTTAAATTGAATAATATTTAACTGAGCTGACCAGTCACAGTGCACAGGGTGAGATGGTATGCAGTGATGGTAGCTGACAATTTTATTGCAATGTCCTGCAATGTTTAATCAAAAAAATCTAATCTGTCAGGAAACAAAGTTAGCATGGTGTGTCACTGTTGTGCAGCAATCTTGTGAGGCAGCACTTATCCTAAAAAATAGAATTGTCTTAGGCAAGGCAAGTTTATTTGTATAGCAAATTTCAACAACAAGGTAATTCAAAGTGCTTTACATAAAACATAAAAGCAACAGGGAAATATAAAAAAGTTTAAAAGCAACATAAAATATAATAAAAGTTACAGTGAAAAAAGCTAAAAACAAAGAAAAAGAAAACAGGGCAGTAAAAGTTACAGTGCAGTGTAAGTTATCAATAAAAAGAAAAGTCGTAAATATTTAATTAAAAGCAATGGTAAAAAGAAAAATCTTCAGTCTTAATTTAAAAGAACTGACTGGTTCAGCAGACCTGCAGTTATCTGGGAGTTTGTTCCAAATAAACGGAGCATAACGCTGCTTCTCCTTGTTTAATTTTGACTCTGGGGACAGAAAGCAGACCTGCCCCAGATGACCTGAGAGGTCTGGATGGTTCATAACGAAGCAGAAGATCAGAAATTTGGCCCTAAACCATTTAGTGCTTTATAAACTAACAGCAGGATTGTGAAATCAATTCTTTGACATACAGGAAGCCAATGTAAAGACCTCAGAACTGGAGTGATGTGATCCACCTTTTTGGTCTTAGTGAGGACTCTAGTTGCAGCATTCTGAATCAGCTGCAGCTGTCTGATGGATTTCTTAGGGAGCTCTGTAAGGACACTGTTACAATAGTCAAGTCGACTGAAGATAAATGCATGGATAAGCTCTTCCAGGTCCTGCTGAGACATAAGTCCTTTAATCCTTGATATATTCTTCAGCTGACTTTGTAATTGTCTTAATATGGCTCCTCAAATTCAGGTCTGAGTCCATGACTACACCAAGATTTCTGTCTTGATTTGCGGTTCTTAACATTACAGATTGAAGTTGAGCAGTGACTTTCGTTCCTCCCTGGCTCCAAAAACAATAACTTCAGTTTTATATTTGTTTAATTGGAGAAAATTCTGGCACATCCAATCATTGACCTGCTCAATACAGTTACTCAGCCCCTGTATGGGATCATAGTCCCCTGGTGAAAGGGTTATGTAAATATGTGTGTCATCTCCATAATTATGGTGACATATTTTGTTGTTTTTCATAATCTGAACCAGTGGAAGCATGTAAATGTGAAACAAAAGAGGTCCCAGAATGGAGCCTTGGGGAACTCCAGATGTTATTTTTGTCAGGTCAGATGTGTAATTACCTAGACACAAAGTAGTCCCTGTCCTTTAAGTAGGATTCAAACCAGTTTAGTACCGTGCCAGAAAGTCCAACCCAGTTTTCAAGTCTGTCTAGTAATATGTTGTGATCGACCGTGTCGAATGCAGCACTGTGATCCAATAATACTAAGACTGAAATTCTGCCACTGTCAGTGTTTAAATGGATGTCATTGAAGACCTTAACAAGAGCCGTCTCATTGCTGTGGTGTGGTCGAAAACCTGACTGGAAGACATCAAAACAGTTATTTAGTGCCAAGAAAGCACTAAGCTGTTGAAAAACAGCCTTTTCAGTGATTTTACTTAAAAATGGGAGATTTGATATGGGCCTATAATTGCTCATTAGTGAACTGTCTAGATTGCTCTTTTTCAAGAGTGGCTTAATGACTGCAGTTTTCCTGCAAGGAGAACCATGTTGACAATTTGTAGCAGATTTGAGGCCATGCATGTAGACACATTTTAAAAAAAAAACCTGTTGGCAAAATATCAAGGCAGCATGAGGAGGATTTCAGATGTTGTATTTTGTCCTCCAGGTTTTTATGGTTAATAGAATCAAATTGTCTCATGCTATATGAATTGTTAAGTGGACGCAGGGACAGGACATATCCTGTACCTGACATGGAGGAACTGATTGCTTGTCTAATTGTTTGAAATTTGTCTGTGAAGAAGTAGGCAAATTCATTCATTTTTGGTGATGATGTCAGAGAAGAAGGACCGCCTTGCATTTCTCAGCTCTAAATTATAAATGCAAAGTCTCTCTTTATAGATGTCATAATGAACCTGAAGATTTGTTTTCTGCCACCTGCGTTCACCTTTTCAACACTCTCTTTTTTGAGTTCTAACCAGCATGGCATTTCTCCATGGAGATCTTCTCTTACCAGAGACCACCTTCACCTTGGCTGGTGCAATGGCATCAATAACATTTGTAATTTTAGATCTGAAATCATCGACAAGCTCATTGACTGAGACCCGTGAGAGGGCAGGTGTCAGGGAGAAAGCCTCAATAAATTATTCACTAGTGTTTTCAGTGATATGCTGTTTTGTGATCACCTCTGTTTGTACATTTGTGTGCACGCAGACAGCACTCTCAAAGAAAACACAGGAATGATCAGAGAGAGCAACATCAGTCACCACAACCTTGGAAATGTTCTTAGACTCCTAAAATACAGTAGCGAACATCTAGAGTGACTTTTTGTTTTTACAAAGCAATAATACTTTATATAACTTTATAACAAGGCAGAAATGTTTGATACATTTAAAGCAATTAAAATAATATTACAAAGTTGCTCTTCCACCAAGAACTATATTTCTACTGTTATCTCAGCCAATCAGAACTGAAGAGTAGAGTTTTCAGTTAACTTAATGGCTTCTTTCGCCTGTTCCTTGCACTGTCCTTGTAAATAATTACCTTTGTTCCCACAGGAAACTGAAGAGGAGGAGGATCAAGAGGGGCAGGAATCTCCAAGGAGGAGGAGGTCCATCCAGGAGAGCCTGTCGCTCCCAGTGCCTGTGTGCTATCCTGGAAATGGACAGAGAGATGATCCAGGAGAGACCAGAGATAGATCCAGGGGTAAGGCAGAGCTCTCCAGCAGCCCATCTTTGTCACCATCACAGGGAGACAGTGTTGAAAGCAGCGGAAGTCCTTCTTTGTCCCCTCCAAAAGACACCTCATCACATTCGCCCTCTGGATTCATGCGCAGTGCCAAGAAGAGGGAGTCCAAAGGCAAGAGCAAAGAGCTAAAAGGTATCCAAGACCTAAGTGTGTGATGGCTGCAATAGCATAGTTCTTTCTGTTGCATCGTTACTGAGCTTGATGATTGTTTCATTTCAGAGGACCTAAATGAGGCCTCATCAGCAGGAAAACCTAAGAGACGATTTCCAGACTTTGGGTAAGTCTCCATAGTTCATTTGTCATTTGTTTCTGAGTTACTATAACTTTTGCGCTAATGAAAAAAATTCAATGGTTGTCCACAGAGGCCTTCGGAAGTCAGGTGGCAAGGGAAAAAAACATGACAAGGAGGCGATGAGAGCGTCTTTGGACAGCAGGTACGTATGTATTTTTAATAATTTAAAGGTGACAAATATTCCTAATATCTAATGAGTTGTTGGGGTTCTTTTCCATGTTTTGTAACACATTTGTTGGAGTTACAGACAATATTTTTACTGGATTATTAAAGGAAAATGTTCCTCTTTCTGCGCTGCCTAGGGGATCAGCAGAGTTACTTGAGGAGTCTGGAGGGAACCTATCTCCTGCAGATTCAATGACCTCCATCCCTACCTGTATGCCCTTCTCCTGGTTTGGAGACAAAGAGAGGGACAGAGACAGAGAGCCCTCATCTTCCAGCAGCAGTCTGCCGTATGCTGCAACTGAAACCAGCAGTGAGCAAAGCCAGGATCGCAAGAATAAGGTAACTTCCTCTACCGTTATGTGAAAAAAGATATTGGGCATATAGAGTATTAGTATCCAGCACAATGTTGATAGACTTAATGAGAGATAAGTGAGATTGAGATATACTGTAACGTCATTCTGCTCTCACCATGGATGACTCGTCCAGCTGTAAAACAGTCATTGTCTGTCCTCCAACAATAAGTCTCCAGCATCATGATATATTTTTGTCTTTACTGAAAGAGTAAAACTAGTATACATATGATGGGAGGCTGTTTCCAGTTTTCAAAATAAGCTATACCACGATACAGTAAGTGGATCCACATGTTAGCCATTAGCGAGAGTTAGAGAGAGGATTCGGTGGCTTTTCAATGAGTTTGAAATAGTGACACATGAAGAGCATCCAGCAGAACGCCTGGCTAACTGTCACAAAGGCTGCGGTCAGGCTGGTGTTCCCACGATGCTGTTTAATGAATTCAAGACATGAGCTGAGTTCAAGACACGAGCTGAAAAAGATATGATTACTGAGAGAGTAGTGTTGACATTTGTTGCTGTGTGTGCATTATGGCAGTTTTTGTCAGTGCTTTGCTGCTGGGACATTTATCTCACTGACTCGTGTTTCCTTTAAACAGACAAATCTCTCCTGGTCTTCTTTATTCAGTCGCTCATTAGATTTGGTACAGTATACACATTTTTGTTTTACGTTTGATTTTTAGATGACACAGAGCATTACTAACAAATGTAGTCCTGCCATTTTTATTTTCTCTACATCCTATGAATAATTCACTGTTTCTTTTGTAGTGGGTATGTGGTAGTGTTATAGGAAACCAATTTTACTTTTATCCACATTCAGAAACCCTTGTGGATTGTATTAGAGCAGTGGTTCTCAACCGGTGGGGCCCGCCCTGGAGTGCGGACACTCTCCGGGGCGGGGGGGGTGCAGGTAGGCATGATGGGAGGGAGGAAAAAAAATCACAAATTCCCCCCATGTTGAAATGCAAGTCGTTGGACTATTATAACACACAAACAAATCATCCTCCTGTCACTTTTTTTGTCAAAAGCGACTACCTTCAAGTCTAGAATTTTACTGGTGTAATTGGAGACTTTTGTGGTGTTTGGAGACTGGAAAGCACGTCACTCTGCAGTTACTGTGCTCAACGAGCAGCGGGTGCTGCCGTGACCCCTCCCCCGTCCAGAAGCACTCACAGGCGGAATCCACTGACTCCGTCTACGGCACGTCACGGCTGCGCCCGGGTTTTGATGCATCCATATCCCGGCGTTAAAGTCCACTGGAAGCGTGTCAGAAGCGTTTCAGCAGCGGAGCTTGCCTTCTCCACGTTATTGACTTATTAATTTGTCATTTTCGTGCTTCTACTACCTCCACAGCTCTATGTGAAACCCCGTTTCGTTCTGTAAACTTCGGGCTGACTTTGTTATGTTTAGATTTTGTTGATTTGGTAACCAGTGTTTGCATTCTGTGCTTTTACTTGGATTAAATAGGCTACGTAGTTAAATGATTTCCTTTGTGTCTGTTTTAATCGTGTTTATTGTTGTTTTACGATCGGGAGTTTTATTTTGAAAATTGATCGGATCCTGTATGCCGTTCTGTGTCTGACTTCCTGCCTGGTTCGATCTGCTCTGTGCTGCTTGACGCGGCTAGCGGCAAAAATAGACCAGCTTACCTATTCTCTGCGGAGTAGAGAGCCGCTTCTGGGACGCTTCTGAGACGCGCTGCGGCCGCAGCTGGTGGACTTACGAGCATTAACTTTAATGGCTGCGATTAGCTCCGGCGACCGCGGCGTAGCCGTAACGCGCCGTAGCCGGAGTCAGTGGATTTTAGGGTTCAGTAGCCTCGCGCAGCAGTCCCAGCCAGCAGTCAGAGCAGAGAGGACACACACCACTCCGCGTCCAGGCTGCAAATGAATCGCGCATGCGATCCCGCCCTAACCCCTGCGCCACGAATTGAGGATCTTTGCAAGGCAAAGCAGGCTCAGGTCACACATTAACCTGCCTGGCATGTCGCCTGCAAGGTTCTGTAAAAAATGCAGATGTTATGCCTACTATTAGGCCTAGTAATAATAACAATAACCAACGCATAAATTCATATCAGAGGTCTTGTGCCAATTCCCAATTATAGCAATAGTCTAATAATGATAATAGGCCTACTGATAATAATAAAAATTATAATAATTATAGTGTGGGCTGAAAAATAACAGCCTAGCCTAGCTATATCTATCTATCCATCTATCCATCCATCCATGGTGGTGTAATGGGGGTGGCGCTGGGGGGGCAACAGCAATGAACCAGCTTTGGGGGGGGGCAGCTTGCTAAAGGTTGAGAACCCCTGTATTAGAGGAAACAGATATAGCTAAAAAATATTCCAGGGCTCATTGCACCAGCTAATCTAAAGTTTAATCGGAGATTTGGGTGTAAAGTCAACACTAATTGCTATGTATTACCAAACTTGTATTGTGCAAAGTGTTTTTTTGTTTTGTTTTTTTATTAGTGGTGTAATTCTCACAATATGTTGAAGCTAAGCTGCACTTCAACTTGCACATAGCTGGTGCAACAGCCTGCAGGTCTGGACAATATTTCCCTCATTCCAAATTGAACACATCTGTCTGAAAAGCAAGCACCATTTTAATTTTGAAATGTTCATTATCACTTGGTCACCAAATAGTTCCTCTTAATAGCATCTCATTGAATTAATTTAAAACATTACCCCATACCCGAAGTAGTAGTGTTAGTTATTGTAGTTTAGACATTGGTGGTGATGTTTTGGTGGTGGATTGGTTTTAATCACCTTGATCTTCTGCCTTCCTGTCACATGTTGACGATCACAGTCACTCATTGTTCAAATCATTGACCTGGATTGCTGCCCCTTTAATCACAGCTTTAACAATGTATCATAACAATTTCAGTCCTTTTGGAAACAGCACTGCCCCCCCCCCACACACACACACACACCTGTAGTGCTGTATTTGTCTGCTTCTCCCAGCAAAGAACTGTTGTTTGGTGATGTGTTGCTTTAGTAAATGCGTTCCTTGTCTCCACTTGTTGCAGAGTTTTTCAATCATAGATGATTCTAACCCTGCCAGTCCCCATTCAGACATCTCTGGGTTAGTTGCTGAACCCAATCTGTCTGGGCGCTCACACACTTTAATCTTCTCTTCCAGCGAGGTGAGTGCTCTCCTTGTTGCGCAGTCACAAAAGCCGTGTGGGACGCCTTGATGCAGCTGAAAGGGGACATTCTCAAGCATGCTCTTTGAGCCCCCCCCCTTTCATAGCCGAGATTAAATCGTGAATGCAGGGGGAATAGAAGAGAGCTGCGTGTGTGTGTGTGTGTGTGTGTGTGTGTGTGTTAAAAGCTATTTTGTTTTGTGTTAAAACAAGTCTTGTGGCTTAGCCTCTCTTAAGTCATCTGTGATGTTAATAGTTTGCCTCTGTCAGAAGCGTCAACCAGTGCTTCATGTTCTTTACAAGTTTTGGCAGACCACAGAACAATGTTGACTGCCCTGCTGCCTGCTCAGTGATGTTTCAGCATCTGTTGCCTCCGATATAATAGTTTTAAGTGTCTCAGTCTCTCTCTTTCTATCTCTCAGTAAAACGTAGAGGATGAAGATATGTCTGCATCTGAGAATGTTATTGGTATTTTGCTGTCATTGCATGCTTGTTGTCTTAGTGCTGGCTTGGGAAATTTGTACACTGCTCACAGTTTTGTTCACCAGAACATGCACTAAATGTTCTTTATGTTTGTTGTTTTCAGCATCTTCCCACATCTAAAAAAAATAATCTCAAACAGCATTTATTTAAGTGAATGTGTGAAGGAAGTGGAAATCATGGTTAATGGCTGCATTTCTTCACTTGTCACTTATTAATGTATTGTCTATATGATGTTTTTTTTCCCCTGCACTACACATGAATAATCTTTAGAGTGCAACGCCATATGACACACAACATTTGACCACTAAAAGCCAGAAGGTGGTTGAACCCTCTCAGACTTTCAGAATCCTGCACAGAAATGTTCAGAAAATACATTTCATATCATTATACAGAAAGAAAAAAATGTAAATACTCTTACTTAAAGCAGCCATATGTGTACTGTTCTAATATCTGTTTGGATCATCTGTGTCCTCTGTAGACTTTGGATGATGAACCAGTAGCTCCAGGAAAAGAGTATCAGTGGCAGAACCGGCCCGTCTCTGAATGGACCAATCAACAGGTCTGTCACTGGTTGATGGGCATGAATATGGACCAATACACACCTGAATTCACAGCTAAGGGAGTGGATGGCCAACAGCTCTTGAACTTGGATAGTGACAAGCTGAAGGTAAGAAAAACAGCAGCTGATCATTTACTTGAATTATCTGAATAATAATGGAAATATCATTTAAGAGTGATGGTTTAATGATTTAATGTTTGGTTCAGGGAAATTTAGTTTTACCGTACCAGGCCTCTTTCATTGCATTGTCATTGTTTATTTAGGACTTGTCAGCCTTTGACTGCCTCCTTGTGGCCAGAAGGATTTGTCCTGTTGACAGATGCAGCTAGAGAAGACTGAATAGTTCCCACTTCATATTAAATTTTATTTTTCCTCAACATTAGAAGGGTAAAAGAATATTGAGGACATAAATTAGTAAAACTGCTATGACAAGAATATTTAAATGAGAAGATGACAAGACATGATGAGATGATCTTGTCAGATTTAATAGGGTTTTTTTCAAATCAGGTTAAAATTATAGTTCCATTTTTTTCCATGATGTCAACTTTTTTTCCAACGAAAAACTTTTCCCACAGTTACACCACCACATAGATCGAAAGGGCTTCTTTGGAAAAAGTCTCTCTTGGTAGAAAATGCTCCTGCACAACTTGAGAATGTTTTTTCTTCCCATGGTGTTGTAGTTTTTCTTTCGCTGGTCAACATATAATTCGCTGTGTTATGACTACAAAGACCAACATGCAGCTGTGGTATTCTTCAGTTGTGCAGAAGTGCAACCTTAGAGACTCTTGCCTGAAAAAAACTGAGCTTAGGGCTAAGTTAAAAACAGTTGCTAGCAATGTATTTGAAGCCTTCTGTCACTACTTAATGAATGAGTGCCACTACTAAAATTTCATACGATTGTTGATGATTTTCAGTAAGCTACAGTAACACTCAACGCATGGCTGTCTCCCTCTCCTCAAAGGACGAGCGGATGTAAAGGAGTGTGCACACTAAAACGAAGCACATATTTGCCTCGCTTTACTCACACGAGTTTTACCGCTGGACATTTTGAGGGTACACACACACAACGCAATAAACAAATGAACACACCCTGCAAATATTATAGCTGCGTGAACCCAAAGTAAACCTTTTGCTGTGATTTAATTGCAATAAACGGATCAAACTGATGCCAAAATAACTACAAAATGAGGCCGATTTGTTAAACATGTGAATTCAAGCTTTGTCAGGTCTGTCAGCAAAAACCTTTAAAATGTTTGTTTTCTAAATGGAGTCTGGATCGAGCTGAGCTGGGCTATGCTAAAGTAAAGTACAACGATAGCTGGAATAGACACATATTTTCTGAACTCACCAGGTAGTTCAACTTCCTTGCTTTCATTTCTCCAAGCAATGTCGAGTTTTGTCCAGTTTTAATATAAATATGAAGTAGCAGTCCAGCAGAAATCTGGGTGACCATCCAATGCTAACAGAGCTCCGGAGCGAATTCGCCTCTTTGCATTGACTTTGTATGTAATTAAGCTGCCCCAAACGCTAGATTTACTTTCAGTCTGAACACACACGAGAGAGAGAGAAGTTGATGGAGTGATGGTGAAAGTTAGCGGAGGAAAAGATCAGCATTAAGTTGTCAGGTTACAGCTCTGTCCTCTACTGTACATCTTGATAGTTAAAGTAAATTATAAAGAATGGACTGTGTTGACCACGGAAGAGCTGAGGTCAGTAATGTTAAATTAGGGATGCAATCTAGTCCTTTTAAGCTAATGAGGAGATTATTCTTTTGGATTTGAATGTACAAATGAAATGCTTGTAATTATACAGAAGGGAGGTGATTCTCATGTTGCCTATTTTTATGTTAATTTATACAGATGTATAAAACAGTAAATTAAGATACAAAAGGCAAACATGAACAGTCCTATCTGTAATAATTCTTAGGTCACGTTAACAGTGTTTTCCCGCCATTATTAGGTGGTAAGGCTCAAAACTGACTAATCATATGAATTTTCCCAGATCTAATGGTTATAACTCAAACCAGTAGACGTATTAAGCGAAGTTTAGCTTTTGAGATGGAGTTTATTCAAAATATACTCTAAATTATCCAACTATTCACAGACGTGGTAATAACAATGTTCCAAAATGATGAGGAATTGCATATTTCTTTATTGGAAAACAAATTGGAAAAAAATTCTTGGGGATGACCACCAAACCCCAACTCAAAAATACCATCTTAATTTTTTACATTATACAGCCCTGTGAAAGCATGTTTTAATCCCCATGGACATTACTTTTATTATTTGTAAATAGGGCTGAACGATTTTGGAAAATAATCTAATTGCGATTTTTTTTTTTACCAATATTGCGATTACGATTTAATTTGCGATTAATTTTTAAGCTCTTTACCTTCTGTAATATTCAAAACGGACAAGCAGTAAATCAGTGTATAGTAGGCTATGATATTAGACAGATTAAACTTACACTGTTCTTTCTTGTGGGTCAGGCCTGTGTTATGATGAATTAGGTAGAATTATTATTATGAGCAATAAGATATATCAAATTATAATAAGAAAGACAATTTGAGTCAAGTCATGCCATTAAATAATATGATATAATATCATCAGGTCGGCCTACCTTTTCCCCACAGGGTATTATACAGTAAGCGCTCAATACAAAACCCACAGTTCAACCACCAATTAATGAGTCCTGATCTCAGTTCAAATCTCCTGAGTCCATCTTTCTGTATCCCCATGAGCAAACTAAAAATACTCAGTTTGAGGTTCAATTCAAAAGTTGGCTAACTAAAATAGAACAGAGTGACACCTCTCGTGTTTAATAGACAAGTTGAGTAATTCTCCGACAACACCCTCCTCCCCCGCGGTCTCCGATGCTGGTGAGCAGCGCACCGGCTTTAACCAGGCTGTAACTCGGGACAGACTGGGCCTCTTCCGGACTTAGGCGTTTAGTTTAACAGGGCAATTTACAAATATTTCTTGAGCTGACTGGTGGCTGTGTGTGTGACGCAGGCGCCGATCGCTACTATACGCTTATCTTGCTACACGCCTCTTTCTGTTGTGCATTTTTCCGTCCATCAAAGCCGCGAATGGCCTGACGATTTCACCCACCACCACCAAGTTACCCGCGGTGGCGGCTGCTACTTTCATTCCATGTGACATTAAAGTTTATGTAGCGTGAGCTTCTGTCAAGCTTCAGGGCATTTTACAACAAGAAGGCAAGTTACAGCGTAACGTGCAGACGAAGCATTAACTTCGTCAGACTGCTTTCCGCTTGGGTGTCCTGTGACCAGAGTGTAATCCCATGCGATTAGAAAATCTAGTTTTATTATATCGCGATTATATCGCAAATGCAATTAATCGTTCAGCCCTATTTGTAAATGTACCGGCTTTGTACCTGCCTCGACTTCTCCCTGCACTCAGTCACATACACCTCTCTGGTCTCTCACTGCAAACACACCGGTTTAACTTGCCTTTCTCGTCTCCCTGTCTGCTCCCCTGAGTTTCTCCATCATCAGTAGGTTCTGTTTTATAATGTCGCAGAAAAGACACAGAAATCGTCTTTTTTCTGGCTATTTCCACCTGTGATCCTTTTTCACATTAGCAGGTGCACCACATGCCAGCTTGGTAATTACGTAGCTTATCAATGTCACTGTCCATCCCGGTGTTTGATGACATAGTCCAGCCAATTTTGTAGACATCACCCAACCCTAATTTGAATACATTTATAAATTTATTCTGCAAGTAATTTTGGGACTACATTTCCTTTTGTATGTTTCTATTTTTATGTTGCGATATAGGTCTTAAATTTCATTTATAGTGGTCTTTAAAAGTCTTAAATTTGACTAGTTGAAACCTTCAGAAAATCTGTTTTTTCTTCAGGCACTTGGTGTGTCAAGTCAGAGCGACCGTTCAACTATCAAGAAAAAGCTGAAGGACATGCGTAAGGCCCAGGAGAAGCAGGAGAAACAGAGAGAGAAAAGAGAGAAGGAGGTTCGACGCAGTGGGAGACTGCCAGTCAGCACTGACTCTGTCTGCTGAGGTAGCACCTCTGTACTCATAAAGGTCATCACTAGCAGAACCCTGAGCAAACCTGTTTTTATACTTTTGGTGCCATGATGTTCATGCCACATGATTTTAACAGCAATGACCACATAGCACGGCTGCCAGGAGTGCACCTGTGCCAACTGAGGTGCCAGTTGTGATTTATGTTCACACTGCAGCTCCTGTTTCTTTTCTTATCATTTCTTCTGAATATTCAAACACATTTTTAGCAGCTCAAACTATTTTAACTGAACAATGGGGGATGTCAAAAAAGTTGTGTATGTGACCAAAAAGGAATCCTAACATTTTTCACCACTAGAAAGCTAGAGGCTATAATTATTTTTTAAAAAAGTCTGTTTCAGAGGTATTGTAGTAGTTGCGGATCATGCACATATTTACCTATGGAAATCAAATGTATACTGCTTTTTCAGCATTTTATATTTTTGCTAGTATAACTTGCCTGTTTCCATGTGCAACTCTTTTGCAGGAACGGTTATTGTACAGTTAAGATAAAAGCACTATATTTGTCTTTTATGCTTCAATGGGTGACAAGGTTTTAAATGTATAAGTAAGTTTTATACATGTGCCTAATAACTGCATATCTTTTTTTAAAATACCATTGTTCATTTTATACTATCTAATTTTTTCTACTAAGTAGAATAGCTAGGTTGTCATTTTTGTTAAATGAAAAGCAACAAACAAATTAAGTAGGGACGAGGTGAGTGCTGCTTCTGCTGTCCGTGACTCTGGCTGTGTGTTGCTGACATGGTACCGTGACAGTCTGTGTAAATACACACAGCATGCAGGTCTGCTACATGTACACCTCACCGGCCTGTCAGGTGGTAAGCCTATGACAAGGACCTGTGTGAGTCGGTAGCACGGTGTCATGTATGAATGTGTGGCTAAACGGTGAGTCGTTCCCATGTGCTTCCTTTCTTCTTCTCGAGCATGTCTCCATGTTGGACTGCAAGAAAATTATGTTTTCCACGTCTTCTGAATCAGAGAAACATTTCTTGGTACATATAGCATCATTAAACTAATTTTCACTTTATACGGTGTGTTTGTACAGTGTTCCAGTCTCACAGCTCTTCCTCTTTTGCTAACGGTAGTTATCATTTACGGTGAGAACCAGATAACCACAAAGATATATTAAAAAATAAGAAATCTACAGCAGAGAAATTACAGAAGCATCTCAAACCTATACAATAGTTCTGTAATAGACATGATTTTTATGAAACAAAAAATGTAATTTTTGATATGTTTTTTTTGGCTGTATCTTGTGTTTTGGACAGAATAACACAAGTGCATCTCAGAAAAATCGTGAAAAAAAAAATTACCCTGTAATTTAAGTAAAAAAGTTCAATATATTCTAGAGTTGTTACACAGTAAAATATTACTGGCCTTTTTGTCTTAATTTTGATGATTATGGCCTACAGCTCATTTAAATCATAAATCCATATCAAAACATCAGATCAAAAGAATGTATTTTACAGAAAGGTCGACCTGAGAAGAGCCATTAATCTGTCAGACGCCTGCCACAAGGATGGTAAGCCACAGAATGTCATTGCTGAAAAAGCTGGCTCTTCAGAGTGCTGGATCAAAGCATACCGGTATCCATGGAAAGTTGGCTGGACGGTTGAAATGTGGCAGGAAAAGGTGCACAAGCAGCAGGGATGACTGCAGCCTTGAGAGGATTATCGAGCAAAGCCGATTCAAGAACTTGGAGCTTCACTGTAAGTGGACTGAGGCTGGAGTCACTGCATCAAGAGCCACTAGGCACAGATGGGTCTAGGATAGTAAATTTTGATTTTCATTTGGAAATGAAATTCTCAGAGTCTGGAGGACAAGTGGAGTGGAACAGAATCCAAGTTGCTTGAAGTCCATAGTGATGATTTGGGGTGCGTAAAGTCATAAAAAAACTGGAAAAATTATGGAATTTGAAAATGTGTCTCTAGGGCTGGAAAAGTTTTGGGAAAGTCATGGAAATTAGTTCAATAACACTTATCAGAGATGTGATTTTTCCGACCTGAAAACGTGACCCACGTGAATCATGCAGATGCGTAAAAAAATATATGTACAGTTGTGCTGCTGTCCTCGACTCTGCGTGTTTGACCGGGGACGGAGTTCACTCAGCCGACAGCAGAGAGGCCGCGGTGGAGGCAGTGAAGCAGGTGAAGTGAAGGGGGAAAGTATAAAAGCGATGCTTGCACCTACTTTATCCGTAGTTATTGTTACAATTAACGTAATAGCGGATTGTTATGACATTCACATGCCTAACTAATGCCAGTAATCACTTAAGACATGTATGGATTAGTCATTAGCTTATAAAATAGAGAAGACTCTGGTGAGACTTCGCCACATACACTACGCTCCCACCACCAGCTGTCTGTGATAGGCCTAGTTTTCCAACAAGCAATAGCGTCATTTCACCGTCATTTACCTATAGACCTGATTTAGTTCGGCTATGAGTAACTCACTTCTAGCCACAATAACTTTACATGTGGTTACATGACATTTTTGCCAAAATAACTTTCAAGGTCTATATTCCATCATGTAAACAAGGTTCTACAGTGAATAGCCTACAAGGTTTTTTGTTTAGTTTCCTTCACGTTTTATGCGCAGCGTGTGCGTAGTCACAATTTAGTTCCTGGTCAGACCTAGTCAGAACACCGGTGTCCGTCGATTTATGCTGCCTTGTCGAAAAATGCTGGTGCAAATCGATAGCAGAGTCATCGAGTCGCGCTGCCCCATCGAAAAATGCTACCTTATGTGTTCCCATTTCCAATCCCATAAGGTACAACTCTTACAGTATTATGACGCCTTCTGTTTTTTTTATTATATTTTAACATTTCAGGGGTAGCGTATTCTGATACTAATATCCCCTATCAAATGCTCCCACTACATAATCATTTTATATCGCTCCACTACTCTCTCCATGTGTGCTGTAAGGAGATTATGCCATCTCTATTTAAGATATCAGGGGTAGCGTATTCTGATAGACTAATAATGATTTTTTTTATTTGATGTTACTGACGATCAGCCACTTTCTCCACGGTATTCCCAACAGCAAGGTTGCACAGATTTATGGGCGTGGAAACAGACCACGCTTGTGGGTCATTTAAAGTGGGCTATTTGTAGGCTATTTGTAGCCCACTTTCAAAATGGTCAAAAATGATGGTCACTGCCTTTTTAATCTATGGTTAATATTTACAGAACTCTATACACACATATACTGTATTTCACTTAGAAGTAATTAGTATAAATGCAATTTGTTCATTGTCATGCGAAATCAGTTGTAAGACAGGAACTAGCTCGATTGTTCCCATTGTGTTAAAAACTCGCATACTATTGTTTGTACAGATGAACATGGGTACCTTCAGGCGTTAGGAAATTGCTTCCAAGGATGCACCAGACTTGTGGAGTAGTAGGTACGCCTTAAATGCATCCACAGGTACGCCTCCAGTTCACTCAAATTATGTCAATTAGCTTATCAGAAGCTTCTAAAGCCATGACATAATTTTCATGAATTTTCTCAGCTGGTTAAAGACAGTCAACTTAATTTCTGACCCACTGGACGTGTGATATAGTGAATTATAAATGAAATAATCTGTCTGTAAACAATTTCTGAAAAAAGTAGACATCCTACCAGACATGCCAAAACTATAGTTTGACATGAAATATGTAGTAGTGGTAAAAGTATGCTTTAGTGACTTCAACTAAGTGTATGTAAACATCTGACTTAAACTGAATGCACCAAAGACCTGAGTCAGACCAGCAGCTAAAGTAGTCTCAACAGAAGATCAACATGTTAACTGCAGGGTTGTTCTATTGTTCTATGGTTAACAATAGAAGAACCCTGCAAGGTTTGTTAGGTAGCAGTTTATTTGTGTGTAATAATTTAGTTTGTCATCAAGTAAGCAGTAAAGCAGTAAAATTTCTCCATCTTTTTTTGCACAGTGGATTCCAACAATATGCCACAAACACTTTCAGTATCAGTGGCCAGTGTAAATTTCACTCTGTAATGAAATCTCAAAACAGTGTTCAGGTGGTCTGAAGCCGATATGACAGACGCTCAATCATTTGCAACAATTAATTCAAACATTTCATCCAATGATGTGTCACACTGGATACATACTGCATTGTAATATTCCTTGAACTTGAAACAGCATTCACTGTATTTTTAAATATTAGATTATACAGCCAAAAAGGTGTTGCTGCACTGTTTAAACCAAACATAGTATATCTAGTAGGGATGTCCCGATCAGGTTTTTTTGCCCTCGAGTCTGAGTAATTTGATTTTGAGTATCTACCAATACCGAGTCCCGATCCGATACTTCTATAATACTTTGGACTTTAGTGCAACAGTAAATATAAAAAATAAAAATAAAGATAAAAACAAATAGCACCTCAACTTAAAATACCCAGCAGGCATGTAAACAAATACAAAAATAAAAGTGCCACAGTGTTTGCAAAGGACATCTATATTTACATATATATATATACATTTATATCAGAGTCCTGATCGGGAGGTAACGTCCGATTCCGATTGAGTCTGAAACAACGTGATCGGGCCCGATTTCCGATCTCGTGATTGGATCTGCCCATCCCTAATATCTAGTGACACCAAGTACCGATCTGTTTCACCATCTACCTGTACTTATAGATATGACACATAAGAATGTTTGAAATATTTCTTACTGAACATGATACATACAGTGTAACAGCTTCAGTGCATTATGGAGAATATGAATTATAGCTTATAACACCAACCTAAATACTGTATTTTGATCTCATGCTCTAAGTGATACACCCCTCATGAGAAAACACAAGGTTCATCTAGTTTCATATTTGCAGTACCTTATTTGCAAATTAACTGAAAAAAATCTAAATATGCTGCAAACCAATACAACATTTCACACACAGACAATTATAATTATACAAATGGCAAACACTTTTTTGATCATGTTTGTAAACTTCGTCCAGCTGGAGAAGAAATGCCCTGAAAACTTCCAACAGATTTGAAAACAATCGGCAACTAATAAGTTTTTTCTTGTAGTGTCCAATTTCACACAGAGCAGAAGAGACACACAGAGCTGAATAAACTCAACACACAGACGGGAACAGTTCAACTGTCTGCGGAATAAAAGCAGCTAAGCGTTTAAAACTCAAACCGGCAGAAGAAACTGCAACAGCTAACTGTAAAGAAAGTTTGTCAGTACAAATACAGTTACAAATTACAAAAACATTTTTCCCCTGACAGTATCTAACCATGCAGGTGCTTTCAGTTGCTGTGGTTTACAGAGTTCCCATGCTGAGACCTGGTTACATGGAATCTAATTTGTTGTTCTTAAAGCATAAAAAATATTTTTAATTTTATAATAATCAATTGACCAATACATCATCTGACTTTTGTTCATCACACATATCTGTATTTATGTGCTAGTTGATAAAGAAAAAATTGCAGTACAGAAATGCCATGTTTGTCATGCTATTATGTTAAAATAAAAAGTTAATATTGGCCAGTATGTTGTAAGAGTATCAGCCTCAAAAATCTAATAGTAGTCAGGCTTTACTTTCAAAAACCATGTGGCTTTCCAGAAACCTGGTTAGTGCCAGTCAGTCAACATTAGTGGGAAAAATGTTTATTTAATTGATAGCTGCTGCACTCTATTAAACTATTGTTCTATATGAAATATATGGCACTAAAACCTTTTTCCTATTATTCTTTTTCCTTCTGTACAAAGACATCTGAAATGAATAAATACCATTACACAACACACACACACCCACCCATTCATTTACAGCAAACTCTCCTTCAATACTCTGCTACAGGACCAAGCAGCTACAGGATCTAGAAACTGCGAAATGTTGTCATGTCTTTGGGCTCTTTGCTGGGGACACACCAGTCGTCTGCCTCGTGTATCGTTTTGTAATGCTTCCAGGCTGACTTGTTGTACACGGGGAGCCTCTCGATGGACTCTGTGGACAGGGCCTGAGAAGAGAAGTTAAAACGGAACGTAAAAAATGCATGCGTTGACAAACACACGCTGCTAATTTCAAAAATCAATTACCCGAATGTAGATCACAGCGTCGGTTCCATAACCCTCCAGAGAGTACAGCTTAAGGTCCCCTTGAAAGTAGCGGGCGTACAGTCTGGAGATGGGCAAGCCATACCCGTAACCAGCCTAGATTATAATAAAGCAGAGTTCATTCCTTCACCATCAACACAACTAAAACCCAAAATCTAAAACAGCAGCAGTTTTATGGCTAACAGCAGACACTACAACAGTCATGTGTGTCATTGTTTAGACTGAAGTTAGTCTGACACTGGAACAAAATGACCATATACCCTGATTTTTGGCTGTATACATATTACATGAACACAGGGCAAAAAATTACAGAAATATTTCTTTCTCTCTTTGAAGTCATGTTACAAAAGGAATGCAGTACAATTGAAAGCTCTGGGGGAAAAAAGCATGTGTGTGGATAGGTTGTGATTTTATTTTTTCCACCTACTGTTTCCAAATGCCAAGAATGACCTTTAAAGCTTAGCTTAAGCTGAGCTCACATATCAACATCTCAATGAAAACTGAGCAAACTCCATCCACCTGTGAGGACTTAACATGGCCGAAAGCTCTGGTAAGATAGTGCACGGACATTGACTTGGGACTGCAACGGGATAAAAAAGCAAGATTTTGATATTCCTTACTAAAAGTTAAATCAAAAAAAAATTCAAAAAGTCTTGCATATTTAAAAGTTTTATAAACTTAAAGGGGAAGTCTGCACACTTTTCTTCCTGTACTATAAAACATTTTTATTTATATAAACAGGACAGCACAGGTATAATCAGTATCATTAATGCAGCTGCATTCCATTTAGGTTTCTCAGTTCAACGGCCCTGACATATTTATTAACACCTGAGCCTTCCTACTATGATGAGGCCTATACCTGGTTAAGCCAAGATTCTTATGTTTTGACGCATGGTGGTTAATGTCAGAAGATGTGTTGGTTTTTTAATATTTTAATGGTGCCAAGTACAAACTGGATAAATCGTGAGTAAATTGGGCTCACCTCCATCCACATGAATTCACACATTATTGATTTTCCATCAGGAATACTGACCAGAGGAGCAGCGCGACCGTCGATGCTCGGTCGAGGAGCTGTGGAATACGTGTAGGTAAACAACCTGTCAATCTTGCGCAGCGGCACGCCACCTCCACGATCGCTGACCTGAAGAACAACATATGGTCATGAACCATACCAATCACAGATTATTTCCAAACCTGCTGCTTTAGCATTTTATATATTTTTTGCAGCTGGACAGAACGCAGCAGCTTTACCTTGACTGTCATATCTTCACTTCCCAGAGCGACCTGTGCATGGATAGGAGGATACTCCATAGCATCGCCGTATAACTCCATGGTGGCCCGCATGGCGTTCTGTAATGACAAAAGTTCACTAGAGTTAAACATAAGGGAAAGGCACCATCATTTTTTTAAACTGCATCAGCTGCCCCGAGCAAATCCTACCTTAAAAAGTTCAAACACCATATGATACAAATGAGATGGAACGTAAACCACTGCGATGGGCTTTCTCTGCTCCTGGGCTGTCAGGACAAACGGATCAAACATTAGACTAAATTTCATCAGACATGGTTGAATCAAACAGGTCATATTTATTTATTACTGCAATAAGTGTGGCATAAAAACAAATGTAATGTACACAATTAAAAGTGTCTGTGTCACTGTGTTGCATTTTTTTTAACTAACTAATATCCAAACAAATTACCGTGGAACTCCTCTAGTACCAGCTCAGGAGAGTTCATGTAGTACCGGTCACAAAGGTTTCGTGCATTTTCGTAAGCATCTACAAGGAAGAGGGTTTTTTTTTCAGCAAAGGACAAAAACAACACTTGAGATACTTGAACGATGACATATTTGAGCGCCCTGTCACAACATGTTGCTCATACACCTTTTGTGTTCTTGAAGAGATATTCTCACCTCTGATAACCTCGCTGACACGACAGTGTGGATCAATACTGCCAATCTGTTTGGGATGTGCTGGGTTCACCTTCACCTTCCCACCAAAGAGGAGAGCTGGAATAAAACACAGGGATGTAAGCATGCACTACAGAATAAAGTGTTATTTAAGTGACACGCAAAATAGACATTTGTGACCATAAATTTTCCTCCCAATTAACCATGTTATCTATAAAATGTCAGAAATTGTCAAAATTTCCCACAGAGATGTCTTCAAATTTCTTTCTTCTTCTGACCAGCGGTCCAAAACCCCACAACGTTCAATTTACTATCACACAAGACAAAGAAAAGCAGCAAATGCTCACAACTGATATCTGGAATCAGGTTATGTTTAACATTTTTGTTTTAAAATTGTTGCCAAATAATTTTTTGACAATCAACTAATCTTAGTCTCATGTTTGAGAGGAGAGAGAGAAGACTTGGTCGTAGCTCTGGCTGTATGTGTTTTTCTTATTGACTTGATTCTAAAAATGGTTCTTACAACATTGTGTTGGCCACTGTACACCTGACTTACAGCAGCAGTCACATTGGGAGAATTTAGTCCAAAATTTCTTGTCACTGTCAGACGCAAGTTATCTTTAGATGGCAAAATCATCACAATTGTCAACCCAAAACCACAAGTTGTACTGAGGCCTTTAATTGTATGATGTTGTATCCTGCTGCTGCTACCTCCAATGATTGCTTTTTTTCCCCCTTAACCCGAAATCCTGACACACAAGACGCTTGAAATGTCCTTCCATCTCGTCCCCGACATCAAGACAATCGTGAGTGAGTGACTCTTTTGTGACAAAGCCACACTGAAACACTATAATATTGCTGCAGGATGAGCACTCGACTGTTGAGGGCCTCGATTTCCAAACAACTACAATGCACTGTTAACACATATTATTCATGACTGAGATAATCTTTTATTAAGGAGAGGAGGAGCTACTCACTGTGCTGGTTGAGCAACATCCTGATGGATATCCTGCTCATGTAGAAACGATCTAGAAAATACTGAACATTTTGGCTGACGACCGGGTCTGTACCGTAAGTCTCCTTGTACTCCACAACTCCCTGAGCCATGGTGGGAATGACATCATTGTGCCGATTTCTGATTTTTATTACTGCATCTGTGAAGCTAAAAAAAGACATAACAATTACAAGGTGTGAAAAATAAAATGAGCTATTTCACTGAATAAAACATCACAAATATTAGAAATAAACTGCAGTGTGTTTAGATGTACTTACTCATATGTGACTTTCTCATCATCTGCATTTTTGTCTCTGAACTCAAGAATCTCCTGAAAACTTTGCATGTACCTGCACATTAACAAACCATAACTGTTGATTTGCAGGAACCGGTATTGGCATAATTTAAGAGAAAACTAAGAAAACGCAAAAAAAAACTGCATACCAGCCCTGGACCAGCCGGACTGAAGGAGTCCTCAGTAAGTTGTCTGGCAACAAGTTGATCTCTTTCATGATGTTTGCCAACCTCACTGGTAACTCCTGTCGGAGGAAGGCGAATGACGTTTTCTCACATGCATTTTCTGAGCCTGAAGGGAGTAAATACACAGAAACATTATAATTCACTTGTGTTGTATATAAAAAATAATAAATGATTTATCACTGATGCTGTTGTTTTCGGCCTGTGCTGCTCAGTGGATGGGTTGGACATGACATGACTGTTACGTTAATTAAGTATAATTTTATTTATATAGCAACTTTCAAAACCTAGGTTACAAATTGCTTTATGGAAGTATAGAAGGTTAAAAGAAACTGAATAGTAGACAAAGCACAATAAAATCATAGAGAAATGTATATTGTTTTCATTGCATTACAGTGCCCAGTTTCCACTGTGGTAGCTACTCATAGGCCATTGTGGGTTATGTTGCAAAATAATGAGCCAGACAACTCATGATATACAGTATATCAAAATTGTGATATAAAATACATGATAAAACATTCTTTCCATATCCTTCACCCCTTCCTGCCACTATGGCTACTAGTAAGACTATTAGTCACTTCCATGTGCATGAATATATATTTGCACATTTTAAATGTACCCTACCATAGGCACCATCACACTTAATTTAATTTGTCTGCTCTACACTGACCATATTCCCCATCTGGACATTTTGACAGTGACCACAAAGCGGGTGAAAAGCACAACTGACCCAGATCTTCTGGACTTCAAGTTCCTTTATATCATGTTTGTAGTATGTGGTAGTTTGATAAACTGCAGATTTGTTTAGTAAGATGTACCTCTAAGCACAATATAAACTTAAGTGATGGAAAGCTAAAAACCTTAAATTAAAACCTTAATGCCTGAATGAAACATATTGTCTCATGAGGTTGAAGAGATGCCTTAATTCAGTAGTTCCCAGTCTGGGAATGTGGTATCCACAAGGGGTCACACGAGTTGCATTTAAGGGGTTGCCAGATGATTACCAAGATTTTATTTTTTAAAGCAATGTCTTTTAGGGACTTGTTTCTAATCTTTAATTCTCCTTCTGATATACTAACTGGTTTTATCACCCCAGGCTTCTAACATTTTGTCAGATAAAAAATGTGAGAAAGGACGTGCATTAATGGTTTTAACTGCTCACATATCATGGAAGAGAGCGGGAACAAGCGCCTTTCATTAAAGAATCACAAGCAAAACAAAAAGTCAGGATCCACTAACTTAAAATGCTGCAAATGTACGCATAAAGACATTTTGAAGGGAGTGTACCACCTCTTACCAAAATCCAGAAACTGCTTCATTGAAAGAGGAGAGGGGGAAAATTTAGAATAATAGTCAATGTCCTTCCCTATGGACACGCTGCTCCTCAGAAACCTTAAAATCCTCATTCTGGCAGGCCCGGTTGCCTCGGCAGATGATGTTGCGTTGGTGTCACAGATAGAAATGCTGCTAATGATGATTGATTAACAGGTGGCATCCACCGCACTGCCACGCAGTTACCTTAACGTTAGCTAATCTACGTTGACATTAGCGTCCACGCTAACTACAGCAGCCCGCAAACACACGCGTGAAATTACCGTTATGTTATTGAGTGATTTGGTGAAGTGTGTATCCATAGTCACCGACACTGTAAATATTACTTCTACTGCTCATAGCTGAACCCTTACTGGTGGAAATGTCAACACTGCAAGAAGGCTGTGCGGGTCGTCGGTGCGCAGCTAGCGTTAGCTAATCCCGAGAGTCAGAACGAGTCAAGAGAGAAACGTAAGTACCTTTTGACTTTGTTAAGACGCTTCAAAACTTTCAAAACAAACTATAGGCCTGTTTATCAAAATACGCTGCCGTATTTTATTCGTCATAATAGTATTGCTAAACAGTAGCACATGAATGGTGCAAATCAAAGTTTAAAGTTATAAATAAAGGCATCAATAGCACTAAAGGCAGCAAAAGAGAAAATATAAAAGAAAAAGGGAAAGCAGACCGTTTTAAACAGTTTTATAATATTTGACATCGATATCAAGCCATTTTATCAGATAATTGTATAAAACTGTCATTTTGGAGCTTGAACGAAATAGTCAGTTATTTCAATATGTGAATGGTAATATGTAAGCGTCTCTTGTTCTGCACGTTGAAAGGCTTTATTTTAGTATACTCGGTACTCTTTGGAAAAAGAATAGTGATATTTCCCCCTGACGTTTGTTATTCAGGCAGAAAGCGGTACCAATCAGGTTTCAGTCTGGGTCTGGTGAGGACCGTGGTTGGGTATGAAATCTGTCAATCTTAGCAAGAGAGGCGGGGTTTGTGCGCTGTCAGACAAAACTCAGGGCAAATGTCCAGGATTTTGCCTGCCTGCCGTCATTTCCTTTAGCTAACTACGGAGATGCCTGCTTGAAGAAATAAGAAGGAGCGGGCCACGTTTTGGACGAATGTGTTGTTAGTTTTTGGTCACCATCTGGTTCAAGGTAACGTTAACCAATTTGTGACTGACTTTATTACCCGCTAACGTCGGGAAAGTGATCGTAGGGTAGAAACTGTTTCCTCGGTAACTTCAGTTGAACCAACTCGTAGTTGTGACCCGCCAAAAGCCACAGATAGCTTCATCGAGGAAGTGACCATTTTGTACGCAGTTATTTTCGATACCGTTATAATAACGTTTTATTTGTCTTGGGAAAGAAAATGAGTGGATTTCACATTGGGCAAGCCTCCACCGGTTTCGCTTTCGGAGCTCCGAAGACCACAGCCGCAACCCCCGGTACAGGCTTTGGGATGACAAGCTCCACACCTGCGGCTCCCGGAGGGGGCTTCACGTTCGGCTCTGCCCCTCAGGCCACGTCCAACCCTACCGGGTCTTTTAGCTTTGGCACCCCAGCAAAGAGCACGGCACCCGCAGTGGGCTTCTCTTTTGGGACCCCGACCCAAGCCTCCTCATTTGGCATGGGTACGGCCCCTCAAACCACAGCAACATCAGGGCTGACTTTAGGCTCCACGGCAGCTTCAGCTGCGGGGTCAGGGTTCACCCTGGGCACGAGTTTGTCTGCACAGACGACCGCTGCCGCCCCTGCAGGTGGGGGCTTTACCTTTGGGACTCCTCAAGCTCAACCCCAACTTGCAGCCACAGCGCCACCACAGACTGCTGCAGCAGCACCAACAGCCGCTGCAACAACAATGGCAGGATCAGGTGGCCTCTCTTTCGGAGGGTTCAACTTTGGCGTAACCAAGGTGCAGGCCACCACAGCTGCTACTGCTGCTGCCTCAGGAGGGGGCTTCAGCTTTGGCACCAGTGCTCCCTCCAACCTCACCCTGGGCACCCAGGCCCAGCCAGCCTCCACTGCTGCAGTCACAACGGGTCAGAGTGGAGGATTTGCCTTTGGGATTAAGCCCTCATCAACCCCAGCTCCTCCTGCATCGACCCAGGCAGTCTCAGCTTTAGGCCCGTCTCTCTTTGCTGCACCTATTTCTACATCTGCTGCTGCTACTGCCGCTGCAACAGGTACAGGCTTTACTTTGAGTGTAGCTCCAACTTCAGCAGCAAGCACTGTCTCTGCACCAACCACAGCAGCTGGTGGAGGTCTGGCATTCATGCTTAAACCTCTGGGGGCAGCTACCACCACCACTGCCCCTGCCCCTGCCGCCACAACAGCAGCTACCACAACAGGGGCTGCCACAGCCTTTACACTGGGGCTCAGACCTACATCTGGCACAAGTGCCACAACCACTGCTACAGTCACAGCACTTACTACAACCACTGCTCCGCCAGTGATGACCTACGCCCAGCTAGAGGGTCTCATTAACAAGTGGAGTCTTGAGCTTGAGGACCAAGAGAGACATTTCTTACAGCAGGCGACTCAGGTGAATGCCTGGGACCGCATGCTGGTGGAGAACGGTGAGAAGATCACAGCCCTGCATAAGGAGATGGAGAAAGTGAAGCTAGACCAGAGGAGGCTAAACCAGGAGCTGGATTTCATCCTGTCCCAACAGAAGGAGCTGGAAGACTTACTCTGCCCGCTTGAGGAGTCGGTGAAAGAGCAAAGCGGAACCATCTACATGCAGAATGCTGACGAGGAACGTGAAAAAACGTACAAGCTTGCGGAGAACGTGGACGCACAGCTTAAGAGGATGTCGCAGGACCTGAAGGAGATCATCGAGCACCTGAACACATCCAGCGGCCCAGCAGACACCAGTGACCCAGTAAGATAAGACCTAACTAGTTAAACTTTCTTCAGCACATTTTTAGTGCTTTGGCATTTATTGTTGAACATTATATTAACTTCTCTTTTCTTTTTGTCTCCTCAGCTTCAGCAGATTTGTAAAATTCTCAACACCCACATGGATTCACTTCAGTGGATTGATCAGAACTCTGTTCTTCTGCAGAGAAGAGTGGAGGAAGTGTCTAAGTTGTGTGACAACCAGCGCAAGGAGCAGGAGAAAACCTTTCGCTTAACATTTGACTGATCTGGGACAAATATGTTGACACACATTCTGACACAATGTTAATTTTGGAAAAGGGTTTTCAGTAGTTGTAAAGTGGCAGCTCTTTAAGGGGTTGAGATATTTTTGGATGCAAAACCTAAACATTCATCACAATTCCTGTTATCTTGCTTTTTCCCCTCAGCTTTTTTGAGTTGTTTGGGCTGCATACAGATTGATATTTTCAACACAATAGCTTTTATATAGACTAGTGGAAATGATAATGTTCCTATGTATATGCTATGGTTGTTCTAAGTAGTATGATTAAATAAATCTCTTGATTAAGAATGTTCTCCTTGTCAGTAAATGCCGTTTACTGCCATTTAATGCTGTAGCAATGTTTTAGTCACAGATGTAGGCCTGTGTGTCCAGTGTGCCTGTAACATTTGAATTCTATCAAAGCTTTTATAATATCTCATTATAATAGCAAGGGAGATGCACAGATGGGATTCATTTTTGCTTTTATAATAGAACTGAAACAATTGTTTGGTTGAACGACAGAAAATTAATAGACTGTTTTGATAATTGTCAGTTTTTTTTTCTAGAAAAAACATACATTATAGTAGTTCCAGCTTCTCAGTTGTCATGATTTGCTGCTGTAAACCAGTCGTTCTCAATCTTCTTCACATCAAAGACCCCCTTACTGATACCAATTAGACGACAGACCCCCATTGGAAAAGATTTTGTCCTTGTGTCCCCCATCTAATTGGATTTTTGCTTTTGAGATGTTTTTTTACAGAAAGTGTATGAACCCCAAGTAATCCTACATTCTTGTGATACTTATGGATAGAATTATAATGAAAATATTTTTTTTTCCTATTTTGGGAATTTCTCAAGGACCCCACTTTGAGAACCACTGCTAACTGAATATTTTTGGGTTTTGACTTTTTCAGGCAAGACACGTAATTTGAATACATCACATTGGATTTATGGAAATTGTGATAGCATTTTTTTTACTATTTTAGACTTAATCAATTGTTTGGTCTATAATTTAGGAAGATTAATGGAGACTGAAAATGATCATCATTTGCAACCTTCCTTTTATATATAATAATGGCAATGAAAGCCCACAGTGGCAATGAATTTTTAAGTATTTTTATTATACTTGACAATTCAAAAAGACATTTACCTTGTATTAAATCTATAAAAACATACATTTCATTTGCTTTTCACCATCTTCCCTTTGGGTTCCTCACATGGAACAAAAAGTTAGTCTACTTCAGTGATGACTTACTTACAGTGGATGCTACCTGAATGCCACAATAGTGAGAGGAGGTGAAGAATAAATTGAACATAAGTAAAGGGGGGAAGACCTCAACTGGCATTTAGGGTCAGCCGTGGTTGTATGTACACTTTTTATTATTGTGATATGATATTGTACCTAAATGTCATTCCAAACAGGACAGAAGCATTTTTGTTGAAAAGCGCTGAAATTAGAAACTTGTATACTAATTTACATTCATACTGTTTTCCACTGAACTAGCTGTACCTAACTTGCATAGACTTTTAAGCTTTTAATAAGACAGGACAACTCCACAGAAACAGTTGTAAACTTTGCCCTTTGTTGATCTGCCCCAAGAGCAGACATAAGAAGAAAAACTCTTTGGCTGCACCATTTTTTTTAAATCAAAAAATAAATAAACTGTGTGGAAGTAATTCAATATGTACAAAACATACAAAAAACATTTCATCATCTATACAGTGTAGAAATTCAAAGACATGAACCCAACAAATTCCTGAAAAGGTAGAAAGATCAACACATTTGTTTTTAAACCACTGAGCGTCATCTTGAAATGAACAAAAGACAAAGCTCCGTGTGTTTGTGGCTTGACACTTAAAAAACAGGCTATTCCTGTTTGAGAAAATCATTTGAACAGGAATACGAGTCACGAGTAGCTTTCATTGTCAATCCAAGTCGTCATCCACTGCTTTTTTTCAGAAGGATCAAGCTTGAGTTTTCCGTCTTTATACTCAGGGGTTTCCTTTCTAATTCGCACCGCGTGGTAACGAGGGATGCTGTCATCTTGTTTGGAGCGTTTGAAGAATCCACACTGAGAGGGGAGATTTTAAAAACAGCACATTATTTAAAAACTGATCAAGGTCAGCAATATTCATGCACACACTGTAAATAATGAGGAGAGAAGTGTTAAGCATGCTTTGTGGTTCTTAATGGGACATTTCAAACAGCTAAGCAGCAAAAGCAATGTCAGAAAAAGCACCTGCAGAGTACAGAAAGATTGCAAAAGTGAGTTTGAGCTGGAAAATATTAAGACTGCATTGATTTTTTGGGCAAAATTCAGAGACACACATTGTACAAATATCTGAAACCTAAATACTTCAGCTATTGCAGAGAGCACTTTATCAATACATCATTTATTTTCTTACATTTAGGCAAAAACGTTTTTGTGTAATGTAAATTTCCCTTCATCATCTTAGTACAATGTGCGTGTGATTGAATTTTTCTGCATGAAGTCAGCTGATTTGGCTGGAAAGTGATACATTAATCGCTGCAGTAATCACACTCCATGCTGACAGCTTGTTTTACCCCTGTTCAGAGAGTATAAATCAGGCCTCAGCAGAGAGTTTGTCTTTGTCAGAGGGCTGAACATGGATCTCTGCCTTGTGATATGCAGCATCGTATTGGTCTTTTGTTGCTCTCTTGAAGAAACCACACTGAGGGGGGGAGCAAGGGTGATGAGTTGTTAGGAGTGACAGAATCAGTATGAATAGTCAACAGCCATTATGATTTCTTCCAGCAAAATACCAGTGAAAATCTATTTTATTTACGAAGCACATTACTTTTCACACAAAAGTGACGTCACCCAAAACTCATTTCACACAGCTGTATACATTTCGGCCACTTGATAGCAGGTTTATATGGAAAGTCATAATCACTTGAATCTCATAAGCAACTGAATACTTTATTTGAAGGAATATCGTTTGACATCTTGGGAAGTGCATTGAGAGTTAGATGAGAGGATCAACAAACACTCTTGTGTCAGAGCCAAGAAGTTTTCCGTCTCATGACTCCCCATAAAATGGAATTGTCATTTTTATACCTTTGTGTGGATTAAACAAAGAAGATGTTAAGTGTTAATTAGTGAGTTTTAGAGGTGCATGGTAGGCATATTTTGTCACTGTTGACAAAGCCATACTAGCTGATTCTCAATGTCTTTACGCTAAGCTAACGGTAGCTTTGTACTTAATGTACTGACATGAGTGTGGTATCTTCTCATCTAACTCTCAGCAAGAAAGCAAATAATCGCATTTACTAAAATGTCGAATTATTCCGCTCAGATGTTCAAATTTGAATCTTTTATCTTGAATTTCAGAGTCTGAATTTAACCGACTCCATTTTTAGTTAAAATTCCCATTTGAATTTAAGCAACTTGAATAGAATTTGAAATATTAAGTACTGACTGCTAGTTAAATTTCACAAGGAAATATTTGCTTGCTTATAAACGGGCCTTTGTGTTTTCATAGGTTTACGGTAAACTATTTATTATCCAAAGCATCTGTTCGCTTACTCTACCTTTTATATTTGATCTAACTATATTTTGTTTTATAGAGAGTATAATGTAAAATCACAACTGCATCTATTTTTTAAATTTCCAATTAACCACATTAGTGTTTAGTCTACAATGTCAAAATAATGGTTACAACAGCACCAAGTGAGGCCTTTAAAATTCTTATTTTGACTGCACAATAAATATATCAATAAAAACTAGCAAACAAGGTGATTAAATTATTATACTGTGCCCACACCACAGCTTTTTTGACCTAATTTTCCAAAAGGGTTCAATGAATGTTGTGTTTTATCTCATATTTTCATCCCATGTCATCTCTTACATTACCAAACTTGAGGGACATGAAGATGGTATATTCCTGAACTCACCTTCCAGAGCAGAAACACCAGCAAAGCCAAAATCAAGATGCCTGCAAGAACAGCCACCAGTATGATCCACCAGGGAACACCACTATGCTGTGCCACTGGACTTTCTGGGGACACTGCCACTGTCACCTGTAATAAAAATCAAATGGAGGACAAATCAAGAGATCAGGTGAGTTGGAAACAAGATAGGAGACAGTTAATAATTTGTTGTAGCTGTTAAGCTACTTACATCAGTGTCTGGAGTTCTCAGGATCATGTTTTTAGCCTGAGTGTGGAGGACGAGCGAGGCCTTCACAACGATATACAAGTGCGAAAGAGAGGCATAATCCTGTAACAAAAACAGCTGCTCAGGTAAGACAAAAAATCATAAGGTATCATGAAACACTGACGAGACAAAAAAATAAAATACAGTACCTCAATAAAGGTCGAGTTCCAGAGACGAGATCTCAGTTCAACTGCTGTACCGTCTAGGCCCTGTAGGGGGCACCTGAGCTCCACACATTTGATCTCATTGTCACACGTCTGTGAAGGAAAAAGAGTCAAACCACATCAAAACAATCTACACCTTTTATGTAACTGTATGTCAAAAAAATCCAAACAAAGACTCACCAAAACGTTTTTTTTGTCAGACAGTGAAAACTTTTTGCCACGAGGTTTTCTTTCTCCGATTTCACGTTTTGTCCTGGACACAGAGGACTCCTAAAAAATGCATTTCTTCTCATTAAGTGGAACTTAATAGTGCAGGTTTCCTGTAATGGCTGACGTCTGATTTTACTTTAAAGTACATGAAAATAGAGGTTTAAAAATACTACCTGAATGTGCTTAAGAGGGTTGATTTCAAATTCAGGGGTGCAAAGGATGTCCTGCTGCCCTGTAGCCGTCACCTTCACCAGGTACAGAAGCCATTTCCCATCTTTGTTCCATTTGGGCCACTGAATATGTAGTGAGGCTTTGACAGAAGACTTCAAAGACTTCCACAAGTTGTTTATCTAAAGGAGAAATCAATATGGTACAACTTGGTTATTTCATATGCTAAGACTACCAAATGATGGCAGCAGCATTTTAATGATCACATCCAGAGGTCAGATAAATAAAGTTACTGTAATGGGAATTCCAAACATATTGCATGTAACCCTGGACTCAGGGAGACTCATGTGTGATGTGGGACTGAATCTGTGTAAACGTAACAGTTGAAATATCTCTATATTCTCTGTGTTATCCAGACTTCAGGGACAACTGTGGGATGATAAGACTGACCCTAAAGCTGGATAAATAAAAGGCTCACTCGTCTCTCCTCAGTCGTTCGAGCATACATGTATACGGTGTATGTGTGTGGCTGCGTCCTTCTGCAGAAGACTTGAATAAAATTCATAGAAAGAAAAGTGTTTGCCTGAGCTGTTTATTTACTTACTTACTTTGAATGTATATTTAATCAAACTTCCAACTTCTTCTTCTGTCGTCATGGCACTCTCACCTTTCACAACACCTCCAAAAGAAACCTGATTAGGACTGGCTTCCCTGTTGAGAACAACCAAAAATCTATATATCACGGACACTTGGAGGCAGCGTATATTTATCTGTAATCAAACAATAGCTTAACACACTTACCCAGTCACTGACAATGGCAGTTCAATAATTACTTTAGCCTTTACTTTAACAGGGGCAATGTTTTCTTGCACACTTGTTCTGAAATTAAAAAAAACACACCACTATATTACAATACTTTCATTTAATGGCAACTTATCTGAAAATACAGCAAAAAGTAACAGTTACACATTGCAGTGCCATTTCCCTACATGTGCAGAACTGAACATAAGGCAAGAGCAGCAGTACTTACGTTTGGAGCTGCAGGTCAATGTCAATCTCTGTGGTGTCGAGAGTCACACCCACAGTACTCAGGATGATGTAAAATGTAGTCTGGAGCAAAAAAAGAAAAACATCTCTTACATTTGAAGTACAACAACTAAGTGGCCAGATGGAAATGTCCATACCTCTGAGTCTCTCTTGAAAGGATTCCCCAACTCGCAGTCTGCTTGAGAGCCATTCTGATTGGCAGTACAAATGATCGGCTTTTCTATCTGGAAAAGAACATATTGTAAAATTTGGATGGTTATTAAACTACGCTAAACTACTAAAGTCAGAAAATAATTAGGATACACAGTCATTTTGGCATGACTTTTATAGTTTTAAAATATTCTCTTTTTTCACCTGGTATGACAATGGCTGTCAATTGGTTAAAGACTGTCCACAACTGTTGGATGGATTCCCATGAAAATTTGTACAAATATTCATGATCCCCAGAGGATAAATTGTAATGACTTTGGTGATCCCATAACTTTTCATCTAGAGGCACTAGTAGGTCAAAAGTTTCAGTTGTTTCATGACTTAACATAACTTAAGACCAAATCACTTTCAGATTTACTAATGCTAACAGAGCACACTGACATGCATCACGGATATGGTGTTGTACCTCGTAACATGCACTGTACTTAGGTATAGCTGCCAGCCTGTAAACATGCTAACATCGTAACCATAGTGTGTTAACATACTAACATGGTATAAAACATGGAATTAAACAGCAATATTTTTAGTATTGAAAAAAATTAAGCTGTGAACGTTGCCACTGACAGATTTGTTATTATGTTTATTAGATAGTTCCTGATATAAATCCAAATTTTGCCCATCTTAGACTATTTTATTTAGGCAAACTTCACATACAGCTGCAACATTCAAGTTCTGAGAAGTCTTATGTTTTGTAAAGAAACATTTGTCAAAGGTAATTTTTGTTTTGGTAATGTAAGTTAAATTTGGGTAACGTATTAGCACTAGTATCAAGAAATACCCAGGTCCAATACTAAATCTGTGCATGTCAGTATGGTTATGATAGCATTAAGCACAGTCGAGACAGACTAAAGACAGCTAGCCAGTGGAGCCTGAAGAAGGGCAGCTGTGGTTAAAAGGTGTTGAGCTGAGCAGGACTGAGCCCAACAAGGTAACAACCTTCCTAGCTGTTGACAGCCTCAGGCCAAATTTGATTTTTTTCATCACTAGAGGTGGCAAGGTTGTCATGGGGTCACAAGTGTGGCTGTATGGTCTTGTTTACCGTTGGCTGGTGTGAGCGGACTCCAGAATATGACAGCGTATCTGGGAAATTCGCCACCAGCTTTGCTTCGTAAGCATCATCTCCATTCATGTTGTTGACTGTCACCCGCAGAGCCAAGTCCTTCCTCTCGTAATTCAGATGAAACACAGGGATGTTCTTCTTTCTGCAAATACACAAAACATAAACACTCACTTCACCTTGAGCTTAAGCTATGTTGTTAATGGTATGTATGATATGTTGACTCATCAAGCTGTTATTGTGAACATTTTATCCAAACTTAGCTATCTTGCACATCCAGCCGACATGGGACAGCATACATGTAGGCTGAGCAGCATTAGAGTTATGTTTCTGGTTTGTATAATCTAATACCAAGAGCTAATTGTAAGAGACCTCTGTGTTGACTCTCATTGGGACTGAAAGAACAAGCAGTTCTTTAACATTAAAAAAAGTAATTTGATTTAATGATCATATTAAACCTGTTGTTAAATGCAAATTTAATAAATGAATTTGACCTTTTTGACAAAATTTTGATCGCATTTTAACTTGTTGCTTAGAAGTGTTAAAACGTTAGAACTCACATAGGTAATGGGGAGTACTCTTCCAGGTTGTTTTGTTTGTAGTATAATTTGTACTCCATCTTCAGGTTACTCTGGCAAATCTGATCACGCCCACATCCCTCTTTTACAAAGTTGACCTGCAGCAACCGCAAAATACAAACTTTTAACCACTGTGAACCTTTTGTAATTGACTTAGTAATAAATGTTGTAGTCTGAATGTTTACCTCAATGATGTCTTTGCCCGATTGAGACGAGTCTAATATGGGCATAAGCTGAGGGAGGCCGTTTCTTGTCTTCTGTCGTTTAGTACCCACAATTTCTGCAGACACCTCAATGGGAATGCTGAGCATCTTGTCCTTAATATTGTCCTGTGCGAATCAAAAATAGTGACTGTGGTATGAAAGACAGTAACAGGTTCTACATTGGTGCTATTATACAAGAAAATTCTTTCCTCTTTAAATACATATTATCAGTGTTAAACTGAATAACAAATGCATCATATATTTACTATATTTAATAGTGGACAATTAAAAGTCTATTGACGATTCAATAATTGTTTTAGCTTTTAATATGTGTAGAATTGGTTTTAAAAAACAGAGAGAAGGTGTAATTGTTGTGTATACAAGAAAAGCTCCAAAAACAAATTTCACTGTGCATCAAATTTATTTTACATAATATGTGGGAGTGTTCAGATGTGAAAAAACTTTCTAAATATACTTGAATTGCATCCTGCAAATGTGATTTAACTATCTAGCAGATATGTTTTACCTTTAGCTTGGCTACTATCTTGATGCATGTTTCCTGTTTTTGGCCATGGAGGTCCAGGGTGCCATTAAACTGGTAGTCTACATCAGTGCGGGAATTGTTCAGGAACACCACTCTGGAGGGCAGCCCCTGTTTCCTGCGATTTCCATCCGCCTCGACAGAATAGCTGATGTCTACAGTGGAAAGGAAAGCGCATGTAAGAACCATTGAGCATATCTTGGATGTGTAAATTTTTTTAATTTTTTTTACTACTTCACTTACTTAGTCTTGGGTTGTAAGATCCAGGGTTTGCTTTGTAGGTAAAACATGCGTCCACAGTGAAGCTAAGGACAGGAAATGGGATTTTTGAACAAAGCTAACAGAGGAAGTGACTGTGAGGTCTGTTGAAACATAAGAATATTACAACACCTACCAAATGCTGCTACCACAGGTTTTAATTGTAAGGTCAATTTCCTGTGGAGATATTTTGACATCTCTCATGATGCTAATGACTGGCCGTGCCCTGAAAGAAAGGCGGTTAAATGAAGCTATGTTAGAAAGCACAAAGGTTTCAATTTATTTATAAGGTTTAACAGAACAATTACCTGTAGATCAGAGCTGTATCCCACAGAGAGCCTACCGCCACGTCTGGATAAGAGTTACCGTCTAAGTCCATGTTCCCTGCCAGCGAATATCCAAATAGCTGCAAGTTGTGCTCTTTCCCTGAAAGGATCTGTAATGAAGGAGAAGTACTTTAAGAATTAACCCTTGTAAAGGGAAAAAAATGTTTTTTTAAACAAATTTATAAAATAACTGAACAGTAAATTTTTTCTTTTGTTGTATCAGAAGCCAAGATGAGTTAAGATCTTTTGACAGCTAGAAATTTAATAAGTCTGGGTTCAAGACTATTAATATTAATGACATGCTTTGTTGATCATCATAGGGAAATCCGTTTTTGCAAGCCCGTCCACAGGAAGGCCGAGAGACAAATCGATGTCTTGAACAGATGAAAAGTTTCCCATAGAGCTCAAACCTGCAATAATGGACTCGTTGGTTACTTGGGGTCAGTAGAAACAAGCTACAGACATATAACCAAGTTTCAAATGGGGTGTGATCATCTGCCAAACATTGTAAAGCAAACTTTCTGTTAAAAATGTTAAGTCTCCAATCCCAAGCCAAGATAACCATGATGACATCACTGACAGTTGTTTTTTTTTTGCAGAATTGACAAACCTTCAGAGCCGTGGCCAAAGGAGCGCCCCTTGAGTTGATATAGCACACTTGCTGGCAAAGAGTTGCCTATTTACAAATCCAGCAGATAATGGAGCAACATTATCATTAATTTGGAGTTGTGTGTTTTTTTTGTGTATGACAATGACAACAGTTAGGTTGGCGTGTACCTCCTGCATACTTGTGTTTATGTTATGTGTGTATGTTGTAATGAGTGCTATTTATATTAATTCCTGCATTTAATATTATTTATTATTGACTGCTGTCTGCAAGCCAAATTGCCCCTTGTAGACATCAAAAGCTTTACTCTACTCGACCTAGCAAATGCAAATACAATGTTCACTCTATTTTTAGCACTGTTTTGGTCTCTACCAACGCCTGTGGGAAATGAGAGCAGTGAGAGTGAACCAAAATATTAAAGTTGTGGGCCAGAAAACCGAAAAAATGACACACAATAAAGTCGCTAGAGCTGAGGAGAACTGCAAAGCCGGGTAATAATTCTCCCTTCACATGTCACATGTGATCCATTGATTATAGCCACTTTAAAAGCTCCACAAAACCAACCTGTGCAGGGCTGGTTTTGATTCCTTGTGCAGAGCCATGATAAATGTAGACTTGCCCCGGCCCGCCATCACCATAAGGAGCTCCAATGGCAATGTCTGTATGAGGAAAAAAAGTAGAAGTCAGTTTTATTTATATAGCCCAATATCACAAATCACACTATCCCTCAAGGGGCTTTACAATCTGTACAGCATAACACGCTCTGTCCTTAGACCTTTGATTCGGATTAGGAAAAATTTACCCTAAAAAAAACAGCAACTGATAAAGAAAATATAAATGAGCTACAAAATGACAGCTAAATTACCTTCATATGAGTCTTGATTGATGTCTCCAATGTTCTCCACTGCCAATCCAAACATCGAGTCTTTGGTCCCGTTTAGACGGACAGGAGTGGTTCTTTCCCACCTTCCTGCCTGGTTGATGTAGACATAAACAGCTCCTCCAATGTCTCTGTCCTTCATGAAGAACTGAGGGGCTCCTACAACTATGTCTTGCCATCTACATCAAAGTTGAGGGGTAAATATTTATATGTATCATACAGAATATGTCCTCATGACTAAAGAAAGTCAACTGAAAGGAAAACGTTGAAACTGTACATTAGAAACAGATAGCATAAGAATGATGTGATCTTTTAGGAAGTCCTTTACAGATGTGTCTCTTATGTGTGTGCTTACTTATCTTCCTTTTGGGATTTGTTTGAGGGATGTTAAAAAAACTTATTTGCCAATAAGATCAAGTGATCTGTATACTAAAACAGAATGAACGTAGCGAAAATGTTTCCTACCCATCACTGTTCAGGTCAACTACAGCCACGTCATATCCAAAGGAGGATGCAAGTCCTGGCCCGTGCAGAGTGTGCTCCACCAAAAGTCTGCCAGAGGCTTCGCTGTCTTTCCTTAACAGGAGCACAGCTCCACTATGACGGGCTCTGGGTGCTCCAGCCACCACCGTCAGGTCACGACTCCTGGTGATGCTGTGTCCCGAATCAAGGGAGAATCCTAAAGTGTGAGAGATGGATAAAAACATTAATATCTTAATTTACACCGAAGAGCAGGTTCTGTTTTCTCCCTATTTTGGAATAGCAAGTTCCCCTGTTCTGCTGTTTCATTGTTGGCCTGGTGAGGGTGTAGGTAACCACATTTCAGAGAGACAGCTTAACACCTGCACAGATTCACAATGCCGTCACATCTCCACACATTTCCCCTGACCAACCAGTAGGAGTCACTAGTGCATCAAGATATCTCACAGCTTCTAATCTACAAAAACTATTACCGGTATGTTACCTGCAGCGATCCCCAGACTTTTTTTCTCATGCCCATCTTTAGCGGCCAAAAGAAAAATGTAATCAACTGGTTACAGTTCTGGGAAAACTACTAACAAAAGGAGCTAAGATGAATGTAAAAAGAAAAAAAACAAGAATCTGAACTGCATGGTCCCTTTCAAACATGTTTGTCATTAGTTTCAGACAAGCAAATGAAAATTCAGTTTTGCCCAAACTGTCTTTGCTTTTACACACAAGACACAAGGCTCAAGCATAAGATGGGCTTCTTTATATTTTTCAACGGATTTGCATGAGAAGCATCACCGTTTTATCTCTCCTTCCCTGTCAAAAATGTGTTCACTTGTACTTTTACATGTCATTATCCTTTCTAAATAAATAAAATAAGAAATCAATTGTACCTGATAAAGTGGCCACTCAGTGTATGTTTTGGACATTTTGTGCCTTTATTAGACAGACAGTAGACAGATGACCGCAAACGAGTGGAAAGAGAGGAATGACATGCAGCAAAGGTCCCCAGCAGGACACAAACCAGGGGCGTGTTTCAAGATCGGCAACTTAACCTTTAGGCCGACAAGTCGACCTGTTCTTATATCTTTATCATTCCCAAATATATCAGCTACAAGCATTTTGACTTGTTATAGCAGCAACAACACAGGTGGAACTAACAACATAAACGATGGCTCAGTTCCAGCAATTACTGCAATGCAGCAATTGATTATGTAATTAGTTGCATCTCAGTTTGACATGTAAAAGTGTCTGCTCCACTCTGATCATGTGTCATTCCCAGTAAAATCCCAAAGTCCATGGAACTGAAAACAAAAATGTCAAACAATAATCAATACTAATCTCAAGGCAAAACTAGAAACTATATCCAAAAACATGGCTCATGATAAATGTGTAAGCAATTGTTAAGACCTAGAGAGGAAGTAACCTGAACCAGCAATACACAAGTAACACACAAAAATAGCTGTATCTGTGTTGTGGGTAAACACTCACCGAGGTAGCTGTTGGCAGGTAGAGGCTCGTGCTCAGGGTTCAAGAGCTGCTCATCTCTAAATTCATATGGGCCGTCATCATATACTCCCATCTCTAGCAAAGTATTGTTCTTTTGCTCCACTCGTACAATGCCTGCAGAGAAGGTAATAGAACAATGCAATAGATATTATAAACAACAAATATTTATTTTAGAATTAAAAAGTACAAACATTACATCGCATTACTGTTACTAACAGAGTGAGAAACGCAATTCTGTCAGTGAATACTGTAAAGCACTGTGTAGGTATGCTGAAATTGTGACCTTTCCAGTTGTAAGCTCCTGGTGCTCCAAACACCACGTAATGGTAGTCCTTGGTGAAGGTGGCGGCCAAACCCTGCTGGCAAGATCCAAACATCTCATGGCCTCTGGCTCTGCCCTCACAGAAGTTCCAGTTACCTCCGTCCTCATCAGAGGACGATTGGATGGTCAGGTCCTGACTCAGGACATAACAGCGCCCGGTGATGTCCCGGGACTCCTGGGGAGTGTTCACAAACAAGCGCCTCTGATAGCGATGGGCACAAGTCTGAAATGACAAAGCACACCAGATCTTTAGGTTTATAACATGATATCAGATAAGACCGCACTAGGACTGAAGCTTACGCATACAATTTGACTCACCACAATCTTCCCCCCGGGTCCCTGGCTCTGAACCGTCACCCCCATCCACTGATTCTCCTTGTTCTCAACATGTATGTTCTCTTTCAAAATTTAGCAGAACAAGACAAATATATGAGCCCTGATTCATTCTTAAACATTTGGAAACAGCAAATGCAGACAGACAGACAGATAACTCACCTTCATTATCAAATTCAATGCGCTGACATTCATTGGACTGGGTGATTTCACATTTATAAAGGCCTCCTGTGATGTTGGCTGCCTGTTTTCCCAAAGATCTGGCTCTTGGTGCACCAATCAACAACCTGGAGAAAAAGATCATAATCAAACTATTATTTTCTGAAGCATTCCAAGATTTAGTGATAAGAACTGAGATTTACTTTTAATGTCATCCCCTTGACCATGCACACCCTCAGTAAGTCAGAATGCAAGTTCTTTCTAGAAAAAGGATGCAACATGTCTTCTGGCTGTCTTCCTGCAATACTGATACTGAGGCTTGTGTTTGCAAAGGAATTGGTTCCACTTCTTCATTTCTCTTTTCTGATTGCCTACAAAACGGCCCATTGTTGACAGTAAAATCTGACTTTTGATGACATTTTTCTCCTATTTAATTGTATGCAGCGGTGCTACAAACATCTGTATAACTATAATAAGCATCAGTATCAACAAGACTGAAGAACAATAGGGCCAAATGGTTAAGATGCTACCACATGACCACAGCAGCCCTGGTTAATTTCTAGCTGGACCTTTGTTATCTGTCATACCTCCATATTCCTTTCTCTTTCCCCATGTTTCCTGTCTGTATCTACACTGCCACTATCAAATCAAGGAAAAATGACAAACAGAACCATTCGTGGCAAATTAAAAGAAAAACCTGGTGTATGTTGGATAAATATGAAGAAAACCAGTTTAAGGCAGAACGGGAGACCCCTGCCTAGTGGTTTGGCCTATGAAAAAGTTCAATTTGTCAAAGACAATGCTGGCAAAAATCAGGAGGAGGTCAGATTTAATACTCTAAAAAGTCCTGAAATCAGATTGGAATTTTAAAAAATTTCAATTTAAGCAACTTAGTTATCAGGACTACCTGAGTGGGGTGGGGCTATACAAGTACAGACTATTTACCATTACACCAGTGAACATAGACATACTGGAGATCCCCTGAAAGGCAGTTCCAGAGGAAAGCATGAACACTCCTTACCCCCTTCCCTGAAGAGGCTTTGCCTTTCGCCATTGTAAATAAGAATTTGTTCTTCATGACGTTCCTGGTTAATTATCTTAAATTAAATACATAAAAAGATTATTTAATTTGGTTATAGCAGGCACTGTTGATAAGATTTATTTAATAATATTATTGAATACATGTGTATTATTATCACATGCCTTTTGGCATAATTGGGACATAATTCAGACCTGTACCAATCGAACTGTAACTTGCTATACTTTCTTACTGAATGTGAGGTGAGAGAAAACAGGTCTTATTTCCTGTCTGAGACAGAGTCCATCCTGCTTAGAAAAGTCACACTGAGAAGACAGAGAAGCAAATTTCTTCCACTAATCTTGACGATAAAGTGAAATCTTCTTTCTGTTTTTCACATCTTAGTTCATAATTTTGAACTCTAAAATGTCTGACTCAGAACATCATATAAGGGATCACAAAAGTGATAAAAAATAAAATTAAAGGTTTCATATATGTTTAATCAATGTGTCAATAAATTATTATTGGATTTTCACAGATGAATACTAGGACCCCTTAAAATCCAGTATCAGCCAGTACTATTGTTTTCACTCGAACACTGTGCGAGCACGGCAGCACTGAATGCTCGCCTCGCTTCCTATTCTCGTTCTGTGCAGAACATATGAGACAGATGGCGTTATAAGAGCAGCGTAACTCTGAATCAGGAGGTGCGTAGTGACAAAGTGAAATCTTCTTGAAGATTAAATTTCTGTTTTTCACAACTCATAATTCTGTAGTTAATAATTTTGTAGTTAATCTCTGAACCTCTGAATTTCCACATGTTTACGTTTATCAAATACACTGTTTACATGGATAATGGAGATCTATTTACTACTTGAATTCTTTGTAATTCTTGAAACAATGGGTCCTTGATTTTAGAAGGAAGTAAACAAAAGCAGGCTTCCCAATTCTTGGTTAAAAAACTGCTTTCTGCAATCTCTGAAAACGTCTACTGTAACCCTGTCTCAGTGACAGTTACAGTATATCTGACTACCTCATACTTCTGTCACTAATAAAAAAAACTGCTAATATTAGCTATGATGGTAAGCTACACTATCATGTGTGAACTAACCAGCAGACTTACTGTGTAGGAATTTTCTCAAAGGAGGGAGAGGAAATCCTCTCCACCCTTTTTTCCTCCATGCAGTTCCTTTTGTAACCTACCTATTGATCTGTGGCACAGCCCTCTCACTCTTCATTTGCTAAACAAGGACTCTCCTGAGGAGGCCTTATGTAAAACTTAAAACCAAACTGCAAACCCTCTCTTCAAACAAAGCCCAGTGAAATGCAAATACAAACAAGAGCCTTTAAAAAGGTAGCTTCAATTTGACGTTTCAGCTGAGCTCGCTCCAGTAGTTTAGACTCACATCTGTCACTGGGTGATACTTGAGTAGGCCTACACACTAAAAATCTTTCTGTGTCATCAGAGCTGTTGCGAGAAGCAGAATACTAGAGACACATTGTTGACGTCGTTGTTTTATATTAGATTGAGCTAATACTTTCCAACACAATATCACTCTACAGCCTCAAAAATTATAACAAAGTTCAACATGTACATTAAATGGTACTGCTTGAGTTGTAGAGCTGCGATGATTACTTCATTAGTCAGAAAATATAATTTTTCAAGCATAGATTTTATGCTTTTCTCTGTCATATATGATAGTAAACAGAATATCTTTGGGTTTTGGCCTGTTTGTCAAATACAAAAAGCTGATCAAACAGGTCACCTTCAATTCTGAGAAATTTTAACAGACATTTTTTAATTTTCCAACATCTCACATTAATTGATTGATAGAGAAAGTAATAAGCCAATTAGTCTTTAATGAAAATAATTGTTAAGTTGCAGCCCTATTTAGATCCCACAGTTGTTTATGTGTCCACCCTAAAATAACTGGACGGACAATTTCATAGAAAGTGAAGAGCCTGTGTTTACAAAATGAAAAGGCAATGTTACATCTACAGTGTGTGAAAGGAATCTGTCCCACAGAGTGTCCCCTCAAAGCCTCCACATGCTCTTAAGAGGTACTCAGATTTAAATCCAAGAGGCCACACGCAGGAAAACATCACATTTAAGAGTCAGTAACACAGGTAAAGGAAAACACCTCAAACTTAACAGCAGAGCTACTCCGGAAAGTGACAGTTGTAGAATTTAGCAAGTACCTGAGCAGTAACATTGACATTTACATGCAACATGCCAATCTAGCAGACACATGAACTAGCTCATTGCGGATGTTGATATATGTAACTGAAACTGAAACTGCAGTAAAGTAAAGTACCCAAGATATGTAAAGTACCCAAGATATGTCTGCAGTAAAGCATTCTTTTGACTAAGAAATCTGAACTCAAGGTCCACTTAATATCTTTTTTGAGGTAGTTTGGGATAAGATGTAGACTTGTCAACTCTAAAATGTCTGACTCACAACATCATATAAGGGATTACAAAAGTGATTAAAAAAATAAAATTAAAGGTTTTATATATGTTTAATCTATGTGTCAATAAATTACTATTGGATTTTCACAGATCAATATGACCCCCTAAAACCCAGTATCAGCCAGGCTACATGACATCCCATCATGCAACATGTCTTTCAGTGCAGTGTAAATGCCAATGCATAGTGATTGGTGTGGTTTTACACGGTGATCTCACTGCTCTTTGTTAACAGATGTGGTCCAGTGCTCCCACAGCTGTGCACTCAAAGCCACAAGGACTGCTGCAGCTGTTCTAACTGTTTCAGTTTACACACACACACACACACACACACACACACACACATCTTTGATTGGTGCTGACCTGTTATTGGCTGGGTACACATCACCGAAGCAATCGTGAATGCTCACCACAAATACAGATCAACTTTAAGAAAAGAATAAAATTTAAACAAGTTTTCCCATTGACAAGTTTTAACTGTGTTTATTAACCCTTTTCTAAGCTACATAATCTCTTTTCAAACTAGCCAAACTTCAGTGTTAGGTTTGACTAGAGTGTCTCAACTGATGATTCACTGATGCTTCTATCAGGTTACATGTGCACAGATGGCTGTGCATGTCCAGTCACATTTTTCTCTTTTTCTCCGGTTTCATTTAGAGGATGTTATATCCACATCATTAACCCAACGCATTATTCATGGAGGCATCTCGTTGCTTCTTTGCAAGATGCCACATTATGTTCACTCTCTTGTTAAAACATGGATCTCCTTGTTTCTTCCACTCAGAACCAATATGAGAAGGAAGTCATAATAATACCATAAACACTGTGAGAATCCGGGATGCGCTTTCAATGAACCCATTAGAGGAGCAACACGGATAGAGTTACATAAATGTTTGTAAGCAAATCAATCACTTTAATCACCACAAGATTTGTTTTTTAATTGCAGTAAAGTGGGGAATATTTGCCTTTTAGTTCTGAAACACAAAGAGATGAAAGAATAGTTTGACATAAGAGGAATTTAATCCATCTAGTCGCACATGTTGCAAACATGTTTTGAAAGAACCCCTGTAAAGGCCAGTGCACCTCTCTTCACATATGATTTATTATATTCACATTAATGTTTGCAGTGAGTCTGTGGAGTTTTACAGCTGCTTGTGATCTTCATCAAACACATGTTCGAATAAGAACAAAAGAGACAGTTGGAGGTTGTGTGTGGTTTTCATGACTTCACTGTGCCTCACAGATTAACTTAGCTGCTGTGTGCTCTGCCAAGCTTTCACTTGACTTGTCTGGCTGATTACTGTGACTGGGTCACATGAGGATTTAGAGCTAAGATCATGGTTGAGAAGTGGGAGCTCCTTTGGTTTCCATACTGCCCTCAGTTACAATAGCATGCAGTGTGGGGCGTTTCTAACACAACACTCATGTGAGAGGAAAACGACGTGGATTAATATAATAGAGCTGCAACTAACGAGTGACTTCAATATCTATACAATTAATTTTCTGGAGAGAGAAAATTAGTTGATTATTAGTTGACTATTACTGTATTATTACTTGTACAGACTATTGACAGAGTCACTTCTTAAGTAAAAATGCAAAACCTTCTTTAATTCTAGCTTCTTAATTATAAGAATTTTTGGCTTTCTGTGATTAGTTTGATCATAAATCACAAAATTTGAACTATTGTTCAGAACCTTGGGCTTCAGGAAGTTGCAACATCCATGTTTCACAACTTTTTTATATTCTATAGACCAAACAACTTATTGTCATAATAAAACTCCTCGTTAGTTGAAGCAAAAGTTGTTAAGCCTAAAATGTCAGAGAATAGTAAAAAAAAAAAAAAAAAAGATTTTCCCAGAGCTCAAGGTGACGTCTTAAGAGTTCTTGTTTTGCCCGAAACAAGCAGTTAATCTTCACATTTGAGAAAATACTGATTATCAAAAGTGTAGGAGAAGCTCTTTTAAATCAATCAGTGATGCCACCAAACAGTTTAAGCTAACTAAGGAAAATACAAGAAATAAATGATCCAATGACGCTGTTTGTTTTGTTCTCAATAAACAGCTTTTGCACACATTCGCAGAATTTGGTGTGGTATGTTTGATAAAACTGGAGCAACTTTCGCATACCTTAGCATGTGAGCGTGGTGAATCTTCACTCCTCCTTCCTCTTACTTTTATGGCTGGAAGCCTACTATCAGCCCAGTGTCACAACAGAGTCTCTATTTGCCCAACAAATATTACATTTAGTTTCAAGACTTTCACTCTCTTTACACTTGTCAACTGACAAATTTAAATGTGCCTCATTTTAGGATGCAGGGGTCTTGTACAATAATCATAACACTAGATAAAATTGCACAAGTTAAGCCAGATCTGTGGGTTATGTGGGAACAGTCGTGTTATCAGGGGTCCTCATCCTCTGTTTCTCAACATACTGCTGCAGGTTCCCATTACTGCTAACTGGTGTATAACACAGAAGCTCTTGCATGCAGCTTCACCCTGCTCGCATTCTTTGAAAAGCCACCGCTCTCCTCACTTCAACCCCTAGCTGGGCACTGAGGTCATCCTTTCTCAGTACTGTTCTTACATCTTCTGTTCTTACAACGTTCCAGGTAAAACTGAGTGTAAATATAGAGCACCCCACCAAACACCACTCATTAGAAGAAAATCACTGTTATCAACCATCTAGGGCTACAACTAATGATTCTTTTCATTATCACGAATCAATCAATTCAAGTTTACTTAGTCAAAAAAATGTCACAGTAAAGATTGCTTGCCAACACTCCAAAACCCAAAGATGTTCAGTTTACAATGGTATAAAAAGGAGAAACACAGCAAACTGTCACATTAAGCTATAAAGACAATGACTGATTGTCTTGACAAATTGCCTAAAGTGATTCATCGATTATCCCAGTTGTTTAAAATGAATTTTTTGTTGGTCAACTACATTAATCGACTAACAGTTGCAACTTTACATTATTACTCTGCTCTCTGTGCTCCCTCAGTTTGACCTTACAGGCACATTTGCATTACACTTACAACCATTGTTTATTCTCTTGTTGTCCTTAAGCTCCTTCCCACCTTATGCTCAAAGCACCACAGGGAGACAGTCAACATCGCTTGACAATAAGAACAAAAACACGCATAATCTGACAAGAAACACTGTGGGCTTTGGATGAGAGTTGCAACAGTAACTTTTAGGTTGCTGCAATGTCTTCCCTCACAACTATGGAAATCTGTTTAGGCTATTAGTCTTTCAAAGGCTGAATCCTTAAATTAATAAGGTGTTTCCTCACCAGGATAGAGTTAGGGTTCAAACAAACAGGAAGAAATTAGGTTTTTAAGATCTTTAAAGTTAAGATTTACTCATGTCAGTAATTTAAATGAACCTGTCCGTGGTCAGGTGCTCTCATAACGGAGCTGCGCCTTTAAAAAGAAATCACAGGCAGATCAAAGATGAAGGATTTAGCCTATAGTTAAAGACTTCACTCACATTCTTTTATCCGGGTTGAGCTGCCGGTGCATGGCAAGAGAGAACCCGAACAGACTCCCCGGCTCTCCGTCCTTCCTGATGACATGACTGGTGTCAAGGTTGAAGGCGAGTACCAACGTTGGCTCCAGAGACTTAAAATAAAATAAAAGTGCAAGAGAAACAGCAGAGGTTCTGCCCTGCAGCAGCATTGCAGCGCCGTCCAGATGTGTCCAGTAGTCCGAAGTTAAGAGCCGCTGACCCCGCTGTTGCTCTGCGCTCAGCCCGGTGTCGTTTGACTGGAGGATGCCGCTGGTTGTTTGCCCGCCGGGCTCTGCATTCCTGCTCCACTGCGCCGCCTCCGGCCACAAGGACGAACAGCGACAGCAAAGGCTGAGGCCGCCTTGTGTAGTAAAGGGACAATCAGTGTTTTTTGATCATATGTGCTAGATTTCTATGTTCACATGTAGGGCCTGCATCATTTAAAAGTTTGTCTTACAAAAAGCCTGTAATAATAATTATAAATGTCCTGATAATAATTTTAAAATTAATAGGCCTAAATAGAAAAATGAAACTATGACATAATTGTGTCTTTATAGTTTTGGAGACTGTAGGTCAGCCATTATATTGCATGCTCATAACCAGGACCCAAAGCAGCTAAGTAGAATTCAGCCATCGTTAATTTCATGTCAAAGTGTCTTCTGTCAAAAACGGCTAAAATTGAACTAGACTAAATTAAGACAGACATTTCAAACACACCTGCAATTAACACAATAAAAGAAGGATGCTATTTGTTCATTGAAACAAAACTACGTATCACTTCACAGGTCATTGTGGGGTCATGATATGCAGACAGTGTCATATAATGATATAATCATATTTGTCTGATATATATTTTGCTGAAATAAAGGTAAGAAATAAAATGGATCAACATTTTCATAAAATAAGTTTGGATCCTCCTCCATAGTCATCCATGTTGAAAATACTAAAATTAGTATGCCACACTCAGAATGACGTGGCAGCTGAGACAACCACGTTACGCAGACTTATCAGTTTGCTTTTCATCACAGCACTCCTGCTGTTAGTTCTCAAGTGAAATACATTTTATCTATTAAATTATTTATTTATCAAGTTAGTTTTGGCTCACAGGCGAGACATGTGTATCACATAAAGTTTATACAGCTGGCTCAGAAGATAAAACAAACAAATTGCTCTCTTAAGTGCCAGAGTTGCTGATGTTTGGACTTAAAAGTGGTCTCAGAGATGATTAAAAACACAGAAAATAACTATAACTGAAAATAATCTATCTGCAAATCATATATTACATAGTTTCCAGTTTTGTCTTCTACTTTCCATGTCTTATTTAACAAGTCAAAAACACAAATGATTATCCCATTAGAATCAAACTGTGATGTGTGAAATCTGTATTTTATCCTTGAGTAGCTATCTGTGAGTTTGAATAAGGAAGAAGACAAATGTTTGAGCCAAGGACACACTATTCAAAGTTGTTTTGCTATTTTAGTTGGTTAGCAGCAGAAAAACAGCAAGTGTTACAGTCAGCTGGACAAATAAACCTCCCAAATTCAGTCAGACAAGGAGACGACCTGCTGTAGGTCACTAAAAGGCTGTACTATCTTTGGAAAGGTTGGAATTTCAGTCTCTATCAGGATTTATTGGGGAAAAAACCTTATTTGCTGTATGACTTTTTCTTAAATAGCTATTCAAACAGTGAGACAATATTCTGGTTTGGGAGTTGATCATCAATAAAATATTAATGTACGCTCTCATCAAAAACACCTGCTAAGGACCATGTTCATAAATAAATCATCACAATACATTAAAGATGTCGTTCAGTGTTTATGAAACAATGAGAGATCTTCAGTCTCCTCAAGACAACAACGCTCATGTCAAAAGCTTATCTTTGTAGTTTTGTTGATGTTTTGTGAAGGATATTTTAAGAAATGAACTCATAAACAGCTACACAAACTCTCCTCAAGGATCATTTTCACAGTTCCTGAAAAGCTGGCATTGACAAGGTTTGAGATTTCCTCCCACTTTCAGCCGACAGCTTTGTTGTGGACTAAACCTGCGAGAAACATTGACCAGCTTTGTTGTATCGCCTCCTCATTTTCCTCAGTGTACGTGCTGGTGTTTGATGGTGGTGTGAAGTTTGAACCAGTCTGGACCACAATAACTCACACACACAATGTGGTCATTGTTGAAGTTAGAAAGCCTGCATGTGTGTGTGTGTGTGTGTGTGTGTGTGTGTGTGTGTGTGTGTGTGTGTGTGGTGCCAGAATGAGTCTTAACCACATTCCTAATTGCGGCAAATGACTGAGGCTCTGGTGTAAGATATGTGAATGGCATCTCTGTTGCTGTGGGTTTGGTTAGCAGATGCATCAGATCCTGACACATCACAAGCCCCTTCTTCACTGATGCAACCAGTTTCTCCAATAAAACATGGTGTAAGATCTCCTACATCCACTGCCAAATAATGCAAATAATTATTTAAAAAACTTCAGATCTTCATTGATAAAGATATCTCCTCTTATTTACACAACCACACTTACCTATCCCAGCTGAAGGTAATTTTAAGCACAGTTATTCACATCCTTTTATGGCTGTAAGTGCTGTGTATTGATTTTTATGAATCCCTACACCTGTTGCTCGCTATCCTAAATCCCCACCACATTTCACTTTGAAGTACTGTACATTATTCTAGATCTAGTCCTGAATCCTTTTATCCTTAATGTTTTAGCTCAAACCACTCTGTGTAATAATAGTCATAAACTTGATGTGAAGTATATTAATTCCTCTGTAGGTTTAGCTTCTGTTCATTCATGGTATGGCATGTGTAATGCTCCACACTAACACAGTAGGATTAGCAATTGTAGAATAATAATAAAAAATCTTATGACCTGTTGAAATTACTCATCCTTCAACCTAATTAAATATTAATTAGACACTGATTAACATTGAATGCATCATCATTCTAGTTCATGGAAATGTTGATGGGCCAATCAAAACAGTTAACTGATACCATGATAAGACTTGATATCATGCAAGCTATTTTTATTTATTTATTCTTCTATTCTGTGCAAATGAGTGCAATTCAATGTATATGTAATGTATTTTTTATAGGAACAGATGAAATACAGTAAAGAGAAAAAATAAAGCACATGTATGTCCCTACTGGCACTGTGATCTTTCTTTGAGAGACTTTCATCAGATTAGTGTGACACTGATGTAATTTATGTTATTAGGTTTGATAAAGAATCTTTTGCTGTTTATTTTCTAGCTCAGTGTGGCCTGTGTATGTGTGTCCCTGTGAGCAAAAAAAAAGTTGTGTAACTGCCTTTACCTGGTTTCACCCAACCACACAAACAGCACTTTCATGTCCACTTTTGCCCTGGGTGGTTGTGTAACGCGAGCTGTGAGAGGAGGTGAAGCTGTCCGGCCTCGTATTGTCTCAGGTCAGTGGGAATAGAGAAACCGGAGAGATGGTGCAGGTCGAACAGGTGGACCCCTGCAGGTAACAAGGCCTTTCTTCACAGATTAGCTGCACTTTTGTACCAACAACAAATGAACGCTGACTTGTGAAAGATCTGTTTGGCCCCCTGGTCAAATCACTGGTGAAGATATTAAGTTTCTCTCGTGAGTGAGGAATCAGAGGCGTTTTTCTAATGCCACACACACATATTCAAAAGGTTTGATTATTGGCAGAAGTTAGCAAGGTAAAGGTCCCTCATGTTCAGTATTATTTTCACTTTAAAAGTATGGGGGGACAGGTTTTTCTTAATGTTATTTAATATTTTCTTAATGTTATTTAATAATTTAATAATGTTATTTTATAGAATGAATAATGAATGATTGTTTTCACAATAAAGGCATTTAGCAAATTGAGTTTGTTCTTCCTCAAAAAAATATTATATCTACACAAAAGTTATAATAATGTAATACTGGCATAAAGGCATTAGCTACAGTATGGACAAAATAGATTGATCATAGCCATTATAGAAGCTCTGAAACTCAAAATCTGGTGAGACAGAAGGGCCTGCTTCTCGAGTTTCCTTGTAATGAAGTCAACATTAACAGAAACTGTTATCAGAGAGGCGAGGGAACATGCGCAAAATGCAATTGGCATTGGCAATTTGGTGGTGTGCCAAGGCGTTAAACCATATCGATGACCACAATGCAATGCAAACAGATGGATGTTGTTACTTTAAATGAACAACTTCTGTTATATACTCAAATTATACAGCACATAGAAGCATGTAAAATGTATTACATTTCATGCTGATTTGGCAATCCTGTGCGGATTTTACATCTTGGTAAATAGTGGCACCAGTGTTAATGGTTGGTTTTCACTGATTTGCCACCTTCATACTGAAATTATTAAGTTTCAGAAGCTCTGAAACTCAAACCCTGGTGAGACAGCAGGACCAGCTAATTAAGTTTCACAGTAATGAAGTCAACATAACAGAGAAGGAAACCAAACCCAAAAAGGTTATTGGGGAGGCAAAGAAACATTCCCAAAATGCACAGTTGGTGTAGGCATTTCTTAAGCTGGTGTGCCAAGACATGAAACCATACTAATGCAAAGTTAAAACAGATGGCTGTTGCTGCTTTAAATAAAGAACTTGTGACAGACTAATGTCTATGCCCAACCCTATGATGAGATTTCTACATTGTAAAAAGGCACGTAAAATTGATTTCACGTCATGCTGATTTTTCTACATCTTATGTTAGAGTATTACTTATCTGTCTCAACACAAAAAAATTGATTGATGGTCAACAATTTGAGGACAAAAGGTTGAGAGAAATTAAGAGATAAGGACCTACAGCATGATAGTAAGAATGGATTTAATGTCTGTGTTCAGTCTGGAGCATTCACTCCATCCTTGACAAACAGGAGACTTAGAGTGTAACTGAGCAATCTGAAACTTGAGCAAAAGTAAGTAAGCATAAATTAAGTCATCAATGTGGAGACTGTATCCAGAAATTGGGAAGCGAGTCCTCTCAGTGTTTTGGCACTGAGGTACATGAGTGCTGAGTGACTGCAGAGGTTGTGTCTGCATCAGTGGCTGTGTGAAGCACAGCGTTAAATCATACTATGTGAAAGCGGGGAGAAGCTGATCCTGGTCCTGTTGTGACAGTGGCGTGGTCCTTTGTAGGGAGACCATCCACAGTAAATCTGCTCCACTCCCCTCGCACAAAGGACCGCTTCCATTTATGGCTCCTGGGTGGGGGGTGTGCCACTGAATCAACAATGAAGGGAGCAGGGCCTCGCAGACCTCTCTGAATTCTTTCTCAGGCAGGCCGTGCAGATGACACAAGGAATTCCTTTGTTAACCCTGCAAAGTGCAAAAGCATTTTTGCTTCAGTGCGAAGGAATTCCCTCTAGGATGTATTATCATTATGTCATGACAGTTTTTGACTTTCTTATTTTGTGAAAACCACGTCATGCAAAATTGAAAAGATTTTCATGAGGCAACTAGCAATTTTTGAATTACTTCAATGGTGATTTAATGGTTCAGCACAAGAGGTTGTGGACATTTTATAACCTGTTGAGGATCGTGCAACCATTCAAACCTGAGAAAAAACATAAAAATTGGGTTATTGTTTTTTTACATATAACTTCAACAATGGACAGTACTCTTTGACACATATTATCCTGTAATGGAGCATCAAACCCTTAGCCTCACATCTGTTATGGGCTCAAAACTGAGCACTTCCTTCCAGTTGTTATTGTCTGCCTGTGCTCGTCATTAAAGTCTTTGTTGTTAAAAATAATTTCTGGTTGGGGGAAAAGGCGCCATGACTAATTCTTAGGAAACACACGCTCACTCATGAACACCATGCTCAGGGTTTCCGACTTCAACTCCACTCATGTCCGGAGCCATGAGGTACACCCTTTAAGGCGGAAAGGTCAAGAAACACTTGGCAGATCATTTCCATGATTGCAAGAAGCACATGAGGTGAACTCACACCGACACTGCAGACGTTTTATTTGTTGGGCTGTTTGTTTCTCGGGCTAATGCTTTAAAACATTTACAAAACAATGCATAACCCCCCCACCACCAGACTGTTTTGGTTAGTTTGAAAGCATTTCCATTTCATGGAGGTATTTAAACTTTTAAGACAAAACTGAAAACTTGCAGTAATGTGATTTGACTAAAAGGGTGAGTTGCCAAGGTGATGAATGCTCCAACAGACCCAGCAGGAGATCAGCAAGGAGAATCCACCAACAGCCAAATCACTCTACTGAGCTAGAAACCATTCCACATTAAACACAACCATTACTGCTCCTGTTGACCGCGAGTACAGTACACAATGAAAAACACTTTACATCTGTTTACCATACTTGTGTTATATAGTATCCTTCATATGCATTCATTATGAGCATTTCTTAAGTAGTGTTATATTCAAACCACTGAAGTTGTACTTAGTATACTAAAAACTGTACCTAAGATTAAATATAATAACATTATTTTTTCATGTATTTTTGCATCCTATACACAGCTGGATGGATTTGTTGTGAGATTATAATACACTAATTAAAATCAGTTGCATTCACAAATCAGGTCAAGGGAACTCCTTCTATCTGGCCACACACAGAGACTGCCACCATACAGAACAAGAGCAGACAAAGGTTTCATAACCAAAAAAAGCTAAACAATCATTGCAGTATATCTTAGTGTCAAGTATAATGGTTGTTTCAGTTGTAGTGTTTGCACTGAGATCATTATCTTCTGCACTTAGTGGATCATGCAGAACACACAAAAGTGAACATCTCTTCAGGTAGATTTAGGTTTTCAGAATTTCTGCTTTGTCCTGAAATCAACAGCAGTTTGTATCTAAATAAATAGGTTAATATTCAATGTAACATCCGCTCTGGGTGAGAAGAGTTCTCCTCCCCCTCTGGGCATTGCCATTGCCATTGTGAACAGACAAAAGACACTACGTGGTCACAGACTGCTATGTTGATTTCTGCTACTCCTCTATTAAGATCTGACTTGGTAACATTTCATTGCTTCTGCAACACAAAAAAACAAGATAACAGATGCTCAAGATCAATAACTGCTGTCAGGGTTGTTGTCTTCCACAATGGCATCTGTGCACTTTGATTCCTCAAGACAAAATGTCAATATCAGCCAGTGTTGCCATTTTATGAGCATTCTTCACAAACTCTTCTTAACCTTTTTGATGGGAACAGGGAATGCTGATTGAAACAGGCTACATTATAGAATTATTTGGACTGAACTATATATTATACATATGTAGCAAGAATGGCTCTGATTAAAAATGAGATGTTCATTTTTTTTACTTGTTTGCAAACTTTGATTGAAAATGTTGTGTGCTCTGTTCATACTTATAGTCAAAATAGATTCAAAGCTCAGTACAAGAGGGATTAAACATTGCCTGGTACAAGAATGTTAAACACTGAGTAATTCAAACCAAACTGATGATGTGCACTGGTCATTTTTAGGTCATCTTTAATGATGCGTGGCAACTTGCCAACTTTCTCTAACATTCAAGCAATATTAAATAACGGATGGCCATTTCATTAAGAATTAGAAATGACTGATAGCAGAGCAAAGGAAAAGGAGAGAAGTGCTTCTATTGTTTACAGTGTAGTTTTGTACACAGAGAATAAATAAAACAAAGTGAACTGGAAGAAAAGAATACATATGTAATGCTTTCTGGCTGGCGTGCTTTAGGCCCAGTCGGGAAAAGGTCCTGTATAAATGTGAATTTGAAATGCATGATAAAAGCTGCTTACATCTGTGTCCTGCCAGTTGGCATCATTTTCATGTCGTCGAACAACAGGAGGATCCACTATACCAGCTGCTCTGCAGCAGAGGAGAAAACATCAAAATTATAATCAACCAACTGGGCATGACCATCAAGAACTTGAATAGCCATAACAACCATCTATTTCATGAAAGGCTGAAAGAAAAGGAAGGATAAGAACTATGTTTCCCAGTCACTAGCACAGAGTCTATGACTACCATTGTTAACTATGAGAATAATTCATTAGAGAAACAATCTTTTTCAGCTTCTACGTGACTCTGGCTGGACAATTTTTTGCCCATTCTGGCTCTGATACTGGGCAGCTTAATACAGAGACTGTGCTCCACTAATGAGCAGTGACATGCAGCCCCACTGGCCCATGGTGGGAGAGGACTGCTTTCCTGTCAGGAGAACAATGGGCAGATAGAAGCCTCCCTGGACTGGATCTAGGGGTCCTGCTGCAGAGCAGCCAGAGAAAACTCATCATGCCCTCGCTGACGTACGGTCAGAATAAAGGATGATGACAACATGTTCAATGAAATGGATCAAAATTAATAATTATTCCCTGAGACAGAACAACAACTGCAAAAGGCTTTCCCAGACTAAAGACATAAAAAGGAGCATTTCACCAATTTTACACATTATTGGAGGGGTACTCTGTGGAAACAGTTATATCATGTTTTCTGTGGCTCTGGAGGAACAAATGACTAGAGTGACATCATCAAGGCATCTCGCCTTGGCCTTGGGAAACCCAAATTAATACAAACTTCATTACAAACTGGGTGCATTGACTGTGCATTTACCAGGGAGGGTCAAAGAATATATCGAGTCGCATTATGTGAATTGTAGGATGCAGTATTCTGGAGCTTGACCCATCCTAGGGACAACATCAGTTCTATTTAAAAAGGGGTGAGAACTTTCCATCAAGGAAGGCAGGTCCATCAGGGTATGTATCATTGGGGGAACCTTTATCAACAAAACCTGGATATTATAATGTCCTCCAATGAAACAACATTTTTAGTAATAAAGTCGCTGAGGGTCTTAAAATTGTAGGCAAAGAATCAAACCACCAGGAGGCACATGAGGGGAGAGGACATAACCTTTCAAAACTTTAAAAACGCATTGGGCTGGTAGTAGAGAACAAGAGCTGTTAACTGTGTATATTGCTCAGATACTGAAGAGACATTTAATTGATTTGATATAAATAATTGCTGAAAATTCAGTAGTTGCTGGATGTTGGTAGGGACATGTCCCTGCATTCCATAAATTCTATACCTTTGAATTTAATTAAAACTCCTACAGTTTTTGGCTGATTAGCAGAAAAAAAGGAACAAATTCAAATTGTTTTTTCTCCTGGGAGCAGGGAATGGTCATAAAAAATCCTGTTAACATGGCAACTTTGACTCCTAAGATGACAGGAAACAGTGTGTTAACATGGCTATTTTGGGTGCTATCAATTCATTAGTTTCTGAGGAGAAACCCTCCACAGGCCTACAGTAATTGCAAAAAGATATTCTCAACCTACCTATTATGAAATGAGGTTAAGAAGTAATATTGATTGAATCCGCTTATGAAATAATATTGATGAAATAATAAATAATTATGGTCAACCTACATATTGAGAAAAAATAAAGCAATAGGACTATCTTACTTGGCACATTCATTTAATAAACCTATTTTAACTTGTGTCCTCACAGCCCTCCTGTATGAAACACCACATTTAGAAAGAAATTCTTATAAACTTAGATTCTATGAAAACACATGGTCTGTTGTCTGAAAGAAATGAGAACCTGTATGCAGAGTACTATCAGAGTTTGTCAGGGTTGGGGTTTTTTAGTTTAGTTTTATTTTATTTTTTTATTTAGTTGTTTTTTACTAAACCCAGAAATAATGTAGACCTATATTTGTTACATTGGGCCTAAACTGTAAAATAAACACTCAAATTGCAGAACAAAATGGCTCATTTTTAAAATAGCCAATGAGAACAGTATACAGCTCTGGTTAATTCTAACCTTCCTCTGTCGTGTCTTTCAGAGGGAGAGACTCTCATCCTGAACCTGTTATTAGGACTGTGCAGGTTAATTTCCACAATAATGTGATCTGCTCCCCTTCCAAGTTTAGACATAGCACACATAGTAAAAACTATATTTGTTCTGACTTCAAGCTAATTACACTGTAAAAGTGGTATAGCCCTGTATATCCATGACACAGGCTGGAGAAAAAAAGCAACTTGACAATTATTTTAATAAATTCAGCGGCATTCCGAATACTGACGTTGAAGTTGTGATCAAGGTTGAGATAATACAAGGATCTGTGCTGCCATCTTGTGGCGAAGAACACATGCGCTTCAACAACTGTAATCACATGAACTTAAGTTCTGTAGAACAGAACGCATCACGATGTGGGACAGCCAACACGTTGGCCTTCCATATGAAAGTGTAATGGTGAACTGCAGTTCTGTGAACCTCTTCCCACAGCTGTGAAGGGCGTTCGTTTAAGGCGCTTTAATATCTCTGCAGACATAAGGAATTACAAAAGGAAAAGGCCTGTAAGTCAGATTTCCAACACCTGGGGGCGCTGTTTCTCCTTCAGTAACCCAAAACCACCTTCAGCATCATTCACAGGATTTGATTTTGTATCACCAGCTTTAAATTCCTCTTTGACCGACCCCGTGCCCCTAACTCATCTACGTGGTTCTTCGTTTTGTAAGTGTCACTTTGTTTTTATAAGGCAAATGGAAACAAGAATTGCACTGAAAAGGCCCGTGGTCTCACCAAAACTGGCTCAATGTGCCGAAAAACTTTATAAATCTGCAATATTGACACATGTAAAATTCAGGCTTAGAGGGCTAACCGAAATGCCACCGAAAACTAATCTGCGGTACCAATTTAATGGTGCCCTTTTCAGGTGTGTTGTAAATGTTATCCCAAATGCTACCTAAAATATATGGCAGAATGTGCACAGAGATGCATTAGGCAACTATGTGTTATATGGTGACGACTACACCTGTTGGGCCTGCAGGTTTGGTCACGGTCACAGGTTTTGGTCTGATTCTCTTGAGATGCTTTGAAGGAAAACTCGCTGCAGACAATCGGGACAGACAGACCTGAACAAATAATGGAGGGTGGACGCGTTGGGGAGTAGTCAGTCGTGCAGCCCTTACTCATTGGTTGCCTGAGACACAGTAGCTCTACCTCTCACTCTCTCATAAATGCGCCCTCACCACCGACTTTAACAGATAATCACAGGCCACTGTGAGAGGGACACACCTACCGCTGGTTTTGCCACAGTTTACACGGGGGATGCGTTTCCATTCACGAAACGGTGTCATCAGTGCAAGATTTGAGTCGTGTTTCCAGCTTGCAGTTTCGCAATTTTGCGAATTTTTGCGCATAGGTTACGAGATAGCTCCGCTCCAACTCGAGGATGACTGGGGTTTTTGAGAACTTAAATACTGATATGCATTCGAACCAGATTACCTCAAGCAGTTACCACAGCTTGCACAAATCGCAGGAGTCACCGACTTTGCCAGTGTCCACGGCGACGGACAGCAGCTATTACAACAGCCAACAGCCTGGCCATTGCGCAGGGTCTCCATTTGGCCAGCTCGGTTCTTACCAGTACCACGGCAGCGCCACGAGCACTGTGCCATATAACGCAAAGGCATACGATCTTGGTTTCAACTCATCCTATGGTGCATACAGCTCCTACGGCTCCAACTCCTCTCCTACTCCAGCGGACACAGGTAAGCTCTTTAAGTGTTTTATAATAGACTACATTTACATGAATTTAACGCTTTTGTTTAAGACTTGAAACTTCAGATCTTGTTCATGACATTATAGGAAGAGCAAGTTGAATCATGTATATAACACAGGCCTAGTTAACAAGATAATTATTATGTGGTCAGAAATTATTAGACACACTTGTCACACAGATTCACACAAGATAATAACAGAGACTGTTCGGGTAATTTATTAAGTACAAATAAATGTTGACAACTTTAGATTTTTCCATCAGCATGATACTATAACAATGTGATCAAATCTAACTGATTATTAGGTGTGCACCTATTTGCCAAACACAAACTGAAGCCAATGCAAAATAGTTCCATGTAACTAAATAATATGCATAACGTCAAATGTATTTGAATGTTTCTTCAGAGAAAGAAGAGAGCGAGCCAGAAATCCGTATGGTTAATGGAAAACCAAAGAAGGTCAGGAAACCTCGAACCATTTATTCCAGCTTCCAACTGGCTGCACTTCAACGGAGGTTTCAAAAGACGCAGTATTTGGCCCTACCAGAACGGGCCGAGCTGGCAGCCTCGCTGGGCCTTACGCAAACACAGGTGGGTGCATCAAAGACATGGGTTCATACCCTGTCAAATGTCCACTTTATGTCTAATATGAAAAGAAATTAAAACTGTCAAAAGGGGATTTGAGCCGGAAAATATTGGTCACTCAATTGTATGCTTGTATCCGTCTCTTTCTCAGGTCAAAATCTGGTTCCAAAACCGCCGCTCCAAGTTCAAGAAGTTGTGGAAAAGTGGAGAAATCCCCCCAGATCAACATGTTGCTTCCAGCGAATCCCCCCCCTGCACGTCTCCGCCAACTACTGCCTGGGACTTTCCACAGACTCAAAGAATGAACAGTGTCAACTCCAGTTTACCTCAGAGCAGCAGCCCTCCCAACACGACTGCGCCTTCATCGTTTTTGGCAAACTACTCCTGGTATTCAACCACGAACTCTACGACGCATCTGCAGCCTCCTCTGGTCCAGCACCACCACAACTCCGCCATAAGCGCTGGAACAATATTCTGAAACAACAACAACAAACATCGGGTTTAAATCGGACAATACTGGTGAAAAAAATGAAAAATGCCAATACCTTAATTTTACAGACCTCGTGTGTGCGCCATGCGAACTTCACACGCAAGCATCTAGGAGAAATTAATGGAGCCATGCAGACAGGTTCATGGACCTTGCCAGATTTCGCGCTGGCAAATGGTAGACACAGATTTCTACAGTTATTTTTGTATTTATTTATTTTGTGTATGTCGAGGGATGAATGAACCACTATTACCCAAAGCAATCACAGTCTGGGCGCAAGCCTACTTTTACGCGGTCGTCACTTTTTAGCCACTCCTGCAAATAAAAACATTAATCGCAGGACAACCTGTCACAAATGTAGCACAAGTTAACTGTATCGTGCCTTTTTCAATATGACCTCATTTTGTTGTGCTATAGAACAGCTTACTTTTATCCATTCTTCATGGCATTAGTTGATTTGAATATACTTGGGGGGTAAGTGTCTGAATCAACGTTTGTAAATATTTTACCACAGCTTTTTGATAGCCCATGCCGCTTTGACTCCTTTTTCAGGCTACTGGTGCAAATCCATTAACCACCGTAAGCTACTGATTGTCATACCCTCTGATTTACTTGTATCACATTTAATTGTATTTTTGTCTTATTTATTTTAGCTGTGTCCCATATATGGCCAGACGTTATTTAAATAATAAAAAAAATGTTTCCGTGCATATATTCATCTTTTTCTTTCCGAAAATTGGTTTCTGTGCACGTGCTCCTTTGCTGTCAGGCATTTGTGGATGACTGGGGAGAATTTGTGTTGTCTTATTCGTAATGCAATGGGGCTAATAGCCTACACACATAAGTCTGAACATAAACTATTTTTATTTTTTATTTAGCCTATTTTATTTTACAGCAATTTAGATATGATTTTGATATAGCCTAATTTAGATTTTTAAAAGCATACAATTAACGCCAGGTGAGCGCTGAATGATTTTCGCACCTCCAATAGCCTAGCTTTAGCTTTATTTCAGAAAGTGAAAATATGTCAACGTTAGGAAAACTCTTTAATTGACCCAGGCTGCTACACACCTGTTACGCTGATTATTTTAAACTATATCTACCTATATTTTGACTGTTATATGCTGAAGCTGATGAAAATGGCCGGATAAACGCACACCTGTAGTTAAATTAATAGCCTAGATATATGACTTAAACTAAATAGCTGAGCCTCTCTACCGAGTTAGCCAGGACTAGCTAACGGTACACTGATTAAAAGCTATTTCGTAATACCATGTTGTTTGTAATTACAAGAGCTTGTTAGGTGCTATCACAAGCGTGGGACAAGCGTAAGATAATTCCTCAGCAGAGCCGAGGCTCATTCAGACAAGCAGAGGAAGAGGCCCGGGGCGCAGGCTCAGCGGTGGGGGAGGCAGCACAACAACATGCCTTGGCATGCGAGAGGGGAAGATGAGGGTGGGTATGAATGAGCACAGGCTCCTCAGACTCTGTGGAGTCAGAGTCGTTTCCAGACGTTTTATGAACTCAGCCTAACAAGAGAAAAAGAGTGGAACTAGGTCCAAGACAGCCTGGAGCTACCACATAATGGAAACATTTCTCACGCCTCTGATCTCTGAAGACGAGCAGATTGACCTACATTATTAAAAGGCTCATGTAGGGCCTGTAGGCTACATGGAAAACATAGGCACATGTCCAAAACTAAATGTATTGCAGTCTTGAAAACCTAGGCCTAATTCATTTATATTTATCTGTGTTATATTTTATTTATTTTAATTCAATTTGACTCAAATAGACAGATAGATGGATAGCGAGTGGTGGGCCTAGGCCTATTATTAATACACAGTCCCATCACTTAGATCTCTTTCATGATCATTATCATGGCTGGTCTATCCCACACGCTTCCCTTCAAACGACCACGGGCCATAAAGTGGGGTCGTTTCCTTGTAGGCTACATAATTAGGACTGTAGCTTGTCAGCGGTTGCTGTATCTCCATGATAGAGCCTCCTCCCTGGAGCTGACAGGATCAGATCCCAGGCATGCAGCAGGTCTGTGCTGTGCACATAGCACATTATTACATCCTACATGTAGGCCTATGTGGACCTTTGTAGATTTAATGTGCGTGTACTGTTACATGCATCATGGCAGACCACAATATTAGCTGGTTTTACCCTAACCATTCACATGGGTGACCGTAATCATACACCAGCTGTGAAGTAGGAGCACAGATTTTGTACAATACTCTGTGTAAACTATTATAGACTATTTATGGATTTTTTTCCCTTAAAAAAACATTTATGTAGGTTTTACTGTTGCTCCATGATTTGAGTTGAATGAATTAGAGCTGCTGTGGTTTATGCATTTGCATTTCTCTAGGCAACTTGTAAATGCCATACCTCCTATCCTAATTTATACCCTGATCTGTAATTTCATCCACATTTGCTCTGGTTTGAGCATTCTGGCTTTCAAATCTGAAAGCCTGCAATTACTATATAATTCTTCGCAATTTTAGATGTCCTAATATGGGGTGTTATTTTCTACACAAGACAATTTCCCGCTATTTCAAGCATCAACATTGTCAAAGTTGTATGTACATAATAAATGGGAATATCAATGCATAGTTTTTAGCCTAACATCTTGACTCAACGATAATTATATCCGTGTGGAGCCTACGCAGAATTAGCCTGAATTGCATGGTAACTGCTGCTTTAAATTTTAAAAAATTACTCATAATTTCCCCCAAAGATTACCAAGATCTCGAGTGCACAATGTCATCAGCGTAATGAGGAGTAAACATTTATGCTAATAATCTACATTTTCCCCCCATCAGCTATAAAGAGGGGAAATAAAGCAGACATTTTCAGTCATATTCTGAACTCTGCTGCTATAGCTTAGTCCAGCACATGGAACACATTTTGTGGGATTTAAGCGCTCATCTTGTCTGTGTTGCAGGATGCTGCTGCTCATCTGCCTCCATGCTGATTTCTAAAAATCCTGAGAGGGTGCTTGCCTCTTCATTTTCAAGCTGAAAGGTGCGTATTATATGTTTATTTCTTAAATATTCTTGAAAGAAACGTGACTGAATGCAAGTGAGACAATCAAGAATAGAAAATTCTCGATTCTTCGTTACATAATTGATCCTGTTTTGTTATGCCTATACAAGATTTATCTTTTTTTATTCTTAGTCAAAACGGTGAATGTCGCTGATTCTTTGATGCTATAAAACTATTTCAAAGACTAGTTCCTGTAGCGTAAAATCCTAGGCCCATTTGATCCTGTAACCTCGGTTGAAAATGTATTTTGAATCGTCGAGAGGATGTAATGTGCAACCAAGCTTTGCTAGTGTGGAAAGGTCCTATAGCTCAGAAAGCTGATCACACCGAGAGGAAACGTAAGGAAGGGGAAACACACAAGTTGTTCTTTGATTTAGTCGCTGCTCTCATTACTCTTACATTGTGCCTTGCTAATTCTGAAGCCTCTTCGCATTGACAACTCCGTGATGTACACCTGCAAGCAATTTGCCAGCCTTATACATAGGCGAAGTCTAAGGGAACCATGACGAAATGGCAGCTCACCTATTTCGCTATTTTTTTTCTATTGCAGCAGCAAATTTCTTTCAGAGCACTATCTCTTTTGTCAACGCAGAAAGATCCTCATAATTACCTCAGAGATAGGAAACTGCATTAGAATAAATAAGGGGCGAAATTACTGTAATTATGCTGGGTTTGATGGGCTCAGCTCGTATAATCAAGGGGAGAATACAGCGAAATAACACTGACCCTCTTGGATGTGCAGCTGCGCCTTTCTAGGACTAGGTAGGCAGGTTTATGTTCTCTGCAGCAGCAGCAGCACAATTCATATTCTTTCTTAATGGTATCGAAATATACCAATTGTACTTATGTAGGCTTGTTCAAAAAGGACTGTATACGTTCTGAGTTTTGTATTAAAATAACAATGGAGACAGCAGGATTGAAGCAGAGGTCGTTACACAAGAGGCAGACAATATAGAAAAACTAGGCCAGAACATATTTCTTTTTTACTCCCTCTGAGAACAAAAGAACCCCAGTAGTAGTAGCAATAATAATAATAATAATAATAATAATAATAATAATAATAATAATAATAATAATAATAATAATAATAATAATAATAATAATAATACCATTATGATAGTTAACAGTGAAAATAAATGAAACATGAAATAAATTAAAAATGAATTAAGTGCGCGGTTAGTTAGATGGCAGAAGTTGCAGCAAATGTGCCATTAATTGCAAAACATTTATATATTCATGATATGGAAGCTAGAGGAGAGCGATTCCTGCATCTGCAATTCATTTCTTTCACGCTTTGTTTGTTCTCAGGCACACATATAGGCTACAAACATTAGACATTGCTTGTATTGTTTTAGTGAATATTTTTTATCAGCCTATTATTACGTTTTGCCAAGTAGCGCTAAAGGTGTTTGTAGGCAATTCCACCTGTGTCAAGGGCAGTTTAGTTTCTTTAAGGCATTTTCAAAATCATTGAGTATAAAAATCCAATTTTAATTTATTTATATCTAACCAAACTAGTTGCATTTTAACACACTTTACGATACAAAACCGCTTACTGCGGATTGCATAAGGAGAATAAATGAATAAAGTGTGAACACCAAACAAGAAGGCCTTTGAACTTTTTCACTTTCACTGATCTCCATCTGATCCGCCCTGTGTCCCGTGTGCTCATCCAGTCCTCTTTGCAGCACCTGCCTCTTGCCCAATTATTCACTTAACACACACAATTGATCTCTCCCATTCATGGCGGAGAATGGGGATTGTCGCAAGACAAATGGGAAGAAGATTATCTTTAAGAAACGTTGAAAAGAAATAAGCGATGTTGTTGAATTAATACAGATCTCCTGCAGCACGACGCTTAAATCACACCAATATAAATGATGCAGTTGATATCGGCCAAAAGATTCAGTGGTTTCATCCATTTTAGTACAAGTATCTATGTTTCTTTGTTTTGTTTTTTGTTTTTGTTTATTTTGCCTCTTCCATTTAACATGTAAAATGCAGCCGACCAACATGTAAAGATATTTTCGTGTAGATGCATAGGCTATTGCAAATGTTGTTTTACCGACATTTTTAAACGCAACGTCAGATTTGTAATTCTTATAGGCCACTCCAGATGTTTGACAACATCTGCAACCGGTGAGTAGCAGCAGCACGAACCCATGGAGGCGAAACGCTAAACACGACCATAAATCTAAACGACGAGCCTTTTGCAGCACAAACTCACACACCTCATTCACACGGCGTCTGCTACAATAACCAACATGATACTGCTTTGTGTCAGCTCACATTAAACCTGCACCATGCTGAAGCCTTTCTTTTCACATGGGTGGAGGGTGGAGGTGGGTGGAGGTTGAATCAGACACCTTTCTTGACATAATTTAAATCATTATTTTACTGCTCTTGAAACTTTGCACATTATGTACATAAACTTCAGAAACAGATCAATAAATTAAAGTGATCAATACAAAACTAAATATTTTCTATGGTGACTAAACACATCTCGACGAATACAGAAAGCCTAAAACCCTGTTTCACAGCGTATCCAGTATACAGCACAAAAAACAATCTGAAAAGTATGTACAAAATACAGTGACAAATGAGCTGCTCAACCCTCAGGATATTTTTTCAAAGCAGCAGAATTGTCAGGCCTTTTACATTTTTCACATAACATCGGGGCACGGCATAGAAAAGCTTTGCTTGCGTTAGTGCAGCATTAACAACACAGTGTTGTTGTTTCAAACACACTTACAAAATGAACACAGACTGACCTCAACAGAAAAACTCCTCTGAATAATTTAAACTTAAATAACAAACACATATAAACAACATAGTAGCAATTTTGAGGCTTCGCACAATATGCTCTGTGGTTGAATGTGCTGTAAGCATGATGACCTGATGATTAGGCTAATGGTGGAATGTATTAATTATAATTATTTGGTTTAAGAAACACCCCTATGGCCGAATCGACCTTTAACTGTTAATGAATGCAGATTGGTATTAGGTCACCATCCCCTTGGGCCCGACATCTGGTGTAAACAAACACGTGTTTTCTTATAAACATAATAACTCACAAATATGATTTTTTTTTTTTAAATCAAAATTGAAACTGACACAAAAGTGATAAACAGCAGCCAAAAAGGATCCATTTGTCTTCGATTCCCGCTGACTGTCATGGACTTGTTGCCCTTGGGCGCATTGAGATGCCTTTTCAGTCTCTCAGCTCCCTTCTTCTTCTTCTTCTTCTTCTTCTTCTTTGCTGCTTGCCGTCATCCGGTATGAGGAGGCCACTGTGTCACCTGGCCGCATGCGGCAGCAAACTCCGGGGTTGTTGTTGTGTATCATCAGTGCTGGTCCGCGCTGAGCGTCTGCAGGCTCCTTCAACATCCTGATAAACGCGCCATGGCAGAGTGGAGGGCTGAGGTCTCTGTTCACATGAGCTGTGACTGTTGCATAGACTCTTGGTGTGTGGTGGGGTACCATGAGGTGTAGCTGGGAATGTAAGATCCGGTCGTCCCCACTGAAGTCTTCACGGTGGTCGGCGAGCTCCAGACAGGTGCCACCGAGGGAGAACCGCTCGACAGTCCACGGCCAGTGGCTAAAGCGTTGGCGTCAATTGTGCCACCGCCTTGCTTCATCAGTTTCTTGAATTTAGACCGTTTATTTTGAAACCAAATCTTCACCTGTAGAGACATAATGAAATAAGCTGGTTTAGAACGTTTGAAACTGAAATGAAAAGCAGTTTTAATTAAATTAAACGCACGTTTTACGCACGCTTTAGGCACGCAGCAGGTTTCAACACACAAAGTTAAGAGCAAAAAAGTAATAGTGATATCTTGCTCTTGATTATGATATTACTGTATTAAGTTGTAATTTACATTAAGACACGAATGAAAGGATAGCCTAATCAGACAAACAAAATTTATCCTTCATTTGATGTCAAACATTGCATGTTATTCTTCGACGAACGGTGTTCCATTATTATTATTATTATTATTATTATTATTATTATTATTATTATTATAATAACGCATGCTGTGAAATACATTTAAAAGGTGTAAAATTGCCTAACGTGAAGCTATTTGGCTGGTCTGTTTCGTGGACTTGCCTGTGTCTGGGTGAGACCCAGCGACGCTGCGAGCTCAGCTCTCTCCGGTAAAGCCAAATATTGAGTTTGTTGAAATCTCCTGTTCAAAGCTTGAAGTTGTAAACTCGAATAGATAGTCCTTGGTTTTCTAATCTTTTTCCCTTTCCCGTTGAATCGAACTTCTCCTCCTTCGACCACTGTGTTTTTCTCTGCTTCTGGCGCTGAGGGAGAGAGAAAAGAGCAAAGAGAAGGAGGAAAAAATGAGGAGGCAGTTATAGCCAACGGAGCTATGAATACTCCAGCACAAGTTTTACAGGCTGTACTTTAGGTATAATTACCCTTAATTGCATACATTGTTTATAGCGTTACGCAATAAATAATTACCAAGCCTAATTCCAACATCTGGGTCGCCTTTTCCACGCAGCCAGGACTACATACAGTAGAAAGCCGTGTCAACACAGAAAGTTAATATTTAAGATCCAAAGATCCTGTTGCACACTTACCTGCATCCTCTAACCGCGTCTGTGTGAGTGCCGTGCTGTTTTGGTAAGTCTGTACTGTGCTGAGATATGGACTGGTGGAATGGCTACCGACGGAGTTTACGTATGGATAACCCAAAGATCTGGGGAACGACGAGGCTGCTGGACTGTAGCTGTCGTGCTGGGTATGACCTGCAGAATGTAAACAGTGCATGGGATAGTGTCCGTGAGACATGGAGGAAGGTGACATTTGTTGACTCGTGGGTCCAAACTCCATGAAAACGGTCTTTCCTGAGGCAGGGCTATTAAGACTTTCTGGAATTGTAGTCATTGTCATCTCTTCTCGCGTTTCCCGTCGTCTTGCTTTTGTTGTTTTCCTTCTATGATCTCAGTGAAGGATGGGTCCCAATTTAAGCCGAACAGATTTTTTCTCTTTCCATTCATAAGAAAATGTAGTTTGTTCCCGTGAAAAGTCCTAGGTATGATGCTGTGGACCAAGACAAACTCGCTCAAAGGTTTGAATCTCGGACTCATGAATATTCATCAAAGACTGTCGCTGATTGGTCCACTCTCTCCAAGAGGGAAGCCGATTGGCGACAATGGGGCTGGGTCCGAAGAACCTGATAAAGTCAAGGAAAACCACAAAACCCAAGATTTCCTCTTCACATGTCAAGATTCACAATTATTATTATTATTATTATTATTATTATTATTATTATTATTATTATTATTATTATTATTATTATTATTAACAATTATCAAATCAAGTTATCACCATAACGTGATCCACGTTTGTCTCAGCAGTATATATATATATATATATATATATATATATATATATATATATATATATATATATATATATATATATATATAGATAATATATATATATAGATAATAGTTTAGTCATTCCTATTGGCACAGCGCTCAATTATATAGTAAAATCAGGTTTCTCACCTTGTATTGAAAGTGCCGGTTGTCATATATCCACCTTAACGCCATTTATTATTGTTAAATAGTATTTCCAGCCTCGTTAAAGCTGCTCTTTTGATTAAAGCTTTTTTTTCGATTAAATGCTCTATCTGGAGGAAGGTGTATTAGCATAACACTAGCGTTCAATTTTCATAAGTAGGCCTGTAATTAGTCATGTATTTAACACTTCTTGCTTGAGGTCTCAGTTACACCTGGCAGCAATGGCACGGTAAAACAGTTCTGTTCTGATGTCAAATGAGGGTTGTTGGTTCAGTTTGGGCCTAATTGTGTTTTATAACACCTGAAACATAGCCTATAACATTACAGCCTATACAAAATAACGAATATAGAAAAAATGACAATTAACAGGCCAATGTGTAATTAATCAAAGTGAGGACTATAGAGCATTTTAACACCTTTAAAAAGGAAACCGTTTTAATTATGCTTTTCAAAACAATATGAAAGCCTATATAATCGCGGGGAAATGATTGGTTACACGTTCCTGCTCGAATAGATTTTGATTTTATAACACAGCCATGCATAGAGGCCTATTTTCTTATCATGCTTTCCAAACAACTTTCGCACATTCAATCGCAGTATCAATTAATGGTCCCAGTTTTGTTAAACACTGGCACCTTTGATTAGCATGAATCTAAGTGAGGATGGGGGTGCGGCCAGCCTCCCACAGCCTAACAAGAATAATTGTCCGTGGACATTTGATTTAATTGAACTGAAGACTGACTAAACATAGAAGACATTTTTCTTGAGTTGCAGGTTTAGACCTCCAAATCTCTAAGCTCAAACAGGATCACTGCTGCAGCTGTGTAGGCTGGATTAAAAAAAGATCTTAATTTCAATCAGCAACTAAAAGCAACGTCCCTTCACTTACTTTAAAAAGCCTGTGATGGAAAAGAAGCAGATAAATCCGCGCTGTCCGGGGTCAGATATCCAACGCAGGATGCACTTGGTGGAAGAAGAAGAAGAAGAAGAAGAAGAAGAAGAAGAAGAAGAAGAAGAAGAAGAAGAAGAAGAAGAAGAAGAAGGGAAGAAGAAGAAAGTATCCAGTAGCTCCTCATTTTATTAGGATTCATGCGGCTGCAGCTCTTGTTCTGTTGTCTGTGCAGAGCAGAAACACAGCCTGGCTGCTCCATCCGCGGTCCCTCCATCTCCACCTGAATAACAAATTAAAGGCAGTTAAATTCCGTCACTGTGATTATCAGTGTAATTACATCATGAACTCAAAACAGAACTAGCAAGTTGCAAAATGTGTTATCAAAATGCAGGCGTTGACATCACGGCACGTGTGCCACAGTGTGCCAGGCGGCTGCGGGTGCCTGAATTTAAAGATTTCTGTGCAATATTAACGAAAAGCTGGTCCCTTGTCCTCTAAAATAGGCCAATTTGAAGTGATTTCTCTGGAATTACTTTCGAAAAATGCTTCAAGATTTCCTCTATCAACAACGACAATGATAATGGTAGTACAACCAATAATTATCATCTTCCAGAACAGAGGACAGATTTTTATGGGTACTTGGTGGGTGCGACTGATAACTGTCATTATTTTCCCACGATTATAGTATCTGCAAACTGGCACACGGCTGTGAGCAAAACCCTGAACAGAACAGAGGCAGAATTTGCAGGGGAAATGTAAAATAATATCACGAGTATACTATTAATAATATAAATAATAATTATAGGGTTTTTGTTGAAGTAAAAAATTAGAGCTGAACAGACTCACAAAATAGATGCTGCATAAATCATGTTCATTTTATTGATACCCTTTTGTAAAATCAATCATTTACAAAGTGTTGATTTGCTTGCAACCTAAACGATTAACTATTTATTTGAGGGATTTTTCTCAAGCCATCTTCAGTGTCATTAGGATGAGCAGGCGTGTGGTAATATTACCACTTTAATTTATAATTTGACTCCTGCGCCTGCTGGCAAGGAGGGCAGCGCAGGTCACAGCGGTCCATCCTGCAGCACGGCAGCAAGGGATCTAACTAGCCACACTAAAAATAAAGTCCTCCATGCATGGATGGAGCGCGGAGGCAGGACTCATTAGGAGTGAGTAGCTCTGTGGCTGAGGGTGTTTTAACACCTGCTGCTCTTCACCTGAGGGTTAGTGCAGAGGTGGAGAGACAGAAAGAGGGAGGGGTGGAGGGGTAAACGGGGCAAGATGTCACAGACTTCATTTCAGTCCGGTGATAGAAAGCCCTCCTCAACTGCTATGCCAACCCACATTTTCACAGCCACCAAATATTATCCCGGCCGCGGTGCATTGGTAAACTGTGCATCCATGCTGTGTGAAGACACATCTCCACGTGCACCCTGCAGACTCTGCATGTGAGCAGTGATTAATTATTGTTATTGGAGGTGCAGGCAACTGTGAGTTTTTATTTAATTTCCCTTTCTTATAAAGGAGACAAAATGCTGCTTTACAAAATGCGGTTGTCCTTTCCAGCTTCAGGTTTAATGCTTTCTGATAATATTTGATTTAAAATCTGAAAGTGAAAATGAAAGTTGCAGCTGATTTCCACACACTTTTACATGCTGTCACTCAAAATCATGTGGCATAAATATCCATCTCAAACATACTAATTCATAACAAAAAATAAATTATTCTTACACTCTATGAGAGTTTTATTTACAGTAGCTCATCATTTGTGAAACTGCCCATTGTGGACATTATTACTGCAGCACCTCAGCTACAAATGCTGATGTAATTTGGTGAGTGCCTTCAAGCAGAAATGTCATACTATATGAAGGTTTATTTCATGTTTTAAAGGCAGTGGATCAAACAAGTGAAATTGCCTTTTGTTCTGCTTCCTCTCTGGCTTTGCTGCTTGCTTGCCATCCTGTAATTTGCAGCGTCAATGAACGCAAACTAGATGCACTACAATTAACTCGATTCAATGTCTATTTCCATGTTCAATGTGGCATCAAAATGTGAATTGATTTTGTTTACTGAGTTAGATGCAAACAAAAAAATGAATCACAATATCTGAGAAACAAGATTGTTGCATTGGTTAATTGATTGCATTATCATAAGGGTCAGGAGGGATACAGGGAGAGAATTAAATTATGTTACTTTTTTATTGTTTTCAGAAAATACAGAAGAATAAAATGCATTTTAGACGTCAAAACTAAATTTACTGTCTCAATAATAGTGTAGCGTTAATAAAAACATTATTGGCTACTTTATTTTGTGGTGATCTGACACTTGATTTTATTACCTGCAAGAAAGGTCACACTGCTTTCTAAAATTAAATTATGACAGCAATGAATTCTTTTGTTTGTTTTTTTAAAGGCCCCAAAATACAAGGTTTATTCAGATAATGTGACATCTAAATTAAAAACATTTTTCTCATTTGATAATAATTGACTGCTTGTTTATAAACATTTGAAAACATTAACGACTATTTAGTTATTTAATTAAAATATCTGTCAGTCAGTTTAGGAGATATAACAGGTTCCAGTTAAGATTTTTGAGGTGTTGGGGCTACTCTTTTGTTTATATTTGGATTCCATATTCTGCTTCTGATACAAACTAAAAAGTAGAATAATTTCCTTTGTGGATAGACAAGATGTTGCAAATGTTTCCTATAGTGATTAAAAAATAAAACAATGAAAAGGTGTTGATTTTTGTTGAAGTTTTGTGCAGGATATTGATAATTGTTTTGTTTGTTTTTAGGCCTTGATGACTACAGACCAAATGCTCCTGGGACTCCAGACTGGACTTGTTGCTCTGTAGACGACTTACTGAGTTTTGAAGCCTGGTGAAAACAGAAATAAAGAGTCACTGAATGTGGCATTTAATTTAATACTAGTCATTTGTTTTGGACGTGTGTATTGTTTTATATCTGGCATTTTTCCCTTCCTTCATGAATTCATTTAGTTACTAATCACAAACAAAAGCAGAATAAATGGAACCGTCTGAACCCAAGAAGACTAGTTTATTCCCAGCAATCTCTTACTGCAATGAATTCTTCTGCAGATGAAAAGAAAGACTCTGTAATTAACATGTGTGTAATAGGACTTAACGCTGGTCATTGAAGAGCTGAGAAGTCACATTTCAACTCCTTTTCCCCCTTCAGCGCTCAGAGCAGTTCTCTCCTCAGAAAGCTGGGGTCACAGTGTGGAAAAGACTCCAGCAAACTGGTAGAAATGCTGTCCCCATTACAGCCTCAGCAGGGGTCAGGCCATGGCAGCAAGCATCCAACCTGCCCAAAATTGGCTGCAAAATGACCAATTACCTGAGTGAAGGCTGTGGAGAAAGGACTTGGAAAAATATGGCTTTTACTTAATTCAGCTTAACTGTAAAAGAAACTAGTGTCACATTGACGCTTCTACTTGCTAGATGCTACAGTATCCCACCTGTTAAAGTGAAGATCTGGGCATCATATCGACAACTAATCAGAAAATCAATTATAAGGAGAATTGAAATTTAATAAACTCTTAGTGTAGTGATGTGAGAGAGCTGGATGGCAGGAATAAAATCAATATAACATAGTTTTAAACTGGGGGATTATTTCACCAACACTAAAACAACAAATTGATTAAACATCTTTACATGTAGGTCTTATTGAATTAATTTCCCTGCAAATGGAAAACATGCAAATTTGCCAATTAAGTCATTTGCCCATGGAGAGCTGGGCTGCTTGACGATCAGCTGCCACTGCGCCTTTAGTCTGAAACCCCTTTTTAGTTTTTGTTAAGAGTTAAGTCTCCAACAAAGACAGGAAGGAGGTCAGCACTCAGCCAACACCTGAATGCGCCTCTCTTTTTTGTGCTCCCCTTGATCCCCACAGTCTGTGCCTGTCATTAGTCTTAATGACGGAAAATTGTCATGTTGATACAAGTCTTGCTCTCCCCCTCTCTTCTTTGTATAAGTAGAAGGTGGAAGCTCCATTTGTAACAAAGTTCTAAGCCGTGGACATTGCATTTGTGCTGGGGGAGAATAAAGGCTGTAGATGCTCTTTCCATAGCTGGGATAATTATTCCTACTGTGACCTTAATGATTCGCTCTGTTCATCCTGCATCTCATCCACGCGCCAGGCCCTCAGCAGAGCCCCGTGTCAGGGAATATGAAAAACCCATATAATGAAACCATTTTGGCTGATGGAAAAAGGGGGCTACTGAAGCTGCACTTGCTACAAAGACGGCTCAATTATATGAGTAATTGTGATAATTTTCCCTCCATTCACTGCTTTCTCTGAAAGGTAAAAAACACAGATGCTGAAAGGGAAATTACTTGGACAATATATAATCTGTGAAATGGTCACAACAGAAAAAAAGATGACTGTAAGAAAGTGTAGGACTATAAATAGGTATGTTAATGCAGGGCACATAAATACACCCTCAGAAGCTCACAGACATTAAAAAAACAGCACTGCCTTGTGCGAGCTCATGTGAATAGAAAAAACATGCAAAAAATGACCATTGAAAAAAATATGATAAAAGTAGATATGCAGCTGCCAGAAAATTAAACCCCCTTCTCCTTCCAACTGACAAATTTCAGCTCCTGAAAATGCACCCCCATAGTTGGCTATCATTTGTTGTTCTCTGACAGGAAAAGGATAATTACCTCTCTCAGAGGCAGGGGGACTGACATGCCCTTTAGACTTTGCCATGAATGCAGAAGCTTGATAGAAAGCTTGAGGAATAATTTTGTTCTTTGCCTTTCCTTTATGTTCAAGAGCATGTTTTGTTCAGAAGAACTTGAAGATGGCAGTATTGTAGAGTGCATTAAACCATGGGTGTTCATACTGTAAATATGACATCCCGGTGTCTATCAGCTTCTCCACTCAGGGGGAAAACTCTGAAATGCATTAAAATTTCAATTTCATCTCGCTGGAAGACAGGCGAGATAGTGAGATATGCATTACTTTTCCCTTTCACAGTGGGTGTTGGATTAAACATTTCTTCTTCCTCACTGAAAAAAATATATAAAAGCTTCTTTCTGTCAGGCAGGAACAAGGCTGTGAATTCAAGTTTTGTGGCGACAGAAATGCATTGCGTTCCGTGAAGTGTCCAACATATGTACATGTGCACGAAAGCAAACACTAAATGAACTCTTCACTATGTTCTGTAAGAGAGCCCTATTCTTGTTTCTCTGTGGAGGTTTTTGAAGAAACTATCATTAAAATGTTCTGCACTTTAAATAGAGATATATAATGATTAGCTCCATAGATATTACATATGACTAATGGTTTTTCTCTTTTCTCCCTCCACTGACTGATTCTTGCATGTTGTTTCTTTTTTTGAATTTTTTTTTCAGACAAACCTCCCACATGTACGGCCACTGACCCCTCAGGCCCTGCAATCTGGAATAAATCTTTCCAGACAAGCTGAGCAACATTACAGCCTTGCAGCTGAAATACTTGTATCACACTCAAATGATGAGTCTCTGTCACACACCATGTCATCAGTTTCACCCCAACCCCCCAATAACTTCCGTCCCATTGAGCACCCTCGCGTGTTACTGGGGGCCAAGACAGCCAGAGACCCCCCTGGTCCTACCTGATTGTTCCTCCTATAACATGGAGAAGCAGCTTGGTCCCACCACCAGCCTGTACTCAGCATTACTTTTGTGCAGCACACACACACACACACACACACACACACACACACACACACATACCCACAAACCACCAATCTCAATGCAGTGCGCCCCACTGTGCACTTCCTGACAGCCTCCAGAAATGTTTTCAAGTTGTCAAGTCCCCACAGTAATAGTCTGGGAGCAGAGAATACAAGAAAACAATAATCATATGATCAGAAATTCAGGTTATGTAAAGACTGTAAGAATAGAACAGTTTGGGCTGCTTCTTTCAGGCTCTTTCATTTGCTGTTTTCACTTTGTTTCACATGGAAATGCAGCATAATATTTTTACTATTTGGGATTTGACACTTACTCTTTAAATCTAAGTCTTTGATCTGCAACAGCTGCTGTAATATTTCAGCACAATTCAGTTTTACAAACAGGTTTATTTAGCTCGACAGCAGTAAGGGAGAGGGGAGGGCTATATACTTTTTCTTTTTGCTGTAATTAGTGAGAGTAGGGAGGGCCTTTTTTCTCATCCCAGATTCATATTTCATTTAATTTATTCTCATGCAATACCAGGCTACAGGATCATCTGACATCACTTTCCACAACAGTAATATTAACAGTTCATTTAAAAGCTTTTGGTTTGAAAAAAGCTGTCATATTCGGTGTCAAACTTACTATGTTTGCCATAAATTTACTATGTTTGCCATGAAGTCGAATTAGCTATTTGGCAATAGCTAATTCGACTTCTAATGTGTTGCTCTGTAAACATATTAAGGTTTAAATAGGACTACACCATGTTAAATTATTCATGCAGTTTTAGTTACTAATGGTAAAACAATAGAAAGAGAAAATAAATAACCCTCCCATTTTTCTGCCCCCTTCATCCCATTAATTTGTCCCCTTCTTCACAGTTTAGTAGTTTTCCCCCAACAATGACACCCTGAAAACTCCTGATCATGCACACGTGATTCAAAGATAAAGGCATAAATGATCGGTCTACCGTCACCCTGACTAGCACAGACACCATCAAAATAAGACCATCATACAGAGGTGGTCTGATTTTGTTCTTTATAGCCAGCAGTCTGATATAAACCAGTCTGACCTACAGCTGTACCTCACCGATATTACTAGCCAGGGACAGAGAGCCTTGTCTGAAGCTCACACATCTATGTAGAAAGCTAAGACAAGGCTGTCAGAGATTTTAATAAATGTAGGGAACACTGCATGGGAAAAGTGTTGCTGTCTCAATAGAGTGACACAGACAGGCCAAGGCTGTCAATGGAGCCCCTAATGACAGAGTAAGATAATGACAGACCCCAGTTAGAATCAGCAGGAAGAGGAAGATCAATCTGCAGCCAGAGAGGGAGGGATGTAAGGAGGGGACAAAACTGTGGGCTCTTTCTTTTCTATTTTCTCAGTTTTAGCTCATCTCATACATATATCTTTCTGCTGCAGCTGGCTCGCGTCGTGGCGGGGCAGCTCTGCATTAAGCGCACAGTGGATCAATAGCCATTACAACTCCCTCACAGCCTGACACATCACAGGGCCACAGTTGACATTTCACTCAGGGCCACATTGATCCCCAGTGCACAATATTCCAGCCCCCAGTTAGTAGCCGAGCCTGGGGTCTGGCTGGAATTGAAAAGCGAGGGAGGGGGCAGAGGGGTGGCTAACCAGCTGCCCGCGCTACAAGTAAACAGCACACCCCTTGATGCATTCCTCATTTTCAATCTACTGGTTTTCCTGCCTCCACTGGCAATCTGAGAGGCTGTATCAGAGGATCAAAGCTTGACCTATGTGAATTATTTATGCATGCACCGGATCAGTGTATACATGTCTGTGCGTGTATGTGTGTATATGGTAGAAATAGCCACACTGGCATCATTGTTGATAGCATCTCCAGCATTCTGCAGACCAGTGGAAAGGAAAAAAATCTAAAATAAGCATTTGTGCAATTAAAAGTGGGGGTTCCCAAGAAACCCTGCTCAAAATAAACACGGAAAAATAGCAGACAACACAAAATTAGACACAATTTGAGTTAATTTCTCTTTAATTGCCTCCTGGGACTTAGGATGCTATCTCTGTGGTCAGTTTTACTTTGCAGAATAAGCACCAAGGCTGTAACAAAGCGCTGAATTCATACTCTTACAGCAACGTGCAGTGTGTGTAAATTATTTTCCAAAAAATAAATAACAGTTCAAAAAGATCAGTTCCTTTGGTACTTCTACAGTCACATTGAAGATGCCAAGACAATCGAAAACATATTCATACAATAATCTTGTATGACAAGTGCACGGCACTTTGTTAAGTATACAAGCTCGTTAACCTGCCTCTCTGCATAGTTTTTCATCATGACACAATCACCATTTTGAAAAGAAAACATTGCATATATCTTTAAGGAAATGTTTCAAGACTTATCTCGATGTGTGAGTTCTTGCAGTGTTGTAGGTAAATGAAAAAAGGGGGACGAGGGGGGTCTTCTCATAACTCCTCTGCCAGTGAGCAGTGCTACTGGGTTTGATTTCTAAATTGCTCTTCATAACTGAAAGAGAGGGGAATTCCCAGATAAAAATGGCTTCAAGAGATTAAATACCTGTCAGGTGTAGTGTGGTCGCATTGTTCACTGTAAAGTCTGATGGAGGGAAATTTCTGTGGAGTAGGAGAAACACAAAAAGAGCAAATTTTCTTTTTCTGCACAGTTTATCAGAACGATTTTAATCTTAACAAATGATGCAGGTTGTTGTCCTCTTGTTATCTCTACAGTGTATATAATGTATGTGTGTGACTACCTGTTCAAACACTACTATACTACTATATTTATAGTATATATAAATATAGTAGTATAGTATGTAAACCAAACACATGCACCCAGAACACATTAGACATCTGGTAATAAAAAATCTCTCACATGTGAAATATCACCTACTAACAATAACAAACAAACAACATGAAGTTGTTTATTAAATGATAAAGTTAAATAACAGGGATTCATTTTGTAGATATTTCACAACAACAATTTACACAGTTCTATGTGTGAAGGGAGACATGCATCAGATTACAAGTCTAATGCCATAATTGAATTCTTGCCCTGGGCAGAAATTTGATTTAATCAATTGTTACCACCTGGCTCGATGTTTGCAACAACACGAGAGACCACACGCAGAATCAGAATGTAAGAAGTGATTTAATAAACCTTAAACCAAACACACATGACAGACGCACATATCCACACATGCACAACATGTATACCCACACACCTTAAATACTGCAGGACCCAGTGACACCATGCAGCAGGAAAAAGACCTGCAGCAGCCTCTGAATCAGATTCTCATCTTTAATTTCTATGTGGTCGGCCCAGTCGGATACAATGCCTGTCGTCACATAGTCTGGGGTCATTATGTACTGGGAGAAGGAGAAAAAAGAAAGTGTACATGAAGATGAGAGCAGGTCTGCAGTCACAATGCTCCTATTTAACATGGCGGGGGTTGGGGGGATGGGGGGGCACTGGGATTGTGAAGCAGCATCTTGCCCTCTCTGTCCAATTGTGCGACCCCGGCAGAGAGACACCGGAGCCCCGCAGTCGGGCAGAGGACTCTCCCCATCAGCACTCACATAATGCTGCTTTGGCACAGACTCACAAGTAAGACAAGGCTTTACTCCGAGAGCTGCTGGCATGTATCCAAGTGGTTTATGGTTATTTGCCAGGGCAGATGATAGACCTAATGTTTATAGTGTGCATATTGTTTGAATTGTTAACTGTCACACAGAATTAAATTCAAATAAACCATATTTTCAATGACGAGTATAAGCTGTATTTGTAGGTTGAAAATCTGTAATTTCAGTATTAATTATGGATTTGGGAAGCCCGTTTCAATATACATTTTCTGCAAGCCACTTTCAAATGACTTTTTTTGGCCAGAAATCTTGAGGCAACACTTCATTGGGATTCCTGTCTTCTTTGAGATCCACCTCTTTTGTCCTGCTCCAAAGTCACTTGTTCGACTGGTCAATTACTATGTTTTTCTCCTTCACAGCCTCACAAAGTCAAATAGATGTTTTTGTATCTTTGTTGTTATGACGATGTTTGTGTGAATTATTCAGCCTTTGCTTATATCAAATAACAACAATAACTTGAAATACCCTAATGCAGAAATAGCAATTCACTCAAACAACTCAAACTCGCTTTCCAGGCTCAGTCGTCTCTCTTGGAAAAAGAAGTCGTCAAGGCAGCAATCTTCCCAACTCAAACATCATTTGCCTCCGTAACTCATGGTTGTATTGTGATAGTAGCACACAATGCTTTGATATACAGTAGCTGTTGAGATATTGCATGTGTTTTATATCAAAGCTTAAGGGTTGAGTTTCACATTGAAGATGACTGAGAATCACCTTTTGGTCAGTGAAGGCAGCACTCTGCCCTGACTTTGCTCAGAGGAAACACCTGCACAGAGCAACACATGTTGGTCTGCAGGGGAAACCTCGGCTGTCTATTTTGCGCTGATAAACTACTTCCAAGTAAAGAGGACTGTGACCTTGTTCTGATCATTTGTAGCTCTGGATATTGTTTAAGCGCACCACAAGGGAAAGCCTGACAGAAAGGCATGTAGTGTTAGCAGAGCTGCTCTTTTTTTGTGGGCAGCAGCTTGATGGAAGTTTCTGTAAGCAGGCAACAAGCTAAAGCCTGGGAGGAGCGTTGCTGTGTAGCGTGCTCTGCTTCTTCAGGCAGTGTGAGAACGTTTTCTCCCTCCATGCAGCCTGGTTAAATTAGCCCCAGAGCCAGAGTGTGGACAGCAGCTGGAGTGCAAGAGTCAGCTCTGTCAGTGGTGATAATCAGCAGGGAGGATGTGGAGAGAGACACCCTCAGGGAGGAGGGGGTTGGCAGAGCGAAGGAGGGGGGTCGGGGGTGGTTGCTGTGATCTTACAGGCCCAATCAGAACCCAAGTGGAGCCGAGGCCTCATGCAGTGTAACAGCACACCATCACACTGCAGCACTCAACATCCTGGACACAGAGCAGGTCTCCTCCCTAACCGGCTGCTTAACCCTTTCAGAGTGTGTGTGCGCTGCTCCCCTGGCCCTCATTCGCTCATCACCACACTAATCAGCCTCAGAGACAGCAGCTGCAGGGAGCCCCACTCCTAACCTGGGCTGGAGAGGCTGTTGCCCTCAGCAAGAGGAGTGCAAATACAGAGCTTAGTGTTCTCAACAGGAATCACAGAGCATCCACATGCCCGACACTGGCTGCTTCTTCTATTGTGTCGCATTCAACTCAATCGCTGAACAATGTCAGCAGATAATGTGGTTCTTTATCAGACAGCAGGGGTGGGAGAAAACATGACATGGGAATAAAAAGTAGGCTAACTGCCTAACTTAGATTTGGCCCACTCCACATGCGACTACAAGATTTATCTTGTAGGGCGTTGCTGTGCAGTATGCTCTGCTTCTTCAGGCCATGAAGAAGCAGAGCATATTGCACAGCCTTTAAAAAAAACATAAAACACACTTGTGAAAAAAACAAACCCTCAATGACTTCTTTATCATTTCAAATAACATATCTTTACAAGATTACAAATAAAATATCAAATAAAAATACAGATGTTGTGCAAAGAAATGCTACAAGCACTGTGTGTAATGTGAAAGCTAGCTATTGAGATAGACATAGCTAGCACTAGCTAAAACTAAAACATTTACATTCTGATTTATCTACAGCTAACGTCTTGGCAATTCACTTTGTTATTCTACATAACAAAATGAGACTGGTTAAATCCAGTCATAAAGGCACAAAAGCACCCAGCTAAACTCCTGCTAATTGTAACTAGCTTAGCAGAGTAGCAGTAACTGCCATCTCAGCTTTTGTGCAGATTAATGTATTATATTTATTTAAATATAGATAATGACAGGCATGCACAAAGCATGACAGACTTGACAGAGCATGAATTCCATTACCTTCAAACAAACAATCCAGTAAAGGAACACCTTTTATTGGTAGGTAGTTGTACTGCATTTGTGCAAATATCATGTAGTCTCTATGGCAATTTATTTTTTGAGGTAAAATAATTAGCCTAAAAAGATGCAAAACATTGCAACATTTTTATCATTTGCATAGTTTTCAAGCCAGCCTGAAAACCCCTTTTCTCAAAGTCACTGCTCTCAGTCTTTGTACAGTGTATTGTATTTTGGATTATGATTAGTGATGCATTAGTGTGTACACAGCATTTTAATGTTGTTATTGGTCCAGATAAGGCTAATTAACTACTTTTTATATTGCTGGATAGTTTAATCTATAACTATGCATTGTATTGTATCTGTTGATACAATACAACTTAACTTTTCACAGAAAGTACAGTCACCAGTAACTTTAGGATATGGACTAAGACATACGTAAATTACAAGTACCTTAAACTTGTACTGATGTATATTTTCATGGTGCTTTTGTTATCAGTCTTGGTACTGCACAGCTTGAGTGGCCACAGGTCGACAGTAAATCAGTGGGAGTTTAAATAAAACTTTGATGAATGTTAAGCGAAGAGAGTAATGTACTGTATTTCCTTGTAGTTCCTACAGTGTCGGCAGTTGCGGCATATCCTCTCTAAATCAGACTGCAGGTCAAGCCAGCTCAGAGGTTGCACGCGACCGGTAGTTCATCAGTGTGTGCGTGACACACAGACATGATGGAGGGTGTAGAGGAACGTCCGGACAGGTAGGTTCAGAGGCAGGTCTCATTACACAGCTGCTGATCCTCCACAAAACCCAGAGACAAACCAGTACCCCATTCCTGCTCAAGTCCTTGAATCCATCCATCCACTGTCCCACTGATGAAGCAGACCCAGGCCTCAGATACTGTCCTCCACACTGCCTTGTGGTCAGGGATACAAAGTTTAGTCCCATCAGATTTCAGGTTGAGTTTCTGTGGTTCAGTTTGTATATGTGTCGCTGTGTAAAGGCAACAAACGTGTTCAGAGTTCACACAAATGAATTGCTCACATTCAACGTCTCTCCACAATGTCTCGTCCAAGAAACATTTCTACCAAAGAATTGAGTGATACTGGCAGAGCCGATGCGATCTCCGAGGCCCAGCTTGACATGACATGAAGCAACGATTTTATGTTGTCTGTCAAATATACGGGGGAAAAAAATCAATACAACTTGACAGCATTACATAAAGAGCCTTTGTGCCTTGATATTTCTTTTCTGCCTGTGTACTTTTGTCTGGGGTGTAGAGAGCCGTTCTGAAGGCCCAGGGGAAGCAGAGCTGGCGAGAACAATGTGGGAATCCAAGGAGGAAACTGCACATGTTATCTTTTCTCTACAGTTTCTGCTGTGACTCCAAAAGAGCCTGCATCTTTACAGACCATTTCATATGGCAACATCATCCATCATTGCAGACAGGTTACACTGCACCTTATGCACAAGTCCCCGACTTGACCTCTGAATTCTTCTGAGATGAAGACGTTCAAAATCAACAGTGTCATGGATGTGAAACCCTTCGAAATACAGGATTAATGTTCAGAATTAAGATCAAATCTATTTAACATGACATTATTTTTGGCTGTATTTGAATACTCATTCATTATTTTAAGTGCTGCCAAGTGCATTTTGTGGGTTTGCAATGAGCATTTTTGTAAATTAACAGTGATACATTGTATAAATTGCTGAAGTGACATTTAAGTTCACAATGGCATCAAACATTCATTCAGTATAACCAAACTAAGTGCATCCATCTGCAGTTCATTAGCTACAGGAACAGCCCACATTTACAGTTTCATGGGAATTTGGGAAAAAAGGTTTTTGGGGGAAACCGATCAACCACTTACTGCAGCAGCATCCATATAATCTGATTATTAGACAGCTAAAACCTGAGTTTAGTGCCGGTGCTCTCCTGCAGAGGTGACGAAGCCACGAGCAATACCGACTGCCCAGGTGCAACCAAGGGGAGCTGAGTGTGGCTGTGTGCCCCTGTAACACTCCAGGCTTTACCCTGCAGAGCCTCAGGCACAGCTGAATGCAACAGCCTCCCACTCTCCCTCTCGTCTAGAAGAGGATCAGCGGCGGCTTAGAGCTGCCCAGGCTGGGAGCTGAACAAGTGGGGCTTTGAGCAGCCCTCTGCCAGTCAGACGGAGAGCTCCAGGCCTCCAGCCCTCAGGGGTTAACCTCTCAGACTGCCAAGCAAAATACTGCAAGAGTCTCGCAATTACGGAGACAGTCAAAGGCCACACGCAATTTCCAGAGCTATTTACACAGTTAGAAGGCCCCCCTCCAGAAGTGCCAAGAATAGGCAGAATTAAGATGGTAGTGAGAGGTAAGGTAGGCTTTTAAATACCCTTTGCCCTCCTATGGCTGCAATTCATTCACTAAGCAACTGATGGCTTATAAAGAATATGTCTGCAACACATGTATTTGAGATACAATACATTCACAAATACATTTATAAATTCACAAGCCTGACAGGAACACCTGTTACAATACAGCTCCAAAAAATGCTAATGAACCTTTTGGAAGTTTAAAATGTTCAAAGGGGTGTTGGATCAACTTAGTCGTATGGGGTGGATGATATGGATAAAAACCTCTATCGTGGTGTATGTAAATTTACATCACCATATCAGTACATGTTGTGATGTAATAAATTATCTGGAAAGTCAATGGATATATTGTTAATAGATTAAAAGGGCAGGATTATTTGTTTTTGGCTAAATAAGCAAAAAAAAAAAACTTCGTCTTCATCCGTTTTTGTTTTGTCTACCTGCCCAGGGACAACAGATGCAAATTAGCTGTTATTAGCTAACTCTGGTGCAGTTGTTTTAATTGTGCGCTGTCCCTGTCAAATAAACAGTTTAAACTAAACTAAGTGATGCAAAACTCACTGCCATATATTGATTCTCAACATTGCTCACAATGGTCTAATTCAGTGGTTCTCAACCTCTTAGTTTATTTCTTTCTGACTACTCAGTAATTGTGCTGTTTTCTTTGACATCCTGCACATTTTCACCTCGTAAGCCCTCTAATTGTCCTTCAAATACAACAATCTCAGAAGTAAGTATCACTCTCCTGACATTTAACAATAACTTTTGATCAGTAGTCCAAAAATACACATTGCTTTATTTTAAAGGGGCTACAGGCAAAGTTCAAATACACCCAAAGAACATTAAGGGATAGATACTATGGTAAAATGGCATATCTTTGATTGTTGACAAATTATTTTTTTTCACAGTATATATTATCGGTAGTGTCATATATTGTGTTATATTGTAAGCTTCCCGTTATCATGCACATCCCCTGACAGTGCATCCAGTAAACGTGCCATGGTCCTGCTGTGCAGCAGTGTATTATGAGGTTGTGCAGTGAGTCTGTGTAAAAAAAACAGTTGTACCTCCTGGCAGGCCGGTGCTGCGGTGCTCTCAGTGGACTGTGGGGGCCCCAGCAGCCTCTAACCCGCACAGCTGTTCTCCAGGTCTAGAGTCTCTCCAGAGCCCAGCAGTTCCTTCTGCTTTGGGGACCGCCTGCCCGGGGGGGCACAGAGCACTAATAATAACAACATCCAACATGCAGGCCCGGGGTCAGACGCAAACCGTGACCCTCCCCATCACAGCACCAAAACCTGGACAGGAGCCAGGACACAGAGTCATGCTGCAGCCTGGGAGAGCGGGGCGAGGTGGGGGGTGGAGGGGTGGGTCTGTGGGTGGCTGGAGCTTTCAGGTCTCCTTTCACTTCCTGCTTGGTTCCCCACCACCACTCCTTTGGGGGTGGAGGAGCGTTTTAATCGAGTGGATTATTATGCAGGAGAGAGGGACAGGTCTTTTTGGATATGGGCAGATTATATTTGGGAGCTTGTAGGTGGTATGGTGGCTTAGATTTGGGGCTAGATGATAAATAGTGGATGTCAGACCTGAAAAGGATAATGTGCTGATGGTAAACTGCTAAAGGCAAAAATATTTTCCTTCTCAGCACCTGAGCTTTGCTGTGGCTTACTCACACAGTCAGTACTGAACTGTAAGTGTATCTTAAATGCTAGACTCAAGAGGCAGAGCAATATCTGTTCATGCATCTAACTGGAGTTTCAGGGGAATCCTGGGCTTTACTGGATTTAGCACTCATGTTTATAAGTAAAATACATTGTAAATTGTTTATTTGGATTCCAAATTACCAGAGACCTTAGTCAACAAATTGCAGCTTACATCAAAGAAAACTGGAATGTGTGTGGTTCTCCATGTATGAAAACTGAAAAAACAAATCTTGAGTTTGTTATGTTCAAGTGGACAAACACAGAGCTCCGCCCCAGTCAGGTCTTACAGGTCGGCCAGCGGTGCACTTATGGTTTCTCACACACTCCATATGAGGAGGAATACTTGGCCCTAATTAGCACCGAGCATCTGGCAAATGTCAATGTGTGTCTGTGTGCTGCATTCCTATTTACTTAGTAAGCTTGCTTTCAGCTGCAAAAAAACACTGCGAGAGCTTTGCAGCATTGCAGACCGGGGTCCTGGGAGTGTTTTGTTATCGTATTGTGAGTGACATATGTGTAATTTAATAGCAGTCTTCTCACTATCCCCTAATCCTTGTGTATAGTTAAGGTTTACTGAGCATTTACCATTCTGTTGTAGATCACCAACATGTCGATTACAGTGCGGGTAAAGTAAAATTCTCTTCATGTGGATTTGTTTAATTCTTCTGAATGGCCTTCGCTACTGATTTTGTTTTGTTGTTTGATTTTCAACAGTGGCATTGAGACCAAATTTCTCCTCCATAATAGATGTTGTCTACATCTATTCTTCAGTCGTGTAGTAAAAAATGGATAACTGCTTGTCCTCCAGCCAAATCATATGTCAAAATATTTTACTCCCTTCTTCTGATTGAAACTGAGAACATCACATTTGAAGAGAAAACAAGAACAGAGATTAAAACTGTGCATAATCTGACTGGACTTTTGTTCCCATATCTGTAGCAGAGAAACAACAGTTCTGACTTTAACTGCCCGCATATCCCTCCAGATGCTCATTGTATATAGTGACCAAAACCATAGCACTATGCTCTCCTTGCACACAAAGTAAAAATTCCAACGTGTAAACACCCAGGTGAAAACAACAAAGATAAGGAGAGTTCACAGCAGTTCAGTACACTCGTTCTGAAGCTACAGTACAGCAGCAGACAAGTACAGTTCAGTCCAGTCAGCCTGATCGCAGCCCCGATCTCCAAGCTGACAAGATTACACAGAGGCTTCCTGTCTCCTTGGCCTGATACCATCTCAGTCTGACTTCTCGCTCCCCTCCCATACAGCTCCCTCCTAGCCTCAGATAGCACCAATTACAGCCTAATGGGACAGTTTTAATTAGAAAACTACATCTAGACATGTTCATCCAACTCCACAGCATGGCTCATTTAAGAGATTAATATGCAGGCAGGGCATGCACTACAAGAAAAGTCAGCATTGAGAAATAACAGCTAGTCAAGGAGACCATTCATGTGCAGATCAAAACAAAAAAACCCCACTGTTCATGTTTTCTGTTGATTTTTTTTACAGAAATAACTTCCATAACACAATGAAATCCTCCATGCTGTGCAGTACTTTCACACGTGAATGTTTCCCGTTCTTCCACCTAATAATAACTCACAACTCACACACTGAAAATTAGTCCTCCATGGTTTTTCAACAAACAGCCCAACTTCCGGATAGATGGTGTTTGCCATATTTTAGTACTGTGCATGGAGTAAATGAAAACCAAATGCCGCAGCAGGTTCCAGTCATTTATAATTATATGTAGTATGATGACTGAAGAAGCACAGGGCCATTTTGCATTCGCTCAAGTCAATTAAAAATGCACAACAGAAAGAAAGAGGGGAAGGTTAAAAGGACAAAATGAATTAAGATTTTCAATAAGTGACATCATCTTTAATCGGGCTGTAATGAAGGAAAAGATTAATGCTGCAAACATGCATCACTTGTGACAAAAATAACAAGTCTTGTCATTCGGCTGTTCACTGTCAATCACGATAACCAAATCCAGTGCTTTATGTACACCAAGTGATCTATTTTCATGTCATCTGAATAGAAATCCGCTCGATTTGAAGTGAACCATGATCCCAAATCATTAGGCCAACAGATGCAATAACAACCACAATTTCTAGTCATACACAGATGGAAATCAATTACCATGAATGCTGCGGGGGAAAAAACACTGGCACATTCACTCCCAGGACTCATTCATTTAATGCATCTGCCATTTATTTTAAATCATTATAAAACACTTGCAGCTGATTAAAGATTCCCTGTGTGAAAACATTTTATTGAAAATAAAACCTTCCAAATTGTTGCTGCTATTTTTATAGTTGCTGACACTAAAGGCAAGTTACTGAAACAAAAACGGTTTAAATATGCACTGCTGGAGGATTCATGTCATGTTTATGGAGAGGGGGAACCAGCAGACTGGTCTCCAGGGACCTCTACTGCTAAACTATCAACACTTTCATCACATCCTTCACTTGAGCAAATTACCATATCAGCAGCATGATCTGAAAGCAGTCCAAGAAACCACAATCTCTGCTTTCTGACGCACAATTAAAAGATGTCAAACTCGGTTTCTTTTACACTGTTTTGGTTCAGGCTGTCAGCGCATCAAACATTATCTTAAAGAGGACTCATTTAGCAGAGAATAGGGACCGGCCAGGTTCACTGACGGTGAAGAGGGGGCTCAGTAGCCTTGGGGTATGCGGGTAACCAAGGAGCACAAAAGAAATGGGAACATGATAAGAAAGGCAGTGATGGTGGGAGGGTGGGGTGGGATTGCGGGGGGACTCCAACTTTCCTGCCTGGCTCTCTCCTGGGAACCTGGGGGCTAAGACGCTGGAGCTCCTCCACACAGGTATCATATTCAGCAGGTCCTTCAGTACAGCTGGGCTCCGGTCCAAAATTCGACTGTCTGCCTCAGTGGAGAGATGTGGAGGCGCCATACGGTAACAGTAGCAGAAATGCCAACAGGTGAAACCAAATATTCAAGTCAAGCTTGATACTGTTGTTGTCATTTTGCAGAATAAAGGCATTAAGCCTGTCTGCCCGCTTTAATGTAAGTTACTTGCAATTATTCGCATGATTAAACAAACTCAAGCATGATAGGGAAAAGCGAGGAAATGCAAGTATTAATGGATGTTCCTTCCCATTTTATTATTGTGAAATATGAAAAGTGAGAGAGAGGAGATTGAAACTCACGACAATTTCAGACATAAATCAACCTCCCACATCTCCACTAACGCAACATAATAGACACACTGTGTCCCCCTTACAAAAGCACTGCCGCTGGGGGCCAACTGCTGGATCCACTGAAATAGCCTCGACTCCAGAAGAAAGTGCACTGCCTTCTTTAGATTTCAATTTACTGCATCTGAGTGACTGATCGACTGCAGAAGGGGAATAAGCTCAAACAAACATGTTGAATATTGCACTTCTTAGCCTGGATGGAGCTTTGCTTTTTAAATTTAAACCTGACATTGTGAATAGCTTTAAAAATATATTGCCTACAATATTCTTCTATGACCTCTAAAATACTATAAGAAACTTAATGATCAAGACACATGATGTAACAGCTCATAATCAGTGGCTTTTCATAATAATCAGTTTGGACTGAAAATAAAGACAATAGAAAATAAAACAAATCTAAATTGTTGCTGATTATTTACCAAAATTACTATTTTCACTTCCGTGATGTGGCTTGCTGCAAGAAACAATTATTGCATTACTCTACCAATTATTTTCTCAATCAATCAATTCATTGATTGATCTATAAAATGTCCAGATATCCAGTTTTCTGTAATGTAATATCAATAAAGCAGCAAATATTCACATCTGAGAAGCTGGAACTAGCATGTTGTAGCCATTTTTGCTTGAAAACTGACTCCTAACGATTAAGCAATTATGGAAATAATAAAAATCAAGTTTCAGTAATGTTTTGTAAATTTAAGCTCTAATCAGAAGTGAAGACTCCATACTGAACTGCAGGGCTGTGATTATTACAGTTTATTAAAGTACAGTAACAAAAAAATCAAGCATAGTAACAAGATGTTTCAGGTAACAATTCACAATCCTGCAAAGTTAATTCTGAAAGTTTACTAAATTCACAATACACAGTTGTTAAAACATACTTTAAAGAAAAGTTTGACATTAGGAAAATACACTTTACTGATATCACTCTCATATTTGTATGGTTGATGTAAAGCTACCCCAGCAGCTTAGCCTAGCACAGCACTAGCATGTCTCTGTCTGAATGTAACAAAAGGCACCTCTAATCTGACGTAAGAAAAGTGTGGGGGTTTCCGAAGCTGTTCAACCACTAATTAACAGGTTATAGTTCTTTCTTTTTTCAATTTAATTCGCATAAAAATGAAAAAACTCAAAAGTTGTGCCAGACTTTTTCTTGGTCGGGACTCCGCTGGTTGCCAGGCTACTGTTCCAACTCTTTTCCTTCAAATAAAACAATCTCCTTTATACTTTTGAGTATTTGCAGACAGGTGCAATGGGACATGAGGGCCTAGGACACACTGAATTTGGGGGGGAATAATTAAGCTTGTGTAAACTCAACTGTGTGGTCTGTAGGAGCAAAAGGGGTTCCACAACCTTCTGACAACTGCACAGAGGCCTGCAGATCATCCAAATAATCCATAACCACACTAGTTTGTTCTCCTGGTGTGACAGATGTGTGAAGATTGGAGTAGGTGCATCAACACCTGACAGCGGCTCTATTACACAGTCATGTATTGCTGGTGGGATTAATGAGACTGCACATAAACTCATGCGACTACTAAACAACAGTGCCACTTCCCAGTAGCAGGTCAGTCAGCTGAGCTTGTGCAGTGCAATGTGAAATGTGCACTTACAGCAGAAAAACCAGAGAGAAACTACAGTGAGATGAGGCCCCTTGTGGCCACGAGTGGATTCAATCAATCTGAATTAGAGATGTGAAGGGTTCCAAGGTTTTGTCTTGTTTCATGTGGAGTGGGAAAAAATTGAAAATTGACCTGGCAGCCTTCATTTAGTGACAATGTGCTAAAGTATCATAAAGTATGATGGGTATTCATCACCGTGATCTGCATAAGCGGGGGCAATACAGTGGCACAAAGGTTTTCAATTGAAAACCATAATACTCATTAGTGTAACACTCAACATCAGCAGCAATCAGAAGTTGCATTAGCAGCAAGAGGGAGTCTGAAAAAACGGCTAAAATATATACAAAAACACACTGGGAAATGTATTAATCAGGCAAGCTAAGATCTATTGCATGGGATTATCCTATATCAGTATCTATATATGGTCTCCTCTAAACCATGCCTTGTTTAGGTGACATTCAAGTGGTAAACTTTATACAGCTCTGACGATTAAAAAAAATAAGTTTTCTTTAAATTTGGATGCCATTTATCAGTTTAAGAGTTTGATCAGAGAGGAAATTAAAGTGCCCACAAATACTAAAGAACATACAGCCTATCTGGTCTCAAAACAATATAAATACGTGAAATAACATCATTAATACAACAAGAAACATATTCAAGCAATAATAGAGCAATAATTCAATTAAAGTGAACTGTTTCAGGGACTGAAAGACCAATTTATGTGATCAAAATGTTCACAGCTAAGCATTGTGCATCACTCACTGTCAACTGCTTATCCTGTACAGGGTCGCCAGTCCATTGCAGGGCCAACACATAGACAAACAACCATTCACACTCCCACTCACACCTAAGGAAATTTAGAGATGTCTGCACCAGTATTTTAGAAATATGAGTTTTTAATAGCCTACTCACACTAGATTATATGAATTTATGCTAAGATTAAAGTTAAATTCCTCTTTTATGTGTATAATTGTACATCAATACACATTTTACCACCCTCAGACTGTTTAAAATGGCCAAATTTCTGATCAAACTGCAGATTAAAATGCATTGTGGGTAATGTGGGCGTCAGGTTTTGACCAGGAAGAATGCATAGATTATATTTTTGTTTTTTCTGTTGCATGGATTTGGTTAATTTAGCCATGGTAGCAGTATGGTTGAAGAGATAGCATGTCGGCCGGTAGTCCAATCCATCAGTAATGGTTTGATGGATTGTCATCAAAGTTTTACTGACATTCATGGTACCCAGAGCATGAATCCAAGTAGCTTCGATCCTTTTAAACTTTCCTCTAGTTCCATTAACACAACAAAGTTTTCACTTAGTGAATTCTCACAGCATCTTCTGTCTGTGACAGTGTAACCAAATTGTGTACATTCATGATTCCCAGAAGCTGAACTGCAATAACTTGCACCTTGCACCATCATCAGGTCAAAATTTCCAACACTTTGGTTTGTGACAGAATTTCTGGAAAACTATAAACATTCCCATCAGCTGCAGCTTTTGTATTGCGCTAATTAGCAAAATACTAGATTAGATGGTAAACATATCTGCTACACATAAACATGCTAGCATTATCCCTGTGACAAAATTAGGGAGCACAGATTGGATGATGTTCAATGAGGCCGCCACACATGCCACACATCAACCTTGAGGAATATACATCATACATCAGCAAATGTGTTGATGATCACAAGACGATGAAATCATTCCCCAATCAGAAGGCCTGGATGAATGGAGAGGTGAGGGCTCTATCCAGAGCCAAAAAAGCTGCTTTTCGGTTGGATGATGAAGCTTATAGCACCGCCAGAGCGAGACTGAAAGCTGGCATCAAGGAGGCAAAGCAGAGACATCAGCAGAGACTGAGAGAGACCTCAACACCAAAAATATGTGGAAGGCCATCAAAAACATCACAGGCTACAAAAGCAGGAGGCCACACTACCTGATGAACTTAACACCTTTTATGCTCACTTTGATCTCCTCAACAAGGAGTCAGCTGTAAAGTCTACTCCACCTTCAGTGGACCAGCCACTGTCAGTATCCACTGCAGATGTGAGGAGACTCCTGCTGAGAGTGAATATGAGTATAGGTCTGATAACGTCCCTGGCCGTGTACTAAAAACCTGTGCCAATCAGCTAGTTGATGCTGTTACTGACATTTCCAACATCTCACTATCTCAGAAGAGGGTTCCCACCTGCTTCAAGACAGCCATCATCATTCCTGTACCTAAAAAGTCTGAACGACTACCGCCCTGTGGCTCTCACCCCCATTCTGATGAGGTGATCACCTCCACTGCCCTCCACTCAGCCCTCACGCACCTTGAGAAAAACAACAGCTACATCAGAATGCTGTTTGTGGATTTCAGCTCAGCATTCAACATAATCTCCCCCATGAAACTGATCAGCAAACCCAGCACTCTGGGTTTAAACAAAACACTCTGCAAGTGGAAATTGGACTTCCTCATAAACAGACCCCAGTCAGATTGGATTGGCAGACACACCTCCTCCACTCCAGTGCCCTCTGGGAAGCAATATAGAAGTTTCTGCTTCCCTCCCCAGCTATCAGACTCTTAAACTCTAATTCATCCTCAGCACTGCCCCATTGATGATAGTTTACTTCTGTTTACCGTTTTTCATAATTGATTCTGTATTAATGTATATTGTCTATGTAGCAGAAGGGAGTTACAAAACTCAATTTCACTGTTTAACTTGTTATATTGTGACACTAAACCTACCTAAATTAGCAGGTTAATCTGAGCATTTTATAGACAGTAACATTGCTGTCAGCTCTTGAACAGTCTAGTGAGTACAAAATATTATAGAAGTGTGGTAGATAACTCTTGGAAATGTACAACATCCCAAAGAGGTATGTAATATTAGTTAGCAGTATACATCCAGGGGCCAGGGTTGTTATAATCAATTGCCTTTTATGTTACCATAATTGTTCGTTGATCTTGTCATCAGTCTTTGTTTGCTTGTCTACTTTCTTCTGTTTTTAAGAATCTGTGAATTATTAGGCTCAAGTATTGTTTGTATTTTTAAATATTAAATGACAAAAAATCTAAATTATATTTTCTTCTCCACAATAAAATTCACACCATTTGAGCAATATACAAAACCATTTTTTATTTTCAGTATGAAGTCTTTCAAAACACACAACGGAATTGTTTTGACAAAAGATCTTTAAAAATGTCTACAATGGAAAAGAAGCAGGGTTTCTCTGCAGGATAGTGGACCTCCTTTCATATGTGAAATATCACATTTCATTTAATCTCACACAATGTGATTAAACACGTGGGGAAAAACAGGAAGTCTCACCCTCCAGCTGCACCAATCTCCACTACTGTATAAACATCAGCTGGGAAACAGGCAGGTCTTCATCACTGCAACCTATCACTAAACCACCTGAGCCAGCCACGACAAATCTGTAACACTCTTTAATTAAAACAGTGATTTGGTTACATCAGGAGAGTTTCTTCTTCTTGGTTGCAGCTAAAGTCTGAGGTGATGTGGGCTTTATACAGACCGGGCAGACCACCTGTATGTTGAGAGGGTGGGCTCCAGGACAGCAGTTTCTCAGAGTCCGATCAGGCCTGTGCCGCAAGCCTCTCAATGATTCTCCTGTAGTCTTCTACAACAACCTGATAACTCTTCTCTAGCTCCTCATGCTGCGTCTGTGTGTCCATCTGACCCATGTGGGACACCAGCTCCTCAGGCCGCAGGCACTTCCTCATCTTCGTCAGCTCCCTCTGATTCTTCTGTAGAAAATCAACAGCACAATTTCATTGACATTTAGATTTCTGATAAGAATGCAATTTATATAGCCATTATAAACTATTCCTTATTCAACACTGGTACAAATATTTGTAGTTATATCTAAGAGCTGAAAGATTCTGGATGGACAAAGTACTCATTCACTTGGTTTAGTGCAATCTGCTGCTTTTTAAAAATCCTTCATGCACATGCATGCAGACCTAGTCTCAGGGGAATTGTGGATAAGAGAAGAAACATATAAAACCCCCTCACATTCACAGAGCAGCGGCTTCTGCCATTCACCTAACTGCATGCTAAATCTCCTGAGGGATGGAAAACCACTCTGCATCTGGCCACCAGATCTTTCCTTGCCACTCTCCCAAGGAATTCCTAATTCCTGCTGCACCGCACAGGTCTTTTCCACGTCAGATTCTGTCTTTTTTTGTGACATGTGGTTACTCTGCTGACAGCAAATTCTCTAATGGCTGGTATGCAAAGTCTCAATGAGCAGCTCAAACATAAAATGTCACAAGCAAACAGGATGTTGGTCTCTATTCAGTATTTTCCCACTATGAAGTATCATTCCGACAGACTCAGAGAAGCTTATGATAGGCTGTGCCCCAGGTTTAAGTCCAACCTCTGAAACTCAAATAAAACTTGCCCAGAAAAACAGGAGAAAAGTAGAAGCGTGCCAATGTCTTAAGTGATTTTGTGTATTATCCCAACGCCCTTTTATTAATTTTATATGCAAATGTCAGAGAAAAGAAATGTCAGGTGATATAGTATAAAGAGCTATAAAGTCGAGGTTGATGGATGGGTCAAACAAACAGGACTTTCACTCAGGACACAGTTCGTGTCCCGAGCAAAAACAAAATACAAAGTCGACATATTTTACCTTACACATTAGGATTCACATGTCACAGTGATTCTCAATTCTCTGTATTACTGCATATGCCTACTTTTCATCAATTAATTATTGGCTGGGAAGGTCAGATTTCCCGAACTATATGATATAGCATACCTTTATTACATATATAACTGAATTTACATAACGTGTTTAACTTGTGTCAGGTATTTAATTCAACTTAACTTAAATGACATTACCAACTGGTTAAGTGAGGAGTCATCAGTCAATGGCAGTATAAAATAGAGCAGGCAATAAAATAGGTTTTTCAAAAATTGCTAATCACTGCACCCATAAGGGGTACTTAAGCAAAGAAGTCACAAATGTACACAAAATATATTGCGCTGACGGGTCCAGTAGTAGGGCTGTTGTGAAGTAATTTACCCCGCAGTAACGCTATGTTGGAGCTCAACAGTGTTGTATGATCGCATTTTTCAACAATGCGTCAGCAACACGTCCACAGACAGCTGTTGGACAGCACTTTGTGTAGGAACATTTATACGAGTCACAAGTACACAGAAGTGCTAATGAACAGTATAAACTACAGCTTTCAGTAACTGTTGATACCCCGGCAGCCATCTTGGATCACGAAGTCGGGGCAGTGCGGGTTGTCCCGACTTCCCGAGTCGGAAATCCGACTTAAGGGGGCGTTCCAGTTGAAATTTCCTGGGAACTCGGAAATTCCGACTTCCCATGTCTACTGGAACGCACCATTCCAGTGTCTGTGGATCTCACCTCACTGCACACCGAGCCGCTGACAGCAGCTTAGTGGTCGGAGCAAGCTAGCTGCTGGATGCTAGTCAACAACATTGCCATGTAAACTCATTTTATAGTTTGACCATGTCTTTTTTCACATGTAACGTTAGCTATATCGTTACCTTCAGGGCATGTCTATCAAGTCAATTTACATACAGCAGCAACACACACACCAACACATGCCGGTGCGGAGCAGTATGGGCTAATGTTAAATAATGCGCTGTAGCAACGTTATAACTACATTTCCACAGAAAGCAAAATGAAAAACAGCTGCAGATACCCGACACACTACGCTCACAAATGAGGCTTACCGTTCAGTTTTGCTCAACAGTCCCTCGGGATTACAGTGTTAGGTAAACATTGCCGAGCCTGCTAGGCACATTAGCCGCGCAATATACTAACGGTTATTGTGGTGATTGCCATCTTCCGCGGTATGCTTAACCAAAAGCGTGGCATCTCAGTTTTGCGGTTATCGCGACAGCCCTATTCAGTAGCATGCGAGATCAGCTGCAGACAGATTCACACACACACACGACCAAATGTATCATCCCCTCACAAGGAGTACAGCTTGGAGTAGGGCTGCACCGAAATGAAAATTCTTGTTGGAAACTGAATATAATGAAAAAATTTGCAGAATACCGAAAAAATACATTCACATTTTATTGCATTTATTTTGCCCTTTTACCATTGCATAAATTAAATAATCAAAATGTGCTTTTTACTCAGTGTTTCCTACAGGATTTGGAGAGACTATGGTGGATGGGTCCGGGTCAGAGGCCCGAGAGGGTCCAGTAAAGTAAATTACATGTGTCCATTTACTTTTAATGTACACGTGATATGTTTTATACTTTCTGTAAATATAATCCAATTAATCTTATTTCCATACTGTATAGACACCTTATTTTAACTTGTCACATGTGTATCCTCGCGCTAATGTCATCAAGTCTGATCCAATTTGATAAATAATGTAACGTTATGTGGTTCTCGTATCGCGCAACATGAAGACTTAATAGCCTCTCTTCAGGTAGGATTCATACTGAAACACTTGTCTTTGTAAAGAAAGAAAATGACAGGATAAAGTTGCTAACGTGCCTATCAACCTGCACTGGTGTTTCAGTCGATTTACCGTAAAGACTTGAATACAAGTGCACTCCAAATTTAGGTGCTGGCTAGCTCAATAAGCTTCTCATGAAGAGTGACATCATCACTCAAAGGGGGTCAGACCGTTTTTTGCCTTTTTCTAAGAACTCAGCCACAGATGGATTGGATGTGCTATAAGACAATTCAGCATAACAGTGTCTGCAAGCAGCGATTTTTGTGTCTTTCTCAGTCCCTTTAAAACGCTTCCACACTGCCGACATGTCAGCGTAATTGTATGGTAAAATTTATTCGGTCTTTTGACTTATTAGACCGAACACCGAGTGTTTTGGTTTTTTTTGCTATTTTCGACCGATTAATTTCGGTGGCCGAACATTCGGTGCATCCCTACTGGCGGGGATAATAACAAAAACGATTTTAGAAAATTGCACTGTTTTCCTGAGTTCAAAAAACGCTGCAATAGTAAAGCTACAGAGCCCTGAATACTAGCAGCTTTTTGACAAAGTACTTCAAACACACTTTCATGAAAATGATTTCTCCCAAAGAAATGCAAATCCTGACTAATGACATGTGCCTGAATAGAAAAAAGCTCCAGCAGCAGCAAAACCACAGACGCCTGGTGCGCCCTATTGTGGTTGTAACAATGCGGCACTAGTAATCTATCAATTTTCACGGGACTGAAGATCAATTTTTCTGCTGTTTTAAAAGGTAACATAATAAATAGTGACAATACGAAGCTGTAAGGCGATCAAGTGTATGCTGTACATGGGCCACTTTGCTTCCTACACTAAACAGCTGTAATGTTATTCTAACAAAAGGTAGAAGGCTGGATTCCTGTTTGACAGCAACAGAGACAAGTTGACATTCAGCTTTATTTCTGAATAAATCAGGAAATCACTTCCTCAGAATGTTATTCTGCATTTACTTTTTTGCCCCTCTCCACAGTGACACACTACACTGATGTAAAGTACACTACCCTGAAGATGTGTTGATTAACACCTCACCCTGTATGGTCCAAATAGCCTCTTCTTCACCTCCAAACGGTACTCTCTTGCTTTTTCTTCATCACTCATGTCTGTTGCTCTCAGGCGCAGGATTTCATAAACACGCCGCGCATGTTTCTGTAGAAAAAAGAAAGAAAATGTGGTTAAAATTTTTCTTTATTTAATCATTTTTAAAATAGGTACAGACCACCAGTGTGCCCCTTTAGGAACCTAAAACAACAACTGCTCAACACAATGGTTACAGGCTATTCAGGGCTTTTGATAAAACAGGCTTCTAGTCATCATTTCGGAGAAGAGGAAAGTTTTCACAAGAAAAGCCACCCATTTACGTCACAGATTCCATGCTCTATTATCAGCTCAGATTATCAGCTACATGAAACAGCCCAGAATCACATACTATTTAGGGCAAAGCAGCAAAATAGTTTGCAAACATGGGAATACTGCAAGTTTGGAGTTGGAGTAAAAATAACCTGGAAAAACTTTTACATAAACTTACTTTGAGTGATATGTGTATATCTATGTGTTGTCATTTTAAAAATTATTTCAGTGTCTAATTCCTAAACCAATGGTTATTTCACCTCATTTAGTTAAACTTAGATTATTATTTCACCAAATGACAAGAAAATGGGTTAGTTCAACTCAAAAAGGAAAAAGTAAGTTCACTTTCAAAATAAGTAATAATTAGATTTGGATAATATTGTAGTTTTATGAATATTGTGTTTGTGACCACCCTCCTGGTCTCAAAAGGCTAAGGTATAGTACAGAGATAGCATTTCATGAACTTTTTTTTTCTGCTATAGGTGATATAGGTGATAGACTGAAATGCACAGTGAAGGCCTCTATCTGCTACAGACACTGTAAATATGTAAAACACACTTTTTATTTCTAACTTTTATGGCCAGCTTGCTTTACACTCCACCATGTGAAGCTTACAGCTAGGGTCTTAACGTTAAAGCTATTGCATTTACAGCACAAGTGCTGAAATAAATGATGGATTAGTTGACAATTTTGATAATCCATAATTATTTAAGTCATTTATAAAGCAAATATAAAAAAACAAACAAACATAATCTGGTTCCTTAAATGTGAGTATTTCCTGTTTTTCTCTGTTTTCTATCACAAACAAATATTCTGGGAAATATGGCTGAATAAAACACGAGATATGAAGACATCACTTTTGGGTTCTATAAAAATTGTGATGAGCTTTTGCCACAATTTTCTGACATTTTATAGACAAAACTATTAATCAAACACAAAAAATCTTTTGTTGCAGTCTCATACAGCACCTTGTTAATTTTCAGTTTTTCTTGTGCCTCTTTGACCATGTCAGCTGAGAAGCCGAGGTACAGCTTGTCTGCAGCGAACGATGGCAGGCCTTGACAAAGCTTGACCAGCACGTAGTCTCTCAGCTTCACATAGTTCTCAGAGGGGTCTTCAGCTGATAAAAAAAAAACACCGTCATACAATTAAAATAAGGGAGCAGTGTTGATCTCTGATGGTTTTCAAATCATTTGCAATAAACTTGACACATGACTTGGTTCAAATAAATGTTACTGTGGTCAGTATGAGAGTGTGTGTGCGTGCGTGTTGGGTGAGCAGGAAAAGGATTTTTGAGTCAATAAGAAAGTCACAAACTGACACATTTCAAATCTTTTATATCTTTTCAACACTTTTTATAGAAGTTACTTATAAACAACAATGAAGAGATATTACTCAAGGCCAGGCGACCTGTTTGCAGGAACATTCTGCCTATTCAGCTGCTTCATTTTAAGTTCCTTCTTGAAAAGGATTCCTCTCTCAAAAGGAAAAGGGCTGGGATGCCTCTTTAGTATTCATCCTCTGTCTCCATATAAAGCAACTGCTTCGATCCAACTAGCTTCAATAGAGCCTCGGCACATTCTGGTATACATGCCAGCCCTCAAAATTAACTCACCCCCCTGGATCCACCTACCGCAGAGAAAAATGATTTAAACTGTTTGTGGGTGACTTGAGGGTCTCAGATTTAAATGTTTATCCACGCCTTCTTCCACACAGTAAACGCTGCTAATAAAATGCTCACCTGTGATGTCTTGCACTTTAGGCAGGCTGCAGTAAAATCTGTGGACTGCCTCCAGAAGCTGAGCTCCATGACCTTCTCCTTGGAACGGAGGCAGGATCAACATTTGGCTGTTTAGTTAAAGGGCAGACAGACATGCAAACACAGAGCCAATGAAGAAACAGGTTTGCTCAAAATTAGCCAAAAAACAAAACTGATGTGGCATCTGAGGGGGAATAGAAATTCTTTGATTCAAAATGGGAAATAATAGATTGTTATCCTGATCCATCAATGCAAGAAATCAAATCTGATCTATAAAGTTGTTTTCAGATACAAATCACCCTAGTCTGGTAATGAAACAAAATCTGGTTGAATGGTTGGCTATATAAGCCAGTAATTTGGGCTCTTTGGGAAGAGGATAAAGAAATGTATAATTTTCCACTCCTTTTTCATACAAAAGAATGGGAAGGCACGTGCTGCCCCGGCAATTACCTTACACGTGGTCGGGTTTTGTCTGGGTACACGTAGTAATTATAAACTGTCATGTAGCCAACAGTTGCGTAGAGAGTCTCCCCATCTTTATTGTACTTTTCAAATCTGCAGATAAAACACAAAGGCAAACAGGTCAATTACAGGCACACTCCCATGCATGTGTCCATTTTAGCCCCTCTGTTCTCGTGCCCACCCCTCACCCCCCCGACGCCAGCATGTTAGAGCAGCCAGGCACCGATTGGTACACCTGCTACAACCTGAATACATTATGCACTTAATTGGAGTACTGCAACTTAGAGGAAGAGAAGAGGTTGGAGGAGGGACTGAGCTCCTCAAAATCACTTCAGTCCATTTTCCCCATTGTCAGTATTAATAGTTGCCAGGGTAAAGAAAACAGTGGCAGAGGCTCTTTTTACTGTTAAGACATTGTTCAGTGATTCAAAAGACAACAGTATTCAATTCAGCTCTTGCCCCTGAAAAATTTGAAAAGGGCTTTTGGCACAAAGGAAGCTCTTGCCTGATCAACAATTCTCCAACAGGGGGAAATATAATCAAACTGGCCTGGTAATTGGTCACAAGAGCCACAAAGAGGGGCTTTGTTTTTCAATGACACAATAAAGGCTTTAGGGTTGGGGTGGGAGTAGAGGTGGGTGTGGGGTACGATGTCAATTAAGGAGGGCACTCACACAAGAAAGAAGTCCCAACGATCATCGTCTGCGTCGATGAAACTGGCAGTCTCTATGAACCACATGAGGAAGGTCTGCAGGCGCTCGTGGTACTCTTGGAATCCCGGGCAGGTAATATCAGCCTGGGGTGAACACAGCATAAACAAATGTCTGATATGGTTTGGATTTGAATCTCATCCCTGCCATTAAAAGCGTGAGAGCATCAACAAGTATTAAAAAAAAGTTAAAAGGACTCCTGGATGAGCCGGTAAGTGATGTTTGTACCTTGTGAATCTGGTACGTGAGTTCTCCTGCCTCCTCGCTGTGGACTGTGTATGAGTGAAGCAGGGTGCCGAAGGGCTTGAAATTGGCCTCCTTCTCTAGCAGTGAGATGAAGTCGTCAGTGTTGCAGGTGAACCCAGCAGGAATGATTTCCCGGATCTTTCCTTCAATATCATCAGGCTGGAAAACACAGTGTGTACGAATTTAGTGCAACAAACACATCAGGACAACAAAGGACAATTTAGCATGTTTGGAAGACTTATGTTTGCTAATATACTAGTTTAAAATCTACTTTTTGTTTTGTAAACAGATTGTTGTAAATTAGGCAAGAACGTAAGCTAGCAAAAAAAGTGCAAAACATCTGATAAAATTAAACTGGAAGCATACGTGTTTTGTGCCAATGAAAGGAAAACCATTAGGCAATTAAAACTGTCAGCTGAGCAGAGACCAGAGCAGCACCCTGCCCCCTCCACAGTGAAAAGACCACTTAAATCATTACATTTACTACTTATGTTAAACCATGAATATGTGATGAAGTTGCCACAATAAAACGCATTTCTGCTTCTCACTGGGAAATAAAATCTTATGAATTGATCTCAACTTAACAAACCTTTGGGCATCAATAATAGAGGCCTCTCCTCTAATCCTGCCAAGTGAACCCAATCAAATGAATTTGCCCCTGCGTTTTTCAAAGAGCCTCTGAGACAAAGGGGCCCTACCCTTGGACTTTTTACTCAGTGCAACCTGTGGTTAGTTCAGCTGTAATGTTTGCATTGTATCCATTTCCACAAGGATTGACATGAGAACACTTTGCTAAGCAGCCCTTTCACACCATTTACATGTGTGATGGGCATTATTTCAGCAAAGAGACTCAGCATTGACAACTGGGAAATGAAGAAGGTCTGAGCAAAATGCACTACAAAAGGCTAATACAACATGCTGCTAATTCCTCCCCTTTCAGACATCAGCTAATATCTAACTGGAAGTAATGCACCTGCAGCTGAATGCCTCTTAACCATTGTAATTGTTCAGCCACATTTCTAAGGAAGGACCACACTTAAAAGGCCATGGACAAACAAGTCCCTTTGTCCAGGGCACTCTCCTACATACTAGACACTAAATTGCACAGCCTTCCAAAGTAGATGTCTTAGTTTGGCATGAATATAACTTAACAATGTTCCTTTAGAACATTTTGTTAATGTCTTTGATTTCTAACAATAAGCACAAAGGGAGTACAAACTATCTAATTTGTCGTGTTGGTATTATTCCATCTCTTTAATCTGCTCCAAAGACCATACTACATTCAAAACCTGCAGTCACCTTTTCTGTTTATAATTATTTGTGACTTAAATATTTGAAGCTAAAGCATATTTACGTGTCCACATTGATTATGAATGTAATGGAAATAATTACAGCTACAAGCATTCAGCAGCATGTGCACAAAAGGTTTGGCACTGAAATCAGCGTTTTCTGTGAGAGGTCCAGCAGCACTGTGTTTTTGGCTGATTTAAAGGGGAGAAGGTGATTTTTGATGAGTCTTGTATCAACGTGGCAGCTGCATAAACTCCATCTCTGCCTCCCCTCGTCCCTCACCAGCTGCACCGCACCCCGACCGTCCACATGCACTCAGAGACAAACACTCTTCAGAGGCAGGCTGAACTCTGCTGCTCCCCTCACTCTCTACTTCTACACCAGCTGCACTCAAACCCTTAAACAAGGTGAACACTCAGGGGTCACCGCTGAAAACTAAGTAGTGGCACACACAGACAGCAAGCCAGCCATCACATTTCAGTTTGAATATCAGCTTCAAACTATGTTCCTAAAAAAGTCTAATGGCTCTCTTTAGGTTTAAAAACAGTGAACTGGTTGCCATTTTTGGGAGAGTTACCAGGGATGAAAGTAATGTGGCGCTCATCGCCACTGTTGGAAGGAACCACCACTGTCAGATGGAGTTCTTTACAATTTGAGTGTATCTGCAGAAACACCAAATCCTGGTGAGTTTATGAAGTTACACCACTGTTCGCACTGCCACCAGTTGAAGGCCACATTGTCCAGAGGGGGAGCCCCTGCTGTTTCCAGACAGGACAGATGTCCCAGAGTTGAATCATCTGACCTCAATAGGGGCCCAGGCTAATTCTTGTATTAGTTTTCCAAATACCGTTCCGTTTCCGTTTTGTCCAAATACTTACTGTTGATATGTAAATTCTTATGTCTGGCAATTAAAAAAAGGCAGAAAGTGTTACATACTAACCAGTGCGCCTCTCAGAAGAAGATTAAAACAAACTGTCAAGTTTTTACCAGAGTAATGCAATTCATGAATGCATTAAACAGATTTGTCTTACATTTAAAAATCTGAATATAAACCTATTGCAGATCAGTTCCTCAAGCACGACAATTTTGACTGTCGATGACTCTAGCAACAATTCACTCCTGGAAATATAAGTACAAGATTTCCAACCGTGTCACATTACTCCTCCTGCTGATTCAATCACACAAACCTCAAAAAAAGAAGAAAGAATCAATGCCTCGCGTTAGACCCCACGTACAAAACCTTTTAAAACGCTTCTCTTTCAACAGGGAGGAGTAGGATTAGTGTACTGACTCAGGGGGCCATGTTGAGCTGAGATTTAGTCTAACAAAACAGGAGATCTCTTACAGGAATAATGTCACCACCCAGAGAGGCTCTAAGTTACTTAGAAGTAAGTGATGAAACAACATCATGGTACCAAAAACTGCCCACAAAAAAGGAGCATATTAGGTCTATGTACTCTCCTTAAAGAATAATCCTTCTGTCATACATTATGGATGCAGAAACTCAGTAAAGCCGCCTGGCAAGCTGCCAAAGTTATAGTTTGATTTAATAAACTTCAAATTATTAAGGACGTCTATTGCCGTCCGTTTTGACAAATAAAATGAAACCCTGTTCCGTTTTCACTTTCGCTGTCACCTGCTGTTAGTTTACCAAAAACACAAATTATGTGTGACACTGGATATCAACACTAACATTTTCATAACAACATTCAAAAGCCATCAAATGTCTTTTTGTCCTTCAGATTACCAATATGCTACAAAGCTTATAAACAATCCATTCTTGGACTATTTCTCCATTTTTTACTGTACAATACTGAATCACAGTACTCATCAGATAAATATTTTTGGAAAACATTTTTAAAAAGTTTATATTATATTATGATTAAAGGGATGTTTTAATAGATGTTAGTTTTAGTAGGTGTACCTAATAAACTGGCAACAGATTAAATCTCCCAACTTGCAGACTTTCACTGCTTCTATTTTGCCAGCTAGCTTCATAAAACCTTGCAGTTCCTGTTGCAGAGGAGCGTCCCCACAGCATGAGGCTGCCACCACCAGGCTTCATGGTGGGGATGGTGTGTTTCTGCTGATGCAGTGTTTGGTTGATGCCAAATATGGCATTTAATACTGGGGTTGCACGATTTGGAGAAAAAAATCATATTGTCATTATTGTGGACAATGTTGCAATTTGCGATTCGATTATAATGAAACAAATGGTACTGAGTCTACTTGCTTGATTATCATGGAAATTGCACAAAATACTGACATTCTGAAATGTTTATTTTCACAACTTGAACATAGTTAAGCAATAAACAATATTTATATAACTTTAGTAAAACAGATGTAAAACAGAACAAGGGGTGCATGCTGCTCTATGGAGGAGAAAGCTAAAAAGGAGCAAATACTGGTACACTGGTATTTTGGATCTAAATCTACTAATCTATCTATCTGTCCACTGCAGAAGCTCTATCCACAACTTTGAGGAGGAAATAGTATAATATTATAACATTAAACGAAGAGTATAATGTTCAGTTAATAGTACACTGTAAGTATGTTAATATATTAATTACTATATTCATTCTAATTTCATAATAGCACACTATTTTACCACTAGTTGATTATTAAATCCAGTTACAGCTGTTTGATTTCTGTGAGTCGTTTTCATTTATTTAATCCTTGTGCAAGCAAAATTATCTATATTGGTCTCTAATTTGTTAATGTTAAGTATTAACTTGTCAACAATCATATTGTTCAAAACGTAATGATTTGCTGTAGCACATCTAACTTTTTCGAATGTCCTGACCCATCCAGGCTGTGATTGGTGGGTTGACGAGAAGTGACTGACATTGCATTTTAGCTTTATGAAAAGTTGAAAAACAAAAAGGCCAGCAATCCAAAGTCAAACCTTTATGTTATCCCTGTTTTTTTTTCTGTCCTACCGCTCTAGCTGCCGACGACACGTAACGATAACTCTCACCGAGAAATGGCCCATCAGCATTTCTCTCGGTGCTCCGGTAGTGAGTCCTGATATGTTTGGAGCAATTAGCAGGAGGGCGGGGAGGGAGGGTTATGGTACATTTTTGTCTTTAATGTTAATTGCTCACTGCCCATAAATGACTTTTTGTGGTTTGTACTTATCTGTTTTAGGGACACAAGTGAGAGCCCGATGTGAGCGGAGATAATGAGCAGACTGCAGTGCAAACTGAGAGGAGAGTCTCACACACACAGCACACCTTTTCTGCTTAAATCGCACACTTTCTGAGTTTATGTAATCACACATGACGACATTGCGATTGTGAATGCAATTAATTTAATCGTGCAGCCCTATTTAATATGCTGGCCAGAAAGTTCAATTCTGGTATAAGACCAGAGATTCATCTTACACTTTGAAGTACAGAGTCAACAAGTGTCTCTGAACATGGGATCCTATGGCTCCTTCAGTGTCCACAGATCTTTTGGTGGCCTCTCTTATCAGTGTCTTTTATGTCTTTAATTATTTACCTCTCCGAACATTTGCAACCTTCCCCTAAGAATGTCTAAATGGAAGGAATAAAGAAATGCATGTCCTACCTCCACACAATCAAACACCTCAGTGACTTTTGAGGAATATTTCACTTTGAAGAGGTTGCTCAGGTTTCCAGCAGTGTAGAAGAGTTGTATCTCAAGACCTTTGTATCCAAAAGCGACTTCACTGTAAACAAAGTCATTAGAATCAATAAAAAATAAATTGGAAAAAAAAAAAAAAAAAAAATCACACCAAGGTTGGTGTTTTTTTTAATCCAGGACAGTGACTTGCAAATAGAAAACAATAAAATAGCCGTTGTTATGCAGCGTGCAGTCCAGGATAAATTCATATCAGGGGGACACTAACAAACATCTGATTATTCTTATTTAATGAAATGCATTAAATAAACACCTGGAGTGAATGATAAATGCTTACTCTTGGCTTATTTCACTGTGCTCTACTGTTTCTTTCACCACTACATCACTGGCAGTTTATGGCAAAATAGATTTCATCATTATGCAACTGTGTGATTGAGCTTTACTAGCAATTACGCTTGCTGAAATAATTAATGCCCCAATTACTGAGTTCCCTTTGAGCTGATTGCAGCAAGTGCAAAAATAACCAATGCTAGTTTTGACTAATTTGTAAATGCAATTTAGAGCATAACGACATGCTACTGTAAGTCTACACACAGGCACAGGTGTCACAGCCAATAACGTAGTCTTGCTCAGGTTCAATAGCAATGCCTTTTTGTGCATAACATTAGGGCAATTATGTGACTCTTCACAGCTTTTGTGAGGCAAAAATAGCATGTAAGACAGAACTTTGTTCATGTTCACATGTAAACTTCCCTACATCCTACACGAAATTAAAGCCTGGATTCCGCAATCTTGCATCTGCAATTGGGTTTTGTTCATTCCTCTGCAAGACAGATGAGTAATGTATCATATTCAGATGATTAAAGGTCTGGTTCAACATGCTGGGAAATATATTTATTCTCTTTCTTTCCCAGGAGTGAAACCAACAGATCAATATCAATCCCATGTTTCAGGATTAAATGTAGGGGTGAAGTTAGAATATGGTTAGCCTAGCTTAGCATTAAAACAGGAGAAAAAACTATTCCAAATATGATACACCTATCAACTCCCTTTAAAACTCACTAATTACTGCAACATGCATCTCATTTGTTTGAACAGAAATGTAAACATGACAATGTGTGGTTTCTGTTGGTGACACAGTATAACTATTCACTGCAAACAATAGCTGAGCTCAGTGACTGCGCAGCACTTACAGTGTCACTGTGAAGTTGTACCACTGTGCACTCATGCAAAAGTTGTGCTGGGTGGGGTATGCATGTCTTTTTATCAGTTTCAGCAAATATTTCTACTGACACTAAGCTGTCTGTTAAAAAAAAAATCTGGTGTTTATACTCAGCCCTTGCTCTGTAAATGTGAAACAAAGAGGCTCACACCCCGCCACACAACACTATTTCAATATGACCAGTTAAGGATAATGGATTATGGACTGATTGATTGACTTTACTTCTGTTAGATGTTTGACTGCTGTAGCAAGTCTCCATTCAGTGATTAGGTCCTAGATAATTGCATGATGGAGAAATATAGGAAGAGATTCATCAAGAAGACACTATTCGTCATCTATGTTAATATCCGATATTCTACAGATCAGTTTACAGGCATATGGCGGTTGGCAGCCTCTATTCACATTACAGTTGTTACAGAGCCCTGATCAAGACCCTGAACGCAGAGAAATTGACTGAGACCAATATTGTTCAACTATTTTGCAATGGGCCAAGAACTAGGGCAAGACCTTTAAAACAGCAAGAAGGATGATGGAAAAAAAGGAATGCATACAGTAACTGCAGTTGTCTGTACATGCTAAACTTATCTGCAGATCATCTTTATAACTACAATTATGCACTTTTCAAGTAAATGGGAAAGCATAATGATATTATTGAAGCAATAACTACCACTGTCCCTATATATTCACTGACTCACTGAATGACATCAGCAGAAAGCAGCTTGTACCTCATCTGCTGCCGGTACTTTCATGCAGCACATAAGGGACAAAGTAGTATGTTTTTGGTCTTTCGCTAAAATCAAGTTAATTTGTATGTCACTATTGATTTACAAAAATGTTATTCAACAACATACCAAATGCTAAATAAGTACTTTGGAGCCCTTACCGATGCCTTCATGCAATGCTTTATTTAAAAAATGACTAGCCCTGATATTGTATTGTAGCAGGCTTGACAGACATTAAGCACAAGCTTTCTGTTGCATTGAGCAAAGCCAGTGTCATTTCTGCATCATTATAACAAGTAGGGAAAAGTAATGATGACAAAAATTACTCACTCATCCCCAAAAAGTTGGTGGCTGTACTCTGGGTGGAATGTAGTGCCATCATCCTCAACATCCTCTGGAAAGCGAACTGAGAGTTGGAAAAGACATGGTGCAAAAGTGAGAAATTAGAAGCTAGTTCTACAAAACATCGTCACTGCAAACATACAACACAAAGCAAAAAATAAAACATACCCAGCTTCAAGCTTATAGCTTCATTGGTGTCACACTTGTATTCAGCCAGTTTCTTCTCCATGGAATTTGCTCCTGAGGAAACATATTTTTAACATTAACCTTAGTTGTTTCTAAAGACACATTTTTACCTCTCCTTCTGATCTGCGGTGCAAATGTCTTGCAAAATAAGGTTATTCAACAAAAGAACGAAAGCACAAGCAGCCCATGCTGAGAAATCACAGTACTTGTGAACTCTATAACCCCAGCTTGTAGTTACACTAGCTTATGCACTCCATGGTCTAACATAGTAAACGCTGAGGTCATAAATGGGGTGATTTTTGATGAGGCACAGTTAGCTCTGCTGTTACCTCTTGAGACTCCACAACAACTTGATGCAAAATTATAGATCCTGTGTTCTCACTATTTTAGCTGCTCTACAAAGATGAACTACCGGTGCCATCCTTTAAAATTAAGTCTCAGGCAAAAAATATTTAGCAAGATGGAGTAACGTTACGACCAGCGCTCAAAATGTAACGTTAACGTTTCAACAGCTCCCTGTCAAAAGTGGTAACATCAGTTGTTAGCGCAGTAAGTTAAGCTATGTTTTATGGGAAAACGCAAAAAAGCGGACTTAAATATGACACATATTCAACTCTACGTCCAAGCGTCACACATATAAACATAACAGTAGGCTATGACAGCATGCTGCTAACGTTAGCAGGCAGGCCCCTACTGCTGCCTTTGCAATGTAGCATTAGCTTAGCATGTTTTCAACAGGCTGAACAGGCACAAGACCACTTACAACCCCAACGGGCTCCAAGCAGGACCAACGTCTGTTTTTTGGTGAGTTTGACTGATGAAGACAGCGGAGTTAAAGCATGCAAGCATTTAGCCACTTACCCGCCATTTCTGTGCACTGTTGTGCGGTGCAGTGTTGTCCCAAAAGACCCGCGGAATTAGGACCACTTCCGGGTCCGTGTAGAAACAGGATGTAGTTTTTTGTAACGGCTCCTGTGGATTTCAATAAAACGGCTGTTGAGTGTAGTGTGACTTTACAACACTTCAATTCGGCAGTAATTCTTTGAATAAAGAATTCTTTGAATAAAGAATTACGGCAGTGAATATACAGGAAGGTTAGTTCAACGCCGAAAAAAGCGCCCATCCTAAAGCCCAAAGTCTTATGCAGCATTAGACTGATCAATCATTTGTTTAGTGGAAATAAACATGGTCTCTATGCTATATCTCTGGCTATAAGTTGGTCGATAAGTAACAAGAAACTGCAGAACAGACAATACCATAACTAGGTCTGAGACAAGGGACTATTGCTCAGCTGTTGTTTTAGAACAATGGACAGCACTGAGAGCGAGAGCGAGCGAGAGAGAGAGAGAGTTGCGAACCACAAACTGCTTCTAAGCCCTTCCCATGCTGATTCTGAAAGAATCATTCATACAGTAATATCGTAAAAATATAATTTGCACTCTGCTAGTGCTACATTATTATGTGAGTGCTCAGATTAATAAATTATTTGATTTTAAAAGAGTAGCCTTGGGGCTTGTGCCCTAATACCATTTTTCTCTAGCCGCACAATCTTTCACCCCAGTGCTTTCTGCCAGAGAAAAAGACAATATGGACACACACCCTTATTTAGCCTTTCGGATGCAATTGTATGGTTAAATCAATTCATTATATGAAAAAAGTGCCCCTTCACCCTCGCAATTTTTAACAGCAACAGTAATTTAGAAAAGGTGTTGTCTACATCCACTGTAATGACAATTGTAAAATGTCTTGCTTACTACACACCTTGGTCACAAATCTTATGAAAAAATGGTAATGAAAAAACTATAGGCAGATAGGTCAATATAGATTTTTTTAAACTCTCAAATATCATTATTGGTATCACCATCAAAAAACAGTATCCAAGAGTCCAAGACCCCAAAATGTTAAATTTGAAATTCTATAAAATAGAGAAGCAGCATCTGTTTGGTATTTTTGTTTCATATAGCCTATTGACACTATTAAGCAATTAATAACACTGTTAGCAATTCATAATGACCAATTAAAAGTTGTTTCAGCATTGGTTAGTTTTCTGAAATATCAGTATTTCTAAATAGAATAACCAGGCTTTTACAATATCTTGGGATGGTATTTACCTGATACCACAGAGTACACCTAAACTAAAAATCAGTTTTTGCTAAGTTAGGGCAGATGATTTGTTGTGTTTAACTTAAATGACAATTTTCCAATTTGTCTTCTTCATATCATTAAAAAAATATATTAGGAGCATCTCATCATTATTATACAAATGTGGGATAAACAACACATTTTGGATAAAATTCCACCTCATTTGGACAAGTTAGTGAGAATAAAGAAACTTTACTACAACTACAGTGATATCTCAATAAAATAAATGGACTCTCCAGGGAAAAGTGCAATTCTGAACATCCCTCTGAGCCTGGGGTAATGATGCACTATCATCCCAGCCTCAGCTCTTCTGTCCTCCAGGTGCATCAATGAATGACCTCCCCAGTCATGTTTAAGCCACTGTAATTTTACCTCTACTACACTGTCAGCACTAGATTATCCCTTTCCTGAACAATAGCATACCTTTTACAATCCTTAGGCAACAAATTGTGTCTGCATGGAGGCAATACATGCTGCTTGATCTCTGAACTTCAAACTACAGTAGACTTTTTCCCCCTGCAAATGCAGAGAATGAGAAGATCCCACAATAGTGGAAGGAAATGCAATACAGTTTTGGTATAGGCAGCCCTCTGGTAGATATTCTGGTAGATATATTTCAAAATTCAAGAGTGTTTGTCTGAATTGGCTCAATCAGTGGCCTGCAAGCAGCAGTAGCTCAGGTGGTAGAGCGGTTTGGCCATTGTACGGTTAGTGGTTTGACCCCCCAAAGACACTGAATCCCGAATTGCTCTTTATGTGTGTAGGCAACAATGTATGTAGTTTTGGACAAACATTTTAAAGAGCTTTACCTCTTGGACTTTCAAAACTGGAGGAGTCCTCTGACCTCCAAATAATGTCCTGAGTAACAGTTAATTAATAACATTATGTAAATAACTCTCTATACATTAGTTTTCATTTTTAGTGGCAGTGTCTGGCATTCCCTGAAAAATTAAAATAGCCCTTACATGCACAGGGAATACACAGAAGACTGTGTAGCATGTAATCCAGCATTAAAATCTTTTTTTTTCTCACTGATGACTGTTTACTATTCTAATGCAGCATTAGAACTGTTTTAACTTACAGCTTGGCGAGGTTGGTGAGGATAAACTTGATCTCTATTTTTAAAGCTTGCTGCGTCAGGTGTAGTCAGCTACATAACATATTTTTTTAACCTTTCAGTTTTAACTGGCACAGTTTCCTAGGGTTTTGAAGGCTGCTTATGTGACTCAGCCAACCTTAACAATTAGAGGCCTGTTTCTAAATGACACTCTTATTGCTGTCTTTCTTATTTTAAATTACATTACATGAGCTTTGAAAGACACACTGCTCAGCTCTTTTTATTGATATACATATCAAAGACAGTTGATAATGCATTGCATCTAAAAATACCAAGTACTGGGTTTGATAATATTGCATATAAATGGTTCCAGAGTTACCTCATGACCCAGCAGCAATGTGTGTAAATGTTAAATCTGAATTTTTGCAAATTGCAAAAGGTGTCCCACAGGGTTTAATTTTACAGGCTGTTATGTTCACTTTTTATATCGAAGATATTGCTTCTTCTGTAACTGGCTGTAATAACCATCTTTATGTTGATGATTCTATTTTGTACTACAGTGCATATGCTGTAAATTCTGCTGTTAAATCTCTTCAGCATTGCGAATACCCCCTCACATTACTTCATTGCTTTTTTTTAAATGAGAGCCTAAACATGCTCAAAATTGTGGATCACACTGTTTGCTCTTTGGACTGAGCTTGGAAAATCCAGTTTTTCTCATTATGCACCCGCAACCTTGAATAATGTGCAGAAAAATCTAAAGCTTACCTAAATTTTATCCTTAGGGCAGTTTAAATTTCCTATTTCACTACCAGCTGTTCTTGTTTTAGTTGATTCGCTTGCTGTAAAATTTAATAATAAAATAAATAAAATTTTATAATTTTATATTCTACTAATTTGTTTTTCACTTTTTACCCAAGCTCTTTTTGCCAAGTTTTTACGTAGTATGTTTGTTGTTGCACACCTATTGTTGCAGCTTTCTAGTAGCAATCTGAAATAATTATTTTATTGTAAACAGAATATCTTTAGTGTTTGAACTGTTTGGCAATGTGAAGACGTCACTGTGGATTATGGGAGATACTTATAATAAGTTTTTCATTATTTCGTAATATTTTACAGATGAAACAATTCATTGATGAATTGAAAAGAATAAAAATGATGACAGTGGTGAAGGAAGTATTCAGCTCCTTTACTTAAGTAATAATACTAATACCACACATACACAGTACAGTAAAAGTCCTGTAAAATGTTAAAAGATGTGTTTTTGTTTTTGTACAGTTGCCTAATCAGTGAGGTCTGGTGGTCAGCCCCTAGAAACACTACACTCCAGTGGCTGAAATAAAAATGAGAAAGCTTTCCATTGGTCGCTGCATTAATACACCCCAAGTGCAGGATGAGTCATCAACATTTTAAAATTGTTTTTCAGGAAGTGTCAATCTCTAAAATACCATCAAGAATACCTACAAAGTAATGTTTTTTTTGCTGGGCCAAATGCTGGTGAATTGGTGAGATATAGTGCAAGGCATATGCAAGTTAATGCAACAAATTAACATCGATTTTTATTTCATGGCGACTTTAAGTAAAACTATGTAGCTATAATAAGAGAAATGCAATTAAATTATTACTCAATGCAGAAAAAAAAGACCCCTAAGACTGATATAATGATCATTAATTCAAGAATTCATGGAGCTAGTTTTTAACTATTTTGCATCTGACCGTAACTATTGATTATTTTCATTATGGATTAATCTTCTAAGTATTTTCTCAATAAATCAATTGATTGTTTGGTTTGTAAAAATTCTGAAGATGGTGAAAAAGGCTGTCACAATACCCAGAGAACAAGGTGACACCTTCACAATGCTTGTTTTGCTCAACCAACAGTCCAAACCACAACATGACCGACATTTTGTCGCTGCATGAAAAGTTATTGTTAAAAGTTATTATCATTTCAGATGTATGAGGTCAGGTAGTTTCAAAACACAGTTTTAATGTGTAACTAGTAAGAAATAACATTTCCTCTGAATTGAAGTGGAGTAGTATAATACCAAGTATAAAGAGCCGGAAAAACCTCAGGTTTACATACATTAGCCTACTATTATGCACGTACAGTCGATAGAAAATGTCTACACACCTTGTTAAAATGCCAGGTTCTTATGATATAAAATGAGACAAAGATATCCACATTTAATGTAAACAATTCAATTGAAAAAACAAATTGAAATCTTTGAGGGGGAAAAATGAAAAATAAAAACCCTCAAATAACCTGGTTAGGTTAAGTGGTTAAGTGTGCACACCCTTAGATTAATACTTTGTTGAAGCACCTTTTGATTTTATTACAGCACTTAGTCTTTTTGGGTAGGAGTCTATTAGCATGGCACATCTTGACGTGACAATATTTGCCCACTCTTCTTTGAAAAAGCGCTCCAAATCTGTCAGTTTGCGAGGACGTCGCCTGTGTACAGCCCTCTTCAGATCACCCCACAGATGTTCAATTGGATTCAGGTCTGGGCTCTGGCTGGGCCATTCCAAAACATGAATCTTCTTCTGGTGGAGCCATGCTTTTGTGGATTTGGATGTGCGCTTTGGGTCATTGTCATGCTGAAAGGTGAACCTCCTCTTCAGCTTTTTAACAGACACCTGAAGGTTTTGTGCCAAAATTGCCTGGTGTTTGGAACTGTTCATAATTCCTTCCACCCTGACTAAGGCCCCGGTTCCAGCTGAAGAAAAACAGCCCCAAACCATGATGCTGCCACCACCATACTTCACTGTGGGAATGGTGTTCCTTGGGTGGTGTGCAGTGTTGTTTTTGCACCAAACATACCTTTTGATATTATGGCCAAACAGTTCTACCTTTTATTTCGTCAGACCATAACACATTTTCCCACATGCTCTTGGGGGACTTGATGTTTGTTTTTGCAAACTTCAGCTGTGCTTGGATGTTTTTCTTTGTAAGAAAAGGCTTCCGTCTTGCCACCCTACCCCATAGCCCATTCATATGAAGAATACGGGAGATAGTTGTCACATGTACTACACAGCTAGTACTTGACAGAAATTCCTGCAGTTCCTTTAATGTTGCTGTAGGCAAGAAGCCTCCCTGGCCAGTTTTCTTTTCATCAATTTTGGAGGGACATTCAGTTCTTGGTAAAGTCACAGTTGTGCCATATTTTCTCCACTTGATGATGACTGTCTTCACTGTGTTCCGTGATAGATCTAATGCTTTGGAAAGTCTTTTGTTCTGGTCTCCTGACTTATGTCTTTCAACAATGAGATCTCTCTGATTCTTTGAAAGCTCTCTGTGGACCATGACTTTTGTTCAGAGATGCAACTAAGAAAATATTAGGAAAATCCTACTAGAACAGTTGACTTTATTTGTGATTAATCAGAGTCACTTTAAATGATGGCGGGTGTGTAATGACTTCTAGTTAACCTGAGTTTGAATGTGATTGGTTAATTCTGAACACAGTCACATCCCCAGTTATAAGAGGGTGTGCACACTTATGCAACCAGGTTATTGTAAGGTTTTTATTTTTCACTTTTCCCCCCTCAAAGATTTCAGTTTGTTTTTCTATTGAATTGTTCACATTATAGGTCACATTAAAGGTGGAAAAAGTTCTGACATGTTTTATCTTTGTCTCATTATTTTACATCATAAAAACCTGGCATTTTAACAGGGGTGTGTAGACTTTTTCTATCCACTGTATGTTACACCACTGGATAAGGATAACGGAAATATTAGTTGCAGCCTTGTTACACCATTCGTTCGCTGAAATATTCATAGATTTCTTAAAAGTTAAAACATTTTTTTGCAATTACATCAAGTATGAGTCACAGTTAGTGAACGAGTGCTGTGCACTGCACACAGTGTTTCCCATGTTGTTTGCAGGCACAGGGAACCGTGTCCTCGTCTGACCCGAGCAATCAGGAAGTGCTGTAATGCATCTGCTGAGCGGGTTTCTCTCTGTCCGGAGCATCTCTCCCTCGCCGAACACACCGCCCCGCAGACAGTACAGGACGATACTTGGCTAAATATATTTTGGCGTCTCAGTCCTCGGTCGTCCTGCCATCCTGATGTCCAGCGCGTGCGCTAGTCCACTGCAGCTGACGTCACACCCAGCATGGCGGTCAAGGTGACTCCGTCGATATTTCTTATCTGATATTAATTTTAAAAAGAGAAAAGCGGCGGTGAGGGTTCGGCTGTCGGCACGCGTGGGTTTAAAGCTCTTGTATGCAGCGGAGTCACCCATTATTTAATCTCTGCATCTTTACATAGGCGCGTCACTGCCGGCCTCTGAGAGACAACTGTAATTTCTTTCCTATGTTCCATTTGTGTTTGTGAGAGATTTGGCATGGAGCTGTTTTACTATGTAGTCTGAACGGTTATTTTCCCATGCAGGGAGTTGCAGTTGTTGTTGCAGTCTGTGATCGATCCTAAAAATCAAAGCTAAGCAGTGACAGCCTGAATTTCAGTTTTATTGATTGGCCATATGAAATAGTAGCCTGCTGAAGCCTTGACTATATGCAGCATCTTGACTTTTTTGCTATAGCAAACTCCAACTTGTGTGTTATAGGTGCAGGCAACAAAAAAGAGCCGACCCCCATGACTTGAAGGCTATTTTTCTGAAGGTAAGACTCGCAGAAATCAAAACATTTGGAGCTTTTAACCTACATGGCAACACACAAATACATATGTCACAAATGTACTAACATGAGTGGTTTCTGTGTGGTGTCCATTGGGATGCATAGTTCAATAAAGGTCACTCAAATGCTTCAACTAATTTTGGATGGCTTCAACAGAAGAACCCCCCCCCCCCCCAACCCTTCTTTGACTTTGTTTGTGTGTGTTTGTCTGGCTTGAGTGTTTTGATCTTCAGCATGTCATTGAATTTCTCGTCATGCTCTGTCCGCTACCCTTCAAAGAAACAATTCCCCTGGCAAGTGTGTGGAGGTTTGTTTACCCCCACAGGACTTGTTTGGAGTATAAACTTGTTCCTGAGAGTAGGGAGTCTGTTTGAGGTACAAGTCGCCTTATGGTCCCTCCACATCTCTTGACTTGATAAGAGGGCTGTGTAATTTGTAATGCATATTCAGGTGGAAGAGTTAATTACTGGAAGCTCATTCTGACTGCCTGTATAATTTGATTAAGAACTACTTGAGGCCTACTGTGAGGGTGAATGGATACACAATCATGTGATGGAGTAATGTGGCAATAAATTGCTTGGAATTAATATTTTCACTTAAAACATTAATTCAACAGAGTGCATTGAATTGTAGCCCTGAAAAACACTTGGCATGAAGGTCTCCTCCCACCGGTGTTCTCTGTTTATCTCGTGCTCTCTCTCTATCCGAGCTTGGCTCAGACCCACAAGCGTGGCCTTTCTGTTGCCAGTTCATGTGGCGCTTGTGTTTCCAGAGCTATCTCTGTTCCAATTTTGAAACCCAACCCGGGCTCTAAAAATGACCCTACATCTTAAAGACTGACCAAGAGCTCAGTTTGAGGCACAGCATTGCATGTATTTGGCTTCAGTCAAGTGAAACACAGTTGCAACACAAATTTTACAAGGTCAGTGATTAAGTTATAGTGACTAGGTGTTTTATCAATTTAAATTAGGTTTGGGCCTAATGATGATATATACAGTAAGACGAAGTATCCCTTTGAAACTGGAGCTACAGTCTCAGGTTTCAGGCCGTTGCAAATAAATGAGCAGGACTGACATGGTAATATTAGATGCACATGATTTTCATGTTAGTGTGATAAAGTACATACATTTAAGACACTAGATTATACAACACAATATCGGATTGTATACCACCGGACCATCAGGATACATTTGGGTGGAGAAAGTGAAAGAGCACCACTTGCTCATCCAACAGGAGCCCTCCAGCAAAGCCCTGAGCCCCAAAATGCTCTAGTTGGAGCTGCGCTGTGGCCAGCACACTGTACTGGGCAGCTTCATGATGTGAATGTCAGTGACTGTGTGAGTGTGAGTAGGGTGTTCCTGAAAAAGAGAGCATGGCACTGAGTTCTACTCTCTCACCAAAACACCAATCATAAACATAGTCATTACCTGTAATAAACAACTAATAAACAACATAACAAACATTTATTAAAGTGTATGGCACACAGTATGCATTATCTGTATTGTATGTTATGTTTGGTATCTGATTTTTTTCTTCTTAAATGTAATTGTCTATGTCTTTTGTCTGTTGATGAGATGGATATGTCTGTATGTAGTGCAAGAAGACATGTTTTTCTACCCTGCATGAAGTCAAAGAATGACTTGTCTGGTAGAAAACTGTACACAAACACATTATTGTCAGAAAGAAAAGAGATACTAATCGAGACTTGTTGATTTATAACTTGTAGCTTGTTTTCTCTCTTTCATTGCATTCAGTAAGTTTAGATTCATAATCTAAATCCACACATGCTATGAGACATTTATCATATGCATTTACAGCTCTGTCTGTGTCTCTTCTGCAGTATGCCAGTGTGGTGCAGGATGGAGAGCATTACATGACCCCCAATGACTTTGTGCAGAGTTACCTGGGTCTGCATGCACAACCTCAGTATAATCCCAAAACTGTGGAACTAATAGCTGGAGTCGCCGACACTACTAAAGATGGGTGAGTGCCTACATCGCAAAGTTGCTGTGGGAGTCCTTTGTTGATGTCGATGTGTTGATACATGTAGCTTAATGGTTATTCCTGTTTATATCTGTATTTCCTCAACCAATGTTTTGCAGACCTTGTTTTGTTTCCTCACACTGAAACTCCCCATGTCAGCACTTGTACATGATTTTGGTCTGAAACAGCCTCTTGCTATCTCTCTGTGCATTACATCTCCTTTCAATAAACAACATGAATTTTCCGTTGTCTTGACACTTCTCCAGCAGAGGCAGCTGCTGCTATTTAAATAAGATAAAGTATATACTTCTTGTCATAATTTGTTTTATGTGGGAACCAAAGGACTAACTGGATTTTGCAGATACCACACTACATGAAAGGGCATTCTTTTAGCAGAAAACAAGTGTGTCAGTCTTAACTGATGTGTGCACAACAAGACCTTTTATGTTAGGATTATGTTGTGCTAAATGTACTGTACTTACATTGTTTTTACACACTTTGTTGATATGTCCCTGAACCTGTGTGACACATTTATGTACATTTATGGCACCATTAAACTTGTATCTTGGCCAAAATGTATGTAAAAGCTCATATGACCCCCTTGACTTTCATCCAGTTAGAATCAGATACATTTAGCTTTAATAGATATTTACGACAAAGCAAACCATGAATGCCTGTTTCACCAGTTTTATGTCACTAAAGCAACTGGATATTACATGCTAACCTTTAAAGCCACATTGAAACAATTCTCATAATCTTGGTATAATACTTTTTATTTCCAGTGTGCCTCCTGTCGCTCTCTTTTGATTAAATATTCTTCAGATTTGCTGAAGCAGTGCACCATGTTGAGAAATTATTGTTGTGAGCCAGGTTCAGGTGTGAAGAAGTTTTGGAGACTGATGAAGACTTAACATAGCATAGTTTATTGAGCCCGGCCGAAGAAATACAGTGCCAGCATACAACATGTGAACACGTCAAATGCCAACACCAAATCTGAAGGTTAACATCTTGTGGTCCCTTTTATGTTTCTGGCTTCCACCTAGAGCCTGTAGGTTTCTCTGTTAGGTCATCTTCACCTAGAACACCTAATCTAACCAATGTTTAGATTCCAATGCTTCGTCATATTGGAATCTCTCACTATCCAAGAGTTGTACTCTAATCTGTGGAGCCAGTTAGTTCTTGTAAACATTCTTGTATGGCTCAACCTTCTTAGATTCCCAGAGAACACTCATATCTGCTAGCCTGATGCCTGAGCTACTGTCTCTAGCTAATCAGTCTATTGTTGTCTTCTTGACGAGGACAAGTACATGTGAGAAATACCTAAACCTATAATGTCAAATACTTATGGAGTCAGCTATATTACTCTAAGCTAGACCTGTCGTACCTTTCCCTGTTACATCAATTAAGACACCTAAGAAATATTCCCAACACACCACAAACGTGTAGTAGCCGCCAAAGAGACTGTTAATGATTTATCTCAATGATGTTTGCAGAGTCAATATGTATCTTTATTACTCCATTTTACACCAAGAGCTGATAAATTTAAAATCCATAGATAAGATAAGCCAAATTATTTCTCTTGATTCTAGCTGCACCTATATAAATTTTTTATGAGAGCACAGAGCTGTAGTAAGACCTTCACTATGTCTCACTGTCAGCTGAAGAAGGAAAATAAATGTGACCTCCAAGTCCTTAAATGTTAAAATTCCCATTTTTTCTGAGCACATTAAGAACTTCTTCGTCCACGTCACTTGAGGTTCATTCTAATTTATTATTAATAATAATACATGTATATAGTTTATAAAATAAATAACAGAATATAATAGAATGAAGCTCAACCTTTAGACACCATGGATGAGAAGTTCATCTACTAATGTTATGTCAACTGGGCAAACTCCATTTGTCAATAAAGATCATGTGATGTGATTGAAAGCTCCAGAACGACTACCTTGTTGTTGGTGAAATTGTTTTGTCAAATGCTGTTTCCAAGGTCAAGAATGAAATTTAAAGCTTAGCTGAAAATTAGGCTTAGTATCACGTTAATAGGACAGCGCCTGCAAGCAAGTTCACGTATTCAACTGAAGCTGCACCAAAAACACACATGACATGCCTCACATTCCTTGTCATCAAACAATCACACCCTCTCATTTTTTGAGAGAGATTTGTCTTGATCTCTCTCAAAAAAGATTTCCCATCAATCCCTCTGCTCTGTCATACAGCTGCTGCCTGCATCAGTATTGCTGCTATTTTTTTCAACCCCAGCATCCACCAGTAGGCAATGGTGTGTGTGTAAACATACTGTATCTGCGGGGAGTAAAGAGGTTGAAGCCTAGAAGCCAAACTGTAACTATGTTCTGCTGTAATAAATATTTATTGAGTTGTCTGACTGAACTGCATTTTCTACTGTCTTTTAGGCCGTGTATTTGTGTTTATTTCAGGATTTATTATGTCTGTAGTTGTAGTTTTTGTAAAATGATTGCACTCTTTCTTTCTTGTCCAAACAGGCTGATCTCTTTCCAGGAGTTTCTGGCCTTTGAATCAGTTCTATGTGCCCCAGATGCCCTGTTCATAGTTGCCTTTCAGTTGTTTGACAAGACTGGGACAGGGAACATCTCATTTGGTATGTACATGGTGGTTAATGTCAGCACGCTGGTTTGGCGATGTACTTTACTGGAGACTAAGCATCATGTTGTGTACATACAGTGTAGTTTAAAGACCATATTAGAATAGCTCTGACTTTGACTGAAGATGTTGACTTCATGTAGGTGATGAAATGTATTTAAGGAGCTTTTTTTGGTTATAGTTTTAATGGATACGTAATAGAAATCAATGATGATGGAAAGTGCCAAAAACTACTCAAAGAGGTGTTTTTGAGTATAACATTGATCGTTCGTGGGTTGCAAGTGCTACTCTAAAAGCATGTGTCAATAAATGCAGCAGTAGACATGTCTTTATAACCATTATTACCAGTCATTATAACCAGCTCCATCTGACAAGAAGAGAAATGAATCCAGCATGTCATAAAGCAAGAGATGCAGAGTCTTACAAAGAAGCTGCTGCTATGCTCTGTCTGTGCAAAGGACCTTCATAAAGGCGACTGAAATTGAGAGCAGTGCTTATACAGAAAATTTCCTGGATGGAGTCCCATCAAAATGTGGAAGGAGTGGGACTGTCAAACAGCCTATTCAGCTTCACAGTCCAAATGGACTCTTTCCTCTACTTTAACGAGGTTCTCCACAAATGGCATGAGGGTGTGAGATGGATGTTGCAATTGCATCTTGCATGTTTCTCCCTCTGTCTCTTGTTATTGCTCACTCATGTCTCACTCTTCCAGAGAATGTACGCGACATCTTCAGCCAGACCACAGTTCATCACCACATTCCCTTCAATTGGGACTGTGAGTTCATCAGGCTACACTTTGGCCATGAAAGAAACAAGAACCTTAGCTACACAGAGTTCACACAGTTTCTGCAGGTATGTTGTGCATTTATACCTTCATCTGTTTTAATTTAGAACCATGAGCTACATGATAAACTTGTCAATATTTTTAGGAAAAGAAATAGTTTTACTTTGCTCTTTGCTCTTATTTGCTTTCTTGCTGTTGTTGTGAGCTGAGAAGACTGATAACCTTCACATTTATGTGCCCTACCCTAAATATGAAGCTACCACGAGCAGCCAGTTAGCTTAGCATAAAGACTGGAAGCAGAGGGAAACAGCTAGGTTGGCTCCTTCTAAGGTGTATTTAAAAATCTGCCAACTTCTTGGAGTCTCTGCTGTTGCCTGATAACCTCCAGAAAGTAATTGCGTAAAAATGGTCCCACACATATTCTCCTGTAAAAGATTATTTTTTAGTTAAGATATCCGGCTGCTGGCCCCAGCTTTATATTTAATATCATCTTGACATAATGATTAGAAACAAGAGTGGTATTGATCTGTTGAACTAATTGTTGGCAATAATGCAAATAAGTGTTTTTGCCAAAATGCTGGAGTATTGTTTTATTGCTGTGACACACAATGTGGAACTGAACCAAAACTGAAATGAAAACATACCCCAAATGGAGACATAATGAACCCACTAGCTGTAGCACTTCCTCTGACATGATCGTTCCAAGACCCATACACCCATATTATATTACCATAATATATACTATATTTAGTATGCCAGAAAAACATTTAGTATGTCCCAAGACATACTGTAGTATGTGACAAGCAGTATGCCAAAAATACCAGGATGCCTTACTGCTTGCGGTTGCATTTTGCAGCATACAAGCCGGCATGCTATTCTGAGACACAATCGCTCTGCACAGTATGAGAGGTCAGTACAAGAGGGTCAAAGTTCAAGGCACAATGTTTTGAAGAAGTAGTATACTGCATGCAACATTACATACTTTGTAAGGGCAGCTGCATTACTAAAAGTAAAAAGAAAAAGTATGCGGTTTGGAAGAAACATCTCCCCCTTCTTGCTTGTTTTGTGCATGTGGCGTGTTACTGACACCCAATGGTATGGAGTGTTTTAATCACCTGTACGTAGGAGCGTTTATTTACATCAATACGACTAAGTGAGTAGATCATAGTGACCAAACCACTAACTGAAAGTGAAAGTGAGGATGGGTGCGTTTGTTTTTGTTCTTATTGTTTAGAAATCCAACATTTAATTTGAATGAGAAATACTGTGCTATATTTGCATCTAAAAGAAGCATACTCTAACTTTAAATGTTTTGTCTTGTCATCCTAGCATAGTACAGTGTATATTTATTGACCTGAGCAGCTCATAAGAAGAGCTACGGATAAACAGATTTGTATTTAAATGCAATGCTGTATGCTACAAAACACCATTGGCAGCACACAATGTACTTTTCAGTTTTTTTCCCCCAACATCTTAGAAAGTGCGGATCAGTAAATGTGAAACCATTCATAATGATCACCTTCATCCTGTGGTGAGGCATTCTCATCCTGCTGAGGTGACAAATTACGCAATGTGAACTACATGCAGTATATCATCTCTTAAGATAATGGAGTTGTGGTGCGGAGATGCATCTTTAGTGTTTTATCTCTTCGACCGTTCTAGTGGTTTGCGGTAGCCCAGTGTGCCATTAAGACACTTAACGTTGCTGTTTGGCTTTGTAGGCCATTGCCTGTGTCTTACTTAGACCTCTGTGCTTTTAAATCAGCAGCAGCAGTACTGTCAGGGAGGAACCTGGTTTGGAGTGGAGGGCTGTGGTCTTATACAGAATCTGGGTGGTCCGAGAGTTAAACAGGCTGCGCTGCAGTGTGGGATCCCTCAAAGCAGTTTGTGGTTTATCATACTAGACTAGGGTTTCCCACCGCTCCACCAAAGATTGTATGTGAAGGATTTAATTTACATTTTTTATTATTATTGTCTTGTTGTTCCGTCATGTCCAAGTATATTTCCTTTAACTGAGGGTGAGCAGTACGAAAGTACAGATCTATGTGTGGACATGATTGTTTGTTTTTTAAACAGCCTTGGCTCTGCCACCCTGTGGTTGTTGCAGTATTTAGCTGGACTTGAAACTTCAGTGAGTGCAGACAAAGTAGAGCATTTGTTGGCTTTGAAAAGTTGTAATGTTTGTGAGGCGCCAAAGCTTCATCATGAGAAAATCAATCTTCAGCAACAATCCACTGATTAGGTTATCAGAACCAGAGTGTAAAAAGGAAGTAAAGCAGTGACGTTGCTCTGTGATCCCCTGGTCATATGCGATGAGCTTTGGCAGCAGACATTGACCCGGGGTCAGCCTCCCCCTGCATCCACATCTGATTGCATGGTTGTCATATTGAATCATCTTCTTGCTGACACACCTGCCAGCCATCTCACCAACTGCGCGGCTCTGCTCAGGGATTGGACTTCTCGGGACATGGTTTTCCTCCAGAGAAACAGTGGTGATTACAAAAGCCAGTGTTTGACACATGTGATTTAATGGCTTCTGTCAGATGCTGATATCATTATTATACTTATAATCCTCCAAAGTTCTATTTCTCTGTTCTCAATGCAATGCTCCTCATCACAGGGGCACATTCTTTGCTTCTTTTGTCAGTTAACAGCTGGACCTATGTTTGTGTGTGTGTGTTGTGTATTGTGTGTGTCTGTGTGTGTGTGTGTGTGTGTGTGTGTGTGTGTGTGTGTGTGTGTGTGTGTGTGTGTTGCTGCAGGAGTTACAGCTGGAGCATGCCCGCCAGGCGTTTGCACAAAAAGATAAGAACAAAAGTGGCACCATCACAGCCTTGGACTTCAGCGACATCATGGCCACCATCAGACACCACATGCTGACTCCGTTTGTAGAGGAGAACCTGGTTTCAGTAAGTTTAACAAAAACTTTTGCAAATATTTAAAGTAGCTGTAATCTATATTTTTTATAATGACAATGTATCAAATGACAGCGGGGAAAAAAGTGATGGGTTTTTGATTAGTGATGAACCTACAGAGAATTTGGCTGTCTATCATGCAGCTTTACTGTTTTGTTTCACTCTCACATCTCTCATAGTGTCGCTTTCGGCCGCTGCAGCTGTTTTCAGCAGAAAAAGCTCTAAAAACCCACTGTGCACTACCTGCTCAGCACCAAACACACAGTTAGCGACTAGCTGGTGAATATAGTGGAGCATTTATCAGCTAAAGATAAAGAGTAGGTAGAGACCAAAAACAGAGCTAAAAGTGAATGAATATTCGAAATCAGTTGGACAGAAACTCTACTCCATATGTCAATGTTGTGTTCACAACTTGTTTCCACTGTCACCAAGTGGCCTATCTTAGTCATTTATGTCTTCGGGACACAGAGGATTTAAGAGAATATAGGATCCAGCCGAAATTTTCCTAGACAGAAGCAATGACAGATGTTTGGATCTTTCTCTAGGCTGCAGGAGGGAGCACCTCCCACATGGTGAGCTTCTCCTACTTCAATGCCTTCAACGCCCTCCTCAACAACATGGAGCTGGTCCGCAAGATTTACAGCACCCTCGCCGGCACTCACAGAGACACACTTGTTACCAAAGGTACACTTGAGATGCTCCTGACACCGCTGAAATTTGTTGTGTGTTTCATATGTGATATGAAATGTAGCTGTTCGATCATGTTTTAACTTTCTTGACAGAGCGGTGTAAGTGAACACACAAAGGAGCATTTACTGTAGAACTAAGTTACAAAGGTAAATGGACATTTTTAACTTGGTAATCAGTTGATAGTTGCTCTCAGTCACATCTGCTCCTAATTGTGTTTCCCACTGAGATGCAAACTGTAGACTGTTACGCTACTTTCTCTCCATCGTTTTCCTTTTCCCATAAAAGACTTTGGGCTAGGTAGTATTTGCAAATAATTCTTGTTATTTTTATTACCAACAAATGTGATGGGTGGGTTTCAAGTGTGAAGCTAACACTCACGTGTCAGCGGTCAGTCACAGAAAATTATAATATTGCCGTATTTGACATCAGAGAAGGCAGCTTCTAACTAAAGGTTGCAATGCTTGGACCTGACAGGAAGGTCTTTGTGAGGGAAGTGCATAACAAACTCTTTTCCCTCCTTCAACAACTACCATTAGGTTTCTTTTGAGAAAGACCACCTTATGGTAATGGAACTTCTCAGCAGGCAACAGTAAAGAATGAATATAAAGCACATATAAGAGAGTGACGCAGGATGCTGCTGGGAGGATGCATGCTCACTTAGTGTACTCAGGGTAAGGAGATGAAGCACATACAAAATTCATTTAACAGCTTTAAATATCTTTCTGGAATCTCCTTAAATATCGTGTTTAGCAGAAACATCCACAATAACACGAAAACAAACAAGCAACAGTATTTGCAAATACTGTTTAATACTAGCCTGCTGTAGAAAATACCTGATATGTCTAACCTCTCAGTTTCAGCTTTAATGTATTGATGCTTCCGTCGACTTAAATCCTGTTTGCACTGTTTAATTTCCTCTTCTCTCTATTGCATTGTAGAGGAGTTTGTTCATGCTGCAAATAAGTTTGGTCAAATCACGCCAATGGAGATTGACATCCTGTACCAGCTCGTTGGTCTCCACTCTCACTCCGGGTAAGATTCTGAATTACTCTGTGCATCACTGAACACATGGAACATGTTTTATTTTTTACAGTAATATAACTTTAGTCATGTATCATGTAGAGCGAAGCTGAGAAAACCAGAAATGCTGATGTGGGGCTTTCACATTAATGTCCGCAGACCATAAAACATTTGAAAGGAACTTTTAAAACTGTTGTGAATTATTAATATTGATTAATATTGATTAATATTGATATTGATTTACAGGCATACATAGACTTTAAGTAGAAAAGGCTCAAAATGAGTTGGAATAAAAAAAAGAGTGTATTATAGTTTAATTTCTTACATTTTTCTACTGTATTTGTGAGTTATAGTAAAACAAACTTTTTTTTTACAATCTAGAACTGCTTTATAACAATATTTTGTGTGATTATGACTGTGTAACGTTTTATACTCATTTCTCATTTCTTATGTACTTTGGGTTCCTGGCAGCTTAATACGTTGTTTCCACTTCTGTGTAGTCAAAACATTTATACAAAAGTGTGTTTTTTCTTTTATTCCACCATGAATGGAATAAATAAGTTACAGGTCTGTTTATTGGCTATAAAGATAAAGTTATTGCTCATTCCGTTTAACAACAGTGGCTCCATTTACAAGACAAACATAAAACATGGACACAGACTTTACGATGCGTCAGGCCAGTGGGGAATATTTGTGTCTCAAACAATTACTAACAAAACACTTTCATTTACTTGTTGGGCCACGGGCACTCATCCAGCATTGTTTGTCTGTTGTTTATATAAGCTTAAATTAAAGTTGCAGTAACTTGGAGTTATATGCCAGTAAAAGGTCTGTGGAAAATCTTACATCACTAGCTGCTGCTCGCAGGAGATGCAGGGCTCTGTGCTTTTTCCTGGCCTAACTCCCTCCCTCCCCTGCTGTTGTGCGTTAAGGCGGCTAAACCATACAGACATTGAGAGGATAGCCCTGTTGGAGGAGGGAGCCATGCCATACCACCATGCAGAGGCCCAGAGACAGGTAGCCTGACTGACTCCTTTAATACACCTCACATCCTCCTGCCTTTTATCAAAGCCTTTTCCTCTTCTCCCTTTTCTGCTTCTTTCTCAGAAAGGAGCAAAGAAAGGTGTTCAGTCGCTGAATTAGCAGAGTGCCCATGTTTTTCTTCCCTTGTGAAGCGCATTACTTAAACTCCCAGATAAAAGTACACCAATTATAGTTATAGAAGAGAAATGGATTGTTGCGTTGCACCTCTCCATGAAAGGCTCTCCCCATTTTATTCAGTATAGCTGCACATACACATCAGCTGCAATCACACATCTGAGAAGCCAATAAGAGGCTTTTATCAGTGTGCGGCTTGAGGAGTTTTAGGGAGCCTTTAGCAAAGTCTGCTAATGGCAGGAGGGGGAGTGGGAGTCAAGGTGGATGTGGGAGAACAAAATAGTTCCTGCCTCCACCGGATAACACGGCTCTATATCAGTCTGTGGTCAGAGCTTTCAGGCCACTCATGCTCCTGGGACTCATGCTCAGAGGTATGGAATTTGATTCCTTTGGGGGGGATGCTGCAATTCTCAGGCCTGCCCTTTAGTGGAAGTAGGCTAATTGTTTTAAACCCTTTGATCAAGACCTCGATCTTGTTAGCATGCAACCCTCGGTGGAAGCATCTGGGAAGAGAAAAAAACTGATCTGCTCAACCCCCTTCTCATCTGGTCCAGGAGAAGTTACTCACCATACTTTAACAGAGTCTCACCCGGACTGTGTAATATTCATGTAGATACTTATCTGTACATGGGAAAGGCTTGTGGGGCTAATCTGTTTCCCTGCACCACAGTGAAAACAAAGGGTCTCCGCTTTCAACATCAAACATCAATCAAGAGATCAAGTAGATAATAGAGAAATTATTCTTAGTAGCAATAATGTAAGAAGACCGTTAGCGTGTAGCCTCCCACATATAGCATATGTGAAAAACTCAGTTACAGGTTCACACAGTCATTTACCGTATTCAGAACTGGTCTGTCTTTGACATTTAATACTTGCTGATGATAAATCAGATGTTATGTCACATGTTCACATTCCATCGCCTTCCTCCGTCGTTGAGTACTCTATAGCATTTTTCTTTCCACAATGTATCTGGTTTGCTATAGTTTAACAGCCAGCCCGATTCATAATTAGTGTTCTGACACCCCCCTCTTGTCTTTCTCCAGATTCATTTGACCACTGGTGTCTCTTTCTCCCATATAGCACGCTCACGAAACATCTCGGCCCATCTGGCTCCAGGTCGGAGAGTCTGCCTACAGGTTTGCTCTGGGCTCAATCGCTGGAGGTGAGTGACATGTCTGCAGCAGAGCCCCCTGCCTGCCCGAGGGGTAACCTTAGCCGGGCCAGACTGGCGCGCTGAGGCCCTGGGGCCAGCCATTGTGCATGCAGGGAGAGAGGGGTTGTGATGTGAGGCTCCAGCATTGTGCTGCCGTGCCACCGGTGGCTCCAGGCTGTCTTTGGAGTCGGAGCTTTGGAATGACACAAATCTTCCGGAACCGCACTCTCTGGAATCTCCGTGTAATTACAGTGGAAGGAACTGATACAAGGAACCTAACTGACATAACTGCCCCTCAGATAGGACCCTGTGTGTGTGTGTGTGTGTGTGTGTGTGCGCGCTCTACCCAAACACGCAAAGACCTATCAATCCTCACTCACCAGCAGCCAATTCAGGCACAGTCAAAAAAGCAAGGTATATCGTGATGTTTATGGTGAAACCGCCATGTCTTTGTGGTGATAATGAGCTGCTTCTCACCTGGCCTCTATGCTGACAGAGCGGTTTGCATGTTTGAGAGAAGAGTCATTACAGAAGCCTTTGATGTCAGACAAGACATGTACAACTGAGAGCAGGAGTTTAGTGCAACTTGCTGCAGTTTGCCGCCCCATACACGCCGAAAGTTTGTACTTCTACCATTTGTCAGTGATCATTAAACAGCACACAATAATTGTATAATTGTGCATGAGACTAACAAATTAATTAGGGTGCCATGGTGGCGTGTATGCACCAAGAGGACTGTCCAAGAGCTCAAATACTATTTTAGAGCTGGAAACTTTAGTTAATAGATTAGTTCATGAAAAGAAATTTTAAAAAATTTGGCGATTAAAAAAAAAACCGATTGATTGTTCCAGTCATTTTTCAAGCAAAAAGGCCAAACTTTCACTGGTTTCAGCTTTTATTTTCTGACATTTTATAGACAAAACAGTTAATCATTAATGAAAAGAATTGTCAGTTGCAGCCCTAATCTGCACAGTTTTAAGTATGTGTCTTAAGAAAACCAAATTATAAATACAAGAAAGACAATACATTTATATTTACATAATTTTTGAAATGTGGTTCAGATGTTTAAAATGCTGGCAAAACATTGCTTCTTGAAAAAAAGATTTCAACCAGTTGAAAAAAATGTTTGTGTTTTGTAGCCACCGGTGCCACGGCTGTGTACCCTATCGACCTGGTCAAGACGCGTATGCAGAACCAGCGCTCCACAGGCTCCTTTGTAGGAGAGCTGATGTACAAGAACAGCTTTGACTGTGCAAAGAAAGTGCTCCGTTACGAGGGCTTCTTTGGATTCTACAGAGGTAAACCCTTTACAGATTTTATAGTACTTAAGAAGGAATGAAATGTGTGTGCAGGCCAACATGTGGGTCTCGTGCAAAACAAAGCTGCCTGATGGGAAAGCATTAGGATTTCTCAGTGTGCTAATATCAGCAGCATGGTTTGCTAATTGATACCAGAAACCTTTGCCCTCCCTGGTTGGCAGTGAATAAAGCAACACCCAGGGGTCACGTTTTCATTATCTCAATACCTGGGAGAGCTACCCAGAGAAAAATGACCACGAGAATTCATGTAGTAGCAGTGTCTGATCTGCTTCTGCCTGAGTGGTGATAATGGTGCTGAAGGCTTGTGATATACAACACTTCTCCCCCTCAGGCTGTTCATATGAAGGAAGTCAAGACTGCCATCTACTGCTACCTCCACCACTGCAGCTCTTTATTGCTCTGATCTGCCTCCCTCTGCCTTCCTTCCTCCCCTTTTGCACATGATAAGAGGGTGATTGACTCAGAGACAGACACGCTCGGCTGTTTTCTGGCGGCATACCAGCAGCAGTCACTCAGCAGCTCCTTCAGAAGTTTATCTGGCCTGATGAAGGACAGACGGTGAAACAGTATGGTGGTTATCGCCACTGTAGCACCAAGCCCCCCACCCCCACCCCTACCCCCCCAATCTTATGCGTGACCACACAGCTCTCTCTGTTCCCCACCAACACTGGAATCAGACCTCGACAATGCTGATCCCATACGCACCAGCAGTGTCATATTTGTGGACTTTTTGTTCAGTTTCAATGGGACCTTTGTGTTTTGGTGCATCAGATGTATCAGCCACATCTGTAAATATTTATGGGTTTGTTTTACACACACAAGAACCCTGCAGCTTACATTGTTCTAGCTGTCAGTGGATGTATTCATTCAGCCAAAGATAAAAAAAGTGCATTCATTTCAAGCCAGACTTTTTCTCTCTCCCTGTCAGGTATTCTAATGGTATCCATGAATAATATTTTGCAGGTCTCCTCCCGCAGCTCATTGGCGTTGCCCCAGAGAAAGCTATCAAACTCACGGTAAGTCATCCCACTGTGTAGCTCAGAGTGTTCAAAAAAGTTGCTCTGAATGATTCACTGTGAATGAAAAACATGCATAGAGCTTGGAAGAAGCGGCCTCTTTGCAATCAGGATGGGACTGCAACCACAAGTTAACATTAATGTCCTGCTATCAAGATTGGGATTGTGTCTCATCTGACTTCTTTCTTGATGTCTTCTTTCCCTTCATTTTCTCTTTTTCAGGTGAATGATTTTGTCAGAGACAAGTTCACCACACAAGATGATACCATCCCTCTGCCTGCGGAGATTCTCGCTGGTGGATGTGTAAGCATTACAGTGCTTTAGAGATCTTATAAAATCAGTCTGTAGATGAACTCATAACCAAGTACATGAACACCTAAAATATATGAGAAATATACAGGGTTTTAAGTCATATATATGAGTAAATAATGGAAATGATCTGTCGTTTGGTTTATCATGAGGTGGTTTACTACAATAAATTATTGTCATTACCAACCAAAGTAAAATGAAAGCATTTTAGATGTAAAGCTGCCCACATACCCAATCGCACTGCTGCTTGGATGTTACCTGCAGTACCTGCAAGGTCAGATAGCTATTTGTTAACAGTCTAAGGACTATGTACAGGACTATGGTGTATTAAGTATTCAGACCCTTTATTTAGGTAAATTTAGCAAAAATGCACTATAAAAATGCACCATTACAAGTAAATGTCCTGCCTTGAGAATGTCAACTAAGTATTATTAGCAAAATGTATTTTTAAATGTATTTTTTATTATCAGAGTAAAAAAATAAAAGTACTCATAATGTGTAATATTGGATCGTTATTGCTGATGCATTAATGTGTAAGTAGAATTTTTCTGTTGTATGTTTTCACTATTTCATGTACTATTGGGTAGTTTATAACAATATTCATCAGACTTTATAAGCTCATCATGTTTTATATGTAAAATCCTAAAAAAGGGTATAAAGATAAGAATTGTAGTGGAGTAGAATCATAACATAGCATTGGAATTGGACATACTCAAGTACTTTACATTTGTACTTGAGCAGTTTACCTAAATAGATGTACTTAAATACATTCCACCACTGATGTTTTGTATGTATGTTGATGATAGACCTTTAAAAGGTTTTCATCTGAAAATCATACCAGCCAGATTGGCAGGTAAACTAAACTAATTTATATTTTTTTTGCGTTTCAGCCAAAGACACATTTTAGCAGTATTTTTAGCTTCGTGAATTGTCAATTATGGGGAATTCTTATTAATCGTGGTGATTTGTTTAAAAAGAAGTTGTCTTTTTCATTTTCTGTGGCTCAAGTTATCAGCATATGCTTCTAATTTAAAAATTCCATCAGTAATAACAAAAGAGATTATAATTATTCATACAATCTTTTGGTGTCTTAGATGGATTCCCTGAATACAAAAGTTAACTTTTGCCTATAGATTCCCTAAAATTTACCTTTTCTTCTCTCTCTTTTTTTTTTTATCTTTTGAGAGCAACACCAGATTAAATATGTAATTCCTTCACTCTGCCTCTCCACTGGCTGTGGTGTAGTGAAACAGGCGGGCCATGCAGCAGAGCCTGCATGTTGCTCACAGAGGAGCGGGGTCGTGACCCCTGTCAGGGTGTAATTGTAGGAAGAGGCCCTGGAGGGTCCTGGATGTAGCTGGGTCTAGCTCAGTGTGATTGAGTTTGACAACGCGGTACATATCTGAGTCGTGGTCACAGTGCAGGTCCCCACACAGGACAACAAAGATGTTTCCAATACATATAGACATTGATTTATAGATACGTCCCATCTATGGATTGTGTGCCCATGAGATTTACTGTATATTCTTCCATATGAACTGGAAGACATCCTCATTTTTGTCAAAGTTAAAAGTCTGGTTAATCTGACGTTGTTAAATTATCGCTCCCTTGAGACAAGAGAGCTGAAGAAGATAAAAGAGAGGGGACGAATGCATCAATCTTCAGAGTGGCGGATATTCCCCCTCTGCTTTGAAAATGACTAAATGTGCCCGAGCTTTTTTTAGACCTTTGCTCGGATGTTTACAGATAAGACCCCTGCTCTGAATGTCACTGGCAGCCATCCTGGGGCCTGATTAGATTTGGGGAGGGTGATAAATTTGCCTCAGTCAAAGGGTGCTGTGCCTTTAGGGCATTGCTTGTCCGGACCCCAAGCCGTCCGGGTGATTCAGCACTCTCCCCTGGGAATGGGGGTGAATTGGGGAAGTGTGCGGGGCTCACCCTGCCACAGGAGGTGCCTCAGGGGAGATGAGGGGGCAGAGGGCCGGTGCCAGGGTCAGAGCCTCTCAGCCATGAGCCGGGGCTTCCACTCACCCTGAGCCTGCTCTGTTCTGACCCCAGTGATTCTTCTATCAATGCTTGCTTTTTCCTCCTCCTGTCAAGGCCATTCTCTAACTATATGAAATCAGATTGGGAGAAGAAGAACCTTTTGTGCTGAAGTTTACTGAGATAATTTGAAAACTCTATTATTAGAGAAAAATGCTTACACATCATTACTGCTTCACCCAAAGTTCACCCCTCAGATGTGTAACCTCACTCAGTCTTAGAAACCCACGTCTGTGCATATAAACCACTCATCAGCGGCTTCTTTTTCCTGTTGCATCCTGCAGGCTGGAGGTTCCCAGGTGATTTTCACCAATCCTCTGGAGATCGTAAAGATCCGTCTGCAGGTGGCTGGAGAGATAACTACAGGCCCCAGGGTCAGTGCCCTGAATGTTGTGAGAGACCTGGGCTTCTTTGGCCTCTACAAGGTAGGTCAGCACCTCTGCAGCACCATGACGTCTGCAGCATCAACCTCTGCTAACTGTCATACAAGGGCAGTGAAAGGTGGTGTTAAGTTCCTGAGATACAATACTAACAACATGGGAGTTTATTGTTCACTCTACTGTGTATAGTAACAGTGGAAGTAGGTTGGTAGAAGATATTTTCAGACTTTTTCATTTTTGGTTAATCTACCAATCGTTATCTTTTAATAATTTGGTCTATAAAATGTAGAAAACACAATCTCCTTAAAGCCCAAGGTGATGTCTACAGATGTTTTGTGTTGACTGATCAAGAGTCTAAAACCCATAGAGATTCATTTTTAAAATAACAAGAAGAACATCAAATCCTCACAATTAAGGTGGAACTAGGGAATTTTGTTTTTTGTTTTAAAATGTAGTTAAACAATACATGTTTTGTAATACCACAATGCGACAGCGCTTAGTAAAACTCCATTCAGAAACAAGTATTATCAGCATGTAGGCAAGGATCAAAAGTAAAATTACTACATTTTTGCTACATTTTTAACGAAGCTTAATTTTTTGGGCTTAAAATCATAATCTGCAAAATAACAAAACACTGCAGCGGTCAATACAGTAAATATAGTGGAGTAAAAATTACAATTTTTCCTTCTTAAATGTAGTGAAATAAAAGAGTAAAGTAATATAAAAGCAAATAACACTTGAGTAAAACTACTTACTCTGTACTACTGTATATTAACATTATTACAGTAGATTTTATTTTCCTGTAATGATGCACAGATGAAATACTACTGTATTTGAAAAACATTTGTATGTGTACATAGACGTAATGGAGATCAGGATCAGAAATGTGAAGATCAAACAGTCCTTTTGCTGACTGTTTGCAATTTTCTGAAACAGCGTTAAACATGCTGTGGCCATCGACCAACAGCAAATTATTGAGGGATTACGCTTTGCTACTGCTCCTTTTCCAGATCTTTGTGGGTTTACTAACTGCTCCAGTCATGTGTTCATACTCCATATTTTAATGAGTAGCAGACAGTGTGTGGCTTGTTAAAAAAAAAGCTGACTTCCTTTTGGGAGAAGAAGCCAGCACACCGGTGTGCGTGTGTGTGTGTGTGTGTGTAATGGATTTCTCTCTGGAGGCCCAGTGCGGTAGCTCTGCCTGGGGCTCTTTGGCTCCATCATCAACACTAAAACCCCCTGTAGGTTGAATAAGACAGCACCCAGGCCACTTAATCCCCAAGACAAACCTCCCCAAACACTGCCTCTGCTTATGACTGACTGTGGCCAAGATGTATATATATTTACATTGATCTCTTTGGGGGGGGTTTCTGTCAGGGAGCCAAAGCTTGCTTTCTGCGTGACATCCCCTTCTCCGCCATCTACTTCCCTGTTTATGCCCACACCAAGGCGAAATTGGCAGATGAGGACGGGAGGCTGGGGCCGCTGCAGCTGCTCACTGCTGGAGCTATTGCAGGTAACAAACATCTGGAAGGCTCAGGGTCTATGGCCATCCAAATGTGTTTTGGTTTCCTCCCTGGTTTGAAGTGAGTCTCACAACTGTATATACAGTCCTTTTGTCATACCACACTGTACAGCCATACCCATTTCAAGCCCTGCATGACGCTGCAGCAGGGATGTCAGAATGCGACACCATCTGTGCATAGTGAAAGCGCTTCATTACGTCTGTTGTGAAATGTCTCCTAAGGTGTACCGGCGGCTTCGCTGGTGACCCCTGCTGATGTCATCAAAACCAGGCTCCAGGTGGCGGCTCGAGCAGGCCAGACGACATACAGCGGAGTCATCGACTGCTTCAGGAAGATCCTCAAGGAGGAAGGTTTCAGGGCATTTTGGAAGGGCACAGGAGGTAAATGCTCATATACATACACACACTCGGCCGTCCTGTAAGTGGTTTCATGACTGGGAAATGAGGTTCACTGTGGTGGCTGTAATTGTCTAGAAGGCACCACAGGAATATTAAACCCTGCATTGTAATTTTCAAACTATCTTCCATTAGCCCGTGTCTTCAGATCTTCACCTCAGTTTGGTGTAACCCTGGTGACCTACGAACTGTTACAGAGATGGTTGTACATTGACTTCGGAGGACAGTAAGTAGTTTAACACCATTTGCACAAGTATGCACCTCTCGTCATTGTCAACAAGTGCGCCTTGCCCTAATCTGACTCTCTCGTCAGTCGTCCTACTGGCTCTGTGCCCACCCCGAAACCCATGATCCAGGACCTTCCGTCCGTGACCCCAGACCACGTAGGCGGCTACCATCTGGCCGCTGCAACCTTTGCAGGTGTTGAGAGGAAGTTTGGTCTGCACCTGCCCAAGTTCAAGCCTTCTGGAGAAGTGACAATCAAACCTGCTGAGTCCAAAACTGAGCCGCAGGCTTCATAAACCTTCATTTATTGTGACTTCCGAGGGCTGCATGCTCCTCCAGTCATCACGTTTCCTCCAAAATCGTTTTATTGAACGACGTTTCAATCAAATGCATTTGAGCAGTTGTTGTACTCTGAATGCTGCACGCGTATGGCTTTATTGTGGTTTCTTTGCATAGCTTGCACAACTTTATTGTACATATTGTACTTCTCTACAGAGGGACTTTATGGCATTACGAAGGATTGTAACTGTTTTCTGGTGTGCAATAGTTTTGGTGTGCATGTGTCAGTTGAATCGCAGAAACACAAGGATGTACAGATGTTTTTCAAGTGTTAGTTTTGAAATCATAACCAGGGACATGGGAAATTTAAATGTATTTATTGTATTTTATTGAAATAAATCATTCAACTGTTTCTACTGTGTGAAAAGTACATTCTCAGCTTTGAGATTCTTCAGGAGAAAAAACAAAAAACATCTCTGTTCAGATCCTGTCAACATTCATCACAGACCTGGAAATCACTGAGCAGTTACAGCATACAAGATTATCTTCTTAGGCATTGAGGATCTATCTATCTAAAGTCTAACCAGCTGTACTGATTAAGTGAAAACTGGTGCAGTATAGAACAATATAGAAAGTAGAAAGACATTTGGATTTTGGACATTTCAGTATTTTACAAACAAGTTGATATTTAGTTTATCAAGTCTAAAGGGAACAGAAATGACAACATGAGCTACAGTTACAAGAGGTTTACATTCCTGGGTGTTTCAAGATGTGATTGCTTTACTACAATTTTGTGAAAATGGAGCTTAGCTATTGAGGGGGTGTAGTGGGGCACCTATTTGGGTTGAAAAACTCAACTCCAAATTAAGGCTGATGTTAACATTCCCTAAGTGAAGACAGGTAGGAAAGATTAAAATTAAAGTTTAAGGCATCTGGTTGAAGAAAGGACAACTGGTTTGTGTTTGTGAGTATGGCTTCATGATAGTGTCTGAGGTTGATAGCCCTGTTGCTTGTGTTATTCCAAGGAAGACTGGTGATGATCAGGCTAACTGAGAAGGCGGAGTTGTCCAAATAAGGAGGAGTAAGAAATCAAAAGATGTCAATACTGCTTTCTGATCAAAACATGTTTTCTTCCAGTCATGTTGCCATGGCATCTTTTCCTCCTATCAAAACAGGGCTGATAACAAGAACGCCACTGGTCCCTTAAACATCGCGTCCGTGGCAGGGGGTTCAGGCAGCCAGGCGCTGAGCTGCCAGCTCCTCTGCATCATCTCTGTTCTCGTTGATCTCTGCCAGTGTGCGGACAAAACGGGTCCACTCGTCGTTTCGTGGAACCGAAATTTGCTAGGTGAGGGGGAGAGCACAACAGAGGGACGGCTTAAATTTCAAACACAGGCTTCTGTTGTGGCACAAGGTCACAGGGAATGCTCTATATCCATATTGGACAGTAGTGAAATGACATACTCGTACCACAAGGAATAGTTTGACTTAAATCCATGAGATGCTCTTAAAAGGTTAACTGCCCACAGTTATGTTTTGCAATAAATCACACTACCTGTACAAATCAGAGCAGGTTAAGAGGCTGCCCAAGTGAGTACAATTAAAAAAATAGAGAAGAGTCAAGAGAAATGTAATGGCAAAAAGCTGAGTCATGCCTGCTCACCTCTCCAACATCATACACAAGAACTTGTCCATCAGAATCTCCCACAGCAATTTCTCTGCCAGAATGAGCCCACCTGACCCTGTTGAGCGCTGGGTTACCCTCAACTGTGACGCTGGCGGTGGGAACCTAAAACAATAACACCATAAGATACCAATTGGACCAGTGGAAACATGCTTCGCAAACTCTATGCTATTTCCATGTTTTTCCACAAATTTATTGAGTTTTTTTTTTTTGAAGTAGGTAAATGTGTAATTGAGATTTCAGTGTTTGTCTCTTCTTAAGATATAAAGGAAAACAGCGAAAATAGATGTGATGAAATATGTGTATGCTGTTATTGGGAATGTAATACCTCGGTGTCACTGTTGAGGTTCCACAGGTCGAGATGGCCCACTCCGTCCACGCAAGCAAACACCGCAGGGTGAGTCGGAGACCACATGACATCGTACACGTAATCCGAGTTATCTTCAAATGAGTAGAGCGGCTTGTTGTTCTGCAGACATATATAAGAGATAAAAAATAACATTTAAATCACTAAATTTATAATAAACTTTTTTGATATATGGTCTATGTATGTATTTATACAAAGGTATCACAATGTAATGTACATACGTTCTAACATACTTAATGAATACAGAACATTTTTAAAGTCCCAATTATTTCTTCTTCCTTATTCCTTCTTGGCAGGGCTCTAGGCATGGCGCAACCTCTTTAGTCCAGAGTTAAAGTATCTTGCAGTAATATTGGCTTGATTAGCACAAAATTTGGTACAGACTTTCACTGTAGCTGGATGAACTGATTGTCTTTTCACAATCAGGTCGTAATTTTTACTGCAATAACCACCCCGTGGTTGTATGCCTCCGCCAAACAGTCAAGTTCAGATCCATGTCTGTCTAGATTCATTTATGTAGTGAATACTTGGAATGAACTGAATAATGGAAGTTCATACTGTATTGACGACTATGTATGATTCCAATTAATGTACATTGCTCAACTAATTTATTAAGGATTATCATGACCTTTGAGACATTGTGTCACCTGTTCAGTGTGAAGTTGAGTATCACTTCCTCGATGAATCCCATTAACTACCAGGGTGAAATTTTTGTCATAATTAATTCATCAATGCTTGAGTTATGGCTGAAAACCACCAAATTATCAATTCATCCTTGAGTCCAAGGGGAGGTTTGTGCCAAGGAGTTTTGAGATGTCACGTTCACAAGAATGGGACAGACAAAGCCTATCTAAACATTAGCATGTTAGCTTTGGCTGTGCTCGATAGTAGGTAAGGGCATGCAAACCTGCTGAAATCAGCTGATGTTGTTGCTGCTCTTTAATTCTTTAATCTGTTAAGATAGTGTGATGTGCTGTCCAAACAATGAGGGTGCACATTAACCACTGCGAACACTAACTTTTAAAACAAAAGCTGGATTTTATGGAACCTTGTAGAGATACGGGGGGGTTCCTACACACAGATAGGTCTTTTCACCCAAACAAAACAACCCTGAGGTTTTCTTGGACCTTTAAAATGCACCCTATGTCTCACTCATACCTTAGTGCTCCACAGCTTAACAGTCCAGTCGAAAGAGGAGGTAACAAAAAGGTGGGAGAAGTCCAGGGGCCCTGGGGCTGTGTGGCAGTCGATTCCTGTGATGGGTCCATGGTGGCCCTCAAACATCTCACTGATGCCTGCTTTGCTGTGGATTGCACAGATGAAGCGGGGCAATTAAGTGCAAACGTACAGACACATTAAATCAAGCGTGACAAATTTAATTTCCAAAAGCAGCAGGTGTTGACTAGTGACCTTCAGTTGTGACAATGTTTGAATACACATTTCTTGTTTTTAAAATGATGGGGCATTACATTAAGCATGAAAGAAAGCAACAGGCACAGATGGACCCCTGCTGGACGTCTTCACATCAATCGTTTACTTATATCATGTGATTAGCAGCAGGGTGGCAAAAGTACCTGCAACTGCTCAACCACATGTTGCAGAACTGTTACCCAACTGAGGCTCTGATAATTAATGTAGAGAGGTAAATACTCAGCATGAGTGATGCTTATGCATTATTAACTGCGATGAGAGTATCATACCATTGTAAATGAGGTGGAAAATTATTCCCTCAATTACAGAGGTGCTTCTGCCGTGCAAAACCTAGCAGCCATCCCCTCTCTGCGGTTTCTAGGCACACTGCAGGACATTTAGCATGGGGCTAACATGCTACTCACTGGCAGCTCTGATTTTTGTTTTACCAGAGGACTGTCCACAGTGAGAGGAGCCCCAGGTCTCTTAAATGAGAACATTGTGAGATGAACTGCAGTTTTAAGACTCCCCGGGACGACCGACTGTAAACAAACTCTCTCACCCACAGAAACATACTGAGAAGAAAAAAAGGACAGGGAAAAAATGATTTGTTTCCCCTGCATGTGTGCCCTGTTTATGTTGAACGACCTTTACAAACACAACTGACAAGCGGAAAAGAAAAACAGGATGGCTGGGCAGGAGTGAAACCTCAAACAGCAGGAGATCAAGTGTTGGATTTGTGTTGCAATGGGAAGTGAGTGGGCTATATTTATTTGACACTCGGTCCTCAGTGGGCCTTACAAGCCGCCCAGTTTCCTGATGGTGTTCGGCAGGGACGCGGTTGCTTATGAACGCACCTTCCATGACGACATGACATGTAGACAGAGCCGTCCTCGCTGCCCACCACGAAATTGTTGACATCGCCGAGAGGGAAAGACATGGAGGTGACAGCTACAGCTTTGGACTGTTTGAACACCAGCTCCATGCTGTCCTGTGGAGGGGAGGGCGGTATGGAACAACATCCTTAACAGGCTCCTTGCTCAGGCTTTATGTTAACACACGTTCTGCCAAGCACAACCTATAAAAATCACTTGACAGTTTATTAATGTTTAATCTAAATTCAACTAGCACTTTATAAAAAATGGAAGGTTGACATTGAGGTCTTGGCAGTGCAGATGAAATGACACAGCTAGCAAAGTTAATTTCCCTGAAAGTGAAAAATTAGTTGAAGAAAAAATAAGGGTAAAGCTGGGGGAAATGCCAAAGTGGAATGCTAGAACGAAGGAGTCCGGCCAAAAGGCTTGACATTTAGCATGAATGGGAGGGACAGGAAGTGTGTGGAATGTGAAACTGAAGAGACAGAAAGTACACAAAATGTAAAAACTAAGCTCAGCTCTTTAAAATGTGATGTATTATTAACATGGCAATTACATTTTAGGGTTAAATCATTAATCCTAATACTTCCTTGGACCACCCACGGACACACGTTACCTGTGGCTGAGAGAGCATGTCCAGACTCCAGGAGCACATCTTGCCATCAGTGGAGATGCTAATCAGGTTGTTGGCGTTCTGGGTGCCAACCACATTCACACAGTATACTGGGTGCTGCGAAAAGAATGAGAAAATTTACTCATCTGCTGTATTAAAATAAAAAAGTGCCAGCCCACTGTGTCAGCTGTTTAGTGTACCGTATGTGCTGCTGCTGACAAGGGAGTCCTCTGCACTGGGGTCCTCTTGTTGCTCCTGTTGTCCCACAGTACAATCTGCCCTGAGTATGTCCCCCCCACCACAACGTTAGGGTGGAACTTGGCAAACGAAGCCGACATAACAGCAGACTGTCAGAGGGGAAAACAGAAAAAAAAGGGACAGGCAATGTTTAGCTTCTCTGGTGATAAAAAAAGCAGCATGTTTGAAGTGAGACAGCTCGGCGACACGTCTCTAGAAATGTACTAACTTGTGTCACATCCAGTTAAAGAAACAAGAATGCATCCCGGCACAAGTCATGCAAAATTTATGTAGGAGGGCTGGTCGGTAGGGCTTAAAATCCTTTGACATTACATAAAATCATTTAGTCACATTAAAAATATGATAATATATATTATCCCCATGTTTAGTGTGAATGAAAATGAAGTAAAAAAGTAATTTGTCAATTCATTAAGTCCAAATTTGAGGTATAAATACCTCAGTGCTGTTTGGATTAAAAATCCAAAATTTTCATTCAGTTATCAGATCACCTAGCTAAAAGTAATGCAATGTAACACAAAAGTTCAGCATTAAATCCTTCATGAAGGTTGTAATGTCCAGTGTTTTTCAGAGGTGTTTCTGTTATTTAGCCTTCCCCCACTGATTTACATGGGGTGGACAAAATAATCAAAATGCTTGTCATAACACAATACAGTTCCATGAGCACCACAAACGGCAGCCTTCAAAATGATCATACAGTTGAATCAACACGTCTCTAAAACTGCTGTGTACCTAATAAACTGGATACTGAATGCATGCATCTTCGTTGAAATTGCTTTTCCCATTCAAGTATTTTACATTACTTTTGGATGAAAATTAAAGGAAACACAAACCTTGGGTCAAAATAACTTGAGTGAAAATACTGTTATACACATGACATATTCAAAGTTGCCAATAATCAGAACATGGAAAACATCAACTTCAACCTGTTGTTTTCCTGCCTCATCTCAAAGTTACAGAACTGGTCTATGCATGTTCCCTCTTTACCAAAACACAACCAAGCACATCTTTCGTCACTCATGCCTCAGTTCTTACAGTGCAAATAAAACAAACCGCAAGGCAGGTCAACAGGATTATTATTTATTTTTTGGATTATGACTTGATTCATGAGTTTTAATGCCTTGAGTTTGGTTTTTTTGGTGGCCTACATGCACTCATTGCTTCACCTATCACAACCTTACCTTAATATTTTTCTTATGGGACGTTTTTTGGACAAAAAGTGTGGTGCATGGTCAAGGAAAATCTCTTTATGAGCTGACTTGGGAGGCACGGAGAAAACTGCGTTGACACTTCTGTTCAGTTTTATTCATCTGAGCAATACGCCTGCATCTACATCCGCTCTGAAGGCAACAACATGTGGTTCTACTCAACTTGTCTTGGTGAAGGAGCCTCAGGGCAGGCATTATAATAAGGCTGGGCAGAGCGGAGGGGTTCTGCTGCTCTCCCTGCTAGCTCGTCTGAACACAGGGCCCTTGTTTAGATGCACATGATAACCAGCCCAGTCCCACACACTTAATCCTGCTGCAGTGCTCAAATTCCATTCAACTCCTGCTGCACCGCAGGTCTTCTTCGGCGCCTCACGAACATGTGTTTGTGGATAGATGTGGTGGAGGTGGATGCCAGTACAGTGAACTCACAATGTGGATGAAGGCAGGAGGGTGAGGGTTGTGGGAGCAGAGGAGGAGGAGGGATGGGGGAGCAAACAAGGGCTGGTTATCATGGAATCACCGGTGAGGGGGGTGGGGACGGGTGGGTAAAAAAAGACTTTGCTTTGGGTACCTGACAGTGGAAGACGTACTCCGGTGTAGCCTTCTTGTACTTCATGTTCCACACTAAGGCCACGCCGTCTGGCTCATGAGGAGCGTCCTCATTGTTGTTGTATGAGGCAACCAGGAGTTCAGGATACTGGTGACAGAAAAAAAAGCCCAAATGAATGTCAGGGAGGAGGCAGACATGCCCCCCAGGCTTGGCTCCATGTGGACAAGCCTCGCCTGCCCTTTGCGGTGCCGCTGAATGCCTTAAAGAATGAGTAATCCTTTCCTCAAGATTTATGGCTCGTTTAATTAGTCCACCCCCCCGCCCCCCCAGAGAACTTTGGTAAATTACGTTTTTATTTCCTTTCAGAATTTTAACCAAAAGCTACAGTTCTGAAAGCGTTCGGAAGAACTGTGGTAGACCAAAACAGAGCAGCTTATTATTGAGAATCTAAAATTTAAACCCGCATATTAAAAAACGCAGGCAGAGAATGACTACAGAAATACTACCCAGATGTAAACTAACCATTAACCTCTGCTGCCCCCAATGCTTGATCCGAGATGTACAGTTTGTGAATTCATAATTTCAAATCACAAGGGTATGGATATACCTTCGAGCTAGTAAATACTGTGGACAAAGAGTTGGTGTTCAATCACTGTCAAAAGTCATTGCAGAATGATGCATTAAATGACCTTAGACACCAGAGGAAACAAATCATTATGGCCTCCGACTAAGTGACAATTTACGTGGGACATAACTTACTTTTCCTTAGGGACTTCTAAAAGTAAATGCTGTCAAACTCAAGCTATGTAATCATAAAGCATTATGGGTTTGTAAAGCTAAGTTGTTTCAACAGCCAATTAGCAACAATTTCACAGTTCATTTTTAGGGACTGACATTTTCAAAATTGCAAACAACTTCCAAATGATGCTCTGAGAAATGGGTTCAACTGTATGGTTTAATTACACACATAAAAAAAAAGACCTGTAAAGACCAGTCCAGACAGGTGACGACACGATGCTTGGACCAGCGCTCATCCATGAACTGCCTGTTGAGAGAGAGCTTTGCTCCAGCCTGGATTTCACTGGGGAAAACAAAGCACCACAAATCAATAAAACCACTTCTTCAAAAAAAAAACAACAGCAAAAAACAACAACAACAATTACATGTTCGAAAAAAAAAATACACTAGATGTTCAATTATTACCCCTCCTTCTCCTCCAGGTCACGACCACTGTAGTCAAAGAAGAGGTCCACATGCTCTGATAGAGCTCGCTCAATAATGCGAGTGCTATGGTCGAAGAAATTAACAAACTCCTCGGAGTGCAGGATCTGGAGTTTTTCCTCCTCTGTCAGCTCGTGGGGGGGTGCTATACAGAGAAACACAAACACAACGAAATGTAGTGAGGATCCCCACTGCTCCCTACTATTATGATATGGAATGTGATGCACCGCTATACAGGAATAGAAAGCACTTTGTACTCAAGCAACAACTATTATAAAATCCCTAGAAGAACTGAAGATGCTCAATTTCAGAATTGCTATTATGAATCATCACTCATAGTCCAGCCAGGTACCTTCCTCCTCCTCTTTCTGGTCCGGTTTCTCTGTCTTAATCTCGACTACCGGTTGAGACGGAGCAATTTCTTCCTCTTCTTCTTCCTCTGTTGATCAGAAAGTGAACTCTGTTAAACACTTAAGAAATAATACACTAAATTAGATTGTATACACCACATCACTGAATTAACATATTCTTATGCAAGACATTGTAAATCATTTTTTTGTGATAGAAATTTTGTCAAAACTTCAAACAGAAATGATGGAATCAAATTCAAAGTTCACACAACGAAGGATCATGCCTCCATAAAGATGTTACATACATTTTGGTCACTACATCTTCCACCTCCATTATTTTCTTTTTCAATAAAAGCTCCACCCCAGTGATTATGGGCACTGCAAAAGACTGATTTTGTATCTCTGCCTTGCATTTGTTTGGTTTGTCAGCACAATGTCCCCTTTCAAAAAAGAACCTGCTCTTCTAAAGCAGGGAAGCTTGTCATTTGTGTTAAAGGGACACAGCGCAGCGGGTGTCTTGTTGTCATAGGGACCCCTGTCTCTCCCAACTGTTAATGAGACTCTAGCCATTCAATAGAGAGTCTAGCTGTCAGTGTAGCCATTTCCTCTGTGTCCCAGTTGCAGGTTGCCCCCTTCTAGGCCACAGGGCAGTGGGGCAGAGGGTGTGGAGCAGCTGCCCTGGTTCTTCCCATTGGTCTGGCCAGATGACAGCATGGTGCAAAAGCAGATGGTGATGCTGGGATTGTCTTGTGCTCTTCAGAGGTGGCATGGGGATGGCACAGAGGTTTTCCGCCTGGCTGCCCCGAGACAAGCTTCTCCCTGAACAGCAAGCCTGCGCAATTACCATCCTAGCAGGAGGTCCTGCAACTCCTATTCAACCTCAGAGAATGTACGACAAAATACAGGCCAGACCAGCTGGCAAACTGCACACCGGTTCTACCTCAAAGAGGATGAACGCGCTTTCTCAAAACACATCTCTTAGAGGCGGTACACAGCCTATGCTTTCAATGTAAAAAAATAATAGCAAAAACAGGACAAAACAGATTCATAAGGAGAGGGGAAATACTTGCCTGGTTCCTACAGGCATTCATCTTGCTATAAGCCTTATAGTTAATCTAAGATGACAGTGCCACATGCCAGAATTTCCTTCCTACTGAGATAATCTAAATGATAATGTCATCTGTCACTTTGTCCATAAAGTGATTTATCCCCTTTCTCAGATGGAGGTTTGGGGAAGAAGGTTATTCGGTGCGCTGATGAGTTTACAGAACTGGGTTGATGACACAAGCCATTTCAATGTACGGCCATACTCTGCAACCAACAGGACAAGGTTAAAATCTTTCCTTTCAAGGGCCTCAATCAGGCTTAAAGGAAAACAGTAATCACTGTCTTTCAACTAGTCCCGGCCGTGCTCGTCAGCCCTTTCCCTGGTGAGGCAGCCAGAGCAATCAACCTGCCAGGCATTAGGAGCGGATAGACAATCTGAAAATAAAGGGTATAATGCACCTGCCAGCCAAAATGGCCATTTGCAGAAAAGCTAGTGATCCTGGTGACCCCGCTGGGGATGTGTAGGGGGGTAGCAGCGCCTAGTGGGGGTGGGTGGTGGAGTGGAGAGGAAGGGAAGGGGAGGGTTGCATTTAACAGAATTCACCCGGATCACCGATGTCCCATACACTGACACCTCCTCTCAAAGCAGGCCCAATTATGGCTTTTGTACCACTTAAGAAATAAAAGCTTTTGGGGGACCGAATGGGGATGGGGTGTAATCACAGGTCTTAGTCAGTAGACAATATATTAATGCAAACACGTTATGTGGCCAGTGATGTACAAGAATAAAACTAAATGACCTTTGCTCTTTGCTGCAGGTGTCTTCCACTTTGTATATGCCCACACTAAACAAAGGTCTGACTTCAGCACGTGCAACTGTTCTGTTTTTTTTCTGCTGTATAAAAGGCCAATAATGAAATAATAGAGAACAAAACTCTACTAATACATATACCCAACACACAAATATGTCCACTATCATTTCTTGTTTCCCAAAATAGAGCACCATTAGCACCAGTTTACAAAATGCACTTCCAACATTATGATCAACTTGTTCCATGTTGTACAACGTCAACATTTGTGGTTGTGGTTGTGGTGTAGCAGCAAACTTCAAATTGTTGCAAGGCAAAAATAACAAAAAACAAAGACATCAGCAGTCAGACTTATTTCAATCTGATAACACTGTTCCAGACTTCATCATCTGTGAAAAAGGGAGTCTATTGTTTACAACTTCTTTAACATGGTTACTTATGTCTCTAATGACACCGAGGTCTAAAGATCACCAACAGGCCAATGGTAAGCCGAAACCCAAAACCAGCACTGTCACAGACAATACCCAAACTCTTGCTAAATAAGACTGAGAACAAAAAACAGATTGTCAAGGTCCAAAATATTCAACCCATACCACCAGGACACTAAGAAACAAAAAGAAGAATATACACAATTTTCCATTCAGAATGATAAGCTACTATATAACAGAGGGACACAATAGATATTTAACAGTCCTAATCATCAAGTGCATAAAGGCTGACCACAATTACAAGTGGCACTTCACACAAAAAGGCCATTAAGGGCTTTTGTGATTAAAAGTTTTGACCTGCCTCTGAATTCAGAGTGATTAAAACAATCACATTCAATTAAATATTAAATTTACTAAACTGCTCCACATACTCGTATTCCTGACAAGCCTTTTTAAACACTGTACCAGACCAACCACTCCACACACCACCCCCAGACCCCAACCTCCAACAATATCTTACTATATAATTATAGCCTCTTGTTGAGGAGTGCATACTGATGCTACATATTACCTACTAGTGCAGCCTGGGGATACTGCAGCGGCAGCACAGAAATTCGCATATCTGATGGCTTAAAATCAATTTATTTTCTGAAAGTGCCTAAAGATGGAATAGCATTAATTCAATCTAAAATCTGTTATATGTTATGGACCAAATAAAGATTTGGACTTAATGTCAAAATTGTACATGTCACAGAAATCTGGGAGGAGATTTCAGGGCAATAATGACTGTGTATGGTAGAATGATCTAATAATATCCCAATTAATCACAAACATATCATCTAAACTGAAGATGCACTGTTCAGGGTCAATAGAGCAGGTGATATTAAAATCTTATATATTTTACTCTTTTCTCCGAGGTCTTGCAGACACTGCGGGAACTGGGAACCCAACGGCTTGCAGCAGCCGGGGCATGGCGGCGGCTCCCTCTAATGCCACCGCCTGCTGACCTTGAGAGTGCTGGGCCGTTGCCTCCTTTTGACAACATGATAAATCGCTCAATCAGAGAAAAGACCTGACGCCACCCCACACATCAAAAATGCGCCGAGGGGAGCAAGCTGGAAAAGGGGATGCCGTCTCATCGAGTGCCAGAAGTGATGGTGTGAAAATGCACAATGTCACTGAGTGTGTTTTGTTATGTGCCTGTTCGGTGAAGGGAGAAGACAGGGAAGCGAGGGAGTTGATGAAATGATTACATAGTGGCAGAGAGGATAAGGGGGCCTCGTGTTGAACAGCTGGCAGAAACCATCATTGTTTAACACAGTTTTACAATGCCCAGTAGAGTCCAGAGTAAAGAGCAACAAGGAACACAGGGATGCTCTTCATCCTTCACTAGCTCTGCTCAGTTTTCCACAAAATCGCACAATTTTATCTTACTCGAGCCGCATGCCACCTCAGAATTTTCTACATGTCACCTGATGGGACAACAACCAACAATCAGTACACTGTTTAAAATCCTAACCAGGCTTTCATGGATGCTTAAAAAGGTGTGTTAGCTGGTGCTGAGCAAACAGCTAAAAAGAAGGACTTATGGCAACAGCTGGAGGAGTTTGAAAGGGCCTGTGGCTAGTTCTGATATCTCTTTGGGACAAATGCAAAAACAAAAAAAAACTAATCAGGATTTCAGTCGAGTGCATTATTCGCCATCTGTCATTACATAAATCAACCAAGAACAAGCATCACAGCCGCAAATATTGCATATTTTATGGAACATGTGTTTAACATGTGGATGTTAGAAGAAAACCCAAATATTCATTCCGGCCAACCCACATGAAAGCTCCAGTGCAGCAATTACATACATACCGACATGCTTCGGAGGCAGTAAGCAGTTATATGCGCAGCGCTTCATATCTCCCCCACAAAATCACATTTCTCCTTCCTGTCACTTGTTTGCTCATTCTGCTCATTAATTATACCAAAGCGCAGTCTGAATTTAATCTCTTCCTTCGAATTCTTATGTTTCCTGGGCCTCATTTTTCCTTTACTTTCATCTCAAGTCAAATCTCGTTCCACTTGCTCACTTCCGGTTCCCACTTGTACAGCCAGCGATACCCCAGTAGTGAGTAATTCTCAAGAAGTGGTGGCACCCTTCTGGCAGTAAAACGGAAACATTTGTTATACATTTTAATGAACCACATAGTCAATCCACACAGTCAGGCGCATTTACACACAGTTTTTTTTTCATGGTTAACCTGTAAAATCACCTTCTTTTTGCTGGGTCATGACAGGTGTCTGGGTCTCTTTTGTGTAGGATACAGTTTCACGTGGAGGGAAGTCCACTTGTGTGACTTTGGCCATTCCCAGTTTTGGAGTTCCTCGCCTAAAAGCACAGCACAACTCAAACTTTGCACATTGTAATATCACTACAAAATGGTTATTAATTTAATAAAAAACAAATACAACAATAACAACATACATTCTCATCTGTTTTTGTAACAATTTTCACCTTGTCTTCAAGCGGACTCTCGTGCTGATTAAAGTAAGTCAATGAGTATTCATGGGATGGCAAGACTTCAGATTAGTTTAACAATCAGTGTGTGTGTTTAATTAATATAAATGTTCTATCTGATCACTTTTGTGTGCACTACTGTTTTCCCACACTGCACTGACTGAATAATGACTTTGAAAGACAAAGTACTCATGCCATAGATTGAGAGAAGGGAAAATGACCAGGAAAGAAGAGAAGAGAGTGTCCAGTACCCCAGCTCAGAATCAGAGTGAAGTTGAAGAGTGGACGGGTCAGAGTCCCAGTGCAGAGTCCTGGTTAGTGTCACAGCAACAAGGCAGCATTAGTGAGAGTGAGACAAGCAAGCACACGTGAGGAGAGGAAAAAAAGTTAGCATTATAGCATACAAAATGCTGATTGGATTCTATGTCACAAATCAATGTAATTTATATGTTATCAAAACACACTTCAAAACGGGATGGTTTTCCAGTTCAAATCAAGCTTAAATAAGCCCACACAACAACTCAGAGATGGAAGAATGTATTTGCATAAAATGTATAGATGGACAGACCCTCAGATTGGGATGATATAGGGTATAATGTGAAGGCTGCAGGACTGATACAGCTTGAACTGTGTCACACCAAAGGCTCTGAGTGTTGTGGGGAGAGAGGGAGGGGAGAGAGAGAGGGAGAGAGACAGAACCCTCGGGGAGAAAACATGACCTCCATGTGTGTAGGAAATGGCCATGCTGGTGAGGGAAATGAGTCAACACGTATATCGGGGAACAGCTCCCCGGGCCTGATGGGACACTGGGGGAGCTTGAATTTCAGCCCAGGGAAGGGGCTCTAATTAGGGGTTAAGAAGTCCCCCAGGCATCACAGCAGCCTGCTGTTTTATTGTTAATTTAGGATCGTCCTAATTCAACGGCACACAAATTAAATAAACATGCACTCAGTTGGCATAAACCTGTCATCATTCACTCTAACGGTGAGACTTCATGGAAGATTTTAGCTCAGTTGTTCTTAATGTAATCAAGCTTTGAATATATTCACAGCCTTTGTCTGGAGCTGAAAGTGAAGCAAAGCTTACAAAGCAAAAACAGACTTTAGTTTTTCTGATAAATATTCAAAATACTTCTGAACTAATTTGCTGTACAACACACATGCAGTTTAAGTGGCTTGAGGAGCTGTGACAAGGACGCTGAAATCAGATTCTTGCTTGCATAGCTGTTACAGTAAAGAGCACAACAAGACAAAGCTCAATAAAGCTTTTAAACATTTTTCCTTGAGAAGTACCCCTTAACTCTTCCTAAATAGGGATTGTTTTCCACACTTGTAATATACAGTACTGAAGTGGGGAAACTATTTTGTTACTCACAATTCTGCTGAGAAGTAGGAGTGTGTGTGTGTGCGCATGTGTGTGTGCGCATGCATCAGTACCTGGGCCCCACAGCTCCATCAGAGTCCTGGCTCCCTGCCTCACTTGGTGTGCCTGCCGATTTGGTAGTCGGAGACATGGGAGGAGGGACTACATAGTAAGAGACAATAATCATCTGTTACACTATGTTATTCACAACAGTGTACAAACGCATCAATACAGCTTTGTTCTTTCACATGCTGGATGAATGCTATCGATCTTAATGCAGATCTCCTGACAGCTACATGTCAGTGACCACGTCATGATGCACGTAAAGCCCTGACATGAACAGCAAAGCATGTTAAAAATAAACAAATCAGTCTGTAGATAAAACCTAAGCCATGGCAAGCTTAACATACATCGGAAAAGAGCTTTACTAACACACTTACACTGACTATTTAAAAAAAATGTAAATGAAATTAATGTTTAAATAAATGCAACATGTTTTTTTTAAATTCAGTTTCAAGTTTGTCTGCATCTTGAGACTTTTCTGAGATTTTTGTATGGATCTCTTCTGCCACCTGCTGTTAGCAACGCAACAGTGTTCCAAAAATCCCGGGATGCTCCATAAAACAATATTAATACAGTCTATAATGGTATTATTTCAAATAATCAGTGCTTCCTCTTGTACAGTACAGGTGTGGACATGGACATGTTTTTGTTATGTCCACTAAGTTTTATCTACTGGTTCAATTTAGAAATCTAAAATAAGACTCATGTTTGGTTACTTATGCAAAGCCCTCCTAAAGACATGCTGTGAAAAGTTTCAGAAACATTCTGAATAAATGTTTTGCCCCTTTCTACTTGTTTAGCTACCTCAGCATTTAGTTTTGTCTTCATGACATTTACTTAGCAAGGTTTTTTACAAACAAGGTGGCAGCGATGCATTTTGGTTACTTTGGCTTTGTACTCCATTCCATTGAAATTAGTTTTGATGAAATGGTAACATTTTAACCTCTGGTGAATGATGGCTTCAATGGCTTCCAGCTTTAATGTGAGGCTGTTTGCATCCGCAACAGATGAACGGTACAACAATTATTATATTAACCTAATTTTAGGGGAAGAAAAGTAATGGGACAAGTAAACACAGAGTTGAAGTTATTACAGGTGCTGGTCATATATTTAGAATATCATCAAAAAGTTGATTTATTTTAGTAATTCCATTCAAAAAGTGAAACTTGTATAATGTATACATTCATTCCACACAGACTGATATATTTCAAGTGTTCATTCCTTTTAATTTTGATGATTATAACTGACAACTAATGAAAACCCCAAAATCAGAAGAAAATTATAATATTGTGAAAAGGTTCAATATTAAAGACACCTGGTGCCACGCTCTTATCAGCTAATTAACTCACAATACCTCCAAAGGCCTTTATATGGTCTCTCAGTCTAGTTCTGTAGGCTACACAATCATGGGGAAGACTGCTGACTTGACAGACACAAAAGGCTGTTCACAGAGCTCTGTGTCTAAGCACATTAATAGATAAGCAAAGGGAAGGAAAAGATGTGGTAGGAAAAAGTGTACAAGGGTTTAGCTGTCGCACTCCTTGTGTCAAGCCACTCTTGAACGAGACACAGCGTCAAAAGTGTCTCACTTGGTCTAAAGACCAAAAGGACTGGACTGCTGCTGAGTGGTCCAAAGTTATGTTCTCTGATGAGAGTAAATTTTGCATGTCCTTTGGAAATCAAGGTCCCAGAGACTGGAGGAAGAGAAGAGAGGCACAGAATCCACGTTGCTTCAAGTCCAGTGTAAACTTTCCACAGTCAGTGATGGTTTGGGGTGACATGTCCTCTGCTGGTGTTGGTCCACTGTGTTTTCTGAGGTCCAAGGTCAACGCAGCCGTCTACCAGGAAGTTTTAGAGCACTTCATGCTTGCTGCTGCTGACCAACTTTATGGAGATGCAGATTCTTTTCCAACAGGACTTGGCACCTGCACACAGTGCCAAAGCTACCAGTACCTGGTTTAAGGACCATGGTATCCCTGTTCTTAATTGGCCAGCAAACTTGCCTGACCTTAACCCTATAGAAAATCTATGGGGTATTGTGAAGAGGAAGATGCAATACGCCAAACCCAACAATGCAGAAGAGCTGAAGGCCACTATCTGAGCAACCTGGGTTCTCATAACACCTGAGCAGTGCCACAGACTGATCGACTCCATGTCACACCGCATTGCTGCAGTAATTCAGGAAAAAGGAGCCCCAACTAAGTATTGAGGGCTGTACATGTTCATACTTTTCATGTTCATATTTTCTCAGTTGGCCAACATTTCTAAAAAGATACTGAATTTGGCATTTTCATTAGTTGTCAGTTTTAATCATCACAAATAAATGAAATAAATATTTGAAATATATCAGTCTGTGTGTAATGAATGAATATCCAAGTTTCACTTTTTGAATGGAATTACTGACATAAATCAACTTTTTGATAATATTCTAATTATATGACCAGCACCTGTATATCTAATATTTGGTTGCATATACATCACAGTCAATGACTGTCCGAAGGTTTCCACATTGTTCCATGTTTGTAAGCTTTTGCCTTTAGTGTGGTCTTCAACAAGTCAAACACATAATCAGCTAAACTGAGGTCAGGTGACCGAGTTGACCATCAAAGAAAATACCTGTTTAGCCACAAGAAATCTATGTTTTGGTTCATTGTCCTACTGTTTAGATCTGCTTTGGGGGACACACAATAACAAGTGCAACAATTCCTACACTCTTCACCCAATTGAAAGTGAATACCCTCAAATCCTTGTCAGAGGCAAAACACAAAAAATAGTGACTGTCCTAATACAATGACTGCTATGTATGTGAGATATAATGGCAAATGGGGTACTTTAACTGTTTAGTTTATAAACAGGTGTATATTATATAATATAAATTAAAATACTAAGTCCAGGAACCCTATGGACTACAGATATCACAGTAGCTAAGTGTGCGCAATCCACCAACAGGTAATGTAAAACATACCAACAGGAATATCGGAGGTTATGCCCACACTCTGTAGAAGAGCATCAGCCTCACGTCTTTTTTTCTCCAGGTCAGAATCATCCTGGTGAAGTGTGGCATCTTTCAATTGTTCTGCCTGGAAACAGCAATTCAACACACATTAATTGCTATGATCTCAGACAATAAAGTATGGAACTTAAACTTGTTGCAGATTTCCTGTTTCCAGGCTCATGCACATCCTGATATGCTTTGCATTCTTCGCACTTTGTGCCACATGAATAGAAAATACCAAGTGCAGTACAATGGAGCAGGTCATCAGCAACACTTGTTGTGTATACATAAAATTGATTTAAGTAAAGAGAAGACTTTCAAACACTGGATTTAATTTAATTCTTCTGAACAAAGGACAACTTTGGCAAGGTCAAAGGCTTTTCTAAAGCTTTCCAATCTCAATAACATAATTCCTGCTTGCAACGATACACAGTCACCAGTTGAGATATTAAGACAGGGCTATCACAGATTATTTTCTTCTCTTAGTTACAAACTGTGAGCTGCCTGAAAGTTTGGAAAGTTGTAACAACTTCAACCTTAAAAACCAGACCCAGTCAAATATTACATGGCAATCAAGGACTTTACTTCAACATGCCAACTTTCTCAGATAAACTTAAATCTTTGTAAGAGGACTAGAACATGTTGTGCCATGTCTGTCAACATAATTATCAGCTGTCAAGTTAAACTGCAAAAATAGTGGTTTTCAATTATTTCTTGCCCATCTGGATGTACAAAACTAACAAACCTAAGGGTAGGGAGAAAATTTGCATTTGAATTTAAAAAATGTTTGCCATGCTCACACTGAGCCATTAATAGATTTGATGGTGTTCATTCTCCATATTCATTTTTGCATTCAATATCAGCAAATATTCAAACATGCACAAAATGTTAAACATACCTCTTTCTTCTTGCGCTCCTCCTCCTTTCTTTTCTTCTCCTCTCTGATTTGTGCCAAGCGTTGCTTCTTCCTTTCAAGCTCTGCTTTCAGCTCACTTTTGTCAGACATGATGCCACAGCTGTATACAAAAACATATTTTTGTTTGTGTTCCATTAAGAATACATTGGAGAAGATTGCATTTGAAAGACTTAAGTTTATTAACCAAATGCCAAGCATCCTGATGGTCCGTGTTTGTAGAGTCTAACGTTACTGACAAATAGAAGTGCTCCAAAAACAGCCTTAAAACCCCGAGCATCTCCTGTAAGCCGATGCTCTCAGCTTTTGTAACATCTTGCACACAGTAATGGAGACGGCTAGTTACCAAACTTTACCCAGCAGATTACAGTTAAAAATGACCATCCAATAGTTTTCTCTCTGCAGATCGCACAGCCCGGCTGACCTGTCATTGTCAGCAAGCTAACAGAGAGCCCCACCCTGCAGCCAGTGCAACTGCCCACACCCGGTTAGCTTAGCAGGGGGTTTTCCTATTAGTATCGTTTATTTGTCTATGATCCTTAATAGCTTGTTGTTAACACTTTCAAACTATAAGTCTTCTCCGTTTCGATGTGTTGTTTTACTAATCACACCGCAGTTTCATAGAAAACACGCAACGTTAACATCCAACCGGCCTCTGCCGCTGCTAGGCTTCCTTGTTATGTTCGGCTACAGAGCTAGCTTAGCCATCCTTGTTGTACAACAGTTAATTAGTAATTACTAAGACCACGCATATTTTATGTCAATTCTTAGGCAAAAATGGCTTTCGGGATAAAAAAAAATGTGACTTATCCACCCCCACCCCGACTTTATGGCTAGAGACGTTAGCGTTAGCTTTGTCTTAGCAGCTAGCTACAACAGTAAGCCCGGAATCTGTCCGCAGTGATGTCATGCGCTTTCAACTCTTCTGACAGCACAATGAAAAACGCAAGTTGGGCCTCAAAGACAGCGACAAATACAAATAAATGTTACCCATACGTGATACTACAGCTAAATTGACACTAATGTGTAGATTACAAACCTTAAAGCAGGTGATCGACCTGACACCAAATGCCAATAACCAATATCCAGCCAAAACAAACGCGCTGCCAACCTAACTACAGATGCTGGGAAGAGCCAAAAAAAGAAGCATTTCGCTCGCTTGCGACGTGGCTGCTGTTATCCGAGAACAAGGATGGAGAATTTTGAGCTTGGCTCTACCTCAAATTGCATCGTTTATGGTGTGAGGGCAAGTCTTTAGATTAATGTTAATGGTTAATGTTGTAACTGTATATTTGAAAAGGAAGTAATATAAAACAGTAATTATAAGCAAGAGTAATGATTAGCCTAATGTTGCAACGACAAATCGGAGCTAATTTATTTACTGTTCCATTGTGTGAATATTGTTCATCTTCTGCAGCTAAAAATTACAATGTTAATATATTTCTAAATAGGCTATTCAGTTACATATTTCAAATATTTAAACCCCAGAGGAATTAGAGATTATAAAATGCTCATTTGTACAGTGTATGTCAATAAAGTGTATTCCCAAATTATCTGAATCTTGTTATAAAGTAGCTCACCATTATTTACATGTGCTGACAACAATACTAGATTTAAAAAACAAACAAGCTCAAAATACCATCAACATTACATTCTTATAAGGTGCAACACAGAAAGTTATATGGAAAGATCAGCAAAACAATAGATTTCTTTTTTACTTTCTCTAAACAGCATAGACTGGGTGTACATAAATTCAACACTGGACACCATATCAGCTCCGAGTCAGTTATTTCACACATCACATCAGTTCACCTCATCATCTACTTTGTTACTCCTTTTCCTGACTTCCCCACAGGCCACTACATCAGTTCCATCAGACATCTGAGACAGGGCAGGACCAACTTTGGAGTTGTCCTCACCTCCCCCACTGGTATGCAAAGTATGCAATATCTGGTCACTGGGCCGTTTCCAAGACGTCTGAGTAGCGATCCAGAGAATAAGAGCTCCAAAAACCACCAGGAGAACTCCCAGAACATTCACAAAGATGGCCTCTGGAGGAGAGTCCTTATACTTGGGGTTGTTCCTTGGTGATCAAGTACAAAAAAATTAAGTTATTCCCACAGTAACTCAGCACATTGTACAACATTGTACACCTGTTTTGTATATTTTAATACAGTATTAAAAGCCTTTATTTCTTTATCTATTTAATACTTACAGGCCAAAAATGAGTTTCTCTGTGATGCCCATGAGCGCCACAGCTATTACGCTGGTAAAGAGTAAAAGACCGCTATAGACATGCAGGGGCATAAACGCTGCTCTCCAGGATGCAGGTGTGATTGGTATCAGGTACATGCCAACTCCAAGAACAAGCTTATCATTGAAAGAGAAAACATTTATTTATACTTGTCAGATATTAATCAAGACTGTTGTTCACTATGTGTTTTAGAAATGACCAGAAGAATAAGAGGTTATTGTTTTGTGGTTAATGATAATCTTAATATCACATTATGTACAAGACATACTGTCCTTCTCTATATATAGTGTATTACATATAGAGAAGGACAGTCTATTACTCCATAAAAGACAGATTAGTAAAGGTACATGGGTTTGAACATGCAACAATAATTTTGGTGCAAAATGTGAAACTCTGTACCATTTATTACTAACAGCAAAGTCAGTACTGCCCCACAAAACAATAAGGTGCCTTGCTTTGTTATCCATTACTTCCAATAATTTGAAATAGAGTTTATTTACCTGGAGACAGTACAGTATCATAGCTATTAGTCCCAGCCAGCTGTGCAGACTGTACATGTTGGGGATTTTAGCAGCATTGTGGAAGTCAAAAACTGCCACCATAGATATAACAGCTAAGATGAAGGCTAGTAAGTTCAAGCCTGCATGGATGAACTTCATCATTAGTTTGCTGCACTGCCAGGTCCAGGGGAGTCTGTAGACAATGATGGCTGCAAGAGAGGATCATTCAGTGTCATTCCATCAATTCTTGATGTAATTATGGGGAATCATTTTTAGATTCTGACAATAATAAACACATTTTTACTTAAAAATCAACCTTTTCATGTAGCCAATGACAGTCTGCAATGAAAGGTGTATATGATTATGATGTCATATGAATTACTTTGTAGGATGTAAAACTATGTGTAAGTGTGTCAAAAGTTTAGGCTTCCTTGAAGCAATTTTCTTACATTAAGCCATATTATCAGACCAAACTCATAACTTCCTCAATTCACATCTGTGGTTGCTACCTTAGAGGCTGCGACCATAGTTAACAGTGGACGTTTAGTCAGTGGAGTAAGCTTTTATAATTATACATACTCAGCCGTGGTCACCTCCCCCTAACATCCTTGGAAAAGGGAACCTTGTGTAACTTAACCTTGAGCCAAACTTTCATTTAGTTTACATTCTTCAAAGCAATTGAGCACAAATCACGTTTTCACCATCATATTTCTTAAAACGAAAAAGTCTTCTCACCCATCCCCTGCAAGAAAATAAATCCGGTGACTGTCAACACCGGATGCCAGTTGAACTCGGCCAATCCTCCATCCCAGGCTAAACCTTCTTTATAGTGGAGAACCCATCTTAGCACGAATATTACGGAGACAAAGCCGACGGCGGCGGCGGCAGACAGAACGACCAGGAACTGTTTCAAATGCTCCATCGCTATTAAAGCAACAGCACGACACGGAGCGACTCGACTGCGGCAGCTGTTACCACAAATACAACTATTTCAAGTGGCGGCTGGTGAGGACGGACCACGGTCACATGACGCAGAGTTGCCTAATGTTTGGAGGAAAGACGTTTTGTAACTTTTTGTGGTTACAAAACGGTCTGGGAACAGTTATAAATGTGTTTACGTTTTTGCGCTGTGCGCAAATGTGTTTACACTTGTTCAAAAAATGCTTTCCCCTGTTGAACTCAGGTTTTCTAAGTTGTGGCGTATTTCATATTAAAGTGTCCCTAACAGACACCAAATGATACATGGAGGGAAATATTAAAGCAGGAGAGCCAACATCTTCCAGAGTGCTACAATTCATACAAACAGGCCCCTGAAAACTTGGGTTTTAAATCTCTTGCCAGGTTGCATCTCCTTACTAGTGCAGTAAACTAACGTTAAAACTGTGGGTTGTGGAAGCAAGCAGCTGATTTTGATCACATACAGCTACTGTGCAAAAGATTTGTGTGTGAAAAAAAGTTGTAGTTCTTTCAAAAATACAGGTTAATAGATTGTTTATCAATTAACAAAATGCAAAGTGAATGAACAGAAGAAATATGTAAATCAAATCATTATCTGGTGCGACCACGCTTTGCCTTCAAAACAGCACAAATTCTTCTACATACACTTGCAAAAAGACTAGTTTTCTCTCTTCATGTAAACAGACTCGGTGATGTTGAGATCAGGGCTCTGTGGAGGCCATATTATCACTTCCAGGACTTTAAGGAGACCAAATCCCCAACTCAGTTTGCAGAAATGCAGCCCCAAACTTGCAAGGAACCTCCAGCATGCTTCATGTTACCTGCAGACACTCATTCTTGTACCACTCACCAGCCCTTCAACGAACAAACTGCCTTCTGCTGCAGCCCAGTATTTCAAAGTCTTCCATGAAGGCCACATCTGACCAGACTTCTCTGGACAGTACATGTGTACCAGGGTCCCACTGTCAGTTCTGAGCTGATGGCACTGCTGGACATCTTCTGACTGTAAAGGGAATTAAGCCTGTCTTTCATCTGCTGCAGTAAGTTTCCTAATGCGACCACTGCATCTATGTTGCCCAGCATTGCCCGATTCTTTGTGCTTCATTGAAAAAGCTTTGACTGTACATCTGGAAACCCGTCTGCCTTAAAATGTCTGTCTGGCAGAGACCTTGCGGATGCAGTATAACTATCTTGTGTCTTGTTGCTGTGCTCAGTCTTGCCATGGTGTATTACTATTGACAGTAAACTGCCTTCAGCAACCTCACTTTGTTAGCAGAGTTTGACTGTTCCTTCCCAGTTCTATTCATCCTATACAGCTTTTTCTGTTTCACTTAATGAGTGTGTTTCAACCTACATATTGAATTGGTAATCAGCACCTGTTGTTGTACACAATGACAATATGCCTACAAAATCCCTGACTTTGTGAAAGTGTACCTAGAATAAATGATGCCGTTTTGATTTAGATTTGTCTTTTGTTCATTCACTCTACATTTTGGTTACTGATAAATATGATCTATTAACATGTCTATTTTTGAAAGCATTTCTACTTTACAGCATCTTTTCACATAAAATGTTTGCACAGTACTGTACATATTACATGGAAGCAACTTTTAAAATATCTTAACAGAATGATGCATTCATACAGAGTAACTCAAATATAAAATTTTAATTTGGAAAAAATAGAAACTGTCAAAAAATATTGACAGTTAATACTGTTAACAGTAATACAAAGACTTAGACTGATTTAAATAATCTACTATCAAGTGTAATTCATACAAAGGAAACAAGGACATGATCAGCATTACAGAAAACAACATTGTGAGTTTTACAGAAAAGTTGTAGAAAAACACAAGTTGGAAACAACTCTTTACATAATCTTAAAAAGTAGCCATTAATTGCTTTCCAGGAGCTTAATTCACTGATTCACTGGAAGCCTTGAGTTTGTAAACATGGCAGCAGAAGTTTGTATTCTTTTGTTCAATAAGAAGAATTGTATCTTTGTCAAAGAAAACGTCATGTCGATAAGTCTGAAAACAAGAAAGATAAGAGCGCATATGAATCCACATATGTAGACACTTCAGGTTACAGTTGGTAACAACAACAATCAACATCATCATCAACATTTATAGAGCACTTTTCAAAACACTCAAAAAAATAAAAAATAAAAAGAGTCTCAAAAAAAGAGTTTACTGACTCAGCCACCCAGATTTCCTCGAGCAGGTTGTTCAGAGCCTCAGGGCCTAGGAACAATACAGACATGTTAAGTCACTCACCTCATCCCAAGATTCAACCAGATCAACCGTCCGCAGTAACTGCCCGCTCAGGTTGTCATGCAGTTGGATGTGAGCTCTTCCTTCTCCCTCCTCACCATTAGTTACCACTACTGCCAAAAGGTCTAGCTCATCCTCATATTCCACCATACGGAAAGTCTGTCAAAGTAAAAGACAGATTGTTGTGAACTCATCACAGAAGCTGCCAACCATGTTCAACTCTTCATCTCCTCATTTTGAACTTGTGAACTGTGTTCGTCTGTATCTCAGGTGGTGCATCAGTCACCACTGGTCTGATTTTGGTCAAGCTCCAATGGGAGGATGCCCCAAGAAACTTGTTTTCATGTGTAAAAGTGGCCTGAGAACTTGAGAATTATGGAGATACTGTACATCTAACGGCTTTGCAAGCTATTTATAAACTCCAAATAAGGCATGGTGTTACAAAAAAGTTTGCTGATGGACTATAATCTACCTCTGCTCTTCAGGTTGTGATACTTCCAGTGTTGTGTTGCTGTGATATCTCAGCCATCAGTTACAGATTTTAGATCATTTCATTGTTGGATTTGTTGTCTTTTCATGAGAACAGAATAGTATAGAGTATGAAGATTTTTAAGAAATAGGTCAGTCTGGGTTTGCTTTCTGGCTTCAAAAGAGAGTATAAATACATATATTGTATAAATTTTATGTTCTGCTATATAATTTACTTGAACCCTACAGTGTGTTTTTTTAAGTCTTTTCTTTGCAAAGATACTGGATAAATATTTAAAGCATAATCACTTTGGTACCTCTTGATCTGGGTCATCATCCAGCTGATGAAATCTTCTCTTCACTGTGCGGCCCGATGAGGTTACAGTGACTTGCGAGGTAGGCTGGAGTAGATGGGAGACCAACACATTACATTTTAGCTTCACCAAAACTGAGCAGACCGGAGTTCTCACATGGGATTTCCCACCAATGTCACAATGAGTGTGTGATACATACATGAGGCTGATTCATGATCAAGGTAAACTAAATCTGCTGTGAGTACAGCACATAGGCCTTTTAGGTAAATAAGCATGACACTTACGTTGTTGTTTCGATGAGTTGTCAGAGAGAAATCCTCAGCTACCTTTGACGGCAAACCACTGTTCAGTTCACCGAGGATTTTTCGGACACTTAGAGAAAAACAAATGTAAGGGAAACCATTTCATTCAACAGGAAAGTCTCAAGATTCATTTGTTTTAGTATATTTGCCTCCACACCACAGGCATTTTACCCCCGTGTCCTTGTACAGTCTTTATTTTGTTTTGTAAAAGTTGACTATAGTACTCACTTTATGGTAGTAGGTCCAACATGAATGATTCTGCCCGAGTTGTCAGGGTGGAAGAAGATCCAATCACTCTCAAGAGAGCAACAGTCCATGTTTTGTATTCCATTCGTTGCCTAATGTCATAAAATCACACTAACTCATTAACTAGGACATTCTTTATTAATTATACAGCAAACTGCACATAGTACTATGAGCACATAACTACTTATAGGTTTCCTCTTGATGTTCTTGAAAATTTAGCATGCAAGTTAAATATAAAAATGTGTTACTTTCATTCATAAGTGTGCGTCAGAGTCTGCAAATCAACAACTCAGACACACCACTGTGGAAAAGCAAACACTTATTAAACTGATGCTTCACAAAAACTTTATTGTTGGAGTTTAGCTTAACTACTGTAGGGTTAAAGGTGGTGGTGTAAAATTCAGCTTCTGTGCAACTTTTGAGCTTCAAGCTGTGTAATAGCGTTGTTTGATACTTTAAATTTCAGGTGGAGTTATCAACTTAATAGGTTTCTGCTAATGATGTGTGTATTGTACTATTTCAAAATATCACAAATGCATTTGCCTTTAACACTGTAAGCTTATGCAGTATTTTTACCAGTATCTCAGATAAACTACATTAATCAGAAAAAAAATGCTTTTTTTTCCTGTGTTGTTGAAACGGTGGTGGCTCCAACATGATATAATGGTTTTTCACACAAATTATTGTGCAGCCTTAGGCACTGACAATTGTCTCTGGTTAGACATAAATGTGAGGAGGGTCGTCAAAAATACAAAATCTGGAATAATCTAGACAACATACACAGAAGCTTGTCTTACACATGGAGCAAAGATCTACACAATAGTAGTTAGAACATTTTGAGGAGTTTTGAATAGTTATCGCAGGTTTTGTTTTGTCCTGCTAGCCTGTCACAAACATCTGTGGCCCTTCTTAACCTGACACATTCAATGTGCTCTGGCCAATTTGGTGGCAGTTAAGTCTGTCACACAAAAATATTGGGGATACTTATCAAATTTAGCCAAGAACACGCTACATTTTGCACTCAAAATACCAAATTATTATTGAAATGTCATGTTACAGTGTTTGGTGAAAGGATTCTTTAAACTCACCATAGTGCTGTCCTTCAGTGAACAGATGTGGTGAGTCCCTTTGTGATTTTTATGCGGTGGTGTGAAGATGTAGTGCCATGGGTAGCCTCCAATCTGGATGCCGTTATCAGAGCATGACTCAAAAAGCACAGGAGGGCAATCTGTGCAATAAAGAAAAAAAAATACCAACCATGTTACTTTGAAATGAAAAACATTCCTGCTCACAGTGGCCAAGTAGGTCAACAAATGTCTTTAATACCAGTGGTGATCTAGACTTAAAAATGGACTCACCTGTGATCTGGATATTTACTGGGGTACCAAAAGGAAAATCTCCCACTACTTTGCCTCCCAGAAGTGAACTCTGCTTTCCAAGAGTTAACTTCTCTGTCAAGTTCTAAAAACAAAGAAAATATTCAGACACACAGCAATGTATCAGCAGTTAAGCCAGAAGGATAATGAAGCACCGAATACATAAATATTCACAGGTACAGGTTTCAATAAATGTATTTCTGATACAATGTTTAATACTCTGATTCAGTCAAATATTTGGCTTGCTCGCCATTATGCATGAGAGTCTTTCAGGAATAAAAAGAAAAACACACCCTTTGGACAATGTGCTCAAAGCTGTACAGCTTCACTGACTTGTTGCTGTGAGACACTGCAAGGACACCTTGAGATAGGACAACATCAGTAACACCATTCCCAAATACCTGAAAGAATAAATTACACATTTTAATAATAATGACATATCACTCCCACAGGCCAATTTGAAAAAGAAAGAAGAAAAAACAAATCTGCTTACTTTTTTGTTGATCTCCAAAATGCCCACAATTTCCAAAGGGAAAACGTGAAAGATGGCGAGGCGCATCACTGTACTCTGACTGATACCTGCCTGTCAATAAAAATAAAAATTCTCTTATATCTTTAAGTAAAATGAATAGTTGATTAATCAGTACGAACATTTATGGGCAGCAATTTAGTCATTTATCAAGCAAAACAGACAATTAATCGATTAATCTAAAGAGTAGTCGACAGATTAAATGATAATTGAAATCACTAGGTGCAGCCCTTTTCTAGTGATACTTACAATTCCTTGACTGATTTTATATTTATTTTCTTGATTAATGCAAAGTTCATGAACTTAAGAAATTCCATGTACAGCAAGATCCTAGGTTTTATTAACACTTAAAAAAAGTGTCCACCCTTCAATTAGCTGCAAATCTAATGAAAATAAATAGCCTGACCTTACCTGTCGTGCTACAGATGTTACTTTGTTTTGGACAGATTTAACATAAAATGTCTCTTGAGAAACATCCCAGCCAAGATACCTACCAAAAAACAACAACAACATAGAGTGAGTTTTTTTTTTAATTGAATGAAAACTGAAAATAAATGCATTAATCTCCACTCAAAGAACAGAGGACGTAGAGTCTTGATGATACCTGAACTTATGGTTTGAAGAGAGGTAAACTCTCTGCAGCTCCTCTCCGGTTTCAGCTGAAAGGCGATACAGCCAGTTATCGGCTGTCAAAACCAAGAGGCTGGGTTTATGATCAGAGGGCGAGGCTAATGTTTTTTCCTGTCAACAAGACAAATTAAATGACAATCTGAATCTAGGTAGTTAAAATCTGGTGATTACAAGTTCAGCTTTAATTTGAAAAAACAAAACGTTTGTTTATGTTTCATTTCACTTACAACTGGGCTCTGACACAGTAAGGCATCTTCAAATTTCTCCAATTTAGACCTCTTCGGCAACTTGTATAGAACTTGAGGCTCTGAGTGAACACTGAAGCCAGAAGATTGAATCACTGAGAGGGTATAAACCATTCATTCTGTTGTCGCCATTTTTCATGTTTTCCCCTTACATTTTGTACACTGCAACTTTCATCACAATATACATATCATCCATCGTCAACCAGGGGCTGGAGCCTATCCCAACTGACATTGGGCGAAAGGCAGGGGTACACTCTGGACAGGTTGCCAGTCCATCGCAGGGTCACATATAGACAAACAACCACTCATATTCACACCTAAGGACAATTTGGGAGACACCAATTAACCTAGCCTGCATGTCTTTGGATGGTGGGAGGAAGTCGGATCACCCGGAGAGAACCCACGCGGAGAACATGCAAACTCCACACATAAAGGCCGGGGAAACCAGGATTTGAACCCACTTCTTGCTGTGAGTGCGACAGACCACCGCGCATTTTCACATTGCTCCAAATCACACAGCAGCACTCATTTTAATTACTAAACTACATCAGATTTTATTTGTCAAGCTACAGAATGTCTTCAGAGTGACAAGGCCTGCCACTAAATTCGTAAAAGAAGGCAATCTGTCAGGATTGGGATGCAAGGTCTCATAGTTGCCCTGCAGAGACTCAGATTTGGATTTCATCAGAGATGCATAAAAACAGTGATTTTTGCACACCAATTTTAAAGATGTTGCAAATAATCTATAGGTCTATGGGATTATTTTGTATTGTATGTGTGCAGAAGACTTAAAATCATTCAATTTTTCATATTCACCAGCTGTAGCAGTTCTGGTAATTGTCAAAGTAGATTTTTCCACTCTCATACGTTATCGTGGATTTTGAAGTCCTGCTCCATACTTTAATGAAACTCCTGCTGTCCTACAATATAATAGAACAGAATTATAGTATATTAGTAAAACATTCATTAACACCGGTTAGGTACAATGAATATCTATACGCATCGTCTTTTCCATTACCTGGAGGACGATACCTCTAAGGACCTTCATATTGAGTCTGATCAGAGTCCCAACATCCCTGACACCTCTGCTCCTCCGGTCCAGCAGCTCAGTGGCGTTTATGGCTCCTTTTCTCCGGTAGGGCGCCATCAGCAGGGTGCACTTATTCCTGCAAGAGGACGACTGTCTGGCACCATCAGAAGAGACAACCACCTGACCTCAACACCACAGCCAGAACCAGGTAAGGGCGATAACTTTGCAACCCCTCGCTCCACCTCTTCGAAACCGAACAAACTCCCTGGACCTCCTTTATCGTTAGCTAACACGAAAAGTTAACAGCTAGCGTAACTTAAAAGTTAGCGCTCGTTGACTTCGTTTCAAAGTCGTGGCTACACGCAGCGTTAGCTGAACGGGGTAACTTAGTAGTCCAGGGGCAGGAAACAAATAAGTGACATGAGCAATGAAAAGGTTAATGGACAACAATGTCGCGTAATGACCGGCGTGGCATTAGCTGCCAATGCTAGCTTCCCACTCCCCACTCCATTTTTGTAGTCTTTGCCAGCGTTCTTCTTCTACTTGACAAATTAAAGTGCAACCCCCACCCTGGAAAAATAGCGCCCTGCTGTCGACCTCTGTTGATCACGGAGAACGGATGTAAAAAAAACTTAACTCAACCATTAGTTTCTCCCTCTGTATTTCCCCTTAAATATATTAGCGTGTTGCAGCTCTCCATTGAAGCTGTGAGAGGTTTACTGACATATTAAAACCCAAACACAAACATGTTTTTTGGCTGCACTATTTCATCAAATTGATGTAATCATCAATGTCCCTGTCTGTCTCCTCTCAAATAACCAAAGTGGGTGTTAACCTTTGCAGTTCTAAAGAGATTTTGTCTTCCTTCCTTCCAATCACACTGAAATACCATACCATTATCTGTTGAATTTCAGTATACCTCTTGTTTTTAGATGCCTTTCATGATGACTAAGTAGCCTAAAATTCAAACTTTACTGTAGTTACTGTTTTATTTTTACTTTATTTAATTACATCAGAAGTGAGGACTACAGTTCAGACGTCTGAACCAAGATGGTCTGTCCATTTCCACAAATTCAAAAAGAAAACTTAAAAAAATCCAATTCATATAACAAAACTAACAGTTAAGATACAAGTTATATCCTTAGATTAATCTTGCCAAAACAAAAGCCTCCTTTTAAAAGGTGGGAAGAAGGTGATTTTGTAATTATTATTAATGAATTATTGAATATGAATACATTATATTGTGTTATTAATTATTATTATTGATTACTACCCTGTTATTATTGAATAACACCCATGCCCTACCCTTTAATTTATTTATTTAATTAATTAATTAACTTTATTATTTTAATTCCTGTATATATTTCCTAAATAATTCTTACTAATTCAGAGAATTTCTACACACGTGGAGATGGTACTAGCCTGAGGAGCACGAACAGCTAAATGTAACAGTTTGATATGCAGTATGGCAATGATGCTGCTGAAATAAAACTCAGAAAGACTGACAGAACTCGATAAAGAAAATGCACGGCGGAAGGCAGAAGAAAATTCCTGCATACAAATTCCTTTAATGGAACAAGGCAAGAATATACTCTCACAAAAATATTCTCCAAGTTAGATTTGACAGGGGTTACATGGCAAATGGCAAAACCTTTGTGAACATATTCTTAAATCTTCTCCGCATAGGTAAATTCGACACAGAAGCTTGGCAATACTGGGACACATTTTATGAGATGCACCAAGACAAGTTCTTTAAAGATCGCAAGTGGCTGTTTTTAGAATTCCCAGAATTGCTTCCTTCAGGTGCAAAAAGCCAAACCACAAACACATCTCTGCATGATCAGCAGGCAGCATACCCACTATCTACGGGACCCAGCACAGAGACCAGACACCATCACAGAAACACAGACACTTCCAATCAGGAGACCTGTCAAGGAGCAGTGCTAGAAAAAAATGAAGCTTCCATTCAGACTACGACTTTCCCTGGCCAGCAATCATCTTTCAGGATCTTGGAGGTTTTCAAAATTGTTCATGTTTTAGATTGTTATAATATAAACTGTTGCATATGGACCAAGACATAATTATATAAATAATATATAAATATAAAAAGGAGTAGGCTGTTAGATAACTGTGTGTGTGTGTGTATATATATATATATATATATATATATATATACATACGCATACACAAATACATATATTTTTTCTTCACAGGTTGGATGTGGAGTGGGTAACAGTGTGTTTCCCATCATTAATTGCATAAAGTGAGTAAATATTCCGAGATATATTTGTACAATATGGGTTATACGTAAATGCAACCTATGTTTACAGAAGCAAAGCATTTCACATACACCCAATATTGGCCATAAAAAGTACTGTTTTATTTATTTAGTGCAATGACCATGACATTATCCAGCTACACATACCCCAACCAGCAAAAAAATGTGGCACCTTACGAATAATATCACGTAACATCTTTGGAGTTCTATGGACAGCAGCATAATTAATATTAAAGCAATAAATAAGAGCTCCATAAAAGGAAAGTGCTTTATCACACTGTTGTACTGTTTATGTATTGATATAAGTGTTGTCAAGGTGGCTGTTCTGCTTCACAGAGGAACAGATGCATTTTTATACTGTTGTGACTTCTCCCCATGTGCAATTCAGCTGGTGAAGGTAAGCATTTCTAATATTCATTGGTATGAACATGCACAGCATATACTGTATTGGTGTTAATACATTAAGTCAATACTGACAAATATCAGTTATATTTAAAACAGCCAAAGCTATATAACCCCCCATTCAAATTAGCAATGGTGTATTTATAGTACTGTGGTCATGTGGATAATATGTTGAGGGTATTTACAGTCATATCAGATTATAATTGAGTCCCCCATGTCATAGACTGTGAAAATATTTAGGTTATATTAACATTTGATGAAGTAATAAATTCAGTTCATTCATTGTAAAGCTGTTGTTAATGTCACTCTTTGAGCTTTCTGGTCATTCATATTAGATTTTCTAGTTCAGACCATTGTTCGTTCACAGTGTGAATCCAAGTAATTAAAAATACCTCAGAAGGATTATATACTGTGTATTTAAAGTAAAGAAAGTTTCACAAAAGGAAACCAACTTCCTTAATGCACAAGAGATGACATCAGCATGTGTGCAATCTGTGCCATCTAATTACAGTCTTCTTACCATTTGAAGTCAAATACTGATCTGCAAGTAAAGATAACCCAAAATTAATTGTATATTTAATGTATTTATTTTATTCTTTGACATGCATTTGACATTGATCAACTAAGGTGGATGAAGTACATTTAAACAACAAAAAAACAAAATTGCCTTGATATAGGCAGAGACACACTCAGTATGACAGAGGTGTGATGACAAGAGAGAATAGAGAACTTAGTTGTTTCAATACCCGTGACATTTGGAAATGGTGTTAAATATGGATAGTTGAAATACAAACTCTGAACAGTTACCCAAATTTGTAGCTATTTGGAAATGTACTTTGTCTGACTGTAAAACAGTTTGGAATATAGCCTACTTTATTTTCTTCCATATAGCACCATCGAGAATATGATGAATCTGTGTGTCATGCATTTGTCCATGACATTTGTGAGGAGGTGGCCGCCTTTCCCTTCCCTCCTCAGAGCTTGGATGTTATTCTAGCAGTCTTTGTGCTGTCCTCCATTCATCCGGACCGGTAAGTGAAGGTTATAAGACAGAGAGGCTGATATCACACCCCCAACCCACCTTAACTTTGAATGGGTGGCATATACCTATTTAAATTTTTAGCATGTAGTATTACCAAATGCACTTACATTGGTATCTTAGCACTGTTTATTTAACACATTTAAGCTTGTAATACTTTACTTGTTTAGCTGATTCTTATATGTTTTGAGGCCTCAATAAATATATAGCCAATATTGTGTCTTAAGCCTACTTGATTCTTCATTTTCTTATTGTTCCATTAATTGACATTTCATTCGTAGACTTCAGGGAGTTGTGAACCGACTGTCTACATACCTGAAACATGGAGGGATGTTCCTCTTCCGTGATTATGGGAGACATGACTTCTCACAACTCCGGTTTAAGAAGGGTGAGCTTCCAAAGAGCAACACACACCTGAAGGCTACATTTAATGTACTTAACTTCATTTTTTGTATATTCTGTATAATCATGTTTGTGTCTGTATCTGAGGAGTGTTGTTTTTGACAATTTAATATATTTAATCGTTTAGTTTAATCCTTTAATCTCTTACAATCAGGACGGTGCTTATCAGAGAATTTCTACACACGTGGAGATGGAACCTGCGTGTACTTTTTCACTAAAGGTAATTCCGAAGATCTTTACCATGGAGTAAATAGTTGCTGACAGGACCATGGCTACCCTTTAGGACTCTGGGGTCATGTCTTAGTATTCTTTCTGGGAATTTGGAAGTTTCAGGGAGAGTTTTAATTCTACATGGTTGGGTATTTGGGGGCACTAGAATAGTTTGACACAGTATATTTGCACATGACTATGTTTAGGCCAATAAATAAATAAATAAAGGACTAATTATTTTCCCACTAGAATTCTATTCCTTGCAGTATGCAAAGGACTTTGAAGTAGCATTAAGATCTTAATGTTGCAAAATAAAATCTACAAATGATAAATATGCACACCAAATAAATAAAATTATATTAAAACATCTAAATAATTACTTTGACACTACTTCTTTTTTCAATGTGGTCAGATTTTTATGGGGGAAGTTGGGACTCAATTTTTAAAAACATCCTGACTACAGCTCTGGTTATTGAATGTATATTTTTACAGAAGAAGTTCATGATTTATTTTCCAATGCTGGACTGGAAGAAATTCAAAATCTTGAAGATAGACGACTCCAAGTGAACAGAGGAAAGAAAGTTGTAATGCACCGGGTTTGGATGCAGAGCAAGTACAGGAAAACATATCCACCTTCACCATTTTAACACCACAATACACTGCCTAATTTACAGCTATATGACTTTTTATACTTTTCTACTTATTTGTTCAATCCTGAAAACTGTTTTGATTTGTTTTTTTACCAAAGAGGTATCTGTACTACAACAAAAACTGTATGCAATAAACTTGTCAAACACAGCGATGGCATTATCTGATTTTATATATGGTAGATCACTGTATTATCAATAAGATGAGTGTGTTGACTACATTAAGAGAGCTTCTTAAGGTACATGGGGGAAATACTGTGAACATGCAGACTTTCAAAATGGAAAAACTTTATCTGAGGATTATGGTTGGATTAAAAATAATATTTCCTTTTTTCAACTTTAAATTAGACTACATACTAAAGATGGGAGTGACTACATGTTTTTGCATGATAAAAATATATGTATATAGTATGTCAAAACATCTGAATTATAGGTTATATTATGACTATTGTTTTTACTGTAACTATTTTTGATGCTTTTGATTTAGCAGTCATAATTGTAACTGTAAAGTAAAAACTGGCCATTTGATATTGTCCAGCGGTTATTTATAAGTTATATATGTTTTGAACATAATCATTTCCAGTGATCAGTCTACATTTTGTACACAACGTGTGGTTATGTATATAGTTCATGTGTGCGGGGTGTATAATTTTAAAAGTAGTCTACATGTATAGATTTATTTCTTCATGTTGTCATTGACGATAAGAAAACCCTCGCGCTCGCGATAAGAATTTTGCACACGATGAATGACGTTTCATAGGAAACCACTTGAAGACGGAGAGGTGGCCCTGGAGCCTGGACGCACTACTGGGGTGTGAAGAGGTTTGTGCCCTTAAACCAAAATAATTTGACATTTTCACCTGGTGGCAGTCATTGTGCCAAACAACTGTTGTATGCCAGTCGGTGAATTACAGTCTGTGCGAAAGATTAACCGTGAGCGCTGCATTGCCAACACACGAAAAGTAGCTTGATGAGTGTCCAAAGTAGTGGAAGTTTGGAGGGGACGCCATCTTTGGTCCCAGCTCTCCACGTCCCCAACACGGACTGTGTTTTCAGCTACATACCACGACAGTGGTGAAGGCCCGGGCAGGTATTGTTACACGTTTTAAGACGCGTATGTCTTTTCTGTTTGATCGTTAAGGTGATTTTGTGCAGAGCGAAAAGAAAGTGTGTTAAAATGACCGAGCAAATCGTGGTGGCGAGACCTGCTTGCTAGCTAACGTTACAGTAACGCGTCAGCTCCAAAGTCAGTTGAGCCTGTTTGGCTAGCTAGTAGCACTGTGTTCAGGCCAGTGCAGTAACCTAAAGAAATAACGTTACTTCCATAATGGCGATAAACCTTTACGAGAGCAGAAAGGTTACCGCTGTAGTCGGTGCATCCTTCAAGCACGCTGCCGCTGTACAAGTAAACACTAGTCAAGTTACAGTTAACGTTAGATGTAATAATAGATCAGTAAATGCAAGTAGAGAAATCAAGCATTTTTGGGTGATGGTTAACGTTATACCACGGGATTGGTAGCAAGCAATGCATAAGTTAGGTTGTGCATGTTAGCAATCCTTTGTGCGTAGACTGTGGTGTTTCACCACTAACAATGTTCACAATGTCTGTGGATGTGTAACAGCCCTTAACGTTAATTGTCATCTTGACGGTAATACAGAAGTGTGTTAGGTGGACTTTAAACATGACATTATGCAACGTTATCTAACATTAAGTCTAGTTTTGGTCTGTAAGATAACCATTTGATATACATGCTACTGCATTGGATGGTAGGTAGCCTTGTTTGACCTTTTATATTACTAACTTAGAGTAAAGAGTTTTTACGTAATGTGAGATGCTCCAACCAAAATGAATGAACACCCCAGCCTGCTTTGGGCTTTACAGCATGCTAACTCGCACACAAACAGATAACTAATGTTTTTGGTGACCCAATGTAGTTGTGCTTCCTTGTGCTTCCTTGCACCCTCAATAGTTTTTGCAGGACATTACAGTGATGTAGGTATTTTACTTAAATTTTGTCATTGAGGTAGCATCTTAATTTATTTTCAAGATCCGTGCATTGACTGACATTAATCAGTGATGGCTGCCTACATCAGTATGACACTTACAAATATTGAAAATTGGGTGGTCTGTTGTCTGTATTGTTGTTAGGTTTTTTAAAGCTTAATTCTCTAATGCGTGAATTAATGCAACCTCAGCTCATGCCTGAGTGTCTGCCATAAACAGGTGGTCACTACTGAGCAGCACAGAGTTAAAATGACACAGCAAAGAGTTGTAAGGGTTCAACCATATGTTCCTGCAGGGGCTTGAATATAGATAATAGTTATGTATTGAGTCCTTTGTGTTTGAAACAAAGGGAAATCTCTGAGAAACACTTCAATGTGAAACTGGCAAAAATATTCTGGGCAAAAAGCGGTGAATGGTTCTGGTTCTGTCTCAGACAGTTCTGATTAGGAGCATTAGTGAAGGTTTTAAAGCTACAGCTTTATAGGTAAAATCATCTAATTTTCACAGGGTCGGTTGAACGCCTACAACAGCTTCTAGTGAATAATGCAGTGCTTATGTTGATGTTATTGTAAAACAGCAAACATTGACCACAATAGTTATGGTGGCCAGTCAAACTCTAGTGAAGTGAAAAGTGTGTCATTCATTTGAATAGTTTAGCAACAAATCGAGAAGGCTTGACTCTATATGTTGGTGATTACATGGCTAGATATTTAGTCCTGTATATACTTATTGCAAAATAGATCTGATAGTTAATGACAAGATGTAAAATCACACGTGTCTTGCGTTCTTTTCCAGCTTTTTGTTTTGCTCTCAAATTGATGCAGATGGCTAATGCGGCAATCACAGGCAGCGTTCCTATAGTTGAATAAGACTGATGACTGCGGTAGATGACTTCTTCAGCAAAATGGACTGCAAACTTGATTAGAAGCCACAGACACATCATGAGAAATGTGACAAGCCTACTTTATTGTCTCTTGGATGCTTTAGGAAGAGGAAATGGACCTGCTGCCTGATTGTTACTAAGATTTGTCCTATTAACATTTTTTTGTGTCTGTAAGCACGAGAGGGTAGTGACAGTTAATGTAAGCTTTAGGTGTTATCAGGCAAAATTGTGTTGGCAAAGGTTAGTTTAATTTGTCAAACTCCTGAAATTTGTGATCACTTCTTCTGTAGTAAGTGGGTAACATGTAGCGGGGATAATAACAATAGAGGGTTATATGATGGTTGCAATTTAGGCTGTCAGTCGAACAAATACATCTTAATTCAGGGAAATGTCTTTTAGTAAACCACATCATTGTTATTTTAAGTTCAGTTATAACTTGCATGCAGATCATAATTATGATGCATAGTTCTTATGTTTAGACAATTTTATGAGTTTAATAATTGAGTCTCGGTTAGACAAGTACTGAATGTGGCCTTGATTTTATTTGTTTCTATATTGCTAGACTTGACTTTATTGCGTTTCTGAGCAGTTCATGGTGTGCAGAGTATCATTGGTAATCATGACACCATCAATAAATGTGGCTTTAGAAAACTTAGATTAATCGCAAACCTATTTTTAATTTGCCAGCAATTTTCATCCCATGTAGCCCAGTCTAGGTTATCTTTGAATACAGACGAGTGACCGATCTATCACTGTGGTGGTTTTTTAAAAATGTGTTGATTCTTTTCTTTATCTCTGTTTCTGTTTGAATCTCAGTTTAGTTGGTTGTATATCAGTATCTGGCAACAGTTTCATTGCTTATTAGCTGTAACCAGGTACAATTTTGTGATTGTTTAGTCAAGTTGTAAATAGCTTACTGGTCATGAAGATATTATTTATCCACACATCCACATTTTCCTGGCTATAATATTAACACTTTAGAGACTTGCTTTTTGTTTTGTACACCTACTTGATCATCTCTTGCGCTGATATGGAAATAATGCAAGTCAACATTATTTAGTGAGCCGCTTTATCATAACTGTTACGCCACATTTCTCAATTGACTTCATGTTGCCCATTGAAGTGGGACTGTGTGCTGTCCACTGCATGGCAATGCTTAACTTACTAGCATGATTTAGAGGATACAATGACTAGCTTTTTGTTTAACTATTCTTGCTAAGGCTTGTTTCATATCCTACATCTGCCAGACACTACAACTCAAGGCCTAAACTGGGTCCAAATTCAGTTCAGTGCAAGATGATTGAAGATGTGAAACTTGGTATGTGTTTGTTTACAGTTTTATTCATTATTTGCACATGTCAACAAGGAGGTTGGCATCACAATAGTATTTCTTTCCACAAATTCTGCTTATTTAGTAAATTTAAGTCTGTTTTAAGTAATAAACATGATGTAAATAAATAAACTGTTCAGACAACCACATTCTGATTACAGGTATTGTTTCCCTCTATCTGAAAGAGATTTTTGTCTTTGTTTCATTATCAGTCATTTCTCTGTCAGTTCCCTGGAACACTGCTTAAATGCACTGGTATCCCCCTGCCTCGTGATTAACCAAAGTCACATATCTTATTTAGTATTAGATGATATCATAGCATGAATTCTCAAGTTTGTATGGTGTATTTTTGCCTTTAGCCTTTTGCAGTCCTCGTTCACCTACTGGTACTGGTATTATGAAATTAGTTTTGGGATGTAAAGACTATTTCCATCATTGCTGTCATAGTTGATTTGTATGTGGCTTTAAATGGATGTTATGAGTTAGTATGTTTGTCTACATTTGGTGCACTTTCATCATTTGACCACGAGTATGCTCTATTTCTGGCTGCGGTGATTTTGTACTTTTTGGTCAGAAGATTTTCTAAGTGTATTATGTTTTCCTCCACTTCAATCGATTCCTTTTTTGTAGATTCAAAATGGTTGTCTCATTAAAGCACAGGTTTAGCAGGCAGACCCCTCTGAGTCCACAGCAGCACTGAAGCCCAGGGAGCTCACATAACAGTCCCACAGCAGCACAGTATTCATCAGCGTCCAGCAGTCGAAACATTGTTCTCAGGATAATAGTGTTTGTGACACGTAATTGCCTGTTACTTCTGGGCTTGTACTCCACACACTTTTGAGTTGCGATAAATTATGTTGGTGACTAATATTTTTTTGTAGCAGTAGTAGTGAAGCTGCTACATGTACATGTCTGATAATAGTAACAGGAGTTAACATAATGCAACGTTAACATATCGGCTGGTTGGGTCTCGCCTCAGTATCTCATATGTGTTTGTGTCCATGAGTAGTGTAAAGAAATTTATTTGCAGGATAAAAACCCCTTGAGATGTACCATCTCGTTTTCAAGGGGGTCCAAATGTGTTGACCTTGTTCTGGTTGTCCGCATTGTTTAGGACCACCGTGCGTCTTCCTTTGTCAGCAGGTAATGATGGCTTAATCCTTGCTCAGAGATGTCACAGCCAGCCATGAAACATCCTACTAACTCCACCCCGTTCAGTTCTGCTGAGCCTTCAGACTGGAATCTGAAGCACAGACTAGGTGCTAACCCCCCTCACTTTACTGCAGTCATGGAAACAACAGATAGACTTTTATTAACGGAAACACTGTGACCTACACTGTACATTTACTACCAGATTGACAACTTATTACTCGCTCGCATTCAGCGTCAATTTCTGCCACTTACGCTCTCTTTCGCTCATCCACTCACTCACTGCGCAAACACAATAAAAGGCCACTCGAAAATGTGCAGTTTATCTGTATTCATAGTTTTCAGTCACGTGACATGCATGGTGACCTGGAGGGCAAAACAGACCAACATTGCGACTCTCCCACAGAGATGCTGCAAAAGAAGTCAAATTTTATTTGTATCACCTTGCTAAAGAAAGAGAAAGATCTGAACACAAACTGTAAGCGTTGGGCATATCCGTTCCATATAACGTCACAGCATCAGCTGCCACATTTCTACTGTTAAAAACCGCCAGGTCCCTGCCACTGCACGACTGCGGTAGTATTTACTTTTACCTTCTGGGGAATCCGTCACCTAAGACAGCCCAGGCTTGTCTCCTCCTCGATTAGTAAATCCGAAAGCACAACAACCATCCAGCATTTAGGCAATGCAACAAGTAACAAGTCAAAGTTATAGGGTATCACTTGCATATTGGTTGGCAGGCAGCAGAAATAACACCTTTTTTGCCCTCCAAGGGAGTGTTTTCTTTGGAATGTGAAACTGAACATGAAAACTAAGAATTGGGAGGGTCCGAAAACCAGTCAGTATCTGGTGTGACCACCATTTGTCTCACGCAGTGCAACACATCTACTTCGCATAGAGTTGATCAGGTTCTTGATTGTGGCCTGTGGAATGTAAGTCCCCTCCTCTTCAATGACTGTGCAAAGTTGCTGGATACTGGCAGTACCTGGAACATGCTGTCGTATACGCAGATGAGCTTCCCCGAGACGGTTTCTGACAGTTTGTGCGGAAATTCTTTGGTTATGCAAACCGATTGTTGCAGCTCAGATGATCTTGGAGGTGAAGATGCTGGATGTGGAGGTCCTGGGCTGGTGTGATTACACGTGGTCTACGGTTATGACGCCAGTTGAATGTACTGCCATATTCTCTGAAACGGCTTTAGAGATGGCTTATGGTAGAGAAATGAACACGCAATTCACGGGCAACAGCTCTAGTGGACATTCCTGCAGTTAGCATACCAACTGCACTCTCTCAAAACTTGTGACATCAGTGGCAATGTGCTGTGTGATGGAACTGCACATTTTCCAGTGGCCTTTTATTGCGGCCAGCCTAAGGCACACTTGTGCAATACCCATGCTGTCTGATCAGCATCTTGATATGCTGTACCTGTGTGTCTGAGGTGGATGGATTACCTCGGCAAAGGAGAAGTGCTCACTAACACAGATTTTGACAGATCTGTGAACAATATTTGAGAGGAAAAAAAAGTCTTAGATCTTTGAGTTCAGCTCATGATGAATGGGGGAATTTTGTTCTGTGTAATTCAGCTGCGGCGATGTGCCAAATATAGAAGAACCATGTCTCTGTAATGTGCACGACAACATTACCTTATTAATTAACTTTTAGATAGCCTAATGGGTTTGTGAAATCTGTGAATAAATAAACCCAGCTTTAATAGTTGAGTGTAATTACAGTACAAACCTTGTCAGTTAAATATGAGGGCAAAAAAACATTCAAAAACAAAATAATCATTTAATAATCATAATCGATGTGAAATGTTCAGTTAATCTTGATTTTGATTTTAGATGAAATTGTCCAGCCCTACTCTAGCCTGAGCTGTTCTGCTTCAGTTAATTTCGGTTTCAATTCTGTAGTTGTAATGAGTCCACTATAGATAGCTGCTGTGGTGTGATAGCAAAGTTTAATCCCTTGGCCAAAATGTCTTGCTCTGATTGGATGAGTTCCTATCTGACAGCTTTTTCACCCATCTGTTATCTGTTTCCTGCATTGTGGGGTTGTGGTCATTTCTCCTCCAAGAACATTCTCCTGTTTTGTTTGTGTTGCTGGCTCTTGACTGTAGGTTTTGGAATTTCCGGGTCTGACTTTCCTTGCTCTTGTTGTGTTGAGATAGTCCAGTATTGTAGTGGGCAGATGTGCTTCCATTCCGTGGTGTATGTTGTCTAATTCTTTGTTCAGCGCTTCAGTGGTGAAATGTCTCTGTCTCACTTTCTTATTCAGTAGCTAGTGTTGCACTTTCTCCAAGATGATACCAGCTCTGTGTCCTTTCATCATGGAGTGTAGGCTGTTAAGTATAAGTTTGTGTTGTCGGCATCTCAGGTTAAACCATAGGTGGTTTCTGTAGTCTGCCATTTTCCTGGCTATCCTTTCATACTCCCGTACCAATCTGAGGGTGTTCATCCCAAAATGATTAGCAAGATGTCTCTGAACTTAGTTGGACCTATGTTGACCTATGTTGTTGGAGTTGACCTATGTCTAACTATGACCTAGATGACTGAGAACCTTCACAAACACAAATGTAGAGTGAAACCTGAATATTATATGCCACTACGTGATGGGTGTAGATTTGGTCTTGACCTATATTCTGATTTAGACTAAAATATTACCACCTGTCAGGGTGCTCTGCTCTCAAGCTCATTTCTATGGTGTCATCTGCTCTTGACTGTGCATTCAAAGGCTTCTAATAAGCTGATCCTTGAATAACTGAGACATGCTGTGAATTGTTTTCCAAGGCACCATGGAGGAGCTGCACAGCCTGGACCCCCGGAGACAGGAGCTGCTGGAGGCACGCTTTATGGGTGGGGTCAGTGGTAGCACAGGGGGCAGCACTGGCAGCACAAGTGGGGGAACCAAAGTGAGTAAATATTTAGCAATGTTTGTATTTGTATAAAATACTGTGTTTAGTGTCCACACCTTATTAAGCCTTATTAATTTTCTTTTTCTCCCCCCAGGGTTTGACCAATAATGAATGTTCAAATCACAGTTTTGGGAGCCTGGGATCCTTAAGTGACAAGGAGTCAGAGGTACATTAACCTACTAACGCTAACTGCATTTACATGGACTACAATGATCAGACAAATCATTATATCAGTTAATTTATTATATGTTAACATTAATATTCCATTTATATTCTTGCTTATTGCTGTAGAGTCAAGCCCAGTTAATGAGTGACAGTGGCCTACCAGATCAGAGTTTTCCTCAGCTGGGATGTAGCCCAGCATGTAAAGGGTTTTCGTATGTATCATAAAATACCAGAGTCCTAGTGTGACTGAGGTGTATATATACTGTTTGTCTGCTGTCTCAATAATGGTACCAAACTTAAAATAGTCAACATATGCTTAGCTCATGGTAACCATACCTATTTGTTTATGTGGCTTTTTTGTCTATTAATCTGAAACAAGTTCTTATTTGAAAATTGCATTCAGTGTAAATGGTCTGAATGGTCATTTGTGCTGTGTTTTTTGAAGCATTACAGTCAATTCACCTAATTTAGGGCACTATGAAATCCATTTTAATTTTGCCAGATTGTGTTTTTCTCTGTTAAAATCTCTCTGAATTCGGTGTTTTACAATTTAAGCACATTTTGTCATCGGTATGTAATCATGCGGTTGGTGAATGAGAAAATATTAAACATTTAATCCGTATCAAAGAATTTGATGTGTCATGCAAGTATGCATATAGGAATATTCAAATGTATGTGCAATTATTTATGGGGACAATTCACAAAAAAGTATTGCAGTAGTGGGATATTAAAATACTGTAATACTATTTAATAGGGGACAATTCAAAATGAATTTATTATTGTAATACATGTATATGCTATTGTGAATTGTATTCTATTAAATAGGTTAGTAGGTTGACAGCCTCCGTGTGCTCACCACGCTAATAAGTAGATCTGAGGGAGGCTCCTCCTTGAAAGTAGCTTGACCGGATTTAACCTTTAAATAACGGAATATCTGACTCTGCCCACATCGCTACGAAATCTGCTACGAAGTCGCGTCTTGCATCTGCAGTGTGGTTGTACTTTTCAGTTTGTTGAAGCAATGAGTTCTTGGTAGCATGCTGGCTTTTCGATATAATGGGATGTCTGTGCCCAAATTTTGGTAGATGTTGTGCAAAACAGTTGATTCCATTTGTATTGTCAAATTCTGCGATTCAGTCTGCAATTTCAACATAGCGACCTACTAATGCATATGATGACCAGCATCATCCAGAACCTATGACAAATATTTAACCTTTCACATCACTACATATGTCTACATATCTGTGAATTTAAAAGACCTAATCTCCATCAGGGAGTGTGTTGGACTTCATTCAGACCAACAAAGGCTTTCTCGTTCATTTCAGAAAGACAACTGCATTGGTGCAGCATGGGATGCTAACAGCTATGCTGTGCCCTGCTATTTCATAAGCCTTGAAACTGGATCTCCACGTTCACAATTTTTGTTCTTCTTGTATGCTGTAGCAGCATTCACCCACACCGCTGCAGCCCCTTGTCTTGTTTTGCATTACAAGGTACAAGGTTGTTTATTAGTCATTACACAGCACAAGGCTGCATAACGAAATTAAAATTGTAGTTCCTCCATGCTACACACACAACATATAATTAAGTGTAGGCCTATATTTAAATATAGTAACATAAAATAAAACAATACAGTTATTTATATACATACACATTTACATGCCGAACATTCTGAAGTGCATTTTTTGAATTTGCTTGCATGAATTTGAATGTAAACATTAGTGCTATTGTTTGTCTGAATGCCATTTTAAGGCTGCAGTAACATATTTTTACAACATTTTGTTAATCCAGAGTTCTGACTACAGTTGAATTAACTTTCACACACTGCTTTTTATACAAAAACTGGAAACTGCTGTTGCTTAACACACATTTATGACATTGTTCCTAATGATGCCCAAGGAACAAGTTCGATCTGACCAGCACCTGTTGACAAATGCCTTGATTATACAACATTGGTTGAATCATAAAGTTTGTAAAAACATGGAAGTTCTTGTGATAAATTGAAGTAATGAGCACAATCTAGGATTTTGACCAATGTGCTGTTTGTTAATTATTTCATGCTCATAATTTAAGAGTCTATTTGTAATGAAGTACTGCTGCAAATGGTCTTAAACCATCTTGTAAACAGAATCTGCTGGTTACATTCAGCTGTTGCTGTTCTTTTTTTCATGATGTTTGCCTGAAACTCTTGCCTTTCTCACTTAATAGGGGTCAGATGTGAAAAGAGGCAGTTCTCCTGCTTATTCGGTAGGTATATGATGAAATCATAAAATTAGTAGTTAATTCTGATAAGGGCTGCAGTTAACATAGCTCAAGACTGCAATTTGTTGTGAGCCCTGTTTTTTTCTTCAAAATATATTTTACTATTACAGCAACTGATGTTACAGGCTTAGACTAGATTGAAATAACATCAATGGTCAACTAATAAACTGATTATTGTTGAAAAGCAAAACTGATATATTAAACTGCAGTGAGAGAGGCTAGTCAAGCCAAAGTAAAATCTGTTATTAATATGGCTAAAATCTGTCACAAGTACTGTGACATTACATTTAGTCTTTAGAATCAGTGTTGCTATAATGTAGCTTTAGTTTATTGTCAACTTTGTAAAAGAAAAAAAAAAATTTTAAAAAAACATTTTTTTTGTTTAGACTAACCCAACTGGGCGAGCTTCACAAAACCAACGCTGAGTAGTAAAGCAACTTTATTTTGTGAAGTAATTGTTTTGTAAAACGTAAAATTTCTTTTTCAGACCCCAGAGAAGAAACAGTCGGAAACAACCAGAGGCAGAAAAAGGAAACCTGAGATCCAATCAGAGAGCAGCCAAGGTGAGTTTTTGTTAGACTTGTTATATTTTGTCTCCTGATTGCAGTATTTTTTAAAAAATATTTTGATAAATCACAACACTCTTTTCCCTCTTTTCCCTTCACAGGGAAGTCAATTGTGCGAGGACCCAAAATAAGTGATTATTTTGATGTAAGTTTTCAGTTTGGCCTCAGATGGTTCATACATTGAAAGGAAATGTTGAGCAAATAATGTGTGCTGTATAAGTCTGTCAGTATATGAGGCATAATCCATTTCCTGTCTCTAAAATAAGAGCATTGTGAAAAGAAGGGAGCCGCTGGTGGGTCTGCTGTTGTCAAATGTTAAGCAGTGATGTCACTTGTCACTTCTTGCCCTTAAGTTCCAGGGAGGAAATGGATCCAGTCCTGTAAGAGGTGCCCCACCAGTGATTCGTTCTCCCCAGAACTCACATTCCCACTCCGCTCAGGGCACAGCTGTAGGTTACCCCAAAACCTGTACTCATTCTTCTTTACTGCTCCATTTCGGTGTTGCCCTGTCATAAAAGAAGTGCTCTCTCTTCTGTTGCAGGTTAGACAAAATAGCTCATCTCCTACTAGTCTGTCTTTTGGGGACCACATGACGCATCCAAAGCAACTAGCAGTCAAATTTGTTCAGGTGAGGGGGGGTAACTGGATAGTCCAGACACCACTGGCTCTTTGTAATCACTCTTAAATGTGTTTAAGATTGCTGGCCCAGTTTTTAAACAACTTCTTTTGTTGTTTTCCCCTCTAGACTGACCTTACAGTGTTGAAATTGGCTGCCCTTGAAAGCACTAAGAATCTAGACCTTGAAAAGAAGGAGGGGAGAATAGATGATCTGCTAAGGGTAAGGAGAAGGTCTTACTCTGTTTACTACCATGCAAAAAGGCTTGAATGGGATGTGATGTTTTTTTAGTGCAAAACAAAGTGTTTTAAGATTTTAAATAGTTGGCGGTTTAATAATTCTTTTTTCTGCTTCATAGGCAAACTGTGATCTCAGGAGACAGATAGATGAACAACAAAAATTACTTGAAAAGTACAAGGAACGCTTAAATAAATGCATCACCATGAGCAAGAAGTTGCTCATAGAAAAGGTAAATTAATTGTTTTTCTTAACCCATTATTAACGCTCCATAAACCTACATGCTAACCTGTATTTTGTATTCTTCTCCAGAGCACCCAGGAGAAGCAGGCCTGTCGGGAGAAAAGCATGCAGGACAGACTGCGTTTAGGTCATTTCACTACAGTGAGACATGGAGCCTCATTCACAGAACAGTGGACTGACGGCTATGCCTTCCAAAACCTTGTGAAGTAAGAGGCTTTTAGTGAGTTGTCTATGTCTTACTGGTCATGTTATTTTCTTTTTGTTGCTTTACGTTGTCAGGTTTTTTTGTAGCTTTCCTGTCACACTGAAGCAGCTTTTCCCCCTTTTAAGTTTTAGAAAGATCATAGTAAAACAAGCAGTATGGTAATTTAGATGAGCAAACAAGACTGATTAGAATTGTGGTCCTGTATCTACACTGGAAGCAATCCCAACTCCTTTTGTGGATTGGAGAAGTAAACAACTCTGTGCTTCTGTTTCTGTGGGCATTAAAATGGGGACGATTGGCTCTCACCTTGTTGTCGCTTGCATTATGTCTGAGGACAGTTAGAAAGTTGAGTTTTTCTCAACTTTTCCCTATACTGCTGCTGGGCATCTTTTTAAATCTCTGTAGCTCAACAGGTGGCACGGGGTGCAGTGCCAGATGCCTTTCATAGTGAATGGTAGCCTATTGGTCTCAAAGCTTAAGTGTGAAGGGTCCCCTAATTCCTAATCGTTCTTATTATCTCCACTGAATAAGTTCGACTAAATCCTGACCGTGGCACCACTTCCTCTACCATCTTGTGGGACACTGCTGTCAGATGCCATGCACTGTGTTTTGATTTCATGACTGAACTATGATTAGGACAAACTTTTTCAGTTACGAGATACTTGTAAAGGCACTTAAGCTTGTGTCTTACAGGTAAAAGATGAGACTTTATATAGGCTATAATCGTGTTTCACAGCTTCTCTTCATGTGAGCGCAACTGTAGTGTAATTGGGTGGAGCTTTAACCCTCAATATTCCAAGTGAAAGTTAGGTTACAGCTTTCATATTTGCTGATCAATATCATCCTGAAGTCAAATTAAGTGTTTTGATAAGTAGTAGTGGAACACAGGTATGGAAATGGTACTAATGTCATCTAACCAAAAGCACTTATTTCCATCTGCAGACAGCAAGAGTCGATAAACCAACAGAGAGAGGACATTGAAAGGCAGAGAAAACTTCTAGCCAAGAGGAAACCTCCATCCTCCAGCAACTCCCAAGCACCAACCACAAACTCGGAGCCAAAGCCACGCAAAACCAAGGCAGTGAATGGAGCAGAAAGTGATCCTTTTCTAAAACCCAGCCTACCTCAACTGTAAGTTCAGGAAGTAGAACATCCTTATGTAAATTACAGATGTCAAAGCAGCCATTCCCGAGGGAAGTGTATAAGATTAAGTGTATTTTTGGCTTTAATATTTTGCATAGTCAAGTGTTGTAAAGCAAGTTTGACAGGAATGTGTGCACAGTAAATGACTGACTGAATCAATTGAATGTAGTAATCTAAAGTAAACATGGAGAAGCTGTATACGAAAGCAAATGCCTTTTTCCATATGTTTCTTATCCTGGACAGGCTGACACTAGCAGAGTACCATGAACAGGAAGAGATCTTCAAACTGCGACTTGGACATCTCAAGAAGGTTTGCCCAGTGCTGTACCTGCAGCAACATTTTTATTTTTCATTTGTCCAGTGGAGAATTTGTCCCTCTCTAAAGTACAGGCACAGGACCTTTATGTATTCATTCATTTTATAAGTTACTCGATTTCTCTAGGGCCCAGTGGATATGCGGATAAATGGTGCTTTTACACAGTTTATAAGTGAAAACCTAATTGGAGTGAGTAAATTATTAAATGTTGCAAATCTGTGTCTTCTGAATGAGGATAATTGAACACATTCAGGCTGATTCTTGTTTCCTGAGCTGTACAAGTGTTTCTTTTGTGTTTAATCACCCTAAGGATGGAGTGAGCCTGTAGTTTGTCGATGGATTCATTGTTTTCCAGATGAATGAGCATCACAGGCAGCCCCTGACAGACTCTGTAGCAAGTCATCCATTATATTTAATACAGGACTAGTCAGCTGTGTTTTGATGAGCTCCTCTCCTTGTAGTCAGAGCTCTCAAGTTCTTTGTGTGCATTTTCTGTGTTTTCGTGCTTGAATCATTTATAGGAAGAAGCTGAGATCCAGGCGGAGCTGGAGCGTCTGGAGAGAGTGCGCAACCTTCACATTCGGGAGCTGAAGAGAATAAATAACGAAGACAGCTCACAGTGAGTCTGAATCAATATCTTTGACAGTTACTGCATTGACATTGGAACATGATGCACACATGAGGTCAGTGTCCTCGAACATAGTGGTGATATTAAGTAACTACACACTGGATGATGCTTTCTTGTCTTTTTCCACATTGGTAACTTATTGGATAATTCAGAAGAATTTGCCATGGACACACAGGTCTTTTTTATATAAGTTTTGTTTTTTTCATTCTCAGATTTAAAGATCACCCAACGCTGAATGAAAGATATCTGCTCCTACACCTTCTAGGAAGAGGGGGCTTTAGTGAAGTTTACAAGGTAAGTCATTAAATGTTGGTCTCATAGATTACAAAACAAAATAATACTCTTGACAGGTGAAGTGTTTGAAGTTTAAGTCAACATTATGTGTCTATGCTGTGCAGGCCTTTGACTTGATTGAGCAACGATATGCTGCTGTGAAAATCCACCAACTTAACAAGAACTGGAGAGAAGAGAAGAAGGAGAACTATCACAAGTATGTTGGCCCATGAGGTGATATTTAACCTCACCCACAGTACAAGCTGGTCTGATGTCTTTTGCTTTCAGTGTATTTCATCTCCATAAGCCCCAATGCCGGGCTGTCTGTTCAGAATACAGCACTTGCACCTTCATGTTTTGGTTGCCAATAGAAGCATAATTACCTTTCTCTCCACAGGCATGCATGTCGAGAGTACAGAATACACAAGGAGCTGGACCACCCCCGAATCGTGAAACTTTACGACTACTTCTCACTGGACACAGACACGTTAGTGCACTTGATGAATTCTTGTTCATGCATCGCCCTTTTAAGTTGGTTTCTGTTAGATCTGGGCCATAACCCTTACTAAGTCCTTTTTCCATTCAATAGGTTTTGCACTGTCATGGAGTACTGCGAAGGCAACGACTTGGATTTCTACTTGAAACAGCATAAGCTAATGTCTGAGAAGGAGGCACGGTCCATAGTCATGCAGATTGTGAATGCACTAAAATACCTGAATGAAATCAAACCCCCCATCATCCATTATGACCTTAAGCCAGGTAAAATCCCTTCTGTTTAAGCTTATTTCAAGAAAACAATCTGTTATTCTACATTAAATCTGCCAGCGACTGTCAGTTTTCTAGTGGGCTGAACTGATGATCAAAGTAATACTAGGCCATTTCTTCCATAGCACTGACTTATTTTACTTTGATTTCAAGGCAATATCTTGTTGGTGGACGGCACAGCCTGTGGAGAAATCAAAATCACTGACTTTGGTTTGTCCAAAATCATGGATGATGACAACTATGGTGTAGATGGGATGGACCTGACATCACAGGGTGCTGGGACCTATTGGTGAGAAGAAATGTCCCACATATACAAACATCACATACACTACAGGACATGGACAGTGGTGGAAGAAGTTTTGAGATAATATTCTTGGTAATAGTACCAATACCACACTAGAAAACTATTCCATTGTAAGTAAAATTCTAATTTTTAGTATCAGAAGTCAAAATGGTGGTTATGCATAAGTCCAAGTTACCTATTGCATGTATGGGGAAGTTTTAATCTCATGTATCATTTAAACAAATATATTTTGTGTAAAATCTTGATTTTAAAAATAACTGCTGACATTTGTTAAATAAATGTAATGTTGTAAAAACACAGTAAGTACAAAGTAGCACAAATAGAAATGCACTAGTAAAGTTTAAGTACCTCAACAGTGTACTTACAGCATTTGAGCAAATGTGCAAAGTTAAATTTCGCCACTTTACATCGAAAACTATAGCGGGCTGTTACTACAGACACTTGACAACTTTTTTGTCTACTCTTTTTATTCTGGTCAGGTACTTGCCTCCTGAATGTTTTGTAGTTGGTAAAGAACCTCCAAAGATCTCTAATAAGGTGGACGTGTGGTCTGTGGGCGTGATCTTTTTTCAATGTCTGTATGGAAGGAAGGTAAGGAGAGCAATACAGATTATACCATCAAATGTTTCATTAATTTACTGCATGATGATTAAGCACTGCTTGTGTTTTTTGTTGTTTTTTTTCTCTCTCCAGCCTTTTGGCCACAACCAGTCACAACAGGACATCCTGCAGGAAAACACCATACTGAAAGCTACTGATGTTCAGTTCCCTGTCAAGCCTGTTGCCAGTAATGAAGCGAAGGTAGGTGAATTTGAATACAAAAGGGAAACAGCCATTTGTAAAGAAATCTTGTATTAAAGAAAAATGATCTTATACACTTTAGGGTCATATGCCTGCTAATTTTTACATTAACCCCTCCAGGCCTTCATAAGGCGGTGCCTGGCATACAGGAAGGAAGACCGAGTTGATGTTCACCAAATGGGAAATGACCCCTACCTGCTCCCACACATGCGGAGGTCAAGCTCCTCTGGAAATCTGCAGATGAATGCTGCTGGCTCAGGACCTGCCACCTCCAGCATCATCTCATACTGACAGCCTTGTACTGTGACAAAAGGCAAACTGACCAAGTTGCTCCCCACCTGCTGCACCTCTCAGAGGCTTGGGGGAGAAGGAACAGCCAGCGACAGGACGAGCAGGACACTGGTGGGGACATCTCACCTGGCCTCCTCTGACCTGTGCCAGGCTTTTACTTGTTTACCAGGGCTTGATCAATGGAGGGACAGTGAAGAGATGTTTTTAAAAAGGACATGGGTAAAAGGATCTTTTGAGGGTCTGGTAAAAGGAACTTCTGAGGGTCCGACAAAAGCACTGAAACTGACAACGTACCTTGAAGAAAATGTGACTGGACACTCAGATGTGGCAGACGGATAAAGCCTTAAAGGGCCGAAGGGAGACTTGGCAGCCCGCCATTTAGATTTAATGACATGGTCCTGCCAGGGTGCAAATGATTCAGCTGCTAGAAGTTAATTTACTGTGAGGAGATGACAGTCATCATTATGTAGAACTACAGATATTTCACTATTGATTTGGCTAAATGTTTTGTTTTTCACAAATGTTAGGCTATAATAATGAGTTACTTAGCCATAAGAATGTAATGTGTAGCATACAAGTGGCATCTAGTGACATGTAGGTTGGGGCAACATACTTACGTTTAATGCACAAAGTAACCAAATGTAGAAAAATTACAATGTATAAAATCCTATGCAGGAATATTAATTAACAGAAATTGGAAACTGTATATGCTGTACAGGTGAATTTTCAAACTTTAAAGTGCAGCAGCAACATGTACAAAGAGTTTCCCCATGTAAAACTGGTTTCCTGGAGTGTTTCATTTTGTTGCTCTTACTTTTTCAAGGGCTGTATGTTCTACTTCGGGTACAAATTGTACAGTTGCTGCAAAGAGTGAATAAAAAATGTCAGGAAATATTTCTCTCGCAGTGAAATTATACTGTAGAATTATATCAACCTTTGCATTATGAAGTTCTCACCTGTACTCACACTTGGTAATACTGACACACTGTGGTTTTCTTTGGTACTGCATTTTTACAGGTTGTACAATGGATGCTCACAATGTGAACCACTTGCAGAATAAAAACACGGAGGCTCGGCTACAGAAAATACATCAGTTTAATCAAGATAACGAGATCTCACTTTACAAATTATTTCTTGTACAAAACCATAACCGTTAATGCCTACAGGACTGCAGCAAGCAAACCCTTAGTAGTACAAGTTAATGCCCCCGTCTGCCCCTGAAGACCTTGAGTAGTGTACAGAGTCACATTGGGATTTTCTTTCTCCCCATCATGAATGGCTCAGGCACAAGTCTGTATCATTGCAGCTGTAACATCATCTCTCCTTTCTGTTTCCCTACACTAGCAGCGTTTACACCATCTGTACTCATGGATCGGAGGAATGTAAATACAATATTGCGAGGTAACAAAAGTACTTACCCAAAAGAAATTTCCACCAGTACCCTTTGGGGTAGTTTGACACAAAAAAAATATAAAAGATACTGACTTGCACACTTAGAAGCAACCTGTTTCCCACATATTTTACACTTCGCTTTTGAGTCAAGCTCTAAAAGTGAACATAGTTTGTGTTAACACCCTATTATGATTGAGTTATGACCTATTTAAAAACGTTCTGCAACAGTGTATATTTGAACTCTGCTGAAAGGTTTGATGTAATTTTCCTTTCACTGCCATCAACAAACTGCTCCTGACTGGTAGACACACACTCACGGGAAAACTTGAGTTTTGCTGCATGCAAGCAATGTAGTTCCAGTGTCCTCGAGATACTCAAGCTCGTACAGCAATCCTAACTATGTGTAGGAGCAATTTGTCAACTGAGTGGTGCAGCTAATAGACTGGCTATACTGTGTTAAGACTTAAGAGCAGGCTGACAACCTTAAGTGGTGGTCTCTGCTAAGATGTGTCTGCAGTCATTGTGATATTTATTGATTCACAAGCGGTCATTGCTGATGCTATGGGGGTTTTGGTCAGTGAACTGTTGAGTTGGATATGGGAGGAGGAAGCTGTATTAGCAGTGATTGGGGGAAGAATAAAGTCAGACGGAGGCAGAGTTACACCGGGGACCACAGCTGGCTGGGTAAGAGGTGGAAGACCTGTGGAGCACAAACAAAAACTATTACCAACTACTACCGAGGAGTACAGTGCAAGTACAAGTGCAACTGGCATAACAATCTGTTTTCATTGCATTTTTAGTGATTCAAATGTGGTGGCTAACTGCATAGTTGTGTGTGTGTGTGTGTTTTTTAAACCATAAATGATATTCTAGGATATAAGCATGACTTGGCTACACATACAATACTTGTCAAAACAATTATCCTTGGTTTTGATCTGGTCTTTTCAGAAAAAAATGCAGAATAACACCAGGCTTATCCTTGAAGATGTCAACTAACCCAAGCCCACTCCAGAGATACACTACCTGCATGATGTAATCTACCAACTCCAGGTGGCATGGTGATATTTAGATTGGGTAAATTAAGAAAGGGTGGAAGACCTCCAGGAAAGGGCATTAAACCTGTGCAACAGATATTATATATTTTACACAGCGCTAGGTTAACGGACTAATAATATTGTGCAAGTTTGGCTTTCAGAGTAGCTAGCTTTGACAGCACACCTGGGGAGCTCATTTCTACTAACCTGGCAGTGTGGCAGCAGGATTTACAGACAGGGGACACTCTGTGAGGAGGCGACTTGGCTGGGCAATGGGACAGTAGGAGCTCCTGAAACAATTTTTAACAAAACCATTATCATCATGTTGCATGTCAATAGAACAATGGATAGAGTTATTTAAGTGTCTCTTTGCATGTGCTTTAATGTCTAAATGGAAATGTATCTAGGTGTCGCTTTATAGGTAGGTCAACCTCACAAATCACACAGGAAACAGTCAGAGATGACAGTGTACCTGCTTGTAGATTGCTAACAACAGTGGTCGGGTTAGAGCTGACTGACAAGCCGGCGAGAGACTGCTCTAATCCAGTCGATGCAGAAGAAGACACAGCAACTGGAACGGTTGGAATGACAGCAGAGAGATGGACCTGGTGATCAGAAATGACCTCATCTCAGTAAACAAGCTCTGGAATCCAGATGATATCAAAATAATGCTTTTGTCCAGATGCAATTATTTCTCTGTTTACAATGCTGAGCTACCTCTGTGAAGCCATCTTTAGGTGGAGGACCTGGTTCACTGAGAGTCTGTGCAGGGAAACTGATCTTCTTGCCCTCTTCAAATGGCAGTGTAGGTATCCTGTGCAGGTAGCCATAACCAATCCCACAGCCTAGACTGAAGAGACAGAGATCCTAAAACAGTAGCCTTAAAGATGATTTCATTTATTTTATTTAAATGTGTTACTATAATCATAATTACATTGAAAATATAAAAAATCCTGTTTAGTGGGTTGGTGGATACAGTGGATAAGACATGAACCTATGGCGTGGGAGACCTAGGTTTGATTCCCACTGCAACACATCCACCAACGTGTCCCCGAGCAAGACATTTGCCTGCGACCAGCAATTGTAAGTCGGTTTGGATAGAAGGGTCAGCTAATTGAGTAAATGTAAATGTAACATCACTTTTAAAAATACTGACTCAAGAACTGAAAATGTTTTTCCAAATTCAAACTAGGACAACTTCTGGACTGAAACAAACTAAATAAAAATCTGTGTATATATTTAAAGACACAATACTTTTACCACTAGTTTTGAAAAGTGTCCTGACAATTTTATCAGGTAAAATCAAAAAAGCTATTATGCTATTTGTCATTATTTTTTGTCATTTAAAGTTGATGTTTAACAGCAGTGGTTCCAGGCCAGATTTGCACCTGGAACATTATATCACAGTTCCTTCGTACTGTAGGTGCCAAATGAGCTTGTCATCATTTTCTAACTAAAACCAATAAAATACCAAAATTTAACTGGCAACAGAGGTCAAATTCAGGTAGATGTGGCTTGTCTTGTGAATGTCATACCTGCCCTCTCCACCCCAGTCACAGTTTGGAGTGATGATCACCTCGCGGCAGTTGTCCGTATCTGTGTTGTAAACGTACAGCTTCAGCTCTTTCCCTTCATGGGATTCAATGACGGAGAACAGATCTTCACTCTGGGGGAAGGAGCAGACATACACTGCAGGTCAACCTGATGTTGAATTCAAGTCAACTAATCTACCACTCATCTGCAAAGCAAGTACCTCATTCATGACGGTGTCGGCTCCTATAATGTAGTCAGCGTGGGCCCTCAAACCAGCCAGGGCTGCAGGAGAGTTTGGCTCCACTTCCTGGACTCCAACAACATTTATAAACATATTAGGTGATAACAATAACTTTTTTTTAAAAATTGATAATTTTACACTTCTGTGCTTTTTCTTTTTATGAACAATTTGGAGTTACAGTACATGATGTAAGAATACACATACAATCAACCTTTTAATTCCAAGCTCATGAAAGCTTAAACATCCCAAAAAAATCATATACCATATTTAAACAGAATGCAGTCCGGCAAACACTCACCAAGACATGCCAGACATTTTCATTGGCTCCTTCAAAGCTGCAGAAGCGAATACTGACTCCCAGAAGCCCCTGGCCACCCCACATGTTGCTGGGCGTGACAGTTGTCTCCCTTACTGCCAGTGTCTTGCTACTGTACAGCAGCATCTTGATGGGCCTCTCCACGTTCATCTTCAGCAACTCTTTCAGGGTGTCATTGTCCTTGTTCTATGCATGATCAAAACATTCAAATCATCTGTTACAACACCTGTGGCTATATGAGACTTGCTAAAGCAGGCCCAACAGCTGCGTTCAAGTTTTATTATTGCCATTAAAGTAAGCTTTACCAGTCTAGTGTCAGAAATTGAAATGATGAAATCAAAGAATGGCTCCAGTCCTGCACGGTGACCAGGGGAATTCTCTTGCACCTGAAAAATACAGTATCATAAAGACGACAAGGCTTGGCATTCAGCGAACATGTGAAATTGTTCATTCTGAGATGTAGCTATCTCTCTCTCTCTCTCTCTGTGTCATTATCATCTGCTGGATGTTTACACTCAGTGGCCACTTTATTAGGTACACCAGAACTCCTATTTGTTAACGCAAATATCTAAATCAAATAAATATTTTATAAACAATTGATTGAGGGGGGAAATGCATGTTAATCTGTAATGAAAGTCATCTTTACATCCTAAAGTAAAATGTAATTAGTTATATAAAAAGGTAAAAGATAACGTTTACATGAAAGGGGTAAATTCATTGGACATGAAGGTACACACCCATCTTTTAAATGTTATGTTTAGTAACCACACCGGTTATTCTGGAGTCAACAACAGCACTGTTCTTTGCCGAAAACTCCCAAAGAAGCGTTCACTTGACTGAGAGACAGAGGACGTGTTGTGGATTTAGTAGTAACCATTAGCCATATGGGGCATATCAGTACATACAGATTAAAAAAAACACCTGACAAAACTGCGAACGGCCAGAGATAAATATACAAAAAATACACGAAACGATAGCTAAAGACAGTTCACACACAACATCCGTTCCAGGTCAATGATAATATACCTCAATGAGTGTGGGGCGTAACACCAACTAAGCTAGCTAACGTTACAGCACTAACGTTAGTATGAGCACTCATTTATGTTGGCAGTTAGCTAGCTGGTAGATGTGATGACAAATAAGCAACGTTTTCCTGTCAAATAACTGCCACTGCATGAATATATGGCAATCAATATTTAAGATAGGTGTTGACTCCGTTAGTTAAACATTAGCTCCTGTCTCTCTGCAGCTAACAGGAGGTCTCTCTCACAGACAGTAACATTGAACATGATGCGTCTCACGGGGATATGAAAACGGATCCTACCCTGAGGACGTGGTAGCCTTCAGTTCCTCCACCTGGTATCTCGACGCTCTCAGACGCTCCCATGTTAGCCTGAATGTGTGTGTAGTATAAGGGCTGTGTTAGTAGATGTTAGCAGGCGGCTCTCTGCCAGGTCATGTGTCGTAAAAAGCGCCGTGCCTCCTGCGGTTCCTGGTTCCCAGCACTTCCGCTGTGGTGCAACTCTCTGTCAGGATCTCCAAATGCCCCAGGTTCAGTGCATGTCTGCAAGGGAATTCCCACAAATACAGTACAGTGTTAACATAAGTAGTCCTGCTTGTGGGATTATTTTAGGTTAGTGCCCACGATGTATATTCTTAAAGAAATGTGTTTGATCAATTTACCACAAAGTGACTCTCAGAAAACCTGATGGCAGGTAGTGTTAATTCAGCAATTCTGGATAGTTCCTGCGTAATTAGTGTAGTGAAGCTGCACTGTGTGATCTGTGACATACATGGTGAACAGAGGATGCTCGGGCATTACTAGGGCCTGGGGAGTAAATTCCTACTTTTATTAGGCAACTTGTGATACTATGCAACTACTTTCAAGTCTCTGAATGTTGACCTATGAAATAACAAGACGATTAAATATTGTTTGTTTAAAGCAGTGTTTGCAGTGTTTTTACATTGCTAAGACTAAGTCAATCCATATGACTCCTATTTGAATAATCATGGTGTGTGTCCAGGCACAGCCTGTATGGGACTGTTATTTTTGATTGTTTGTTCTGATTTGTTTTTCTCAACTTTTCTCAAAACTTTTCTCAAAAGTTGAGAAAACATAACTTAGTCATTCTTTCATTTTTATGAAGTCCATAGCTCTGCTGGAAGTACATTTACTTTTGTACAATTCCACTGTACACTTTTGAGGTACTGGTAGGCCTATTTTATCTCCACTTACCATTTATAACAATTACTTCACAATGTTTCAGCAGATTATTACTAATAATTACTAATATTGTAGTTTTTGCTACTATATGATTGCTGTTGCTAAATAATATTACTTTCCAGATAAAATGTTACTCAAAATATAATAAGCTCATGAAACATGATAATGTACATCAATGCCTTACCTCAACAGTTTGACTTGCCAAAACATTGAAATGTTAAAATGCATCAAGAATTCAATAATAATATGGTATTCTTCATAATAAGTACTTTGAAAAGTTAAAATGAGTTGTTGATTAGAGACCTTACCTTAGATGTTCTGAAAGATGAGTAATGAGCCTCTAAGCCGGTAACTTCCTGTCACAATCTATAACCATTTACATAGCTGTGCATTGTCTGTGATAACCTTTTTTTAAATTCAGATCCCAGCTGCTTTTTGATTTGATCGTATAATCATGACAGAGCAGAAACGAGAGCCAAGGAAGATGGGAGAGAATAAAATTGTCTCTGTGACCAAACTGCGATAATAAGGGACACCATCAGTGCTATAAAGAACATGGGCTCAAGGAGTAGATTAATGTGTATGTAGTTGAATATCTGTGTAGTGCAGCAGCTCTTATCAAATAATTTGAAATAAACTTGCTCAGCATCATGATTCTCCTCATCAATCATCAGTTATCCTGTCAGTCTATGAGTCCGCAAGAGCTCACCTTGATTTCATCTCTCTGCAGGCTGGGCTGGATGATAAAACGCATTTCATTCAAGAGAGATCAAGCATTAGTGTGATATATTCTGACAAAAAGATTTTATTTTTGAGATTTTGGTCTAAACCAACACTGTGATTCATATATAACCTAAGAATAATGATTTTCCACAATTATTATTTTACACAAAGAAAAGAAAAGGGCAATTCTTATTAATTTGATTATCAAGTAGAAGAAAACTTTATAATACAAAACAAAATCAAAACTGACAACATATCTCCAAAGACAAATGACAAAAGTGATTATTTTAACTGAAAAGATACAACAAAGGGAGCAGTCTAAAAACATATGCAGAACATGAATAACATGTCAGTAAACACTGTGGTTGTTTATTGCACCCACACTACAACCTTAAAACTTAACCACACAATTGCACCAACACCTCTGGAGACACTGATGCAACACATACAGTTTTTATGCTTTAGCTTTACGACAACACCTGTTCTAAGAAGCTCAGTGCAAGGAATGTTGTTTGCTGTTCCCCACATTTTGACAGGTTTAACTAAAAACCTTCTTCTCAAATCTTTTCAGTTCTACAGGAGCATCGATCGACAATGACACACATTTGGCTGCATTTTATATGACAAGATGCACCGTAGGTTGCCTGCACTACTCCTTTATGGTGTTTCCATATTCTGAGATAAATTCATAATTCATAATAAATTCAAGTGTATTTTCACAGGCAATCAGAGGTAGTGAAACTTGCTAGGCCATCATCATTTTTACGTGTAGGGGTGTTGTGGCAGAAAAATGTGCATGTGTAAGTGTGTTTACACCTTAACTTTTTCCTCTGAATATTAACCCTTTCTTATCATGATACACTTTATTAGGCTGTACACATATGAAGGGTTTACGCTTACATCAATACCATACACATTTTAATCTCATGGTTCCTATGTCTAACAGACCTTCATATCAATTATTTACTACCAGTGAGAAAGATGCTTTACTTGGTGACACTTGCTCTTTCAAAAAGCAGATAAATAAACTCTGTATTTCAGCAGAAGCTTGCTGACGCCTTAAAACCCAGCGATTGCTGTTCTGGATAGCACTCTCAGATTTATACTTCTTCAGTCCTCCAAAGAATTTATAACTTAAGCTGTAAAGTGCTGTACTTTTTTTCAGGCATTTGTACCACTGACACAATCTGAGGAGGCGAGGGAGACAAAGAAGTGGCCAGAAATTAAAATGTCCATAATTTGATAAATATCTATTAGGTGCCTTTGCTTTCTGTTCCCACCTTCACACACTGCATTTCTACACAGTAAGCAAAGTCACAGCTACAAACATCATCAAGCTGTATATTGTTACGGTTACTTGCTTAATTTTGTGACCGTGGTCATTTTTTGCAGGATGAAAGGGTTGTCTAATAAATACATGCTATGTGCTAACATAATGTACTCTGTATTGCTGGGAGGCAGAGATAAAATGCTAAGTGAATTACAAAAGCCTGTGTTAAGATGACAGAGCAGCACAGCCAAACCCCAGTACAAGTAGTTATCATGCTGTTATTGTTGTTTATCGCTGTAATTTCAGCAACATTAGACACATGTTTCCTGTCTTGAGCTCCTATGCAGGAAAAATAAAATGGCAGCAGACTGTACTTGAAAGCTTCAGAGCTACTAGATTACTGTCATGTGCTAGAGGTTGTTTTGTTCATTTAGTATGCGTGATAGCAATCACCACACGTAGACTTAGTTAGCTGCAGTGTAATTGCTCCATGGGCTCAGAGACATTTACTAGCAGCCTTTCAACTTTAACAACCACCACATTAGCTTTACACTCCCAAGCCATATAGACAGGTAAGTTACAGTGTCTGGACTATTAATCTCCCACTTAAAACTTACTTTGTGCCGAGATTAATCAAGCCACGGACTCACAGTCAATAACAGGAGGCTATTTAGATAAGTGTAACCCATTATAATTACTTTAGAAGTCAGAGGCCATAAGGTATTACAATTGATTCTGTTATCGCTGTTCTTTAATGTCAAGCATGCTTGCTATCTGGCTTAAATTTAAGAACAAAATGAACAGATTGTGGTGGCACATTTTCCACCTTTTACAGCACAAGAACACATAATTATTGACCTTTAAATTGAACAACTATATGAGCAAAACTGCTGCCCATATTGAACTGTGAGTTGTTAAGTAAATAAGGTTGAATAGGTTAAAAAAAGAAATTGTTTTCAGACTAAGTTGTGGCCATTGCTGTATGCGTGTATAAATGGTGGGTGGAGAAGCAGGAGGGGGAGGGCTGGCAAGCAGCCCACAGTCAATACCATCATCATCATTCCATTAGACTTGCCTTACACAATGGGAACGTCAGTATATATCAGGAAGCTAATGTGGCAGTGAATCCCAGGGGTGGGAGATATATTTGGTGCATCAGGAATCCACTGACAAGATTCTTGGATATAGGAGTAACACCATTGAGAGAGCATAGATGCATGGACGAGCGACTTATTGTGTGTGTGAAAGGAAACTTTGCATCGTCCTCCAAAAAATGGAGTCTGAAACAGAAGTACAATTAACACAGTAAGAAAAGGCTATACAATGAATAAACATGGTGGTCTTTGTTTTATTTGCAGTATTCTAATGGATGCAGGTAGGATGGAGTCGTTTGTGTACATAAGTGTGTGTGTGTTGTGTGCGCGTGCCAGGTGTGAAATGGAGGGTGAACAGACAGATAGTGCAGGGACAGGCAGTAAGTGTTTCACAGTCTGTTCAATTCTAGCTCCCACCCACCCTCCAGACACAGAGGTTACTGCAAAAACTGGAATGTTCCAACCTTTTATTAATTTACTGGCCTGATCTTCTCTTG